>CM056608.1:10141869-10439369 GCA_029721355.1 Tegillarca granosa
ATTATTAACAAAATACTGCAACAGCGATTATGTTACATATGAATTGTTTGTACATCCGCAAGCAAATGTCGTTTATAATAAATCGGCAAAAATCGCGGATCAATTGAAACATAAATCAGTATATTATGCGTATATAATCATGTATGGTTGATCGATTTTGAACAGGAGGTCGTTCATGGAATGAAGTTACAATTTTTTTTATTTTTCATTAATACATATTTTTCATAGAATTTGTTTTCGCCTATTTATTTTTGCTTATTGCTTTTAAGCACATGTTTTACAGCTTAAGCTATTCGTTTACTGAAACTACGATTTCAGCATAACCTTGACCTTGTAGCTCGGTATTTGTAGAGATACCAACGCTTCATTTCCGGAATTACTTGCTATTTTACACTCAAGAATGAAGTTTTTACTAGAATTCATAAGAGACAAGTTTTAGTGTTGTAACTGCTGAAAGCATGACCCTTAGAATTGTGCATCTTTTAAAACACGCGATGATAAAGCGTATTTTTTAAATGTTTTGCCAATAAAAACCAAATGAATAATTCATCCTATTATCCCCTGCAGACGATAAATCATGTCTCATGATTTGTGTAAGCCTAGAAAAAGTACATGTACAATCTTTCTGTTGTTCTGTCTTACAATTTATAGTGTTAATTTTGACATGAGCGGGTCTCATTGGTGCAAAATTTAAAGATATGCACTCTATCAAAGAAACACTTACAAAAGCAGAAGCACAGATCTTAGCACTACCTTCTGGTCTAACCCTGATTGTCTTGACAACCTATCCGCCATTTAACTTACATGATCTGTAACGAATCATTTCCGGAATTACTTGCTATTTTACACTCAAGAATGAAGTTTTTACTAGAATTCATAAGAGACAAGTTTTAGTGTTGTAACTGCTGAAAGCATGACCCTTAGAATTGTGCATCTTTTAAAACACGCGATGATAAAGCGTATTTTTTAAATGTTTTAAAAGATAAAAAGCGCATTAAAATATCTATTTAATTTAATTTATTCATTTAAAAATGTTGCCCAACGTCCTTATCTGAAAATGACCTAAATATTATGTGATATTTTATAAAATAAAACGTACACGAATAATTATATTGAAATGTCAAAAGTCTTAACTGTTTTTCCTGTAAATGTTATAAACAGTTTAAATAATACATGGAGTAAATCTGACTTCGATTTCTGAAGAACAGTTGCAGGTATCTTCATAAAAATCAAATATCACACACTTTTTGTGGGTAAGGGTTGATACAAAATGCAAATTAAATATTTAGCGGAAAAGGTATGTTGAGAACCATCAAGTAAACGTCAAAATAACGCATTTGGAAGAGGTTCTATCTTAATATAAAAAAAATAATATAAGTGAGGATGATATTACTGAATGTCTTTTTCAACCATTTTTTCAACGTCAGCTTGAAATAAAACTAAAATAACAGAACGAAATGGCGTATCGTATGTTGCATCCACAAATGCCATTTTTTACCATTTGTCGACTGTTGACAGCATGAAGCAAGACTTATATCCGGAATTGGTGACGGAATGTGTTGAACATTGTTCCGGCTACGAGTGTAATAATGAAAAAAATTATACGTTTATTTGTAATAACTTCCGTCAGCAATTATAGAAAACGAAAGACGCAATTTTTTTTTATAAAACAAAAAACGAAATTTATTGGAATTCATTTTTTTCTCAAACAGTGTCAACGAGTAGAATAAATAAATAATGATGATGATGATAATAAAAATATAGACTACAGCGCTATGTTTTGTGTTCATTTTGATTACATGGCGTCATAAAAAAGCCACATACTTAAAAAGTGGACTGTACATTAAATCTTTATCTGTAAATTATTGCTGAAAATATTTTTCGATTTATTTATCAAGCTATTTACAATTCTTTGTATCTTCAGAATCCAGATCAGTCTGTGTTTTTAAACTGTAACAAGATATTTTATACCAATAATAATAATAAATAATAATAATTATTATAAATTAATCAATTAATCAATTTAAAAACAATCATTAAAAATTAAAAAAAAAGAAGAATAAATTAATTGATATTATAGAAAAACTTACTCCGTAATGATGATTCAGCTGTGGCTTCAAGCACAAATAATAAAAAAAGAGCAATAAACTTCATCCTTGATTTTTTAAAAAAATGAATAAACAAATACGACTGCATCCCTATTTATATATTGTAATTGTAACACGTTAGCCAGTTAATCATAAGTTTAAGGAGAGAATTACTTTTATTGGATGATATGATATAGCCGGATCTCATTAATCATGCATGATTGTTTTCAGTTGAGATGACAAATAAAGCATTAATTTTTGTTACCTGTAGTATTGTGTTGCTTTTCGGACACATTTAACAGATGTATACATTTACATTTTCACCTACTTCAATTATTGCATCCGCTTTTGTCTTTAATATTTTGTAATTATAATTAGGTTTGTGCCATAATTTGTAGCGTAGTTTTTTAAAACGGCTTTCTCTATGTCAAATCGGTCAAATCAAACAAACATACCAGTCCTTGTCCATATCACAATCCAAAAAACTAAGTAAAAACTTTGAAAACTGGCAAAATTAGTTATATAGTTCCTTTATGGTGTTCTAAATCTAAACAACGGGTAAGATTTTTTTCATTTTCAAGAGTTCAGGAGTGAAGTTTTTTATTTCAATTTTTGCCTTTACCCGACGAAGCCCCAGCATACGTTACATTACTGATCATGTTGTATAAGGAAAACCCTGAATATGCCTGAAAAACAATTGTTCAAGGGTCTGACGTATTTCAGTGTCCAATAATTACTGTACTTATAAAGCGAAAGTATCAATGAATTAATATAAAGGAACAAAATTTTTCCACCTGAAATTTTTGTTCAATTTTCATAGATTTTTGAAGATTCATCCTCAATGAAAATTTTTTATTGTTTTCGAAATAACTTGAATGATGGTTTTCTATTAAAATAATATCGAAATTTTCAAGAAATGAACAGCATATTGTTTAAAGCCAGTATCAAACAGGTATATTCTGGATCTTAAAACCACACGACTTGTTAAAGGTTTCATTTATTACCATTTTTTCATTTTATTACAGTATGTAAATAGTTACCTTTTTATTGTTTACTTTCATTTAGTGGCGGTTGGATGCATTTCATAATATTATACAGTGTTTAACAATCTGTATTTGAAATCAATATTTAGTTTCCTACAGGCACTGAATCGACATATTTACATTTATTTTGTATTCCATCGTATCAGTTTCTTGACATCTGTTTATAATACTTATAAATCAAAATAATTTACCTGGAATATTTCTTTCATTTGTGAACAAAAATCCTATTTAACATATGTTCTTAGTTTGTTTTTTCTTGCGGACATTTTTTTTTAATTAAAAACTAGCTGTTGCCAAAATAATATCTTTAAGATTACAAATTGCTTTATTTCCTTTTATGATTAAGATCTTTTGATGTTACGCGCAATATGTTTCGTGAATAATAATAATAATAATAATAATAATAATAATAATAATAATTTACACACACACACACACTCTCTCTCTCTCTTTCACACACACACACACACACACACACACACACACACACACACTGTCTCTTTCTCTCTCACATACACACACCCCCCCTCTCTCTCTCTCTCTCTCTCTCTCTCTCTCTCTCACTCTCTCTCTCTCTCTCTCAGTTAGCCTACATTAATGTGTGTTTAAGTTTGTTCGGATAATAAATTGTGGTCTAAAAGATACAAGTTGTGTTGTAGTTTTATATACAGTGCCAAGAATATAACATACAGCAGAATAAAGATATTCACATTAAAATACAAACAACTTTTTTAACCCGTCGACAAGTCACGTACGCTTCTGACGGTCAAGTTTAAGTTAAGTTCTCTTGCGTAAAAATTTTACCTTCCATTGTTTTAAAAATAAGCGGCGTTTAATTTTTCAAACTCGAGTTGCCTATAACAGATACCATCCCAATGGTATGCATAAAAACGAATAAATATAAATATATATATATATATATATATATATATATATATATATATATATATATATATATATACTTGTCACTAGACAAAATATAAAGAAAATAATCCACGTGAAAAAAATACGTGAAAATTATGTTAACTGACAATGGAGAAGTAGGATACTTTGAAATACATACGTAAATAGATGTCCTGTTTAATAAATGTTGTATATAAATTATCTGAGAAGAAGAAGGATATAAATGTGGTTAAAAAAATTGCATATCTGCAGCGTAAGTTTTATACAAGGAAACTTTCGGTAATTAAACTAACACTTATCAACTGGTTAAAATGTTTCTGTAACGATTTTCAGACTTGACATATTTTGCAATATTTTATCCATAATATCTAAAATTGGCTTATTACAATCCACCACGAAACAATGAAAATGTCATTTCTAAAACATCTCCAGAAATGAAAATCGAAAAGGCTGATTTTGTACTGACGTAAGAAAAGCATCACAATCCTAAACAATTTCATACCTAAAAAGCTGACTTATTTAGCCAGTTTTCAAGGTTTTTACCTTGCTTTTGGGATTGTAATTTGGACATGGACTGGTTTGCCCTTGTAAATTGAATTAAGTTTTAGACTAATTTGAAATCGTATTTTAAAATTCTTCAATTATTGCTGATTAAATTGAATTAACATCCAAGTGAAACCCACAAATATATATATATATATATATATATATATATATATATATATATATATATATATATATATATATATATATATATATATATATAATATCAATAATGAAATAATGGAAAATATTTAACTGATAAAACACATATTTTCACAGCAGTGAAATACATATTTTTTCACTGGTGAAAATATATGTATTTCACTCCGAATTCCTTCACGTGCAATTTAGAGGGTTTTTAAAATTAGAGGTGGGTGTCCTGTACTTGTTTCTCGTCACACTATGATGCCGCAGGTTTTTCCGAATTGCGCCAACCATTAAACGAGCAAATAACAGTGTACCTTGTCAATGTTGTTTATTATCGTCTGGTCAAAAGACATCTGTACGTTGACGGTTTGATTAACCAAACATGTTAGCTATACCTGTATCAAATGTCGTTTTAGACGAAATACTAACCAAAGAATTGGAAGATGTGGACGACATAGATCTGAGTGAGTTTTCGGACAGATTTAAGTTGATGGAACCCGGTGACTTGAACAAATTTCTGGAGAATTTCGAAAACGCAAACACAAAAACTAAAGATGTGACATTAAGCTTTTTAGTGGTTATCTGCGTACGATAAAAGATGAGCGAGAAATGCACACAATATCGCCTGATGAACTGAATGAGCATCAGGTAAATTTCATCGTAAGTGTTTGTAAAAAAAGGTGAAGAGTACGAGCCTGCGACATTGACTTCGTATATTTGCAGTATTGAAAGGCATCTTAGGAAGCATAATTATCCCAATTCAATTACTGATTCAAAAGATGTCAAATTTGCCAAAACGCGAAATGTACTGAAAAAAAGCATCGTCAGCTCAGAACCCTTGGAAAAGGGAATAAACCTACTGCTGCAGATGCCATAAGTGACAATGAACTCAAACATTGTACAAAACTAAGCAACTGGGGCCTTATAATGGGTATAGTTTGATAAATTCTCTTTGGCTTATGTGTTGTGTCCACTTTGGTATGAGAACTGGAAAAGAAATCCATGATTTGATGTGGGGAGATGTTGAACTGAAAATAGATGATGAAGGAAAAGAATTTTGATTTATGATACAGAACGCCAGACAAAAACTAGAACAGGCAATAACCCCGGAATGTCAGAATTCTTAAACCAAGGGCATTTGCCACCCCTGAATTTCCTGACCGCAATTCTGTCGCATTATATAAACTGTATTCTGATCAACGCCCTGAATCTATGTGTCAACCAGATAGTCCATTTTTCCTGTCTGTGAATGCGCACGGTAAACCTGGAAGCACATGGTTTAAATCTCAGCCACTTGGAGTAAACAAAGTTTATAGCATTATGAAGGACATGAAAATTGGATCTGGATTACAGACTGACAAAAATCTCACAAACTATAGTGCTAGGAATCACTTGGTACAGAAGCTTTGTGACTCTGGTGTACCACCAAATAAAATTGTTCAGGTAACTGGACATAAAAATGTGAATAGTCTGAACAACTACAGTAAAATGAATAAAAAATTAACAACGGAATGTTTCTTGTATCCTTTCCAATACCGGTGGTTCTACTCCAAGTTATCAACAGTTGCAAGATAAAAACTCCCGTGCGAATTCTAGTGTTGGCTTTGCTCAGTTGCAATATCAACAACTCGGTAGTATTTTTCAGGGAAACACACTAAATATTCATAATTTTAATTTGAATTTATATTCAGAAAAGGAAAATCCACATTCAAAGGTGAATAAAGAAAATTTCCCCGTTCAAAATCAGGCAAACGAGACATCAAGCTTTTCGCCTTCACGAAAATACAGGCGCATTAAACTTTTCCCTGATTCAGATAGTGAATAACATGTGTTCTTACTAGTAGTGATTAGATTTTCTGTCAAAATAACTTAGTGGCAGGAAAATCCACTGTTATACGTTAGTTAGCTGGTTATTCAAAATTTGTTTTTGTTACTCATTTTTTCTTAACTTTTTTTTCCTGATCGACTTGTAACGGTGTGATATGGAATGATTAAAAATGTGTATGATGGGCCCCGGACAAATTAGTTCCAGTTTTTAGTTAAACCTGGTTTTATGGCATGCCAAACCATCCCGGTGATATAAAAAAATAAAAGCAGTGATATAAAATAAATAGAACATTTAACAGTGAAGTATGAATATGAAATTTATTTTGTCGAAGTGAGAAAATCAATACTATTCATACTTCACTGTTAAATATCCTCTCTCTTTCTCTCTGTCTCTCTCTCTATATATATATAACTCTATGAACACTTGTGTAACTATAATCTGTCTGTTAATGGTTCGAATAAAAATTTTTTACCTCAGGTTAGTCGCTTGTAAGATTGTCTACTGCTCCGCCAAATTACATAAACCAAGAATATTGAGTGCGCATGTCAAAAGAAGTTGACGTTGTGAAGAGTCAGTGTACAAATATGCCGTTTTCATAATATATAGGGCAAAAATTATTCATAACTTTAGATTGAGCTATAGAAAAATGTACCAGAAACCTTTATGAAAAAGTAAAAACTAAACAATTCAAAATATGTGTAGTTACTCTTTAAATTGTTTTTAAAAGTTTTCATTGCTAGCGTTCGTTAAGACTACTTACAATGATATTTGACACACACACACACACACACACACACACACACACACACACACACACATAAATACACACACACACACCCACCCACACCCACACACACACACATTATTATATAATGTGTGTGTGTAACCGGGTAAAATATGTGTACCTGTATATGTTTGTGCATATCCGTGTCTGTTTGTCAGTTTGTTTTGTATCATTTGTACTTCACAGCCTACATTGAACTTGATATTTACCATACCGCACTGCGTGAAGGGTACTTTTACCTTGCCCCGCCATATATCAAATTTTTCCATCAGAAAGATATTTGGCCCTGTTGATCGGATCTAAAAATAATTAAATATTTCAGTAATGGGATAGCTCTATAAAGCATATTTAAAATTAACATTTATATGGAACAAGATCAATGCAAGTTGTCTGGAGAGTGAAATTCTGTATTTGTAATTTGTATCATTTTCGTTTGTAGCATAAGTGTTAGAGTGTGTTTGTGCATGACAGTCTCGTCGTGTAATAGATTATTTGTAACGTTCGTTTTGTTTTATGTATTTGCAGGTTTATTACTTGCGGAGAATTTGTCGAAAAGGGAAGTAGACGAGGAAAGACAATTATTAAATAAATTGTCAAATGCATTTTCAAAGGATTCGTTAGACCTGGGAACGACTAATTTGGTAAAACACGTAAAATTATTAGATAATACACCTTTTAAATTACCATACCATAGGATACCACCCAATATGTACAAAAAGTTAGACAGCATGAAAAAGAAATTTGCAAGTGTTATAAAGGGATCGGATAGCCCATACTCCCCAAATATTGTTTTAGTTCGTAAGCCAGATGGTTCTTTAAGATTTTGCCTAGACATGAGAATAATGAACTTAAACAAGGAAGGATGCTTATATGTTGCCCAGATTTGATGATATTATAGCTACACCAACAGGTTCTAAATATTTTTCAAAACTCGATTTACGATCTGGATACTGGCAAGTGAATATAAAGGAAAAAGATAAATATAAAACAGCATTTTCGGTAGGTAACATAAGTTTTTATAAAATAAATAAAATGGGTTTTGCTTTTAAAAATGCACTAGCTACATTTCAACGATTATTGGATAATTGCATGGAAGATATGAACTTAAGGGATTGTTTGCTATTTATTGATGATATTTTAATATTTTCGACCACTTTTGAACAACATATCAAAAGATTGGAAGCTGTACTTCCCAGGCTTGTAAAACATAATCTCAAGTTTAAAACGTCCCAATGTAAACTTGTTATAACCTTTGTATTTTATATAGGACAAATAGTTTCGGAAAAAGGAGTATCAACCGACCCGAAAAAAGTTAAAGCTGTTAAAGATTAGAAAATATGTGAATATTAAAGAGTCAAGGCAATGGCTAGGTTTAAACGGTTATTACCGTAGATTTGTTAAGGATTACGCTAAAAGTTTAGAACCATTGAATAATTTATTAAAAGGTCATGGAGGCAATGTATCCAAGAAAAAGAAACATAAGAAAGTAAAAGAAGTAAGTTAAACGTGGACAAAGAAGGAACAAAAAACATTTGACACAATAAAGCAGTAATTGATTGGACCGCCGATAGTAGCTTATACGGATTATACTAAACCATCAATTTAACATGCAGACTCCAGTGGAAAAGGCTTGGGTGCAGTGCTGTACCAGAAGCAAGATGGAATAGACAGAGTAATCGCATATGCAGGGAAGATGCTATTAAAGTGCTGAGGCAGTGTTACCATAAAGTGGAATTTTTAGCGTTGAAATTGGCCATCACTGGTAAGTTTTACTCATATTTATATGACAGTACTTTTCAAGTCTTCACCTACAATGATTCTTTTGATATACGTTTTATCAAAAGCCAAACTAGAGCGACAGGTCAAAGGTGCATGGCAGAATTATCAAACTGTAATTTTTCCATTTTCTACAGATCAGGTAATTTAAATGGCGATGCGGATAGGTTGTCCAGACAATCGGGGTTAGACCAGAATGTAGTGCAAGAGATCTGTGATTCTGCTTTTGTAAGTGTTTCTTTGATAGAACGCATATCTTTAAATTGTGAACCAATGAGACTGTACCCGCTCATGTCAAAATTAACACTATTAATTGTTAGGCAGAACAGCAGAAAGATTGTACATGTATAATTTCTAAGGTTCTACAAATCATGAGACATGGTTTATCGTCTGCAGGGGATAATAGGATGAATTAAACATTTGGTTAGCCAAACAATGATTTTATTTGCAATGCATGGAGTCCTGTATCATGATATATATCGAGAATTGTGAACATAATGTCCGTCGGAAAACACCTTTTAGAAGATGTTCAGAATTAAACCCGATTTCAACAACAAGACCACCAGAAATAATTTGTATGAATTTTTTAAAGCTAAGGCGGATATGAAAACATACATTTACTTGTAATTACGGACCACTTCACCGAAGCTATTCAATATCAAAATCAGACCGCACACACAACTGCGAAAGCATAATACGATCATTCATTAACCATTATACTTTTCCAGAAAGCTTGCATAGTGACCAAAGAAGAAAATTTTAAAGTCGAATCATCAAGGAACTTTGTAAATATATAACACAAATACCAGTTAAATTTTGATGTGCCATATGTGCACATCTTCAGTGACACTAAGACCGAAAAGTTGATAGATAAAAAACATAAGCCAAATAGTTTAAAATTAATTAATCTAAAGTTTCAAAATTATATGAATCCAAATCCAGCTAAGGAATGCTTTAGACGAAGGAACAAACCTTAGTTTAAAATAAATTTCAAAATTTAAGACGGCTGAAAATTTTGCTAAATGGTACATTTTCTGAGTACTGCCTACTGAGCTAACACAAAGAAAACTAGAACTATACCGTACCATCACATAGGTAATGGATTCGCCGAAAGATTTAATCAGAAACTAGGAACTTTAGTGGAAGAACAAAAGTAAGATTGGAAAACCTATTTACCTTCCCTAGTCCAAGCATACAATTGCACCCAAACCGACGCTTCCGGATTCGAATTTATCTCCTGTTTGGTTGACATCCAAAATTATCTATCGACATATTTTTAGGTCTTGATCAGGATTAACAAGAACGTAGACAACATCTACTTATATAAAACAAATTGAAGAAAGAATGGGGAAGGCATATAAACTAGCAGAAGCTGAAGCAGGACAAAGTTTAACAAAGAATAAGGAAATATACGATGAAAAGGTTAGGGAAACAAAATTAGAAGTAGGGGATAAGGTATTGATCATAGAATATGTTAACTCAGAGATTAGGAAAGGATCAGTACGTTGTGGAGGTACCAGATAGTGCCCTGCCAGTATATAAGGTGAAATTGGAGTCGGGGTCTGGAATCACCCGTACTCTGCAAAGAAACATGCTTTTACCTTTCAACTCTATTCCACCTGCATAAATGAATTGAAAATCTAGGGCAACTAAAATCAAGGAGTCTACAATCATTTTGGAAAATCAGACCATTGGAAACTTCAGCTTTGTCGACCGATAGTGAAAGTAGTGAAAGGGAAACAGTTCCAAGATTTATGATACCACAGAGGAGACAGAGTCATCATTTTAACAGAAGAGTAGCCGGGAGGTCACAGCAAAGAGGAAATTGTTCAGTTACTTCCTCTGTTTTGAAACTATATCAACAACACAAATGTCACCATCTAAGACATGTAGGAGCTTAAAGGAAAATACTGGAACTATTAGTCAGTTCAGGTTGAACCAACCAGAACCAGTTGTATATATATATATATATATATATATATATATATGTGCGTGTGTGTGTGTGTGTGTGTGTGTGTGTGTGTGGGCAAAACTCTCTTTCGCTAGAGAGAGAAAGAGAGAGACAGACAGATAGATAGAGAGAGAGAGAAGAACTTTGATGACAGGAAGTAGTGAGTGGTAGGATATACATAGGTAATAAACCATATTAGCTCACCAACTCACCTGTTTTTGTGTGTTAGTGTGTGTGTATTATATATATATATATATATATATATATATATATATCTTAATATATATACAGTAGAATCTTGTTATCTCGAACTTCACGAGGAAATGCAAAAAGTTCGACTAAAGAAATTAGTTGAATTTGTCATTAGTGACTAAGTAAGAGATACATAACACCATTTCAAATACATTTAGATTTTAATGACTGACAAGTAATACAATTTGTCAGGTTTTACTTTCGATTTACTGGAGTTTCCGTACATCCGCGCGCATGCTCCCGGCTCATAATTTAATCATCGATAAACATTGACCAACTGGTCAGAGGATTCCGTTTATTTACAGCTAAAAAGAATGCTATTTTAGAAATTGAATCGGATCGTGATAAGAAGTTATTTATTTTTTAAATAATATATTTTTAGAAAATCAAAATAAAAAGTCAGAAAATTGAAAAAACTTTAACGAATGTATGTTTTAAAGGATTTTTATTTAAATATCGAAATATCCGAGTTTGAGATAACAGGAGTTTTTTTGATTTAATAAAGAACAACTCTGTCCGGACTTTTTCAAAATGATCGACTTATCCAAGATATCCGTGTTTAAGATAACGAGATTCAACTTATATATATATATATATATATATATATATATATATATATATATATATATATATATATATA
The DNA here is from genome assembly GCA_029721355.1 of Tegillarca granosa. NCBI lineage: Eukaryota > Metazoa > Mollusca > Bivalvia > Arcoida > Arcidae > Tegillarca > Tegillarca granosa. The sequence goes on from CM056608.1 coordinate 10,153,824, forward strand.
TATATATATAACAATATTTACCTTTTCAAATGCTTAGTTATAAGAGATAGTGATTCAATGTTCTATCAATACAACACTGCTTCGCCTGTAATCATATATCTTTTGTAATATATACAAGATGTAACAGAATATTAAGCTATGTTCCTAAAAGTATAAACACCTATTAAGTATAAAAGAGAAGACGTCACGTGATTCAAGGGTGAACGTTTGTGAAAGAACATTTGTTTTTATGAATTTGAATGAAAAAATACTACAAAAATAAAATGAATAATCAATTAAATAATCTTAATTGCCATTTTCTCTTAGCATTATTTATTAGCTAAATTTTACTTCGAAAAGATGATTTAGCGATTTTTAACGTTACAACATGTATGATTTTAACGTTTTGTTTTTTTTAATTATCTTTCTAGCTTTACATGCAACAATCTCTATAAATTTTGACGGTTGTAGTTTTCATTTTTCAACAATACTATATAAATCAATGTAACATCTAAACTGATATTACATGTTTGCTACATACTTCCTTTTTATATATAGATTCATATAGTTCTGATGAAAAATGTTTCAACTACAACACTTGCTGAAGTAATTTGAACATATGGATTTGCTTAGAGATCGAACACTTTTGTAATGGTAACAGTGAATGTTACGGAGGACATGATAGATTTTATTGCTCTTTATGCGATGAAACTTGTACACTCACTTCTGTTAAATTTGAGTGTCAGAAACCTAGATTTGTAGGAATGAAACCACCAGAAAACAGTTTAAACGAATTTGTTAATTGGACAACACAAATTATTTATTATTTCCCTGGAAAATATATTTCAATACGATTGTTCCATTAGTCTTAGATTGTTTCATAACGACATAAAGAATACAAATCATTTGCAATTTTTTACCGCCAAACAACTGTTTTATCCACATTAGTTCAGACAATTGATTATGTCAGATGTTTTGAAGAATCTTAAACAAGTATTTCAACTAGAAATATCTTTTATTTCATTTCCTCCTGCTGGGACATTCAAAGACACTCCACTGCATTTAAAAATTAACTTAACTGTTAATAAGCAACTGACTAATTTAGACAAAGACTGTTTTATGTGATTATTAGACCCTGAAAGTAACGATTGAGGGATCACACTTGCCAATTCTACACGCGGAATTATTTAAAGAATTTATATATCTTACATAATATATTTCAATACGATTGTTCCATTAGTCTTAGATTGTTTCATAACGACATAAAGAATACAAATCATTTGCAATTTTTTACCGCTAAACAACTGTTTTATCCACATTAGTTCAGACAATTGATTATGTCAGATGTTTTGAAGAATCTTAAACAAGTATTTCAACTAGAAATATCTTTTATTTCCTTTCCTCCTGCTGGGACATTCAAAGACACTCCACTGCATTTAAAAATTAACTTAACTGTTAATAAGCAACTGACTAATTTAGACAAAGACTGTTTTATGTGATTATTAGACCCTGAAAGTTAACGATTGAGGGATCACACTTGCCAATTCTACACGCGGAATTATTTAAAGAATTTATATATCTTACATATCTTAGTTTACGGTCAATTAGGATTAAAATTCTGGGATAGAAATTATCTGATACACTTACCATTTTAAAAGTGACCGATTTGTCAGAAAATGACATAGAATTAACAAGTAATTTTTTTGTTCAAACACAACAGTTGACGAATATTTTTTGTGACGTTTTACAATCTGTTGTATAAAACCCAAAAGTGTAAGCGATGAAAACTGCACAGCACAAGCGGACGATGTTTCTAGTTGTAGTAACCTTATTGAAAATAGGATTCTTGCTGTATTTTTATGGATTTTTAGTTTATTGTCATTTATTTTGGTATTTTGTCTGTTTCAACATGGTCGTAACATTACGATGGCAAAGATGCTTGCAATGGTTGTAATCAGGGACTGTTTGTGCTGGTTGCCTGTTGGGATTCTCGGTATTAATTTTGAATCCTTTAAAGATAAACATAATATTAATAAAAAATATTTAAAACTTTGATTGCATTAAGCGTCGGCGGAAAGATTAAAGTGTTTCTTATTGATTAGTTTCAAATTCAATTCGGGACAGATAACAGATATATGCAATTTTCAAAAGAAGAAAGAAAAAATAATTTCTATTTATTATTATATGCATTTATTAAAGTGATAACAAAATTTGCATTCTTGATTTCTCACAAAAATTGAACTAAAAATATTGTATTGCAAAAATTGAGTTCTATCTTTACATAATTTTCTTTAGACAGTTTGAATATCGAATTTTTTAAAAATGTGCAAAATTTCGTTTTTGTAAATAACTGTACCAAATAGTGTTACAGTGTTATGGTCTATTTAGTACGGTTATGTTCAACAACTTTCTTTATAATAATAATAAAGTAGATAGATGGTGATGTGACCTCACATATGTGAAAAATAGCCAGTCTGAGAGGAATGGATAAAACAGAAGAATAACACCTTTCAGATGTTTTTATAATTATAACACTATTTTCCGATTACATAGAAGTCGCTGTATATAGTTACAAAATTCTTTCAACCTCTCATACTTTTTGTGATATAGTATAGATAGGCGCTTTCTGGAGTTTTATAATCAGTGAACCCAAATTATTTTCTCCTAATTTGTTTATTGGTGGAAATACTGTTTATGACAGTCAATTATGCAAAACTTTCTCAGGATTTCCAATTCACTTGAATAAAGTTTGATATTTACTATTTGCAGTAAATTACATGACAATCGACGATGTGCATTTCAAAATGAAATCAGTTGGATTTTCTATAACAATTTTGCATAATTTATTCTCTAAAACACAGTAATCAAACAGTTATTTCTAATACGAAATATTTCCAGTAAGGATACGAAATTTTGTTAACCGTAAACTACGTTTTTGTGAAATTGGCCCTTACAATGTACAGTATAAAAGCAATGTTTTGAAGTTGTGCCCACTAATAAAACTACTATCTCTTCATTTTCACCGTTTCTGAAAAAATCTGACTTCTAATGTTATTGTGTTCCTGCAATATTGTCTATTGTCCTCAACATATTGACCGCTTCTGTCTTTAAATTGGTTTGCATTATTCTATGTTTCCAAAAGTCCATTTATCTCAACATAATAAATTTTATTGTCCATAAATCTTAGAACGGTACAAAATTACTTTTTAAATTTTGTATAAATATAATGCCTACATCCATGATGGCTTTACCTTAAGTCTTTACTAATTTTCTTTTATCTATGGACCTTTCATTCCAAAGTGCTTTATAGCCTAGGTTTGGATCTCTCTTTTGGGTATGGCCTAAAGCAAGGTGGTTTTTCGGTTCACTTCAAGTATTTGAGTTATATATTTCCTAAGCATTAGTGGTATTTCAAGTTTCATTCATCATGCTTTTAAGGTCTGCATTGTCCAAATGATTGAAGCATTATTCTGGTTCACTTGTTACTAATCAGCACAGTAACAGTTTAATACCAGTTTAATAAAGAAAGTGGTCGGCAATCTATTTGCAACATTGCAGGAAGGGCACTAAAGATCTCTCGAGCGTGCCCTAATATATTGCAGATTACAAACTCACAAACCACATTAACTTGTTACGACAAATTCTGGAGATTAATAAAAAATGTCTAGCCAGAAATAGCTAATAAATTACAAATGAAGTAAAACATTCAACTGTCTAATCGACCATTCTTTACCTCTCTTCCTTGAAATGATACTTATTATTCAATATGGCAGCTCAATTGATAGAGTTCTCGCTTTATATGTGTGAGATCACGTTTCAAACACTGCCTTGATCTGACCAAGACTTGAAAATGGGTGGTGAATGTTCTTTGTGTTAGATTCAGCATTTGAAAATTTAATTCATAGGGTCTTTCGGAGGAGTCTTTAAAACTGATAATCCATGTCACGGCAGGCATGGGATGCTAAAGAACCCTCCCTGACATTGCCTTGAGCGCACTGCAAAGGTAAAAATTTTCTGCCACTTCACTTATTGCTGGGGCATCTCAATATTACTATAATTGACTGGGACATAAAACCCCATTCAATCAATAAATAAATTTTGTTTATTACTTCAAACCCTTCTTGCAACCAATTTATCTATTTAAGGAATAATTGTAATTTTTTCGGTCTATGAGGTTTATGCATACGCGTGCACCAAAAAATTCTGTCTATGACCTCATAGACAGAAAAAAATAACAATTATTCCTTATAATTAAATTCAAATTATTATTAAATTCAAAAATAAATACAACATTTATAACATTAACCTTAACTTTTTATACAACTTCACACATGAAAGAGAGTATGAACTGCGCATTATTCTCAATGCAATGAAGCTGGATGCCCATAACTACCGCCGGCACCTTTGCACGATAGTTTAACCGCCATTTCTAAATCTTTCGGTGTGCATATGTGTAGTACGTACATGTATCACTTACATATATTCAAATTAATTTCAAACGGAGCTTGCAAACATGCGGTACAACTCACACTAATTGCCCGCGACTGTGCTTTAAAACATCAATGACGATGGCTTCAAGCTGAGGGAGGAACAAGATATGGCATCCGAGTTCGAAGCGGAGATGTTAACTCGTACAAAAATATCAATCAATAACACGTTGTTACCACTATCAACAATACATCAACTTACAGAAGCCAAAAATAAAGTGGTTCCAGTTGGTAGCAAACCGTTGATGTTCCTGTACTTGAGTGGGGACATTTCCCTGTCATCAGAGTAACATATCCACAAATGATATGATGCACCGGCAGATTCATAAAAACTAAAATTCGCTGCTGTCATCACGACCATCAGTTATAACTGCAGATCTTAAGACTAATCCTAAATATTTAACAACTTTCACGTTTTTAATAAAGAAAACAAATGACACCATTTACGTAAAGTAAGACAAATATGGCGGCAGACTGAATATTTGACCTAGCTGTCAGAAAACCGACGTCAGCGGTTTCTAAGGGGTAATTGAGATTGCAAAGAATGTATTAGTTTGTTAAAAGGCTATTGATAAGTGCTATTAATAGACAAAACTAAGAAAGTTTCAACAATTTTTACAGCAAATAAACTTCTTAGTTTAAAGTTATGTCCTTCGGATTCGGAAAGTGCAATACACCAGCAACAGTTGTTTAGGGTTTATGTAAAACAGCATTTAAAGTTCAAAATCATGTTGGTTACAGAACCAGTTCTTGCTACTCTTTTGTGCAATTTTTTTTTTTTTTTTTTACAAATTTTGTACTCCTAAACTGATTTTAAAGATATACTGAAAATGTGTTTTTAGTCTTTGTGAAATAGTGGTACAAACGGTGGTAAAACTCCAATATAACAAGAAGTAAGACCAACAAACCAAAAAAAAAAAAACTATATACAATTTTATACAATTCCATACAATATTAACTAAAACAGAATTCTAATAACAAAAACATACATTACAAATAAACAGACCTGTATATTAAGTATTTATAATTGTCAACTAACTGTTAAATTGTAAACTTCACATCTGTATCTGTATCTGTATCTGAAAGTTCTTTGAAAAAATGTCCGAAACAATTTTATAATAATTTCCTGGTAATTATCCAAATAATTGTTAATTCTGGTAAATTTCCACAGAATTCAGTAAGTTATTAACTGTAGTCCAATTGTTCGATTTAAAAACTTCGCACAGTATAACAATCCAAACTATAAACAGAAAACTACTATTTCCAACTACACATGAAATATTCTCAAAAATGTTCTAAACCCTCATACAAAGAAAACTAAACACAAATATCAAAACTGTAAGTCACGTGACACTAATGCTAGAAGAAATAGATAAAAGTAAACAAAAAACAAATATTCTAAAACATTGTACCTTAAATAACATTTGACGTTACTAGGTCATAACCTCTTATCCTATAACAAGTACACACTATACAACTATAGTATTCTCCCTCCTAGTGAGCCTGTAACCCTGAATAATTCACTATTTACACACACACACACACACACACACACACACACACACATATATATATATATATATATATATATATATATATATATCAAACAGCATTAAAGCATTTAAAAACTTGGTTACGGAACCAGTTCTTGCTACTTTACCTTTCCAAATAAAATAAAATTTGCCGTATGTGCCAGCAATTAAGAAGCTAGTGGAGTACACATGTTGATAATGTAGATTAATATTTTTCCTCAATAAATTTTGACAAAAATAAAAAAAAAAAAAATAAACAATTAAAAAAATTCAACTTTGAAGTGTTCTGCATTGCAAAATTTTGATGTATCAAAAAATAGCTGTTAAACATATATTGAATTTTTACAATCACACTCTCTCGTTTAATTCGCACAATCAAAAAAGAAAACAATCAAAGGTTAACATATATTGATATAACAAGAATATGGTATGAATATATAAATATAAATGAAAACGTTAATACCATTACAGATGCTTTTTGTAAAAACAGGCTGAATATTTGACACTTATAGTTTTACTGTAATGTATATAGGTCCAATGTGTCGTGTTGTATTTGCATTAGGCATATAAGTGCGACTTGTAGAAAAAAATTAATTAAGTCTTTAAGTGTTTGTTTACTGCATTTATGCTACAACAAAATGTTTAATATCTTATTTATTTAGTACTTTAATAGTATTATTTTGCATTTTAAAAAATTTGATCTTAAAAGAAAAAAAGATTTTGTTGATTTTTCAGGGTAAAATAGGTGCTACAAAAATAATACAATTTCTGCTTATAATAAAAACACACTTTATGAACTAAGTACGATAATTGTAAACAAACAAAAATACTGGTAATATTTGAATAGTAATTGGACGCGTATGAAAAACCAAAAACATCATTAAAGTTGAAACACAAGTCCTTTAGTTTAACAAATTCAAGATTTATTTGTGCTACATATAAATTAAACGTTTTTCGTACCACATTTGTATCACAATTTTTATCAGGAGGTACTTACCTTTCCAGACCACCCGGTCACACTTCTTCCTTGATGGAAGTTCACGTGTATAACTTGGTCAGTTTTCAAAGTTTTTACTTTTTTTTAGGGGGGGGGGGTATGTATTTCAATGATTTCAAACTCAACTAATTTTCATTTAGTGATATTTTTTTGAGTTTTGTAATAAATTTAAAAAAATGTTAGAAAACGTAAATGTTGCCGATTAAAAATTCTAAGATAGAATGGCAATACATCTGTTAAATTGATTAAAACAATTTGAAATAAAATGCGTCACCATGCAGAAGGTATGTATTATGACTAAAAATTGAGTTTTACATAACTTTACACAAATTTGATAGTTACTAACCACATGTAACAGGTGTCATAAAAATTAATGTAGATTTCTTATAATGTCAAAAGTAAATTAGGCAATATTTTATAAAAAAAAAATTACCTTTAATTTTTTTAGAAACAAATTATGCAAAAAAGTATTTGTAAAAAGATTTAGTTTTAAAAATTGAAACATTACCATTGATACATATGACGTAACCATGTTCTAATATTAGATCCCTCATGCTGTATCTCGTTGGGTAAATGCAGTAATTTCTGTATTTATTTGAGCTCTTATCGTTGAACCAAATGTAACATTGTTCATTAGGAACATCATTAATTAGATTAGCCGTTTTAATTTTTCCTTTGGAAAACTTAATGTAGCTTTAAATGTGTTGTAACTACCAATCACTTAAACAATGCGTAACTATGGGGACAGATATGTTATTTACTTGTGTTGTTGAGTGTTTGTAATTGTGTTAATATTGTTAAGAACATAGTTTTAAGTTATATTTCTTATCTCCTTTTACCTTTTAACAGTTTATTGCTATTGATTTAGCTCATCGGTAGTTTTATGGATTATCTGCATAAACAACATTTACAACACAAAAAGACAATTATTGTTAAAAAATCGAAACCCAAATCTATAGAACTTATTATTATAACAGCAAGATTAAAATCATTGTTTATCGATCCTCCCAATAAAACATATTCGTAAGTTATCATTAAAATGTCAAAGATAATCTCGTTTATCTTATATCCAATCCTGGTCCCTTGGATGTTTGATTGTTCGATAAAATCAGTGTCAGGTTTATTTACAACATAAAAAAAACATATCAGGGTCGGTAGTACATATCCGATCACTAAAAATATTATAATCAAACTGAATAATGCTTTGGTAGGATCCGTGTTTAAATATCCTTCTGGAGAGTTCAACCTACATACAACGATGAATTCAGCCGTATTCAAAAGACATCCAAACAATAAACGACCTGTCATCAACCCGAATGCTATTCCATTTGTGATTTCTTCCACGCATTTGTCCAATATACAAAATAATACGAAAAAAGTTATATCCAGACAAAAACTCCCGTTTGTGCACATGTTTTTATACAATTGATGCAGTATCTATTTCTAAACCGTTGATAAGATACAGCTTTCACTCAAATATCTGTAATTATTAAACAACTTTCTATATGCAATTTAAGACTTTATATAAAAAATTAGAAAAAGAGGAAACCTTTTGAATTAAATCCAAAACATTTGTTACTAGAACAGAAAACACCGTAAGCATTCTAATCCAAGGGCTTTAACTTTCCTATTTATCAGTTTCTCGAATTTATTGTAATTTGTAAAAATAAAATTTTAAGGGATCTGTCATTGTGATATCCAAAACATCGAATGTTTCAATTGTGAATATGAATTTATGTTCACTCATAATTAAAAGTTGAATCATTTAGTTTTCATTTTGATTATTCTTTAAACTAACCAAATTTTATGATTCGCAAGTTACTTTTATATAACACAAATTTTCTTAAGTCGTTTAATTTTACATACCAAATAAACGAATACTAAATTTGAAATAATACAGGTAATCCATTACAAAGAATATTGGTTTTGAATTCTTTTTAAAACGATGAATTTGAGCAAGCGTTATAAGTTCTTAAAAGAAAATTATATATATGTTTGTGTATAGTTGTAATTAAATCTTTTCTTAAAATTACACGTTAAACAAATTAAATAAAAACTGAGGTCATCTAAAAACATACATGTACTCATTATAGCATGAAATGTAAAATCAATAATATGATTATGTAATGGTTTGATCGCATTGAAATGCGGATCTTGAGAATAAAAACGCTATAATAATAATGTTCCGATTATGTTATTCTTAAAATTGTGAATTTGAATCAATTTTGCGAAATTGCAAATAATAATCTAATATAATAGAATATTTTTCCTTAAATAAAACACAGTACTTTTAAAAAAAAAAAAAAAAAAAAAAAAAAAAAAAAAAAAAAAAAAAAAAACATGTAAACATGCCAAATCGTCAAACTTGATGATTACATTTTTAAAATATCAAACGGACAAAAACACAAAAAAACTGAAAAATTTAAAATTTAAACTTTATTTCTTTTACAACGATTTAGAAACAAGTTGTGCAACTTATATTAATATAAAAAACTGAAGTTGCCATCATTAAATTGTTAAAGTTTCTAATAGTAGGCATATTTTTAGGATGAGAGCTAATCATGCGTATAAGAGTTAAGGTTAGCACAGGACTAAAACCCATCTTCACGCTCCGTGTAAAGATACCCTTACGTCACCTTTCAGCAATATTTACACTGCCTTAATATAACTTTACGCCATCCTTATGAATTGAGTTAAGAATCTTTAAGACCTTTTAGATTTATACTTTCTTTGCACAAGCTTTATGTAACTATTTACCTTTAGAACTTTTTTACCCAATCTTTAATTAAGGTCTTTTATTAGGGTCCTACCATACAAATGAATTTAAGCTATCTGTACGCCAACATTCTCTTACCTTAAGGCTATTTTTGCAATCTTTAATTAATTATTTATTTTATACAAGTTTATATTTTTTTTTTTCAATTTGAAGTAATGTTATTAAAGAGCTCAGCAAATGTTTACCATGCTATCTTTATATATTTTATAGCAGCAATACGTTTAATTTATCCAATCTTTACGCCTTTATCATATATCACTTTTCTCATCTTTACTCCATATTCACGCAAACTTGTTATTATATGGCCCATTGTTTTCTATGACCTGTATCAAGCTAAGCTAGTCTTTACATTACACTCTTTTTAAGCAACATATTGTTAGTATGGGAATTTTTTACAACTTTTTTTGTTTTTACACCATCTTCAATAAATACAAATAACCTTGTAAAAACTTTGAAAGCTGGCAAAGTTAGTTATACATGTGAACTTCCATCAAGGAAGTAGGGCCGGGTGCCCCGAAAGGGTAAGCACTTCCTGTCTAGCTAGCTACACCCGTCACGTGCAAGTCAATTTTAAGAATGAAAGGAACAAAGAACTTTGATAAGTCAAATATATCTAGTATAAGTTTTAATACAGTGACTACATACTTATCAATATTGTGATGACACCCATTAAACTTTTTAAGGGCCTTGATGTATTAACTGTGAAACATATACACCATACGCAGGAGAAGCAGGGATATTACTGTAAAGAAACGGAAAGTTGACAACAAAAAAAGTCATCACGTTTGTCGTATATCTTCAGATGTAACCTTTCATGGGTGTCATAATAATTTTACAATGAGATAAATCTGAACGAAATATAAGGGCTGAAGAATTAAAGGCAAAAATGCTTATATAAAAGGTAATTTAACTTGATTTACTTATAATATTTAAATTTTATTTTGTTCCTTTTTGTAATTGTTTGAATGACATCATAGTATTGAAAATTTAGTAATTTTATATTATTAATCATTTTTTGTTATTTGTACAAATTCAATATTGATACGAAATTGAAGAAAGTTTATTTGTGTTGTAATTTGTGTTGTATAAACCTTTTTGTGTCATTTCGGTCGCAGATGAGTAAAGTATGTTTACCAAGGAGTCCATAAGACCATATTCCGATCTGCTCTTATTCATTATCTTTATACTAAGAATGTATCATAACGTAGTATGATTTCGGTATCAATTTAAAACAGGAAGAACTTGACCTTCCTTACATGTATTGGATTCCAAAACTTCACAAAAACCCATACAAGGAAAGATATATGGCAGGTTCCTCTAAGTGTATTACTTAATCATTTTCAGTAATTCTAATACAAATTTGACGGTTGTCAGAAATGGCCTTCAGACTTATTCAGAAAAAGTCTATTCTACATCTGTCTTTAATCAAAAATTCTAAAGAACTACTTGACCGTCTTGATTCTAATACTCTATCTTCAGTAAAAAGTACAAAACCTTTGATTTTTCTACCCTTTACACCACTATTCCTCATTCAAATTAAAAGAACGTCTAAAACAAATCATATACTTGTCATTCTTTTAAAAAAACGGTAAACCAAGAAATAAATGCACAAAAGGGATTCTGGTTATTTGTAAAACACCATACAGACTGCAAACAAAAATATACTGTAGATACCATCAACAAAATGTTAGAGTTTTTGATAGAAAACATATCTGTTGTGATTGGCAATATAATTTTCCAACAAACAGCCGGTATACCAATTAGCCCAAACTGTGCTGATTTGTTTCTTTATTCATATAAATTAGAATTTATACAGAACCTTGTCGAATCTGAAGAGAAGACTGTCGCTAAATCACATACAGATACATAGATGGCGTTCTTTGTCTAAATAATACCGAATGTGGAGTATAAGTGAATGCCATCTATCCAAGTGAGCTTGAAATAAACGACATAACAGATTTGGACTTAAACCTAAATTATGACAACCACGAAAGGTTACATCTGAAGCTATTCGACAAACGTGATGACTTCATTTTTTCTATTGTTAACTTTCCGTTTCAACACAATACTGTTGATAAGTATAAGTCACAGTATCCAGACTTATACTGGATATGTTTGAATTACCACAGTTCCTTGTTCCTTTCATTCTTACACTTGAGGGTGTAGCTGGCTAGACAGAAGTGCTTACCCTTCCAAAGCACCCGGCCTCACTTCCTTGATGGAAGTACACGTGTATAATTAAATTTCCCAGTTTTCAAAGATTTAACTCTTTTTTGGGGGGAGGGGATTTGTGATTTGGACATGGACTGGTATGTTTGTGTTTTTTTTATTTATTCATATATGTTTTGTCGTACTAGTAAAATACGCCACTGATGGAAGTTTATGAAATTTAAACTGTAATGGGTGTGTTTGATAGTATTCTCTACTTATTTTCCTTATTGCTTTTATTATAGAATTGACATTGAAGAGTTAAAAGTTTATTGGAAATAAAGAGAAAAACCATATAACCTTGTCTTCGTATTACGCAGAGATCATTAAATTTCATAGTGTGCACGAACAAAAAGGAACGAATAGTATGTAAATATAAGTGTTAACATTCATGATATTGTCAATTGTTGCTTTATGTAACATTACGTATTCATTAATGTTTATTTTTGTTTCACTTTGGTTAACTTAAATTATATAGTCTACAACTAGGAGTTCAAACACGTATTGAATTTTGAAAATTTATATGCTAGTTATCTGTAAAACATTTAGTTTTTTTTTTTTAAAGATATTGTGCATTGTGTCGTATTTATTTCTGAAGCGAATATAAAGCTTGCGTATTGAATGTGATTATTATAGTATTATTTAAGCTGTTTTAAATATATACTGCCCATGTCCGTATGACCAAATTAAAGGTCAGTCAATTTGTTCTAATTAAATGTTTATGAGATAGTGTGACATCTGATTTTCTATCCACTACCATTCTTTAATCGTTTAAATAAGGTTTATTTGTGTACGAATGTAAGTTACTAAAATCGTGTAAACTTATTGCGCACTTAAATACTCTGCATAACTCTTACTTGAACCAAAAGTCCTTGCATTGAATTAGGTGGTTAAACCATATATATGACGTACAGTCTAAGTACTAAATTGGTATATCATACATTAAAATACATATGTGACTTGCATTATAACACAAATGTATCAGTGCAGATACAACACATTGTTGCATTACACAACATTTTATTTGTATTTTAGCATTATTTTGATGAAAAATTAATTTTCGAAATGTGCACATATGGCAAATCAAACTTTAACAGGTATTTATGTTAAATATTTAAAACCTGAGGGGGTACCGCCTAGAGTATCATTAAGTCAGTAGGAAGCACTTTGTTCTGTAAGAAAACAAAATTTTCAGCCATTTTAATTTTGGAATTTATTTAAAACAAAGATTTGTTGCATGGTGCAAAGCATTCCATAGCCTTAGCTGAATTTGGATTCATATAATTTTAAAACTTTTGATTCATTTGATTTTTAATGATTAGGTTAGAGCTAGGGTTAGAACTGTGCAATGCCTCACCATATGGAGGCATTGATAAAATTGATAACGTAGAAAACCTTTCTAGCCCAGGTTGTAACAATGTAAATCTTTTTACAAATGTTTTACAAAACTACACGTGACAAAAGAAGTCATGGACATCAAAGTTACAACAGACCTAATATCCATGGTTTTAGTTATTCTACTCTTGCTGAAACCTCGCGGATTGAATCATATCCGAGCCAAACTGTACTCTACAACTTTCCCGTCATGGACAGTGACAAGAAAAATTTATGTATAGAACTACTACAGACTAAATACATCAGAGTTTAAACTTCAGTCTATACTACATTTGAAAGGATCTGTAAACCTGTTAAGGAACACAATATACAGGACGACGCCCGTCGCAAATTTCTTAAATTATATTATGCAAACAAGGGTATAGATGCTATTAATATTCTCAATAAACTTTCAATAAACAAGTACAATCTAAAGTCAATACTTATTTCAAATAATGTCTCACCATCCTCTTGTTTCCTACTTCTGCGATAAACCCAGTGCATCCAAATTTTTTACTATAAACAAACTTTGCAGTGTTTTAAACTTTACTCCACTTGTGCCCTTGTCCAGCCCTTCTTTATAAACCAGCTGGGCATGTAGTAACTTCTGATCTAAACATACAGACATTGGCCAAAATTGAGTTCTCAAAATGGCGTCCGTTTTTTCATTTTTTCGATTTGCTCTGCGTAAAATAAAATTTAACTACCTGATAGCATTAGTTGTCGACTGAAACTAATCGGGCTATATTTTTGGGGTATGAATAAGCGTCTGACACAAAAATAATTAGAGTTATTTCCCTTTATTTTTGTTTAACGTCTGCTCAACAACATGGCTCGTCACGGGAAGGAGCTTACACCCGAGTAGAAAAAAAATTATAAAAAGATTATCTAGAGGTGGTTATTCGAGCTATAAAATTAATGAGTTAATCGGGATAAATCTAAGAACAATCCAGAAGTTTTCGAAGAGATCTGAAGAAAGAGGAGATGGTGAAAATATCAAAGGAAGAGGACGTAAAAAAATAACAACAAATCGTGATGTCAGGATGCTGATTCGTATGACAAAAGTCAACCGTCGGCAAACTCTGAGTGATCTAACTAATAGATATAATATTGAAAATGGAAGAAATATATCTGAGAGAACAGTTCGTAGACGATTGTTTCAAAAGGGTTACAAACGCCGGCCAGTTTCTAAAAAAATTACGATTTCCAAAGTAAATCGCCGAAAACGTTTGTCATTCTGCAGGAGAAAATTGCACTGGACTGTTAATACTTGGTCTTCGATTATATTTAGTGATGAAACAAAGGTGGTGATCGGAAACAATTCAAAAATTTATGTTTGGAGGAAATCTGATGAAAGATTACGACCCGAATGCTTGGGGTTATATTCCGACTTGGAGCACACCTGCAAGGCATCGGTCTTGTTTTGGGGATGCATTACTTATCACGGAGTAGGAACTTTAACTCCCGTGGCTGGAAATATAAACAGTGATAAATATATAAATGATCTTGATGAAAATGTATGGCCTGTGATTGCGAGGCACTTTACAAACAGACACTGGATTTTCCAGGAAGACAATGCTCCGTGTCACGTATCTGTCCGTTCTAACCAGTGGAAAAATGAAAACCGGATCCAAACACTTCAGCGACCAGCACAAAGTCCTGATCTGAACATTATCGAAAATGTGTAGAAATGCATAAAACATCGCCTACGTAGAAGGAGAGGGGAAGTTAGAAATGCGGAAGACTTGAAACGCATTGTCGCCGAGATCTGGACATCTCTCCCTTTACACTATATTAGGAGTTTATATGACAGCCTTCCTCGGAAAATTCGACGTGTTTTGCGAGTTCGAGGAAATATAACAAAGTACTGAAATTTCTAAGGTAAGATTTTATTATTTAGATAGATTTTCATGACTTTGAAAATTTACAATGTTCATAAAAAAAATGACGTCGGCCATTTTGCGAACTTAGTTTTGGCCAATGACTGTATTTATGAACACTAAATTTACATGTCTTTTCAAAAGTTTCTAAATACAGGGAGGCTCTACATTTTACCAGGGTCAAAATTTTGAAATTATTATAGATTCTGTTTAAGAGTATGCATAACGGTTAAATTAGAAGACGTGAAGCTTCACACCTTATACAACTGGATAAAGGCAATTAGACGTTTTCTTAAGACAAGGATTGTCAAACTTAATGGAATATTGGTACTAAACCTTCTTTAGTGTTAAGGGACCCTGAGATTTCTGTAATCTTTATGGACAAACATAATAAATATATTGTTGTCCCAGCTGATCAAGGTTCCAACAACATTACTTTTGTTTGTAAGATAATCTACGTTGATTGTTTTATTATGGAGCTTGGTTTAGATAGTATATCGGAGAATCCTACTTATACCAAAAGTAACATCACCTAAAATGAAGTTCTTTCCAACTTTATGTCTTTCAGTATCAATTCAAAACGGGAAGAACTTGACCTTCATTACTTGTATTTGATTCCAAAACTTCACATAATTCAATTATTGTTTATATTTGTGTTTTAAAAGGTAGTATATCATGATGTTTTTGTATTTATGATATCTTAAAATCATAGAGATTTTACATTTTAAGCTCACCTGAGCTGAAAGCTCAGATGAGCTTTTGCTATCCATCTTCGTGCGTCGTGCGTCGTCCGTTGTGCGTAAACTTTTTACATTTCAATTTTCTCCTCCAAATAACTAGGCCAAACTTAATGACACTTGGTAACCATCATGTCTGGGTGAAGCCCTTTCAGATTTGTACAAATGAAGGAGTTATGTCCTCTTGGGGCCCCATAAGGGGGAAATAATGAAAAACTTTTAAAACCTTCTCCTCTGAATCTACAAGAGATATACCTTAGTTTTTTCATTTATAGCATCCTTAGGTCATCTGTTTTCAGATTTGCACAAATGGTAGCCATGGGGTTCAAAATGGAGAAATTGTATGGCACTGAGTTGGGAAATTGCTAAAAATTAAATATTTGTCAATTCTTTAGCCGGATATGGATTTATTCAATTTTGGAACTTTTAATTCATTAATTTTCCACTGTTTGGTTCATGTTTTTCACTGATGAGGAATGAATTTCCGAAATGTGCACATCTGGCACATCTAAATTCAACTGGTATTTGTGTTATATATTTACTATTCCTGAGCGGGTACCGCTGCTGGTGGAGTTAAACTCCCTGAGGGTATCCATAACTCAGTAGGCGGTACTTGGTGCTGTCAGAAAATGTACCATTTATTATAATTTTCAGCTGCCTTCAATTCTAAAATTAGTTTAAAACTAAGGTTTGTTCCCTCATAAAAGCATTCCTTAGCCGGATTTGGATTTATTAAATTTTGGAACTTTAGAGTCATTAATTCTCAAATGTTTGGTTCATGTTTTTCATTATCAAACTTTTCGGTCTAAATGTCACTGATGAGGAATGACTTTCCGAAATGTGCACATCTGGCACATCTAAATTCAACTGGAATTTGTGTTATATATTTACTATCCCTGAGCGAGTACCGCTGCTGGTGGAGTTAGACTCCCCGAGGGTATCCATAACTCAGTAGGCAGTACTTTGTGCTGTCAGAAAATGTACCATTTAACATAATTTTCAGCTGCCTTCAATTCTAAAATTAGTTTAAAACTAAGGTTTGTTCCCTCATGCAAAGCATTCCTTAGCCGGATTTGGATTTATTAAATTTTTGAACTTTAGAGTCATTAATTTTCAACTGATTGGCTCATGTTTTTTCTTATCAAACTATTCGGTCTAAGTGTCACTGATTAGGAATGAATTTCCGAAATGCGCACATCTGGCACATCTAAATTCAACTGGTATTTGTGTTATATATTCACTATATCTTGAAAACTATTAACTTGTATAGTCATGTATATTAGAATATTGTAGGTATTGACATGATGATCATTTTGATATATGGATCAAGGTCATATGTTGAAAGGTCAAGTAAACTGCAGAAGGAGACTTAAATTGCTAATTGTCTTGAAAAATAATAACTATTTGTATAGGGATGTATATTAAAATATTTTAGGTAATTACACGACGATCATTTTGATATATGGTACAAGGTCATATGTTCAAAGGTCAAGGTCACAGCTGCAGAAGATGACTTAAATTGCTAATTATCTTGAAAAATATTAATTTTTTGTTGAGGCATGTATAAATATTAGAATATTTGAGGTATTAACATGACGATCATTTTGATATATGGTTCAAGGTTATATGTTCAAAGGTAACGGTCATATCAACATAGGAATACTAAAATTATTAATTATCTTGAAAGATATAAATTTCATGCACAGGCATGAATAATAGAATATTGTAGGTATTAACATGACAATCATATATGGTTCGAGGTAATTTATGTTCAAAGGTCAAGGACAGCTGCATAATTTTACTGAAATTGATTAATGATTTGTAAATTATTCATTGCACTACAGTTACTTCATGCATATTATATAAACTACTTTTAAATGAAATGTGAGTGGATATATTTCTAATTACGTTTTGTGGGAGTTCTTAACTTTAGAAAACTTTTAAAGTTTCTGTACTTAATATATTGTCTTTTGCACTTTGCAAACAATATTGGACATATTTTCAGGTGAGTGTTAAGGCCCATGGGCCTCTTGTTTATATTTTATTATTTTAGGGAATTTTGTTCTTTTTTTTAATTTGGTTGTACAAAATGCTATTATTTATCATATTTTAATTATATACAGGTAGTGTTATTAACTTAGTTTTGTATTTAGTAATAGATATTATAGGATATCTTTAACTTTGCTTGGTTATAATTAGAACTAGTTTATTTCGGTGATTGTTTACTTTTGGGTCGGAAATTTGGTTATCGGTATGACACATTGATTTGTAACAGTGTAAAATAATATCGGATACTTAGGAAACACAGGACACAAAAACAAGACGGAAATGAATTGATCAAAGAGCAAAGGAGCTCATGCGGCTGAACTGGTTGCAATTGAAACTAAAATGTCTACAGTGAAACTTGCATTTTCAGAGGAGTTGTTTAAGACATAAGAGAGTAAGCCTAATACAGATAGTTGGGTCGTACTTAGAAAATTTATGATAGACTATTTAAAAACGAACATATCAGAGGATATCGATGGACAGAAGAGATAGAAAACTGGCAATTAAAACAAATAATAACAATTAATACAATTGCCACAACATTAACAACAACAGTAACATCACATATGCCAAGTTTAAATATTGTCTGTCAAGTATTAAGGGAGAAATAACTACTTAAAAATATTTTTTTGAAGGAGGCATTAAAAAAATAACTTTGGTTTATTGAAAATGGTACGACAGTGTTTGGTATGTTTGTATGTGATGGTTTGATAATAATCCATTCACAAATGGCGAGATATTGAGATGATACGATGTACACAAGACTAACTATCTTAGCTAATTTAAAGGGTAGCTGTTAACCAAATTTTTTTATCACAATTGTTTTATATTATTTAAAATAACAATATTGAAAACCGCATCCAAATTGGTGAAAAAAATAAAAACAGTTATAGCCGTTTGAAATCCGCATTTTTTAACCTTCCCTTTATCGCAAAGTGAAACGCCTCGTTTTGAGTTATAAATGTGTGACGTCATTGCAGTATTAGAAGTAGTATCTAACAGTAGTAACAATGATGATATATCGACGTATGAAGAAGAAATTAACGACTTTGACATGTACCTAATTATGTCAAATGGTTCGTAATTATTTGGGGAAGCAGTAGACAATCTTATAAGTGATGAATTTGGAGTAAAGCCGTATTTATTCGAACAAGAAACGGACAAGTCTGATGAACATATTTATTTGAGTCCCGACTTACTCGAGAATTGTGACTGCAGTTGGTTGCATAGCTGTTGAAAAATACGTGACAAGTGTTAACATGTCAATAACAAGAAAATTGATTATATCTTTGACTTTGAAAAAAAAATTATTAAGTCGGACTGGACAGACTCGAGAATTACGATAATTTATAAGTTGCATAGCTATAACAAAAATACGTGATTAGTTTCAACTTTAGAAATACACGAAAAATTAATTTTATCGTCGACAATTTAGAATGAATTAAATATCCAGTCGGACTGAACAGACTACCGAATAAATATGGAACTTACTGTGGTGTCATGAGCTGATTTTGAATTTCCTTTAAAAAAATGCTTTAAAGTTGTCATGTCAGCGGCTGATTTTGAATGCATTATTTTAATAGAAATTCAAAATCAGCACATGGCAGTGGCATCGGCTAAAATCAATACATAAACTGAATTCAATCGCTTATATTCTCTTTGTACAATGTTTATTAAATTAAACGACCGTGATGTGAAAAACTTTTAAGTAGTCTGGCGGCATTACATTTCCTCAATGATTGGAAGATGTTCACACAATTAAAAGTTTTTAACATAGTTTTTTTGAACGGTCCGAGGACTAATTAATGCTTGGATAATAATAATAATAAGAATAATAATAATAATAATAATTATTATTATTATCATGATTATGTTTATGATGATTATAATAATAATTATTATTATTATTATTATTGATATGAAAAGTAAGGAAAAATTTCTTTTTAAAATTAAAACATGAAATATCCATTTTTCCGGAGTGAAATCTTTATCTGACTCTATACAACAAATAATGTTTAACAAATTATTTTACTTTATTTGAACTGTAAATATATTATTGTATATTACAGGTCGTAAGATAACTTTATCATTTTGCAAATTAAAAGTTACATCCTGTGAATTACAGTTGTGGGTCTAAATCTAAGGAATGTGTCTAATAAACAAAAGGATGTAACATCAGCAAGATTAAGATCTGTAAGATTAGCAGAATCTTAAGTTGCCCTTTACCCATGCTTATAGGCATGAGTGTTTTGTATCTCTTTAGTGATATTCTTTTTATTGTAACTTTTTTAGAATGACTATATGACTTCACTTTTTTGTTTTGTTACAAAATTGACAATGTTGAGAGAGAGAGAGAGAGAGAGAGAGAGAGAGAGAGAGAGAGAGAGAGAGAGAGAGAGAGAGAGAGATCTGTACAACGGGGTGTCTAAATATAAAAACGGAAGTAAAGAGAAAAATATTATTTATGAATAAATTATTTGAGTAGAAAAAGTTTGAATTTTCATCAAATTTATATGTCTAATTTTATATTTAATCGGGCCCAGAAAATTTGAAGGAAAACTAAAACTCTTCTAGTATAGTTTAGCGAGACTTTAGTGGACATTTAGGTGACCGAATTTACATATGACCTGTAATCTGCAATTGACATTTGAGTGACTGTTAAATCATTTTACATTTATACTTACAAATAACGGATATATATCTTTTTATGCGTATGTGAGCTTGAGCTCTGATGATGTTTTTGCTTGTTGTAACTAAAAAAAAAACTTATAAAGCTTGAATTAGATGATTGCTCTTTATTGTCACCATGCAGAATTTTAAAATAACATTGTTACAAATAAAATCTCTCTCGCCACACACACATACGCGCGCGCGCGCGCGCCGCGTGACGACCACAGATTAAAGGTCAAGGTCATAGATGCATAAGAAGACTTAAATGGTTAATTATCTTAAAAGCTATTAACTTTTTGTATGTGCATGTATATTAGAATATTGTAGGTATAAGCATGAAAATCATTTTGATATATGATTCAATGACAGAGATTCAAAGGTCAGGGTCATAGCTGCATAAGAATACTAAATTTGTGGATTATCTTAAGAACTAATAATTGTTGAACATACATGTATATAAGAATGATGCAGGCATAGATATGAGGATTATTTTGATAGATAGTTCATTGTCAAAGGTTCAAAGGTCAATGTCATAGTTGCATAAAAAATTATCATGAAAGCTTTAACTTTTTTTGTATTTGAATATTGTACAGATTTTAAATTTTGTATAGATTTTATAATAAATTTGATGTATGGTTTTTGCTTATGCGTTTAAATGTCAAGGTCGTAGCTGCATAAAAATATTGAAATGGTTAATTTTCTGAAAATTATCTATTGTTTTTTAATTATAAAAATGTATTTGAGCTATTTATAGATAAACTGTGACTTAGTATTTTTGAGTAAGTATTGTGGCAGTTGCAAATTGGGGGCAACTCGAAAAGTTTCTGTAATTACAGTTCAGTATTGTGTCTATTGTACTTTGCAAACGATTTGGTTGAGTTGAGTAATGGTGTTTTACGTCCCATTCAAGAATATTTCACTTATATTGAGACGTCGCCAACTATAGGCGAAAGTGCAGAAATTTTGCCTGTGCGTTGCGCTGATGGCATTATACAGCAGGGTTCTTTATTGTGCCATGCCTGCCATGACATGGGACCTCGTTTATTTTAAGTTTCCGTGACGTTCATTTCGTAATGCCGGGTGCTTGGCGAAAGAACAGTCACTACCCACTTTCAAGTCTTAGGTCAGACCCGGCCGGGGTTCGAACCCATGACCTTCCACTTACGGGCAAACCATTTTGGGACATATCTTTCGTTAAGCGTTAATGCCTATGGGCCTCTAGTTTTTATTAAGAGAATAAAGTCGCCACATTTCTGCCTTCGATCTTTTCTTCATATTTCCCAGTTATTGTTATGCTCTTTTTTATCATTGGTTACATTATATATGTAATACAAGTTTGTTATATAAAACACTTTTATTTTTATAATACAATGAATTTCTGCAATTTTAGTCTTAAAGTGTACCTGTAACGATTTTCAGTTTTGACATATTTTATTTGTCGTACTTAAATATGGCTGTATCGAAAATTCCATAAACTTCCTATCATAATAAGGTAGATATCGATGATTTTCTAATACATGTCTAGAAATCCAAATCAAAAAGGTCGATATCGAGGCTCCCGTGTTGTGACGTCATACCAGTAACATACCTCCAAAGAACATTATTTACCAACTACTAAAATTAGTCAAATACTAACTCGTAGTTTAACTTTCTATGATTATTTTACAATAAAACCATTTAATGAAGTGGTTTAAACCCGTTTGACATGTACCGATAATTAAGATTATTATTAATCCTTCTGTTTATTAGACACATTCCTTCGATTCAGACCCACACCTGTAATTAACAGGATGTCACTTATAATTTGCAAAATTGATTTGCAGGTTGATAAAGTTATCTTACGACCTGTAATATACAATGATATATTTACAGTTTGAGTAAAGTAAAATATTTTTATTTGGTAAACGTTATTTGTCATATACAGTATAAAAATATCAGTCGGGGAAAAAATGGATATTTCATTTTTAAATTTTAAAAAGTAAAGAAAAAGAATTTTTTTCCTTAGTTTTCATGTCAATAATAATAATAATAATAATAATAATAATAATAATAAAATATGACTTTTAGGCAAAATTGAAAATTAAAAATTGACGACCAGAATAGTCTAAAACATGTTTATTGATCTACTTACAGCATTTGATTTTATTAGATTTTCCTTGGGAATACATTTAGCTGTGATATTCTTAAATTCTTAATTCTATATACAAATCCATAAAATTATTATTATTATTATATTATTATTATTATTATTATTTTTATCTCTTTTTTTAAAATGTGGTCTTATTCTAAAATCCGTGTCATTTCATTTTAAACAATTATGATATATTTCGCGTTAAATAATTTGAGATGGAATATCTTGTTTTTTTCAAGTTTCTTTTTAATTACCCCAGCATTAATTAGTCATCGGACAGTTGAAAACAACTGTGTTACAAACTTTAATTGTGTGAAAATCTTCCAATTATCGAGGAAATGTGAAGCCGCCAGAATATTTAAAAGTTTTCTACATCACGGTCATTTAATTTCAACTGTCAATAAACATTGCACAAAAGAGCATAGGCGATTGGGTTTTTATGAATTGATTTTTAGCTGGTGCTACTGCCATGTGCTGATTTTGAATTTTTATTAAAATAATGCATTTAAAATTTTGAATTTTGAATGAATTATTTTAAAAGAAATTCAAAATCAGCACATGACACCACAGTAAGTTCCATAATATTCATCCGGCAGTCTGTCCAGTCCGACTTAATAAGATAATTTATTTTAAAAAAAAGTCAAAGATATAATCAATTTTCGTGTTATTGACAAGTTAACACTCGTCAAGTATTTTTCAACAGCTATGCAACCAAATGCAGTCACAATTCTTGACGGTAGTTTGGGACTCGACTCAATATGTTCATCAGATTCGTCCGTTTCTGGTTCGAATAAATAACGGTTATACTCCAAATTCATCACTTATAAGAAAGTCTACTGCTTCCCCAAATAATGACGAACTATTTGACATGAATAGGTACATGTCAGAGTCGTTACTTTATTCTACATACGTCAATATATCATCATTGTTACTACTGTCTATTATGTTAGACACTACTTCTAATACTGCAATGACGTCACACGTTTACAACTCAATACGAGGCGTTTCACTTTTCGATAAAGAGAAAGTTATAAAATGTGGATTTCAAACCGCTATAACTTTTTTATTTTGTCACCAATTTTGATGCGGTTTTCAATATTGTTATATTTAAAATAATATATAAAACAATTGTGATAAAAAAATTTTTGGTTACAGGTACCCTTTAATTTGCAAATTTGGCAGGAATATTTTTAGTTGCGCTTAAAAAACAGCAAGGTTATTTTGTTAGTCTAAACATTTTACCGAACAAAGGGTATCTCCCTTTTGGAAAAATTTAAAAAATCCAATTTGACGACTAATGTTTCTAAAACAAATTAAATTAATTTTTTTGATTAAATGAATTTCCGAAATTTTAAATATTCTAAGAATATAACATGTACATCTTTTAAATAAAGAATCTAGCTTTTTCAAGCAAGTTAATTTTACATATTCCAAAACTTAATATTTCCAAATTTAGAGACAGGGTCATTTTTAAAAATATATATATAATAATAAAATTAAAATTACTGCAGCACTTGACTTAATATTAAATACTAAATAATACTTCCATATCAATAAATCAAAATTTTGAAGAACGGAAGGCAAAACAGTCAATATTGTTTACGAGATTCAAAAGCTGGTTATTTAATACAGATGCAAATAAATGCAATATCTTGTTACATATATACGCATTCTAAAAATAGGGTAGAATTTTGCTTGAAAACTAAACGGGCTTGTCATGTTTCGTTTTCTTGACAGAACGACAGACACGGAGACTCATTTCAATTTCTTAAAGCATTTTATTTCAAGAATATTAAGGAACATTTTGTCAACCATATTAATGAACAAAATTTAAAGTATTCCACCTTAATAGTTGAAAGACTTATTTTTTTCTCTCGCGTTTCCGATTTTTCATTATTATTATGATTTCCCACCACCAAAAGGGTGAATTATATTGTTTTCATTCTGTTTCTTCTTCTTCTTCTTCTTCTTCTTCTTCTTGTTATTATTATTATTATTATTATTAGTAGTAGTAGTAGTAATAGTAGTAATAGTAGTAATAGTGGTAGTAATAGTAGTAGTAGTAATAGAAGTAGTAGTAGTAGTAGTAGTAGTAGTAGTAGTAATAGTAGTAATAGTGGTAGTAGTAGTAGTAGTAGTAGAAGTAGTAGTAATAATAGTAGTAGTAGTAGTAGTAGTAATATAAGTAGTAGTAGTAGTAGTAGAAGTAGTAGTAATAATAGTAGTAGTAGTAGTAGTAGTAGTAGTGGTAGTAGAGGTAGTAGTAGTAGTAGTGGTAGTAGTAGTAATAGTTGTAGTAATAGTAGTATAGTGGTAGTAATAGTAGTAGTAGTAGTAGTAATAGTAGTAGTAGTAGTAGTAGTAAAAGTAGTAATAGTGGTAGTAATAGTAGAAATAGTAGTAGTAGTAGAAGTAGTAAAAGTAGTAGTAGTAGTAGAGGTAGTAGTAGTAGTAGTGGTAGTAGTAGTAATAGTTGTAGTAATAGTAGTATAGTGGTAGTAATAGTAGTAGTAGAAGTAGTAGTAATAATAGTAGTAGTAGTAGAAGTAGTAGTAATAATAGTAGTAGTAGTAGTAGAAGTAGTAGTAGTAGTAGTAGTAGAGGTAGTAGTAGTAGTAGTGGTAGTAGTAGTAATAGTTGTAGTAATAGTAGTATAGTGGTAGTAATAGTAGTAGTAGTAGTAGTAAAAGTAGTAATAGTGGTAGTAATAGTAGAAATAGTAGTAGTACTTGTAATAGTAGTAGTAGTAGTAGTAGTAGTAGTAGTATGGTAGTAATAGTAGTTGTAGTTATAGTAGTAGTAGTAGTAGTAGTAGTAGTAGTAGTAGTAGTAGAAGAAGTAGTAGTAGTAGTAGTAGTAGTAGTAGTACAGTAGTAGTAGTACAGTAGTAGTAGTAGTAGTAGTTGTAGTAGTAGTAGTAATAGCAGTAATAGTAGTAGTAGTAGTAGTAGAAGTAGCAGTAGTAGTTGTAGTAGTAGTAGAAGTAGCAGTAGTAGTAGTAGTAGTAGTATAATGGTAGTAGTAGTAGCATATCAAGACCTGTTCAGGAGCAGATCTCGGAAATGGTATGATGATTTCAATGAAATTTGGTACCAAAATTTTGTTTTATTTGTAGATGTTTATTATTATCTAACACTGATCTCGTGGTGGAGGTTTTAGTAGTAATAGTAGTAGTAGTAGTAGTAGTAGTATGGTAGTAATAGTAGTTGTAGTTATAGTAGTAGTAGTAGTAGTAGTAGTAGTAGTAGAAGAAGTAGTAGTAGTAGTAGTAGTAGTAGTAGTAGTACAGTAGTAGTAGTACAGTAGTAGTAGTAGTAGTAGTTGTAGTAGTAGTAGTAATAGCAGTAATAGTAGTAGTAGTAGTAGTAGAAGTAGCAGTAGTAGTTGCAGTAGTAGTAGAAGTAGCAGTAGTAGTAGAAGTAGTAGTATAATGGTAGTAGTAGTAGCATATCAAGACCTGTTCAGGAGCAGATCTCGGAAATGGTATGATGATTTCAATGAAATTTGGTACCAAAATTTTGTTTTATTTGTAGATGTTTATTATTATCTAACACTGATCTCGTGGTGGAGGTTTTAGTTGTTTTACTCACAACAATTGCAATTCTAGGTAAGTCTTCCATCTTACTAGATGGAAAATTTTGCTTTTCTTTCTTTTTCCGTTCTCCATTATTTTTTTTTTTACTTTTTTTGTTCAAAGGACATTCTAATAGCTGAATAAAGTGATAAAAAGGTTAGGGTGTTGTTCCCAAGAGAGTTTTTTAGGTGTGTGGGGCTATAATTCTTGATACCAACCCAGGAATATTGTTTTTTTTACCATGTTTTAGAAAAATATATTCTATTTTGCTGTAATAAATGAATTTAGTTGTTTTTTTCAAATATCCAGTTTTCGATTTTTTGATAAAAGTTATCTACTTTATCACAATCTACAAACAGATGCATGATAGTTTCGATTTCTTCATTAGAAAAAGAACATAGCTTATTTTAATATTGCACAACAACTTATTTGTTGGCAAAATTGCATGTACTGTACGGTATTAAAACCATTTTAATTTTATATATTTTGTTGTTAAAAGAATGTTTTTATGTATATTTTTCCAGTCTAGTTCAAAAGGTTCAAAAATTGAACCTCACTTTTCTTTATATGTTTTTTTAATATTGTAAAGAAGAAATAAAGATCTTATACAATCTTTTTGAGCCTTTCTTGTCTTTCATAATTAATTCTAAAAACTTTTGTTTCTTTGGCTTTACAGGTATACCCAATAAATCTCGTAATTCTGGCCATTTCTTAAAAATAGCATGTTTAAGACCATAAACATGTGTAATATCAGGTTTGAAACCTAGTTTTACATTTAACCCTTGAAGATCTAAAAGCTTACCATCTACATAAAAAAGATCACATATATGTGTAATACCATTATCATACCAGGTTTCAAAGTATACAGGTTTATTGCCTATTAAAATATCTGAATTGTACCATAAGGGACCAACAAGTATATCTGCAGGGCATGTATTTTCTTTGCAATATGTTTGAAAATATGACAAGGCATTAAAATCTTCCTTCAAGAAAAGATTACTAATATTTTTTTGCAATCATTACTAAATAGTGGTTTCCAAAAAACAGTCAAGCTTGTCGGATTTTGTATACCTCATCTAGTAATATTTTTAGGAAGAATTAGTCTAAAATGCAAACCGAATCCAAGTTATTTTGAGGGATTTAACAAAAGACTGAATGTGGGTCATACTACACCCATCATTTTGAAAGTCGTGAACAAGCTAAATTCTTGATATTTTTTCCGAACCGTTCCAAAAAAATTAAAAGAACACTTTGTCTAGATTCTTGAAAATTTTGAATTTTGGTTTTGGTAGACTAATCAATAAATGGATTTATTTTGGCAAAATTATTGTTTTTATTACCGTTAATTTTCCATTGACACTAACATTTCTTCTTTTCCACTGATTAATAAGATTCTCAATTTCAAATTTTTTTTAGCAAAGTTCAATAAGATCATATCTTTGAGATTAATAGAAAAAATGACACCTAAAATGACGAAGGGATCCTGTGACCAAGATAAATTATAGTCAAAACATAATTTCTCATTATTATATTTTTAGAGCCAAGCCAAATGGCACTAGTTTTATCAATATTAGGTTTTAAACCCGAATACTTTGAAAACTGGCCCAATAGATCTAAAATTTTTTCTGAACCGTCAAAAAATACCTGTATCATCCACATACTGAAATAATTTTTACTCTCTTTCATGGATTTTATACCTTTAATATCACAATTCTGTCTAACATGAATATCCATTATTTCAACAACAAGTGAAGATAAATATGGGGAAATTGGATACCCCTGCCTGCACACCCAGACAAGATTTTGCATGTTTATTTAACAAGGATATTGGTCGCCAATTTTTAATATATATTCTGCGTTTATTACCGTTTGGTAACATTGTAATAATACCCTGTCTTTGTGTTATTGATAATTCACCTTTAGCGAAACTGCAATTAAAAGACCTAACTAAAAATGACCAAGATCGCTCCAAAAGAATTTAAAAAACTCACTGGTAAAACCATCACTCCCTGGTGATTTTTCGTTTTTCATATGTTTTAAAGCATTTAAGACCTCTTTGTGTGTAATATTTCCTTCCAGCAAAGAAGACAAATTATTATCTAACTTTTTAACCTTATATGTATACATTAAACTTTCTATATCAACATCATACAATTCTTCATCTATATTTGAATATAATTTTTTCATAAAAAACTTTTAATTTCCTCTAGAATCAAATTTTTGTTCTGTTATTGTTTTCCCACCCTCACCTATAACTTCAGTTAATGTTTTATTAATAAAATGTCTTTTTTCCAAATTACAAAAAATATTTTGTAGGTTTTTCCCCATCTTCAATAAATTTCAATTTTGATCTGAGTAAAAGCCCTTTTAATTTCTACTTTCTAAATTTTTCTTATCAGAAATTTTGGCATCATTTAAAATTTCTAATACAAGAGCCGAATTGGGTAAAATTTGTGTTATTTTCTCCAGGAACATTATTTGTCTTTCCAAACTTCTTTCTTTGTCCATATTGTGTTTTTTAATATGAGTAGAATAAGATATAGTCACACCCCTTATTTTTAATAGTAACAACTCTAAGAAAGTCTGATCATCAATTATAAAGTGTAGCTGATAATTGTCAACAAAAACCAAGTTATCTTTATTGTACGGGAAAGCCGCATAAGTTTTTTTTTTAATTTGAGAATAATATCCTTACTTTTTTCACATATTCTTTATGTTTTAACAAAGAATTATTGAATTTCCAAAATCCTCTACCTTTCTGAAAATCTGATAACCTTATTTCTAATTCAATAGAAGAGTGATAAAATCTGTATCCTGGAGATATGTTAACACTCATAACTAAATTCATGAGTTCCTCCGATATTTAAAAGAAATCTTACCTTCCTTTTTTAACTGGTTTATCTTTAAACCAAGTATAACGTCTCAAAGCAGGATTAAATATTCTCCATGGATCTACAAGTTTTTTTCCTTAAATTTAATTACCTATTGTCTAGCTCTGGGGTTGTTTATTTTTTTTATAATTAAAATAGTCTAAATTTTCATCCTGAACTAAATTCCAATTACCACAAAATACTACAAAATCAGTTTCACTTTGTTCATAAAGTTCAAATAAATTAGTATAAAAATCAGCTTGATCTTGATTGGGGCCTTAGACAACAACTATGGATAATGTAAACTTATCAACTTTTTCAATGTCTAAAATACAAAAATTACCAAAAACTATCAGCTCATTCTCTTATCAATCTATATTCAAAATTATTATTAATAAGTATAGCAATACCCCTTGCGTTGAAGTTCCAGGACTTAAGTATTTATCATATCCCCAGAGGGACCGTATAAAGTTATAATCCTTCAATTCAAGATGTGTCTCTTGAAGACAATAAAAGGTAAATCATCTTAAAAACATCGGATCTTTTTTTTATATCTCCCAAACCCCTACAATTTAAATATAAAACAAATACCTGCTAAATTTTTGCTAAATAGTATATTTTCTGACAGCACAAAGCACTGCCTACTGAGTTATGGATACACTTGGGGAGTTTTACTCCACAAGCAGTGGTACCCGCTCAGGGGTAGTAAATATATAACAAATACCTGCTAAATCTTGATGCGCTAGATGTGCACATTTAAACTGAGTGTTTTAAACTACTCATAATATATATATATATATATATATATATATATATATATATATATATATATATATAAGGTTATACGTAAATTCCCACATGTTGCATTTTACAAACACACACAATAAACACCGTAACATAAAAACACAAAAAAACCATTTGACTAATAAAACAAAAAATTAAGGCAGAGTTATTCAGTGATTCTGGCCCATTGTAGATAACATCTCAAGTGTATATACGTAAACGATGTTATTTCAATATACTACAAAACAGATAACTCTTACCATCATAGTATTTGCTATGCATATTATGTTTGTAGTATGAAGGAGAACCAATACTACCAGAGAGATAACTCTAGCATCATATTATTTACCATTATTGATTTTATAGAATATATTTTAAAAAACTTGAGATCAAGTTCGTGGTTTTGGAATATCCTATCTCAGAGATAACCTTTTGAGTCATCCATAAATGCTTATTAAATTATGCAATTTACCTAAGCTAGCAATATTATCATTTCAAAGTATAATCAATTTGAAGCAAATATGAATGTCTCAAAAGTTACCTAACATGTCACTCAGGCCCAAAATACTGGTATCATAAAATTCAAAATTCAACTCTTCTAACAAGTTACATTAATTAACAAAAAAAATGGTGAAGCTCGAACTATAGTGAAGCGAAATTCAGTGTCACACACAGAAATTGAAACTGCAGTCAATCTAGTGTCTATCTTCCTCCAGTGTATATTTTTTGCAAGAGTCTCTGTCACTTTTTTACGAGTTTTTAACCAGACATCACTGTTTGTTTCGCGAATAGCCGTTTTGATACCTTTGTTCCGTCTTAGTTGGTAGGCCAATTGTGAAATCTTACTGCGCTTTATTTTTAATCCTTGAATCACATCAGTACGAAGTGATTTTTTTATCCCAGCTTATGTTTTAGCACTACCCAGAACCAAGTTCCTATCGCTCATCCTTGCGGATTTTGTTATAATTGGTTGCGACATTGTTGGTTTATGTGTATTGTTGGGATTTCTTCAGAACCAAGTTTCTGTCGCTCATTCTTGCAAAATTTATTATAATTGGCTGCGGCATTGTTGGTTTATATGTATTGTTTGGACTTCGTGGCATCCTATGTGTTTTCTGTATTGTAATATTTTCTTCAACAGCAGAAACAATGTTCAAGTCCTCCGTAATGAATTTCCTGACTTTTTTCTCTGTAATGTCTACACTTTCTTTCCCACTTTTATTTTTCCTTCAGGAATACCATATACCAACAGGTTATACTTTCTGCTTCTTTGTTTCTGGTAATTATTCTGTCTTTCCAACAGTTCATCAGGTTCTAACAATTTATTTGCTCTTGCACTAGAGACCGACATTTGATTTTCCACAATATCGTCATATGTATCGGAGAAGTGTGACACAGCCTTTTCTACCTCCTGGATTTTGATAAACACTATATCATTTTGTTTTAAAAAATTTTCGTCCCACTCATCTCTACATTCGTGAAAACCCTTTGCTATGCCTTGAACTGCCAGCATAAT
Source organism: Tegillarca granosa (assembly GCA_029721355.1). Lineage (NCBI taxonomy): Eukaryota > Metazoa > Mollusca > Bivalvia > Arcoida > Arcidae > Tegillarca > Tegillarca granosa. Next base: position 10,185,384 of record CM056608.1, read on the forward strand.
TTTCTGTTCAAAAGCAGATTCTATCTCTTGTAGTTTTTTTTTTTTTAAATTTATTTTCACATGCCACCTCAACTTCTTTCAAACGCTTCTCGAATTTTATTTCAAGCTTTCTCTCCAGATCGTCTAATTTATTAATCAGTTTATCTTCCATTTTTTTCAATTAATATTGCTATGTCATTGTTCATAACTATGTTAACTTCAGTTTTTTGTGGGGATTTTCGAATATGTCGAGGCGGGGGGTTGGTTCTTCACTCTCGTTTCTCGAGCAAATACCAAGGACCTTACATTTGACTGACAGGCCACAGAACCAGAGGACTTATCTTTTCTCGAAGAACTAATATTATCGTTTCTAGCGTTCTTTTTTTTTTTGTCTGAGAGAGGGTTTTTAACGTTTTTAGAGCTCTTCGCAACAGCAGATACACCGACGTCTTTCACCCCGTCCGCCATATTGTTTACACAGGAGCTATTATCTTGATCAACAATTGAACTTACACTCGTACCACGGCGAATAATGTAACTATGTATGGGGGTTTCCTGGACGCTGGTAGACTTTATCCTTCTCATCTGGCTTATTCCAAACTTATTGATTCCATTTTAGGCATCATAACCACTTCGGTTAGACAGCAATAGAAACTTACTGGCATAATGTTCAGCGCAAAACCGGAAGTCCATAATTATATAATATTTATAGTTATTATTTGCTTTAATCCCCGGCCAATTATTCATTACACTTATGGCTTTTGACTACATTACAGTCATCACTTCTCAATCAATTTATTGGTTATTTCACTCAACGTTCATCGTTAGCTTGCTAATAATCAAAGTTGAATACTTGACCAATCAAGTTGCATCATGGGATTGTGACTGCCAAATTTGTTTCAACAACAAGCCAAAAAACATGGTTTGGGGCGTTAAGAATCAAACTCTTTGTTTGAAAATTGTTGACAATCAAAATTAAATTTCAAGCTTACAACAAGAAGTGAATCATAGTTTCAGACTATGATTTAACATCGTACATAATGGCATATTTTTTCAAAGATTTGAATCTTTGTTGTGATAAAATAAATTTATGAAGAGTTAGTTAAGAATGGAAAATGTTCAGTAACTGGTTTCCTGGATATTATGACTCAGGAAATGGCGACCGCCTCAGTGGCTCTTAAATTTTTGAGTGAATTAATTAAGACCTTAAAAGACTCGACTAACTGACTGGTTACATTAGGTTCAAACCATGACCGGTTGACCGGTAATACATAAGACTTCAAAAATTGAGATAATGCTAATATTAACATGTTCCCATGATGTAAGGATAATTGACAGGGGCGTTATAGTTAACTGTGGCATAGGGACTTGGTGAGGTTGCACCTCACCAATGCGTCACCTGAGTGTACATGCACATATGAACTTGTTCTTAGATTAACACATAGAGATTAATGACCTTGCTTCTCGTTAATAGCCTAACAATAGCTGATACGTTATTAGACGACAACAAAACAACAACATCAGATCATAGTATGCTTCTTTGCAGCCTACAGACTCAGTGAGCTAGCACTTCAACAAGGTCCCCTTTAGTGGACACTAGTATAAGACAGAATAACATACTCACACAAAAACGAACTATTATTGTACTACTTTTAAGTGAGTAATAAAGCTAGAAAATAACTAACAACTTACTGATGTGATGATCAATAACATAATATTCAACCAACTAACCTTGAGATGTAAAAAGGGCGATTTAAAATTTTGGGATGGTGCGAGACTTTGTCATTGTGCTTGTCACAAATGCAAGTTAATTTTATGTATGTTTTTCAAAGACTAAAATTCTTTGGTGGATTATAAACAATGCCAAAGGGAATTCTCTACTATTAATAATGATGCCGTTCGAAAGTAAAATCTGGCTAAGTGTTCATAATTTACATCTGATTTGTTGTAAAAATACATACAATACTTTATTTGTATTATTGGATGTTAATGTTAGTTTAATTTAATTTTCTAAAATTTTTATTTATTTTTATTTATTTATTAATTTTTTGTCTCATTAAACTCTGAAAATCGGTTTTTAAAACGTTTATATAGGCACCTATAGTATATTTTTGAGTGATTTCAGGACTGGAGGTTGTATTAAATTTTAACTCCTCTTTTGGACTTTTGCTGATTGCTAGAATGCTTCGAATGTCCAAGATGACCAAATCGTGTAAACAACGGTTTATGGATATTTCTTGTGTCCTCTAGTGTCGAACATTATTCGTAAAAACATAACAGTAATTGAAACAGTCGGTTGCTTGACGTAATGATTTTCCGAACTGCCTAGTCCTGGCGGCTGTGGGTAGGATCAGAACAATTTATATATCAAATACCCAGGATTTTTTGATACCAAATGGTGTCGAAAGAGGTGCCACTTTATTTGGTTTCCAACTGAAAATATGAGTAAGAGTGTAGGGAAATTACTGATTCCTATTGATAGGTAAATGATTTGTCTCCCAAAATATTTGAATGTGGGAGTTTTGCGAGGTCATGTAGTTTTTAAATTGGAAGAAGAGGCCGGCAACATCAACATCAAGAAATTGATGTGAATTCTTAAATTAGCGGCGATGAAATCTTTAAATATATCAATATTTTGGAAGACAATTTATTCACCTATCGATCAAGGTTAGTAACTTTCTTTACAGTTACAGAAATAAATAAAAGCGGTGCATCTCCTGTACCAATATAACTAAGGCGTGGTAATCAAAATGATGACTTTTATTCAGGTGGTAAAACAAACTGGTTTACCAATTGGTACCATATAATATTCTTTCAAGCTCACTTTCTCCAGCTAATGGATAATCCCTATTAGTTACTTCAAGAGGATAATCCCGGTCTGCACAGTCCAGATGAAAATCTCTATTTCACTCTCCCATTCTAAACTATCTCATTTATAACTATAACAAAAAAGTGCTGTACTAAGTTTCTTTCATCTTTAAATTTAATATGCAAACCAAATTAGGTCTTATTAGCTGACCAGTCAAAATGCATGTTAATTCTGAGAGTATTCTAGTTACCAGCACATGATGTGTTGCATAACTTCAATGTATACAATCTCGGAATTAATTATTTACACAGCATGTACAGATAAGTAGATCTGATATTGTTTTTTCTCCCATCCCCCTAAGTTTGAGATAGTAATTTCCAATGGAAGAAACGGTGGTAGAAATTTCTATCTTCACCTCCTCGTGCTGTTTATCTTCACCTCTTTGTGCGGCCGGAACTACTATGCGACTGGTGATTGTCGTGAAATGAGCGATTTAAAAGTTCTGCTGTTTTGTGAAAAAAAAGTTTAATCACAATTTATTTTAATAATATTATTAAAACTTTTTTCTGTTATAATTTTTCCTGTTTTCATGTTGCAGTCAAGCTAATTTTCATTATTTATGCACTACATACTACTTGGAATAAGATGTACTTTTAAGTATAGCTATATCTTATATAGGTCAAGCTGCGGAGTAATACTTTTTCTAAAAATACTCCCCGACAGCTGATCATTACATGAAGATTTCACTTTTTTTCCCCTTTTTAAAGTGATTATGTAAGAATTCCCGTTTTTTTTCAGCATACCGCAGGTATGTTAGGATTCGAAGCCGGTCTTTTAAATGGTGGTATTCTTTTTCTAATTTAGACGGTCATTTAAGAGATAGGAATTTCTGTCAGCCCTTCGTGTTTTGGGTTAAATTTGCCCAAAATTGTTGCCTCGTTCCAGACACAAAATCTGCCCACTCGGGTTGGATACCTCTAGCTACCACTAACGCATATGATAGATTCTATTAATCTAGATTAATATCATCTACAAAAATTTCTGAATTATGTTTTCCAAAATATTGTTACACTCCGAAATCAGTTGGTTTAGGAAAATCCCGGAGTTTTTTTATTTAGAAATTGTTCTGACCCTTTACACAGCGGCGTGGCATAAAGTAAACATTTGTACAATTTTTTCAAAAGTTTTGTTTTTGTTACAATTTAATTTCTTTATTTCTTTTTTTCAGTAACATCATTTCTGCGTCAGTTAAAAATTCAGTCAACGAACAATTTTCGGTAAAACACCGCTACATATGTTAAAATCTCTCTCTCTCTCTCTCTCTCTCTCTCTCTCTCTCTCTCTCTCTCTCTCTCTCGATAGATAGATAGATAGATAGATGGATAGATAGATAGATAGATAGATAGATGGGTATAATATGGTTCTCTGAATTATTTGTCGACAGATATTATTGTCGTTCTTGCTACGAAGTATAGATGGCAAGCGGTAAACATTTCCGTTATTGTTTTACACTAAAGTCTGCTGCAGAAAATATTGTCGTCACTGCTTTTAAGTTAAGTATGTAGGTAAAGCTAGTTACTTAACTTGTTTGACAAAAAATGTCATAAATGCGATAAAGATGCCTGGACAAAAATTTGTAAAAATGATTAAATGTTTTTGAAATTTTGTTCAAAACACAATGCTACGTACATTTCAGGTTTGATCTTGATAAATCTTTATATGATATACCCTGATTTATCTATTGATTTCACAACGGATATTTTAAATGATGATCGACAATTCTTTTGTTCGTATAAAGTAATACGCTTAAGTAAGCAAACAAAATCAAACATTATAATTATAAATTTATTGAATTATAAAAATGATTTTCAAACTCGACAGAATTTTTAACAATTTTAAAAATTGAAGTCAATAAAGTCTAAATATCAGTCAGTAAGGTGTTTTATCATCATTATTATTAAGATCGTAAATTTAATCCGTTCTGAGATTATTTTCATTCATTCTATATATATATATATATATATATATATATATATATATATATATATATATATATATATATATATATATATATATATATATATATATCTGTTTCCTGACCTGACGCGTCGTTACAACAAGATAAAAACGGTTGTATAAATAAATATTATTGTTTAAATATGGCCGCTTAGTAAAAATAATCAAGTCAAAATTTATTGATTATTTTGTTAAATCTTTTTACACTATCAATACACCTAATATAGTTCAATACAGTAAGGTAACGCTAGTACTAATATATAGTCATTAAAGCGTACAGGAATCAACCGACATTTTAAAAACCACGTTCAAGGTGTTCATGGTGTAATGTTTCAGGTATGTCTTTTTAGTCTATCAAGATTAATGTAAAGTTTACATATGGGGAGAGTTGATTTGTGTACATTATGGTGATCTACGCTCCAAGTTAAGGTTATTTATACGTATATGGTATTTGTCCGTTCTGGGATGACGGAGGAAACCAGAGTACTCGGAGAAAATCGCTGATCTGAGACAAGGGAACTGACCAGCTTTGTCTCATTGGGTCTTACCCGGGTAGAACACTGTGACCGGCATGGTGCTGCAAACCACTAGCTAAATTTGTAGGCAACAAGGTTCACTGCATCACAAAAGAAATGTTACAAAATTTTAACACGACCTTTTGATTTAAACCTAAACGCACACGAATAAAACCTGATTTTATTTTGCATGGTTATCCGTGTCGTTTGGGATTGTCTTTGTACTAAATAAAATGTTTGTTAAAAGAGTTATTTTAAACGAATGGTGAACATACTAAAGTTCTCAAGTATTGTAATGTCAAATTAACGAATCTAACGAAGTGCACATCCTTAAAAAAAATTTTTTTTCTTAAGAATCAAGTGTTATTTAAAAAGAAAACTAAACCCTTTTCCTGACACTCATTTCAGTTTTTCGGAATTTGTTTTCATACTGTCTTGTAAGTAATGATTGAACCTTGAAATAGCTTGGGAAATTCCCTATGTAGAATGCATCTTTCCCTCTCTCTCTCTCTCCACAATAGTGCTCTATAAATATCTGATCTCTCTCTCTCTCTCTCTCTCTCTCTCTCTCTCTCTCTCTCTCTCTCCAAAATAGTACCCTATAAATATCTGATCTCTCTCTCTCTCTCTCTCTCTCTCTCTCTCTCTCTCTCTCTCCGCAGTAGTAGTGCCCTATAAATATCTGATCTCTCTCTCTCTCTCTCTCTCTCTCTCTCTCTCTCTCTCTCTCCTCTCTCTCTCTCTCTCTCTCTCTCTCTCTCCGCAGTAGTAGTGCACTATAAATATCTGATCTCTCTCTCTCTCTCTCTCTCTCTCTCTCTCTCCACAATAGTGCCCTATAAATATCTGCTCTCTCTCTCTCTCTCTCTCTCTCTCTCTCTCTCTCTCTCTCTCTCGCAGGACTGTCATATATATATATATATATATATATATATATATATATATATATTTATATATATATATATATATATATATGATATTTTTCAAGTGTGTGATTATAAACACTTGATATGCATTTCCTGACTATATTATACATGTAACAGACAAGTACATTACTTTTGCTTTGCACTGTTATAGGGAAGATCGTAAATTTGGAAGATACACCAATGACACAAAAAAGACAAAGTCACGTTCTGTGAAGAAAAGACTTTACAGAAAATACTGAAGCAACCTAAGAGATCCGCTCGCTTCAGATGCTATGGTCGGACTAAAACTTTTATTTTTATACCGAAAATTTAAATAAGAGGTTAATTATAATTAAGTTATAATATATATATATATATATATATATATATATATATATATATATATATATATATATATATATATATATACGTCTGAAAATGTATATACTTGACGTCTGTAAATGTGTATCCTTGACGTCTGTAAATGCATATACTTGACGTCTCTCTGTAAATGTATATCCTTGATGTCTTGACGTCTGTAAATGTATATCCTTGATGTCTTGACGTCTGTAAATGTATATCCTTGATGTCTTGGCGTCTGTAAATGTATAAAATGTATATCCTTGAAGTTTGTCTGTAAATGTATACCCTTGATGTCTTGACGTCTGTAAATGTATAAAATGTATATCCTTGAAGTCTGTCTGTAAAAGTATATCCTTGATGTCTTGACGTCTGTAAATGTATATTCTTGACGTCTGTAAATGTATATCCTTGACGTATATAAATGTATATCCTTGACGTATATAAATGTATATCCTTGACGTATATAAATGTATATCCTTGACGTCTGTAAATGTATCTTATTATATTTATCATACACTATTTTATGTGACTTCGTCACATAGCGGTTGCTGTAGCTGAAATCAAGTACATGCATGTTATATAGCTATAGAAATGTATATTTTAAATTAAAATTGACAACTTGTAATGATGTAATATTTATAATTATGATTTATTGTTGACAGGCCAGTAAACCATATAATTACACACAAAATGGCGTCATCAAGAACGGCGAGGCTTACCCAGAGAAAATGTGAGTTATGTGAAAGAAATAACATTCAATGGAAATGTTTAACATGTGAAGAAATAATGTGTGACCAGTGTAAAAAATCCCATTTAAAGAGTAAAGTTGCACGGGATCATAAGGTAAAACTTCATGATGACAAAGCATCGTTACATCTAGGGGTAGTCAAAAACTCCAATAAGTGTATGGTCCATACATCAGAAGACGTGCAGATGTTTTGTACAAACTGTGAAATCATGGTATGCACGGAATGTATCGTTAGTGGTTCCCACCAGAATCACTGTTTTTCTAAACTTCAAGACATTGTGAAAACAAAATACGAAGAACTAACAAAAATCAAAGAGACTTTGAAGCAGGCTTATTCAACTTTTTCTTATTCAATAAATGCTATAGATGTTCAAAAATTGGATTATTCTAAAGCTATATCAGACCTTAAAAACGAGATCATGAGAAGAAATTTAGAAATAAAATCGTATGTGGATGAAAAAACAAACGAACTTCTCAAACAGGTTCAAGACATAGAAACAGAGAATCAAAAAAAGATTAAAGAAGCCAAAGAACAGCTTCAAAAATCTGTATATAATTTAAAAAGTTTGATTAAAGAATGCGAAATTAAAGACAAAAATAATAAAGTTGAATTTGTCCGATTTGTGTCAGATGTTGCAACAAGAATGGAGGATTATAAATCGTGTTTAGCTCCAGATCCTCTTACTCCCCCAGTGTTTGTCAAACAAACAACGGATTCAAAAACAATAAACGATATGTTTGGTTACCTTGAGAGCGAGGAAGAAAAAGGTTCGGATTTTGATATGACGTACGATAATAAAATTTCTACCAAAGTAAAAATCAAATCTGAATTCAGCTTACAGAATGTCAATATTGTTGCAGCAATAAATGAAGACGAAGCATGGGTCGGTTGTTGGGGAAGAAGTGATGTTGTTTTAGTTTCCAAAGAAGGCAAAGTTATCGAATACGTTTCAACTAACTTTGACATATATGATATGGCCGTTAATACTACAGGTGTACTGCTAGCTACTGTCTGTGAGGGAGATAGGATCAAAGCTATTTCAAAAGGAGAAATATGCGAAGACCTGTATATAGCCCCTGACTCATACCAAACACGGGGTCTCACGGTCACGGACGGGTCCGATATCATCGTTTGCCTGTATAACCATCATAAAGGCGAGGGATGTTTGATACATCTTTTGCCAAATGGGCAACAATTACAGACTATTCAATATGATACAGACGGGAAGACGCCATTATTTACGTTTCCATGGAATGTCAGCGAAAACAAAAATGGCGACCTGATCGTAACTCAGCGCGGTGGTGTGATTGCAGTTGATAGGAAAGGAATGAAAAGATTCGAGTACATTGGAAAACACAAAGGACTTAAATCTAAAATTTCTCCCGGATATACAGTAACAGATAAACACGGAAATATCCTGATAAGTGATCATGTAAATTCTGTTATTCATTTGCTGGATGAAGATGGACAATTTAAATGTTTCATTTTGTCGGAAATTAATGGTCTTCAAGAACCACGTGGGTTATCACTTGACAGTAAGGGTAGACTTTGGGTGTGTAGTCGTGGTAATGACAAAATTATGGTCATTGAATATTAAAATTAATAGATCCTTTTAACGTCAAGCTCTTCGTCTCATACTTTGGACGTTGTTTTTACAACAACTAGAATTTAACTAAACAAAAAATCCGAAAAATTGTTATGATATTGTTTTTATGCACAGAAGAACTTTTTATCATCTCGATTGATAATTAGTATGGCAGGAAATAATTTGTCAAATAAAGTATGAAATTTGAGGACAAGTATTACAATAAGTAATTGATAATTTCTCTAAAAAGGAATATATATTATTAATGAAATCAATTATATATATATATGTGTGTGTGTGTGTGTGTGTGTGTGTGTGTGTGTGTGTGAAATCAATAAAGATAACTAATGAAATCATTATTGTTCTTTAATGGTAACCGTTTCGATGTATAGTAAATCTTGTAAATGGAATCGTGGAAACCCCTAAAAGACAACATAGATTTATAAAAATTATATTGATTTTAAGGATAGGTGGTATTCTATTTCTAGTAGAAGGTTCTTATTGGAAAGTTTTTTCTTATATCATTGGTCGCTATGACTGCTCTAACTGTGAATGAAAAATTTTAAATCTGGTGCCCATACCAAACTGAAAATCACTGGCTGACAACTCAGCTTAACCCCTGTGACATCGCTACACGTCTGCTTTGGAAGGTCGGAGGTTCGAAACCTGGCCGAGGTCAATTTAAAAATCAATAAAAACTTGAGATCCTGCTCCTCATTTGTAGATCGACATAAGGGGCAGACTTTAGACTGATTAACCCGATGCCAGGATTATGTGATGAGGAAGTGGTAAGAATTTTTGCGACATACTTATTCGGGAAACTCGCACCTTGACAATAAAGTCGCTCTCAGTGCGCAATGATACAAAGCAGACAATAAAACAAAATGTATATCTTGTAACAATAAAGTCGCTTTTAGTGCGCAATGATACAAAGCAGACAATAAAACAAAATGTATATCTTGTAACAATAAAGTCGCTTTTAGTGCGCAATGATACAAAGCAGACAATTAAACAAAATGTATATCTTGTAACAATAAAGTCGCTTTTAGTGCGTAATGATACAAAACAGACAATAAACAAAATGTATATCTTTGTAACAATAAAGTCGCTTTTAGTGCCAATGTTACAAAGCAGACAATAAAACAAAATGTATATCTTGTAACAATAAAGTCGCTTTTAGTGCGCAATGATACAAAGCAGACAATTAAACAAAATGTATATCTTGTAACAATAAAGTTGCTTTTAGTTCGTAATGATACAAAGCAGACAATTAAACAAAATGTAACAATAAAGTCGCTTTTAGTGCGCAATGATACAAAGCAGACAATTAAACGAAATGTATATCTTGTAACAATAAGTCGCTTTTAGTGCGTAATGATACAAAGCAGACAATTAAACAAAATGTATATCTTGTAACAATAAAGTCGCTTTTAGTGCGCAAAGTTACAAAGCAGACAATTAAACAAAATGTATATCTTGTAACAATAAAGTCGCTTTTAGTGCGCAATGATACAAAGCAGACAATTAAACAAAATGTATATCTTGTAACAATAAAGTCGCTTTTAGTGCGCAATGATACAAAGCAGACAATAAAACAAAATGTATATCTTGTAACAATAAAGTCGCTTTTAGTGCGCAATGATACAAAGCAGACAATTAAACAAAATGTATATCTTGTAACAATAAAGTCGCTTTTAGTTCGGAATGATACAAAGCAGACAATAAAACAAAATGTATATCTTGTAATAATAAAGTCGCTTTTAGTGCGCAATGATACAAAGCAGACAATTAAACAAAATGTATATCTTGTAACAATAAAGTCGCTTTTAGTGCGCAATGATACAAAGCAGACAATAAAACAAAATGTATATCTTGTAACAATAAAGTCGCTTTTAGTGCGTAATGATACAAAGCAGACAATTAAACAAAATGTATATCTTGTAACAATAAAGTCGCTTTTAGTGCGTAATGATACAAAGCAGACAATTAAACAAAATGTATATCTTGTAACAATAAAGTCGCTTTTAGTGCGCAATGATACAAAGCAGACAATTAAATAAAATGTATATCTTGTAACAATAAAGTCGCTTTTAGTGCGTAATGATACAAAGCAGACAATTAAACAAAATGTATATCTTGTAACAATAAAGTCGCTTTTAGTTCGGAATGATACAAAGAAGACAATTAAACAAAATGTATATCTTGTAACAATAAAGTCGCTTTTAGTGCGCAATGATACAAAGCAGACAATAAAACAAAATGTATATCTTGTAACAATAAAGTCGCTTTTAGTGCGCAATGATACAAAGCAGACAATTAAACAAAATGTATATCTTGTAACAATAAAGTCGCTTTTAGTTCGGAATGATACAAAGCAGACAATAAAACAAAATGTATATCTTGTAACAATAAAGTCGCTTTTAGTGCGGAATGATACAAAGCAGACAATTAAACAAAATGTATATCTTGTAACAATAAAGTCGCTTTTAGTGCGCAATGATACAAAGCAGACAATAAAACAAAATGTATATCTTGTAACAATAAAGTCGCTTTTAGTGCGTAATGATACAAAGCAGACAATTAAACAAAATGTATATCTTGTAACAATAAAGTCGCTTTTAGTGCGTAATGATACAAAGCAGACAATTAAACAAAATGTATATCTTGTAACAATAAAGTCGCTTTTAGTGCGCAATGATACAAAGCAGACAATTAAATAAAATGTATATCTTGTAACAATAAAGTCGCTTTTAGTGCGTAATGATACAAAGCAGACAATTAAACAAAATGTATATCTTGTAACAATAAAGTCGCTTTTAGTTCGGAATGATACAAAGAAGACAATTAAACAAAATGTATATCTTGTAACAATAAAGTCGCTTTTAGTGCGCAATGATACAAAGCAGACAATTAAACAAAATGTATATCTTGTAACAATAAAGTCGCTTTTAGTGCGCAATGATACAAAGCAGACAATTAAACAAAATGTATATCTTGTAACACTAAAGTCGCTTTTAGTGCGCAATGATACAAAGCAGACAATTAAACAAAATGTATATCTTGTAACAATAAAGTCGCTTTTAGTGCGCAATGATACAAAGCAGACAATTAAACAAAATGTATATCTTGTAAATAAGAAGGAAAGAAAACACCAGGCCAGAACTCGTTTTTTTTTTTTTTTTTTTTTTTTTTTTTTTTTTTTTTTTTTTTTATTAAAAAGATTGTGGAATATTTCTAACTAGGATCACGGGAAAGATGGACATGGAAAATTGTTTTGGACGTCTTGCAATTTCCCTACAATAAAACGTAGTTGATAATTAAGGAAGTTGGAGCCAAGAAAATCTCCAAAGCCTATGTCTTTGTTTTGTGAACACTTTGTATATCATAACTGATTACGAAATTAAATCATCATATTTTACTGATTAATGAAGATTTTCAGGATGACCTTTTCTAAAGGAAAAACCATGAAAAAAGTGAGTTACGTAAAAAAATCATTAAGAAGCCATTTATTTAAAAACAGCCCCGATGGCTCAGTGATGGACCATCCGCCTCGAGAGCAGGAGGTCGTAAGTTCAAATTCTGGTCATTCATACATAAGATTTTCAAATTTGATATATTGCCTGGCGCTCGACAATTGGAGTACAGAGTATCGACTAAATTACGAAATTGAGATTTGACCTTGACCTAGGTTCTGTTGCAACTGCAATGTCCCGAACACATTTGGATCGATTTGGCCCGAATATAATTTGACCTTATTTCAAGCAAATCAGATGCAAATTGCCTCCAAGTGTCGAGCGTTAGGCAAGGAAGCAATATCTGGAATGTGAAAGTCTTATGTATTACTAGACCGGGGTTCGAACTCAGGCCTTTTATTCTCGGGTGAGGTGCTTTACCGCTGAGTCACCAAGGCTTTTTTAATTTAATAAGTCATACCTAGCAATTTCTTATAAGTTATAATAAGTAAAAATACTTAGAATTATATGGTTTTATAATTTCAACATAACTATTTAGACCGAATTAGAAATCACTCTGTCACTCTAGATGAACGCCTCGAATCAAACCGGAAATGACGTATTTGTTGACAATTCGCGGCATGTTCTGATAAGATTGACCTTTTCTTTATTTTTTATTTAAAATCAAATGAAGGTTTCAGCAGAAAAGATTTACAATATTATCAAGAAGCGTCCTCTGTCACATATAGAAACATCCACCATAACACTCGGTTGTATGGAACCTTCTTAACATTTAAACATAAATTTCTTGCTAAGACTAAGGAACTATAGAAATCCTCCATTACACTCGATAATTTATGTCAAACATGTTTCAAAATTAAATTTCGACATAAATCTGAAACTAAGCCAGATAATTTATCGTCACTATTATCATGTACATCTGTGTAATATGTAGTGTTGTCCGTTCGTTGGTCTGTCATTTCCGTTTTCTATGTGACTTAGTCCGGTACAAGTACTGGTATCTTTTATGTAGTAGAACGATTTACATAAGTCGATGTTGAGGCTACATGTTCTGGCACACATGACTAAGCTGTACAGGTTAAACGTCCATAGATTTACTGAAACTGGATTTGTCGGATGTCCCGGATCGGATTGCTTGAAAAACAGACCTGAAACTGTAAATAAAATAGGTTTGATTACAAAAACATGTTTAATGTAAGAATATTAAAATGAGAATGTTTGATTAATCCAGAGATCATTACCATGTAATTAATTTTGTAACTATAACATCTGCAATATTGATTCTTGTTTTGGAATTAAGGTCTTTCCATGGAATTTGGAGTTTTGGTCTTTCCATGGAGTTTGGATTTTAGGTCTTTCCATGGAGTTTGGATTTTAGGTCTTTTCATGGAATTTAGAGTTTAGGTCTTTTCATGGAATTTGGAGTTTAGGTCTTTTCATGGAATTTGGAGTTTAGGTCTTTTCAAGGAGTTTGGAGTTTAGGTCTTTTCAAAGCGTTTAGAGTTTAGGTCTTTCCATTGAATTTGGAGTTCAGGTCTTTCCATGGAGAATGTGTTATAACGGTCTAAATTTCATTTTCAATTTCATTTTGTATATTATTAATAATTCTTAAGTGTATCATACTAAACGACAAGCAATGTATTTTATCCCGCTAAATCAGCAACCGAACAACCATTGTAGCTGAAACTGTTTAACATGCTATAGTATCAAGTAGAAAAAAACACAAAAAAATATAGAAGATTATTAAGATAATAGTAAACTTGTAAGAACTAGACGGGTTATCAAAAGGATAACTTATATCCCGCCATCCTCTCAGGAAACCGTCCGCAGTTATATACAGGTACATAAATAAATTGTAAGAATAGGAATAAGCCTTTTTCTGTTATTCTGAAGTTTGACCAATTTCCAGACAATAACACAAATTTCATGGGTAAAAGCAACCTTTCTTACTCGGCCATAAGCATTGTGTATAAATATGAAGTCAATTTTACAGACTAGGTAAAACTTCAAAATAGAAAAAGGGGAATAACTCCAGAATAATAAATGAAAAATCTTCGAAAATTGTAAGGAACCTTCCTTTCATGACCATCAGCTTTCTATATCAATATGAAATCGACTGGCAGACTGGTTTTGAAGTTATCGTCCGGAAATAGGTAAAACTTCAGAATAACAAAACAAAAAAAAAAAAAAAAAAAAAAAAAAAAAAAAAAAAATAAAAAAAAAAAAAAAAAAAACCATAACTTTTCAACGATAAACGAGACATTTTTCAAAATCAAAAACAACCTTTCTTTCATGACCATAAGCTTTGCATATAAATATGAAATCGATTGGCACAGTGGTTCTGGAGTTATCATCCGGAAATGGGTAAAACTTCAAAATAACAGGAAAAGGGCCTTACTTCTTGAACGACAAATGGGGAATTTTCCAAAATCGAAAGGAACTTTCCTTTTCTAACCATTAGCAGTGCATATAAATATGAAGTCATTTGGTTGAAGACTTTTTGAGTTATCATCCGGAAACTAAATATTTCGGACGGACGGACGGACGGACGGACATCAGGATAACTATATACCCCCATCCCCTCTTTGAGGCGGGGATATAACTACTAATGTAACGGCAAAGTTTAAATAAAACTTAATGGTATGTGATAAAACGATAAGTTTAGTTACTAGTGGTATATGTTTTAAAAATACAAAGCCTTTATGTGAAACATAAAAAAAATAAAGATGTAAAGTGCTCTAAACCGTGTGCCTCACTTTAGATGACTTAGTCACAAAGACACTTTGTAGAACATAAAGCTGAAAGGTGCTGTAAACTGTGACCTCACTTTAGATGACTTAGTCACAAAGACACTTTGTAGAACATAAACCTGAAAGGTGCTGTAAACTGTGACCTCACTTTAGATGACTTAGTCACAAAGACACTTTGTAGAACATAAACCTGAAAGGTGCTGTAAACTGTGACCTCACTTTAGATGACTTAGTCACAAAGACACTTTGTAGAACATAAAGCTGAAAGGTGCTGTAAACTGTGACCTCACTTTAGATGACTTAGTCACAGGGACACTTTTGTAGAACATAAAGCTGAAAGGTGCTGTAAACTGTGACCTCACTTTAGATGACTTAGTCACGAAGACACTTTGTAGAACATAAAGCTAAAAGGTGCTGTAAACTGTGACCTCACTTTAGATGACTTAGTCACAGGGACACTTTTGTAGAACATAAAGCTGAAAGGTGCTGTAAACTGTGACCTCACTTCAGATGACTTAGTCACAAAGACACTTTTGTAGAACATAAAGCTAAAAGGTGGTGTAAACTGTGGCCTCACTTTAGATGACTTAGTCACAAAGACACTTTGTAGAACATAAAGCTGAAAGGTGTTGTAAACTGTGGCCTCACTTCAGATGACTTAGTCACAAAGACACTTTTGTAGAACATAAAGCTTAAAGGTGCTGTAAACTGTGACCTCACTTCAGATGACTTAGTCACAAAGACACTTTTGTAGAACATAAAGCTGAAAGGTGCTGTAAACTGTGACCTCACTTCAGATGACTTAGTCACAAAGACACTTTTGTAGAACATAAAGCTGAAAGGTGCTGTAAACTGTGGCCTCACTTTAGATGACTTAGTCACAGGGACACTTTTGTAGAACATAAAGCTGAAAGGTGCTGTTAACTGTGACCTCACTTCAGATGACTTAGTCACAAAGACACTTTGTAGAACATAAAGCTGAAAGGTGCTGTAAACTGTGACCTCACTTTAGATGACTTAGTCACAAAGACACTTTTGTAGAACATAAAGCTGAAAGGTGGTGTAAACTGTGGCCTCACTTTAGATGACTTAGTCACAAAGACACTTTGTAGAACATAAAGCTAAAAGGTGTTGTAAACTGTGGCCTCACTTTAGATGACTTAGTCACAGGGACACTTTTGTAGAACATAAAGCTAAAAGGTGGTGTAAACTGTGGCCTCACTTTAGATGACTTAGTCACAAAGACACTTTGTAGAACATAAAGCTAAAAGGTGGTGTAAACTGTGGCCTCACTTTAGATGACTTAGTCACAAAGACACTTTTGTAGAACATAAAGCTAAAAGGTGCTGTAAACTGTGACCTCACTTTAGATGACTTAGTCACAGGGACACTTTTGTAGAACATAAAGCTGAAAGGTGCTGTAAACTGTGACCTCACTTTAGATGACTTAGTCACAGGGACACTTTTGTAGAACATAAAGCTAAAAGGTGGTGTAAACTGTGGCCTCACTTTAGATGACTTAGTCACAAAGACACTTTGTAGAACATAAAGCTAAAAGGTGGTGTAAACTGTGGCCTCACTTTAGATGACTTAGTCACAAAGACACTTTGTAGAACATAAAGCTAAAAGGTGGTGTAAACTGTGACCTCACTTTAGATGACTTAGTCACAAAGACACTTTTGTAGAACATAAAGCTGAAAGGTGCTGTAAACTGTGACCTCACTTTAGATGACTTAGTCACAGGGACACTTTGTAGAACATAAAGCTAAAAGGTGGTGTAAACTGTGACCTCACTTTAGATGACTTAGTCACAAAGACACTTTGTAGAACATAAAGCTAAAAGGTGCTGTAAACTGTGACCTCACTTTAGATGAGTTAGTCACAAAGACACTTTTGTAGAACATAAAGCTGAAAGGTGCTGTAAACTGTGGCCTCACTTTAGATGAGTTAGTCACAGGGACACTTTTGTAGAACATAAAGCTGAAAGGTGCTGTAAACTGTGACCTCACTTTAGATGACTTAGTCACAAAGACACTTTTGTAGAACATAAAGCTGAAAGGTGGTGTAAACTGTGACCTCACTTTAGATGACTTAGTCACAAAGACACTTTTGTAGAACATAAAGCTGAAAGGTGCTGTAAACTGTGACCTCACTTTAGATGACTTAGTCACAGGGACACTTTTGTAGAACATAAAGCTGAAAGGTGCTGTAAACTGTGACCTCACTTTAGATGACTTAGTCACAAAGACACTTTGTAGAACATAAAGCTGAAAGGTGCTGTAAACTGTGACCTCACTTTAGATGACTTAGTCACAAAGACACTTTACTAAATAAATACATGTTAAAGTAAATTAGTGAAACAAGATTTTATGTGCTTTGTAAAAAGCAAAGGGAAAAAAATTAAAAAGACATCTTTCTGATCAAATAGATTTAGAAATTTGTAGTTAAAAATTAACAACAATTAACAATGCAACCAATGTCACGACACAACAATACTATAAACTGGGATACAAGACCAGATATCCACTGGCTATAAAGTTCCTATCACTCAACAGGCACCGTATATACGGTGACATTGTAGATGTATTTTGTTATATTTCTAACAGTTTCAATTATTGTCTTACCATGGTCATATGGTTTGTTGTAACACTCGCTGTCTTCACTCTCTGCTGTAAAGACATAAGATTTTGTTATAAATTGTTAATAACTCGTACAGTGTATAGTGTTTAACATCTCATCAGCAATATAGAACTATTCACCATGAAGAGATTATACATTATCGCGGATAAATAAATAACGCCATTATGTGGCGTATATTCATTTTTTAATTTGTTTCATGTTTCTATATACATATGTCATTGTAAATTGAAAGGAGACCCAATTTAGATCACGTTAAAATCACATAACATCATGCCAGGTATACAAGTGTCAAGAAAAACAAAAATATGCCATCGAAGAATAATACTAATATTAACTACTTTACGAAGGTAAAAAATATTTAAGGATTGAATGCCATTTTGAATGTCGTCATTGAGGTATGACAACATCAGACCACATTCAAAGTTAGTGAATCGCTTCGCGATTCATGTAACTTTGAATGTGGTCTGATGTTGTTATACCTCAATGACGACATTCAAAATGACATTCAATCCTTGTTTACATTATTTTTACCCACAAATATTGTTAATTTCCCGAAAGTCGGTGTATTAATGTGGTTAAAAACACTTAAAGCGAGATAACTCTTATTGTAAACCATATAAAGAGAACAGCCATTATTGATTTGTTTCGTTGCTTGGCGATCGTAAAATATAGTTCCGTAAAACACTTTTGAAAATTAAATTATATTTCTCCTTTTTTCACTAAACAATAATCTGTTTGGTAAGATATTACTGTGAATATAATTTCTACGTTTTAACCGCTCGTAAAGAGAGTCCTACAGTCGCCAGACAAAATTTATGAATGAACCCGTAGAAAATTATGAATGAATAAGAAGTTCCTTGGTGGTATGTATTCCTCCGTCATTCGCTGTACATCGAAAGCGGATTGGCTGAAGATATAACTGACGTATCGCTTTATCACAGAGCGCGTGACACACTGCCGCCATCGAAAAATTAACGCAATGGTTCCAAAGAGATTCAAATAAGACAATGCATTTGTAATGTAAACATAACTCGGTAATAACAAGTTATGTTGTTATAGTCTAACTTTTTACCGAATCAGATATCTTTAAAGACTTAATTAGGTCTAATAGTAATATATAAGTTTAAGCGTGTTACACTGTACTCGGAAATAATCATTTCAATCATAAACACACAATAACATAAGAGATTAAATTAGAAAGACAAAAATTTCAACATCTATTGAGAAAACAGATAATATTGAGAGAGAGAGAGAGAGAGAGAGAGAGAGAGAGAGAGAGAGAGAGAGAGAGAGAGAGAGTATCGGTTAAACGTGAGTCAACATCCGGTATTTGGTAGGAAAGAGACAAACGTTTTAGGATTTGACCTGCTCTAGTTTAAATTGTCCCAATGCGTTAATATGCGTTACGATTAGATGACGCTTTATACCACAGAGTAACCATCTATCAGAGAGAGAGAGTATCGGTTTAACATGAGTCAACATCCGGTATTTGGTAGGAAAGAGACAAACGTTTTAGGATTTGACCTGCTCTAGTTTAAATTGTCCCTATGCGTTAATATGCGTTACGATTAGATGACGCTTTATACCACAGAGTAACCATCTATCATCTACGCATCTTCGCTTCAGGTCATAAAAACAAATAAAATAATAAAAAAAAAAAAAAAAAAAAAAAAAAAAAAAAAAAAAGAAAACCCAGCTGTGATGAATCCTACCTTGTTGTGATATAGTTGTACCGGATTCTGTTATGGGCGTGTTTGTTTCAGAAAGCAATGATGTTGTGTATAGCTGTTTTTCAGTAGTTGAAGATTCCGTAATTTCATTGGACGTTCCACTGAATGGCGTTGTTGTGTACAGTTGTTGTTCAGTGGTTGAAGATTCCGTAATTTCATTGGACGTTCCACTGAATGGCGTTGTTGTGTACAGTTGTTGTTCAGTGGTTGAAGATTCCGTAATTTCATTGGATGTCCCAGTCATTGATGTAGTCGTGGACAACTGCTGTGTATTGCTTGAGGGTTCTGTAATTCCGTTAGTTGTCTGTTGCACTGGACTTGTAGTGGAACCATATGTTGTTTCAGCGTTTTTTAGTTGTATAGAAGTCAATGCATCCTTTACCGAGGTCGGCGGGTTGGGGTCAGTTAAATCACATGCTGTAAAGTAGGGTACATTAATAAAGCGAGCTAAATAAAACACACTTTAGCTAGATACGTATTTATCTAAAGTTGATTTCAAAAACCTTATGGATGGGCAATAGGTAGGTTGGTGGGTTGTTTGTTTGGTTGGTTAAATGTTGTTTAACGTAGCATCAAAAACAAATTATTCACAGACGAAACAATAAGTGTTAATCTGACGCGTAATGTTTGTAGAAATCTTTATGTGTTGTCTTGTAATAGTGCAAAGCTATTATGGCCTTTGAAGTAAAATTGTACTTTCCCGCATTGTCATAAAACATCGCTGACCATTAAGTTTGTATACTAGTAAAGGCATACGACAAGTTTATCTGAAAACCTTCTTTAACTTGCGATTGAGAGGGGCAAACCAACAATAACGAAATGCTTTTGTTTGATTTGAAGACTAACCAACTCGGCTAACTAGTCGCCGATAAAAAGAGACATACAACTAAACAGATTTGTAATGTTAAACCTTTGTAAAAAGAATGGTTAAAATAAGGCGTTAACGATGATAAAACTTAACAGTAAGCAAAATCACACTGTACTTATTCTTGCCAAGTAACCAGAATTGTCAAAGAATCTGACAGTCCTAAGAGCAGAAAAACAATAATAAGAATAAAAAAACCAAAGAAAAAAACCCAAAAGGAACATAAAAATTTTGTAAATAAAAAAGAAACTAAAATGCATTCAGTTAAAGTCAGGGAGATCGCAACAACACACACAAGAATTATAGTAAAAATAGCCTTATAGGGGACTCACAACAACAAACCACGACGAATTTTTAGTCTGACAGGAACCTCACATCATGAAAACCAAGAGGAATGATCGGTCTGAAAGGAACCCCACAGCAGCAAAACAAAGAGGAATGATCGGTCTGAAAGGAACCTCACAGCAGCAAAACAAAGAGGAATGATCGGTCTGAAAGGAACCTCACAGCAGCAAAACAAAGAGGAATGATCGGTCTGAAAGGAACCTCACAGCAGCAAAACAAAGAGGAATGATCAGTCTGAAAGGAACCTCACAGCAGCAAAACAAAGAGGAATGATCGGTCTGAAAGGAACCTCACAGCAGCAAAACAAAGAGGAATGATCGGTCTGAAAGGAACCTCACATCATGAAAACCAAGAGGAATGATCGGTCTGAAAGGAACCTCACAGCAGCAAAACAAAGAGGAATGATCGGTCTGAAAGGAACCTCACATCATGAAAACCAAGAGGAATGATCGGTCTGAAAGGAACCTCACATCATGAAAACCAAGAGGAATGATTGGTCTGAAAGGAACCTCACAGCAGCAAAACAAAGAGGAATGATCGGTCTGAAAGGAACCTCACATCATGAAAACCAAGAGGAATGATCGGTCTGAAAGGAACCTCACATCATGAAAACCAAGAAGAATGATCGGTCTAAAAGGAACCTCACATCATGAAAACCAAGAAGAATGATCGGTCTAAAAGGAGCCTCACATCATGAAAACCAAGAGGAATGATCGGTCTGAAAGGAACCTCACATCATGAAAACCAAAAGGAATGATCGGTCTGAAAGGAACCTCACATCATGAAAACCAAGAGGAAATGTCAGCTTGACAATGAACTCCCGAAGGTAAAAACATAACTATTGGACAGTTTAACAAAAAGCTCCCAACAGAAAACAAACACGACGACTACTCTGTCTGACAGGGACCTCGCAACAGCAAAAAGGCGACGAATGCTCTGTCTGACAGGGATCTCGCTATAGCAAAAAACGCGACGAATGCTCAGTCGCAACAACAACCATAAATTGTCGGCATGACAGGAAACCCATAAACCATGAAACACCAAAAACAAGACAAATGGCCTGTCTGACATGGAACTTCAACGGAAAAACACGACGATTAGAGAATAGTTCGAACCTCCACAGTAAACAGAAAAAACACGAATAATCAGCCCGAAATGTAAGTCCTAACAGAAAAAAAACACGACAAAAACACAAACCAACAAGGAGCTCAGAAATGCAAAAATCCATGATTAACAGCGAAAGACGAAGAACTTTTAAGTCATTCTGACATGGAACTCCAAACAAAAATATGTGAAAATGCAAATGTTAGAAAAAGCGTAAACAGCAAAACATGACAAATGCTTTAATAGTCCAATTGCCAATATCACATACCAGGTAGACCGGGCATAAAATAAACCTTTACTTGTAGTAACGGGTTACTTTTTGGCTAGGTTAACTATATTAGAAACATGACATATATTATACCAGTATACCAGGTAATCAAATAAACCTGTAGTGACCAGTTAGGTTAAAAAAATCTAAATCAGAAACATGACATGTCACATACCAGGTAAGCCGAGCCACAAATGAAACTTTACCAGTAGTAACGGGTTAATTTTATGCAAGGTTAACTAGATCGGAAACATGACATGTCACATACCAGGTAGACGGAGCCACAAATAAAACTTTACCGGCAGTAACGGGCTACCTAGGGGACAGGTTAGTTAAACTATGACCGTTAAACTATGACATGTGTGTGTAGGTAGGTAAGTAGGTAGGTAGGTAGGTAGGATGGTATGTATGTATGTATGTATGTATGTATGTATGTATGTATGTATATACTTACAATCATCGTATAAAGCCCAGATTTCAAGTTTATAGTTTATATAGAATTTGAATCCGTCTTCTGAAAAAAAAATGTTTTAGCTAATACAATTAAACAATACACAGTGTATATAAAAAATCCAGACTGAGCACTGGAGTAATTTTCCAGTGATGAATTAGAGTATTATTATTGTTGCCTTAAACATCCAACTTTTTCTGTCAACCGTGATCTATAGATACATTTAAAAAATAAAAACTACAATAAACCATTAACATTAGCATATTCTTCTTCTTCTTCTTCTTCTTCTTATTATTATTATTATTATTATTAGTGTTATTATTGTTGTTGTTGTTGCTATAAATCAGAATATATAATTTTCATATTATATACTTCGGAGGGTTCTTTGCTTTAAGGAAGCTTGTACCTGGCCGTTTTTGAAATACACCCAACTGATTTACAGAGCAGAATGTTATCAGAACATCCATCTCCTTTTGAAAGTAAGGTCGTTGATTTCCGTCAGCGTTATCGGACAGTTTCGAGAGATCAGACTGTAAAGATTGAAGGTTTCATTGGTTCCTTTAAATCTAAGTGGGGCCCGACTGATAAAACTTTTTAACCATTTTAAAAAATATATTTTGCTTTACAATTATATATATATATATATAAGCTCCCTGGAGTTGGAGCATCATTGTATTCCACTCCCATCAAAGCTCCATTGAGATTGAGCCTGGTATTTGACTTACCTGGTATACCGGTCAAAAAAGATGAATGTATTGGTATGCACACTGAAGTTGGAGCATTGTTTTCGACTCACTAGGATTACTCCCAGACTTTGGAGACTAGTATAAGCCACTGTGAACATTACTGTAGATTTAGAATCTGGTATTTTGACTAACTTGGTAAAATCAATGATATTTGATGCTGGTATTTCGACTCACCTGTTATACTCCCTGACCTAAGAGCCTAGTATATGAGTCATTTGAAATACGCCTTTTAAATAGAGCTTGGTATTTTGACTCGCTTTGTATAATTCCTGACATTCGAGCCTCGTATAGATGTCATCGGGTATACTTCCGGAAGTTGAAGCCTGGTTATTGACTTACCTGGTATACTCCTTAACGTTGGAGCCTGGTATATGTATCACCTTGTAAAATCCCTGTAGTTGAAGTCTGGTATTAGACATGCCTTGTATACTACCTGTAGTTTGGGCCTGGTTTTTGACTAACCTGATATACTCCCTGAAGTCAGAGCCTAGTATATGTATCATTTTATATAATCCGTGACATTTGGGCTCGACATTTGACTCACCTTGTATACTCCCTGTAGTTGGACCTTGATTAACCCGATATACTCATTGAAATCAGAGTCTGGTACATAACTAATCTGGTATTTTCCTTGAAATCAGAGCTAGGTATATAGCTTACCTAGTTGTATTATCCCTGACGTTGGAGCCTGGTATTTGACTTACCTGGTATACCCCCTGAAGTTGGAGCCTAGTATATGTATCACTTTGTATAATCCCTGACACTGGCGCCTGGTATTTGACTAACCTGGTATACAGCATGACGTTGGAGCCTGGTAAACGTATCACCTTATACCATCCCTGAATTTGAGGCCTGGTATATGACAAACCTGGTATACTGCATGGCGTTTAAGCCTGGTATATGACTAACCTGGTATACTGCATGGCGTTAGAGCCTGGTATATGACTAACCTGGTAAACTGCATGGCGTTAGAGCCTGGTATTTGACTAACCTTATATACTCCTTGACGTTAGAGCCTGGTATATGTATCACCTTGTATAATCCCTGACGTAAGAGCCTGGTATTTGACTAACTTTATATACTCCTTGACGTTAGAGCCTGGTATTTGACTAACCTTATATACTCCTTGACGTTGGAGCCTGGTATTTGACAAACCTTAAATACTCCTTGACGTTGGAGCCTGGTATTTGACTAACCTTATATACTCCTTGACGTTAGGACTGGTATTTGACTAACCTTATATAGTCCTTGACGTTGGAGCCTGGTATTTGACTAACCTTATATACTACTTACGTTGGAGCCTGGTATTTGACTAACCTTATATACTCCTTGACGTTAGGACTGGTATTTGACTAACCTTATATACTCCTTGACGATGGAGCCTGGTATTTGACTAACCTTATATACTCCTTGACGTTAGAGCCTGGTATTTGACTAACCTTATATACTCCTTAACGTTGGACAATGGTATGTGACTAACCTTATATACTCCTTGACGTTAGAGCCTGGTATAAGACTAACCTTATATACTCCTTGACGATAGAGCCTGGTATTTGACTAACCTTATATACTCCTTGACGTTGGAGCTTGGTATCTGACTAACCTTATATACTCCTTGAGGTTGGACAATGGTATGTGAAAAACGTCATATACTCCTTGACGTTAGAGCCTAGTATTTGACTAACCTTATACACTCCTTGACGTTGGAGCCTGGTATTTGACTAACCTTATATACTCCTTTACGTTATAGCCTGGTATTTGACTAATCTTATACACTCCTTGACGTTGGAGCCTGGTATTTGACTAATCTTATATACTCCTTGACGTAATAGCCTGGTATTTGACTAACCTTATACACTCCTTGACGTTGGACAATGGTATGTGAAAAACGTTATATACTCCTTGACGTTAGAGCCTAGTATTTGACTAACCTTATACACTCCTTGACGATGGAGCCTGGTATTTGACTAACCTTATATACTCCTTGACGTTATAGCCTGGTATTTGACTAACCTTATACACTCCTTGATGTTGGACAATGGTATGTGAAAAACGTTATATACTCCTTGACGTTAGAGCCTAGTATTTGACTAACCTTATACACTCCTTGACGATGGAGCCTGGTATTTGACTTACCTTATACACTCCTTGACGTTGGAGCCTGGTATTTGACTAACCTTATATACTCCTTGACGTTAGAGGCTGGTATTTGACTAACCTTATATACTCCTTGACGTTGGAGCCTGGTATTTGACTAACCTTATACACTCCTTGACGTTAGAGCCTGGTATTTGACTAACCTTATAAACTCCTTGACGTTAGAGCCTGGTATTTGACTAACCTTAAATACTCCTTGACGTTGGAGCTTGGTATCTGACTAACCTTATATACTCCTTGACGTTAGAGACTGGTATCTGACTAACCTTATATACTCCTTGACGTTGGAGCCTGGTATTTGACTAACCTTATATACTCCTTGACGTTAGAGCCTGGTATTTGACTGACCTTTTATACTCTTTGACGTTGGAGCTTGTTATCTGACTAACCTTATACACTCCTTGATGTTGGACAATGGTATGTGAAAAACGTTATATACTCCTTGACGTTAGAGCCTAGTATTTGACTAACCTTATACACTCCTTGACGATGGAGCCTGGTATTTGACTTACCTTATACACTCCTTGACGTTGGAGCCTGGTATTTGACTAACCTTATATACTCCTTGACGTTGGAGCCTGGTATTTGACTAACCTTATATACTCCTTGACGTTGGAGCCTGGTATTTGACTAACCTTATACACTCCTTGACGTTAGAGCCTGGTATTTGACTAACCTTATAAACTCAATGACGTTAGAGCCTGGTATTTGACTAACCTTAAATACTCCTTGACGTTGGAGCTTGGTATCTGACTAACCTTATATACTCCTTGACGTTAGAGACTGGTATCTGACTAACCTTATATACTCCTTGACGTTGGAGCCTGGTATTTGACTAACCTTAAATACTCCTTGACGTTGGAGCCTGGTATTTGACTAACCTTATATACTCCTTGACGTTAGGACTGGTATTTGACTAACCTTATATAGTCCTTGACGTTGGAGCCTGGTATTTGACTAACCTTATATACTCCTTACGTTGGAGCCTGGTATTTGACTAACCTTATATACTCCTTGACGTTAGGACTGGTATTTGACTAACCTTATATACTCCTTGACGATGGAGCCTGGTATTTGACTAACCTTATATACTCCTTGACGTTAGAGCCTGGTATTTGACTAACCTTATATACTCCTTGACGTTGGACAATGGTATGTGACTAACCTTATATACTCCTTGATGTTAGAGCCTGGTATAAGACTAACCTTATATACTCCTTGACGATAGAGCCTGGTATTTGACTAACCTTATATACTCCTTGACGTTGGAGCTTGGTATCTGACTAACCTTATATACTCCTTGATGTTGGACAATGGTATGTGAAAAACGTCATATACTCCTTGACGTTAGAGCCTGGTATAAGACTAACCTTATACACTCCTTGACGTTGGAGCCTGGTATTTGACTAACCTTATATACTCCTTGACGTAATAGCCTGGTATTTGACTAACCTTATACACTCCTTGACGTTGGACAATGGTATGTGAAAAACGTTATATACTCCTTGACGTTAGAGCCTAGTATTTGACTAACCTTATATACTCCTTGACGTTGGAGCTTGGTATCTGACTAACCTTATATACTCCTTGAGGTTGGACAATGGTATGTGAAAAACGTCATATACTCCTTGACGTTAGAGCCTAGTATTTGACTAACCTTATACACTCCTTGACGTTGGAGCCTGGTATTTGACTAACCTTATATACTCCTTTACGTTATAGCCTGGTATTTGACTAATCTTATACACTCCTTGACGTTGGAGCCTGGTATTTGACTAATCTTATATACTCCTTGACGTAATAGCCTGGTATTTGACTAACCTTATACACTCCTTGACGTTGGACAATGGTATGTGAAAAACGTTATATACTCCTTGACGTTAGAGCCTAGTATTTGACTAACCTTATACACTCCTTGACGATGGAGCCTGGTATTTGACTAACCTTATATACTCCTTGACGTTATAGCCTGGTATTTGACTAACCTTATACACTCCTTGATGTTGGACAATGGTATGTGAAAAACGTTATATACTCCTTGACGTTAGAGCCTAGTATTTGACTAACCTTATACACTCCTTGACGATGGAGCCTGGTATTTGACTTACCTTATACACTCCTTGACGTTGGAGCCTGGTATTTGACTAACCTTATATACTCCTTGACGTTAGAGGCTGGTATTTGACTAACCTTATATACTCCTTGACGTTGGAGCCTGGTATTTGACTAACCTTATACACTCCTTGACGTTAGAGCCTGGTATTTGACTAACCTTATAAACTCAATGACGTTAGAGCCTGGTATTTGACTAACCTTAAATACTCCTTGACGTTGGAGCTTGGTATCTGACTAACCTTATATACTCCTTGACGTTAGAGACTGGTATCTGACTAACCTTATATACTCCTTGACGTTGGAGCCTGGTATTTGACTAACCTTATATACTCCTTGACGTTAGAGCCTGGTATTTGACTGACCTTTTATACTCTTTGACGTTGGAGCTTGTTATCTGACTAACCTTATACACTCCTTGATGTTGGACAATGGTATGTGAAAAACGTTATATACTCCTTGACGTTAGAGCCTAGTATTTGACTAACCTTATACACTCCTTGACGATGGAGCCTGGTATTTGACTAACCTTATACACTCCTTGACGTTGGAGCCTGGTATTTGACTAACCTTATATACTCCTTGACGTTGGAGCCTGGTATTTGACTAACCTTATATACTCCTTGACGTTGGAGCCTGGTATTTGACTAACCTTATACACTCCTTGACGTTAGAGCCTGGTATTTGACTAACCTTATAAACTCAATGACGTTAGAGCCCGGTATTTGACTAACCTTAAATACTCCTTGACGTTGGAGCTTGGTATCTGACTAACCTTATATACTCCTTGACGTTAGAGACTGGTATCTGACTAACCTTATATACTCCTTGACGTTGGAGCCTGGTATTTGACTAACCTTAAATACTCCTTGACGTTGGAGCCTGGTATTTGACTAACCTTATATACTCCTTGACGTTAGGACTGGTATTTGACTAACCTTATATAGTCCTTGACGTTGGAGCCTGGTATTTGACTAACCTTATATACTCCTTACGTTGGAGCCTGGTATTTGACTAACCTTATATACTCCTTGACGTTAGGACTGGTATTTGACTAACCTTATATACTCCTTGACGATGGAGCCTGGTATTTGACTAACCTTATATACTCCTTGACGTTAGAGCCTGGTATTTGACTAACCTTATATACTCCTTGACGTTGGACAATGGTATGTGACTAACCTTATATACTCCTTGATGTTAGAGCCTGGTATAAGACTAACCTTATATACTCCTTGACGATAGAGCCTGGTATTTGACTAACCTTATATACTCCTTGACGTTGGAGCTTGGTATCTGACTAACCTTATATACTCCTTGATGTTGGACAATGGTATGTGAAAAACGTCATATACTCCTTGACGTTAGAGCCTAGTATTTGACTAACCTTATACACTCCTTGACGTTGGAGCCTGGTATTTTACTAACCTTATATACTCCTTGACGTTAGAGCCTGGTATAAGACTAACCTTATACACTCCTTGACGTTGGAGCCTGGTATTTGACTAACCTTATATACTCCTTGACGTAATAGCCTGGTATTTGACTAACCTTATACACTCCTTGACGTTGGACAATGGTATGTGAAAAACGTTATATACTCCTTGACGTTAGAGCCTAGTATTTGACTAACCTTATATACTCCTTGACGTTAGAGGCTGGTATTTGACTAACCTTATATACTCCTTGACGTTATAGCCTGGTATTTGACTAACCTTATACACTCCTTGATGTTGGACAATGGTATGTGAAAAACGTTATATACTCCTTGACGTTAGAGCCTAGTATTTGACTAACCTTATACACTCCTTGACGATGGAGCCTGGTATTTGACTAACCTTATACACTCCTTGACGTTGGAGCCTGGTATTTGACTAACCTTATATACTCCTTGACGTTAGAGCCTGGTATTTGACTAACCTTATATACTCCTTGACGTTGGAGCCTGGTATTTGACTAACCTTATACACTCCTTGACGTTAGAGCCTGGTATTTGACTAACTTTATAAACTCCTTGACGTTAGAGCCTGGTATTTGACTAACCTTAAATACTCCTTGACGTTGGAGCTTGGTATCTGACTAACCTTATATACTCCTTGACGTTAGAGACTGGTATCTGACTAACCTTATATACTCCTTGACGTTGGAGCCTGGTATTTGACTAACCTTATATACTCCTTGACGTTAGAGCCTGGTATTTGACTGACCTTTTATACTCCTTGACGTTGGAGCTTGTTTTCTGACTTACCTTATATACTCCTTAACGTTGGACAATGGTATGTGACTAACCTGGTATTCCCCATGTTAATGTATCTCACTTTTCTTCTTACCTGCTGTACTCCCTGTATTCCTTGTTAATTAACCTTTGTTTTTAACTCAGTTGGTTTAGCACCTGTTAATTAACCTTAGTTTTCGACTCACCTGGTATACTACCTGTAATTGGAGTTTGATATGAACCATAATATTTCGGAAAATCAAAAGAATTATTTGGGTAATATACAGCCGTGAAAATTTTCTGTGGAAATCCAGTTCTGTAGATTTTATGAATAACGGGTCCATTCGGCCTAGAAATATAAAAATAATGTTATTTGTTAAAGTTAAAGCTGCAGTGAAGTTGATCAATGTTGATCAATCATGATCTGTAGAATGACGGTATTTAAATAATATTTTCATTTGCCTTGTGGAGT
Source organism: Tegillarca granosa (assembly GCA_029721355.1). Taxonomy (NCBI): domain Eukaryota; kingdom Metazoa; phylum Mollusca; class Bivalvia; order Arcoida; family Arcidae; genus Tegillarca; species Tegillarca granosa. Next base: position 10,215,633 of record CM056608.1, read on the forward strand.
TCCTATCGCTGCAAGCTTGAGAGTCGTTGCGTTCATGATTGACAATGAACCACTGGCACTTGCTTCTTTCTATTATTAGGGCAAATAGTATAGGCCAACTATTTGCCCCAATAATAGAAAGAAACAAGTGCCTGTGCAATGAACGACAAAAAAATCCTTGTCACTCCGTGTTTGAATACATAAAAAATGCAATACACAATCCGGACTACATTACCATAGGTAAAAAAATGGCTATAACGTCACTTTTGTTTATTTTTGAGACAACATTGAAAAAAGCATTTTTCACGAAGTCCAATGGTTAAACTGCACGAAATAAAATCAAAGAAATTAATCAAATAAAATTTTAATAACATATATAGGCACCTGGCTGATTTTCACCGTAATATTGACATTGTGAGAGACGGAATTTAAAAAATCAAATGATGTTTTTGAAAGAACAGACAAGAACTGGTCTGTGAAAACCATCAAACCACAAAAAAATCTTGAACAATCGGATCTTATGAAAATTTCTTACTACTTTGGTAAAGCTGCTATATCCCCTATTATTTTGAAGCCATGTGCAATGGTAAACTTGTCAATTACTTTTGTGTCTCGCGGGATGTAAATTTCAATTTTAATTAGATTCACGCACGTATGCCACATCCAGTGAAAATTGTCCGTTTCACATGCTGTGTTTGTTGATCGGAAAAACTGAAAAATCAGCTACATGCTTTTTAATCAGTTTACTAGGGATACAATAGGCACTTCTCAAAACTATAATACATGGTTTAAGTACTACAAAACTCCTTGCTAAACTTAAACGATCATTTTCTAAACTTTGAGAGATATTTACACCACACCAGACGTAAAGAAAAAGTATACTTCTCACTGCTTTGCTGTCTACATTTAAACGATACCGAGTATGAAGCTTGGTACATAATGTTAGAGTGAACTCAAGCTAACAATATCAACATTCCAGAAAATCTCTCGGTAAATCCCTGTCTACGCTCACATATCCCGGTGCAGATTCGAAACCCACATGCTTGGCCATTGAAAATTATCCCTCAGCTACAATTTCAGATTTACACATTTCACTACCGACAATAGCCAGCAATCTTTTACTCCAACCTATTATGGTCTACCGATGCGCATGTGTGATAAAGATGGGAATTTTTAATTCTTAAAATCAATGAATAATTTTTTTAAAAATATATAACGAAAATACAACAATTGAATTGTTTTAAAATGATGTTTATTGTCAGTATGAAGGCAACAACTTTGCAAGTAAACTTATCATAACGCGCGTTATTCCGTTTGCTTGCAAAGTTGTTGCCTTCATACTGACAATTAACATCATTTTAAAACAGTTCAATTGTTAAGTATTAACATACCATGTCATGTGTATAATACCAGAGCCCGGTGCAATTCGGAACTTCTAGAAGTAGAAAACCATGAGACTTACTTGCGTATAATGCCTTCTGGATGTTCGATTGGAAAACTTCCTTTTTCAGAAGCATTTCGACTTATTTTTTGTAACTTATGGAACACAAGTATCGCGGCACGTCGTGTTATATATCTCAACTTTTTGTGTTGCTATCACAACTTTCCATGATAATATCTTGACTTGTCAAGATGTTAAGTCGACATGTTGAGATAATTTTATGTCGACTAAAATTATGTCGATGTCAGAAATAAGCCACCATAAATATCATGGAAATTTGTGATACCAAAATAAAAAATTCAGATAAGTAACACGACATGCCGAGATACTCATGTTGACCAGTCGTGATAATTATCTCGATATCTCGACTTATTTTTAGCGCGACAAGTGATAGTTTAGACCTTACCAGTTCCAGTAGAAATAAATAAAACGCATATTTTGTCAAGTGAGGGGCTGTTTGGTGATTCCGTGACCCTACCAGTTTCAGTCCAGTTTAGACATTACCGGTTCCAGTACAAAACAATTTTGTAGTGGTAGTTTAAACCTAACCAGTTCCAGTAAAAATATATTCTATAGTGACAGTTAAGACATTACAGGTTCCAGTAGAAATATATTCTATAGTGACAGTTAAGACATTACAGGTTCCAGTAGAAATATATTCTATAGTGATAGTTAAGACATTACAGGTTCCAGTAGAAATATATTCTATAGTGATAGTTTAGACCCTAATAGTTCTAGTAAAAATAAATTCGATAGTCACAAATTAGACCTTACCAGTTCCTGTAGAAATATATTTTATAGTGATAGTTTAGACCTTACAGGTTCTAGTAGAAATAAAATCTATAGTGGCATTTTAGACCTTACCAGTTCCAGTAGAAACACATTGTATATTCTATAGTGATAGTTTAGACCTTACAGTGTCCAGTAGAAATATATTCTATAGTGGCATTTTAGACCTTACCGGTTCCTGTTGAAATAAATTCTATAGTAATAGTTTAGACCTTACCAGTTCCAGTAGAAATAAATTATGTAGTGGCAGTTTCGACCTTACCAGTTCCAGTAGAAATCTATGTTATTTTGACAATTTACTCCTTACCCTATACACATTATAATTCATTTTCAGCACTTTTCAAATTTTAGGCGTAACGGAGGTTTCAACAGACCTATGGACGCTTAATTAATATGAACAATAAATTTACAAAGAATTTTTTCATATACCACTTCTTTTCCAAAACGTAGCACAACTTTTTGATATTGGAGTCTTTACAACCTATCAAGGATCCTAGTCAGTATTAGGAAGAAAAAGAAAAGAAAGAGAGAAAAAAAAGAAAAGAAAAAAAATATAAAAAAAAAGAAGAAGGAAGAATATCGTAACGAAGGTTAGGTCGTTATATGCAACATACAAAAGCTTTTCTTGATTTGTAAGTTCATCATTTCACATTATTTATTAATTTACATGTATTTATCATTTATTTATTTATTTGTATTTAAACATATACATATATATATATATAAAACGTAGCCTACAGGTGATAAAAAAGTGTTAGAGGTTAGTCAATTTTTATGCTTCTCGCAAAAGATTGTTAAAAACGGTAATGACGATTAATAATGTAATGATGGATGCATGATTACAATAAGGTGCCGAAACAAATAAAAGTTAAACCCATGTATTCACAACTTAGAGCATTTAGAGTTCTCTTAGTCAGAAATGACTGAATTTGAGAAATTGTATGAGATACTCCTAAAGTTTTAAGACAAAATCACTCAACCGTGAAAATTAGGTCAAATAATAATAAAGCGACTCATTGTAGTAAGGATATGTACCAAGTTTCAAAACTCTAGCTTTAGTAATCACCTAGTTGTGAGACAAAATCACTCAACCGTGAAAAATAGGTCAAATAATAATGCGGCATTTGAAACGGTCCGTTTTAGTCAGGTGTCAAAACTTTATCTTGAATTCCTAATTCGTCGTGATTTTTTTCCAGCCAATCAAATTGCTGCATTGTGTCATGTGACCAATTACTATGAGTACAGTAGCAAAAATCAAAAGTATTTTATACATCGGCGCAAAAAAAAAAAAAAAAAAAAAAAAAAAAAAAAAAAAAAAAAAAAAAAAAAAACTTCGATTTGATGTCAATTCACAACTTCTGTATTAGATCTTTATCCATCTTTATACAAGTTTACTTGTAACAAATGAGATTGTTTATATACAATAGCTTTCAGTTATTTTTATCAGTGTTTTTTTTAATCTATTCTAACAAATTATATATTTATACTACTTTATGTATTGAACTGTTCTGTTTAACCGATATGTCTTCATCTTTTCTGATAAATCATTCAGCTTTTGTAAAATTAGCAACACTTTCTTTTTATCCTCACCTATCATCAGGGAGAATAAACACACGGTTATTATTCAGAGGGTGTATGTTGCATTAACATATACTTAGATTTTTTTTTGTAACATGACCTTTTGTAACATTTTATAACTGGCTGTCTTAATATACAGATTCAATATCTGTAACAGTACACACGTGGTCAGACGATTTTAACATATGTATTAAAACTGTACAACATTATTATTTGTTAAAAGATCTGGACTTAATCTCATTATGATTGAAACATTAGTCCTTGGCCTTAACTTTTAAAACTAGTGTAACAGGAAGGAGAAAATATGCAGGGTCGGACCGGGGATCGAACCCAGGACCTCCCGCACTATAGGCGAGTGCTCTATCCACTGAGCTACCCAGACTGCTACATTCCTCCCCTGTTATTCTTGAGTTTCCCATGGTTCTATGTGAAATTTCACCCTAAATTCCCTCGGATGGCCGGATATTGTCAGTCCACCGTTTTCGAGGGCCACACTGGCCACCAAACTGTAACTGGAGGGAGTAAATATGCAGGGTCAGACCGGAGATCGAACCTGGGACCTCCCGCACTATGGCCGAGTGTTTTACCAACTGAGCTACCCAGACCACTACATTAACATTCAAGTAAAACTTACGTCAGTTCTGAAGTAACATCTCCTGGAAAGTCAAAATATCTTACATAATATGGAGTTTTTTGTAACCATGACGACATGTCCGTGTCGGTAAATTCTCCCTTAAACATAACATTGAAAAATGGATTGTGATGGCTGATCTCCAACTGCAGTATAAAAAATGAAATATTTTACAAAAAAAGTGTAACAATAAACCTGGAACGCTGAAACAGGTATCGAAAATAAGAACAGGAGAAATTACAAACAAAAGAAAAGAAAACGACACAATACAAACACAAAGCACTAGCACCAGAAAGGAACATGATACAATGCAAGCACAAAGCACTAGCACCAGAAAGGAACATGGCACAATGCAACACAAATCACTAGCACCAGAAAGGAACATGACACAATGCAACACAGATGTACTAGCACCAGAAAGAAACATGATACAATGCAACACAAAGCACTAGTACCAGAAAGGAACATGATACAATGCAAGCACAAAGCACTAGTACCAGAAAGGAACATGACACAATGCAACACAAAGGTACTAGCACCAGAAAGGAACATGATACAATGCAAGCACAAAGCACTAGCACAAGAAAGGAACATGACACAATGCAACACAAAGTTACTAGCACCGGAAAGTAGCATGACACAATGCAACACAAAGGTACTAGCACCAGAAAGGAACATGACACAATAGAAACACAAATCAGTAGAACCAGAAAGGAACATGACACAATGATACACAAAGGTACTAGCACAAGAAAGGAACATGATACAATACAAACACAAAGCACTAGTATCAGAAAGGAACATGACACAACACAAACACAAAGCACCAATACCAGAAAGGAACATGACACAATGCAACACAAAGGAACTAGCACCAGAAAGGAACATGACACAATACAAACACAAAGCACCAATACCAGAAAGGAACATGACACAATGCAACACAAATGTACTAGCACCAGAAAGGAACATGATACACTACAAACACAAAGCAGTAGTACCAGAAAGGAACATGACAAAATGCAACACAAAGCAATAGCACCAGAAAGGAACATGATACAATGCAAGCACAAAGCACTAGTACCGGAAAGGAACATGACACAATGCAACACAAAGGTACTAGCACCAGAAAGGAACATGACACAATACAAACACAAAGCACTAGCACCAGAAAGGAACATGATACAATGCAAGGACAAAGCACTAGTACCAGAAAGGAACGTGATACAATGCAAACACAAAGCACTAGCACCAGAAAGGAACATGATACAATGCAACACAAAGCACTAGCACCAGAAAGGAACATGATACAATGCAACACAAAGCACTAGCACCAGAAAGGAACATGATACAATGCAAGCACAAAGTACTAGTACCGGAAAGGAACATGACACAATGCAACACAAAGGTACTAGCACCAGAAAGGAACATGACACAATACAAACACAAAGCACTAGCACCAGAAAGGAACATGATACAATGCAAGCACAAAGCACTAATACCAGAAAGGAACATGACACAATACAAACACAAAGTACTAGTATCAGAAAGGAACATGATACAATACAAACACAAAGCACTAGCACCAGAAAGGAACATGACACAATACAAACACAAAGTACTAGTATCAAAAAGGAACATGATACAATACAAACACAAAGCACTAGTACCAGAAAGGAACATGACACAATACAAACACAAAGCACTAGCACCAGAAAGGAACATGACACAATACAAACACAAAGCATAGTATCAGAAAGGAACATGATACAATACAAACACAAAGCACTAGTACCAGAAAGGAACATGACACAATACAAACACAAAGCACTAGCACCAGAAAGGAACATGATACAATACAAACAAAAAGTACTAGTATCAGAAAGGAACATGACACAATACAAACACAAAGCACTAGCACCAGAAAGGAACATGACACAATAAAAACACAAAGTACTAGTATCAGAAAGGAACATGACACAATACAAACACAAAGCACTAGCACCAGAAAGGAACATGATACAATGCAAGCACAAAGTACTAGTATCAGAAAGGAACATGATACAATACAAAAACAAAGTACTAGTACCAGAAAGGAACATGACACAATACAAACACAAAGCACTAGCACCAGAAAGGAACATGATACAAAGCAAGCACAAAGCACTAGTACCAGAAAGGAACATGATACAATACAAACACAAAGCACTAGTATCAGAAAGGAACATGACACAACACAAACACAAAGCACTAGCACCAGAAAGGAAAATGACACAATACAAACACAAAGCACTAGCACCAGAAAGGAACATGATACAATACAAACACAAAGCACTAGCTCCAGAAAGGGACATGACACAATACAAACACAAAGCACTAGCACCAGAAACGAACATGACACAATACAAGTGTTTAAAAAATTAATAAGATTAAAAAATATTATTTAAAAAATAAAAAATTAAATAAGAAAAAGAAAAAAGAAAGAAAAGAAAAGAAAAGACACAAACAAGCACAAGAAAGGAATTGAATATAAAACAATAACGTGAGATAATAATAAATATCACGACACAATACAAGCATAAACACTTGAAAGGGACAAGGCAAAAACCAAGCACCAGAAAAGAACAGAGTAAAATCAAAACCAAAAGGAAAACCTAATACAAGAATGAAAAAAGGATCAAGACAAAATTCAAGCACAAAAATACCAGGCAATACAGGCACCAGAAAAGTACACGACAAATTTTAGCTTCAAGTAAAAAAAAAAACACAATGTAAGTACCAGGAAAAATACGACACAATACAAGCATAAAAAAAAATCTAACACAATTCAAGCACAGGAAATAAGAACCACAGATACACAACAACAAAAAAAAAAAAAAACAAACAAAAAACAAACACAGATTGGGCAAACAATGTTGTACTTGTAGAGCTGCGTGGTAATAGTAATATTTGAGGGTTCTGAAACTGTTTAAAATCTAAAATTATGAGTTTTATTTTACTAAACAATGTACCAACAAACCATATATGTATTTATTATATAAAAATTTATGTTTCGCATAGAAATAAAGGATAACTCCAAACTTTGTTCCGGTCCGAGGTCTCCCGAATCCATTTTTCAAATTGTACACTTTGTCAGGCAAACATGACTGAAGAAGACATTTTTTTCCAAAAATGATATTTATTTTATTTTATAATGCACACAAATGACCGTTCGGCCATGGCATTACAAATATACATCGTTCATAACAAACAAGTTCAAATATCAATATATAAAAACTAGTGTAATATTCATATATTTTGAGACAAAAACAGTGTTTTAGATGAAATACAAGTACAAGAAAATTCAAATGACACATATTTTTGCTTTATAATAAAAGGTTTATTGAAGTGATATTGTGAAATATTGTCCCGAGTTGACTCGACATTTGTACTTGCAATCTTGCGCAAATGTCGAGTCAACTTGCCACAATACATGTATATCACAATATTAGTTTAATAACTCTATAATATTATTCATATTTTTTAAAACAAATACTGTATATTTATTATTATTATTATAATAATAATAATAATAATAATAATAATAATAATAATAATAATAATAATAATAATAATAATAATAATAATAATAATAATAATTATTATTATTATTATTATTATTATTATTATTATTATTATTATTATTATTATTATTATATAAGTGTGATGATATACCGCAAAGATAGAATTAAGCTAAGGAAGATTGTTGGGAAAAGTGTTACAGATACACAGTGGTGTGGCAATCGGGATCTACTCATCCCGCGGTTCTTTAGCATGGGCCCGTGATAGATACCTTCGAACCGGTATTCTCAGTCAGTATATAAGTTAAAAAAATTACTAAGACTGAAGATTGCACAGGTTTCTTGAACTTATTCAACATACTTCATAATTTAATTGTTTTAACAAGTTCTCTACGGGAACATGAAAATTATAATTGTTGCCAACTTTAAACTCTTGCTTGCTACTGTAAACATATTTTAAACAAATTTGTTGGTTTTTTATTTTTATTAATTTTTTGTCCATTTTAAATAAGAGCTTTAAAATTTATTTAATTTTAATCGACAACAAATCCCCTAATCAAATTCAGCCCTTTAATCAAATGCAATGATAATACATACTATAGATGGACAGAGATTCTTAAAGCCGTTGTCAATGACGCCATTTCTGTACAAAGGACTGTTCCTTGTTCCTGTAGAAACACCTTTAAGGTTCCATAAGTCAATAAACGAGACACTACTCCCCGCATCAACACGTAGCAAAGCGACTGTAAATGGAAAAATGTATTTGATGAGTTATATATATATATATCAACACCAACAACAATATCTTGGGTAATTATGGGTAACAAACTATCTACTTCTACTAATATTTTTAATCAACTGACATCTAAGAAAAAACTGAATTTCTCCAAAGTCTACTGGATAAATAAAACTATTTTATATTATTACAAGTAAAATGATTAGGAATTTTTCTTATATTGTCTTCTACTAATCCTGGTAAACGACACATCTTTTAAAGTCTCAAAAAATACTTACGTACAGCGCTGTCGATAAATGGTAATGCTACATAGAAAACTGACAAAAACAAGAACTGTCCTTGTACCCCGATCAACATGTCCAAAAGTCTTAATTATCCGTTTGTACATTTAATTGATCCTTTATGGACTTACATCAGAATTATTTTTATGTCACAGCTAGATTAAATATACCAAAGTCATTATTTGTCGTTACATATTTACGTGTTTTATGACAATCAATTTAACTAATTAAAACCCAATAGAATATAATCAGAAAAAGTGGAAGTGTATTCAACTCGTTTTCTAGGCTTCTAATGCTGTATACTAATTTTCTTTTTTTGAAAACCTCGATTATTTGTTCTAAAAACAGTTTTAGAACATGTAGATTGTATCTTTATTGAATTAATAGAATTTTTCGAAGTTCGGTAAACTGTGTCTAATTTCAAGCATATATTGCATGTCAATTTGATTATTTTGTGAAAAAAGAAAATACAATTTGTAAATTTTTCAAAAATTGTCTTTAAAGTCCTCCAATTTCAATTAAACAAATTAAATTTGAATTCATAAGCCTTTTAGAAATACACAAGAGACCTAGGTACTTTAGTACTAAATGAATATTGAAATTTGTATCTTCTTTGAATTTACCAGAGCAACCTAAACATTTCATTATCCAATAAATTTTTTAAAAAACCCGAGAATTTCATCAAATAAACTCATTCAATTATGTGAAAAATAAGTAGCCTTCAAAATCAATAAATGATTTCAGTTCAACAACATTTATAAGTATAAAGGCAGATACTCAAACATGATTTTTAGTTACAAGACCTTGACCTTTGAACTATGAGCTTAAAAAAAATCTTCCGTTCAGAAATGTTTTGCACAATATCTTTAAGCAAACTTAAGTTATTTCACGTAAGACCTGCAATAAATATATCCGGATCCAAAAATTATAATGATCTGATCATATGAGTTCACTGTTGTTACCTAAGGAAAACATACCACAAGCAAATGGTAAATGAGATACGAATGTTGGTTACTGTTCGGAACTTGAGAACAACGCCTGTTACAAACACGGCCTGAGTAAGACTACTGGCCCCTGCTGTACCAATCCTCGTTAACTTAACTAGTTGATTTGTTTAATTTTGAATCTTGCGTATTTCTCCTTTTTTTAAATTCTGTAAAACATTCAACTGTTATCATCAAACAGACACAGTTTGAGTCAAAAGCACTATATCTTGGCCTCGGTTTCAAAATCATTCCTGAATTAGGATTTTCCTTAATTTAAATCTATGAAATACGAAATCCCAATAACTTTGTTAATTGACAAAATATTCAGAAATTCAACCTATCCTTTTGAAGATCGACTCTAGATTATTCTATCTTAGTTAAGATTTATCTAAAAGTTTTATATCTAGTACTATAAAAAATTGCCAAAATTTTCTCAATTAAAATTAAGAAAAATCTTAGTAATGAGGAATGATTTTAAAATTGAGACCATGTCCCGGTTTCACAATCATTCCTTAACTAAGATTTTCCTTAACTTCAATTTTGCAAATTTCAGAATACTCTTTCTGAATTACAAATAAACATTTGTGATAAAGCTAAAGACAGATGTTACAAGCTTGAAGTGATTTTCAAAATGACATCTAAAATTACTAAATATCTCAATAATTAACAGAATTATTGAGGTTTCAAATTTGCCAGATTTAAGTTAAGGAAAATCTTAGTTAAGGAATGATTGTGAAACCTGGGCCAGAACAAATGCAAATAATTTCGAAAACATTTTAACTTTACAAACTATCTGGTTCAACTAAACAGAGGCCCAGGTGTCGTACTTGAAAAGATAGTTGAAACCTGCTCTAACACATAGGTTTTTCCACCGGATTCTTCTTTTCTTGCACCCCAGATAGAAATTTCCATATAAAGAGCGGTGCAAGATATTTCCATCTTGCACCCCCCTGTACAAGATAGCTTACATGCTCTTTTTCCCGCGAAGATTTATCATTGAAATCAGAGGTGTATCGATACTTTTGAGAACCGCTTTAAACTCAAAAATCTGGCATACCTTCGCACAAACAAATAAATGGAATAGGTAATACTGCAGTTTAAATTTAAAATGTAATTTTTAAAAAAATTTCTTAATCAATAACAAGTTTATTTCATAAATACATTAATTTTTATATGACGTAATGTAAATATGAATTATGACATCACGTTGTTCCTGTCTTTTGTATTCACACGCCACTCCCATCATATGCTAAATTTTGATTTTTAATAGAACTTGTATATTATGTGGTGCAAGAAATAGAATCAATCACTACTTATGGTGTCAAGCCTCGTTCTGGACCAGATATATTAGAACTCTGGTTGAGATTTCCCTATCTGGCACCACAAGTAGTGATATCTAGATTCTTTTATTCTTTCACCCAGAAGAAGACCTCATTGGAAGAACGAGCTTAATAAGTATATGTTTAAAAACACGTTTCTAAATCGGTACTATCGCAGGACTACCAACCATCTTACTTATTTCCAGGTAGTATAGTGGAGTAGAATGGAGTATATGGTGTTACTCGCCCCATTTAAATTCTTTCACTAATAAGCAGTAAGTTCCAGGATTGTAGAGGAAAGTGGAGTTCCCGTGGTGGTGGTGATGATGATGATGATGATGATGATGTTGATGATGATGATGGTGGTGGTGGTGGTGGTGGTGATGATGATGGTGGTGGTGGTGATGATGATGATGGTGGTGGTGGCGATGATGGTGATGATGATGATGGTTATATATGTGTGTGTGTGTGTGTGTGTGTGTGTGTGTGTGGGCTTTGGCACCATTTTTGTTTTACCTTTTGACGTTGGTGTGAGTACCACACCCATTCTCAGCAATAAGGCCCAAATAGTGTTATACTTAGTATAATAAATTAGCTCGAGAAGAGACCAAAAGATAAACGAACAAATGAAAACTTACACACTATATCTACCATTATAAATCATAGTTTTCGTGTTAATCGATTATTTTGATTGTTTTGAAATCTCACAAACTGTCAAATTGATACAAACGTTACTGTTACCGGGTAAACTTTTCCGTGTTTTACACCCCAAATTTTCAGTATTTGAAAAGTAACTTAATGTTGAAGAACTACTTTCGTTAATGCTGTATTGATGTCATATTTAAAATTGATTTTTGTTGACAATGCACACTATTTGTACAAACCAGTGCCAAAGAAAGATGTGTTACCGGGTACATGATACAAACGTTACCACATATAAAAAAGTCTACATGGTGACTATGTACTTTTGTCATACTTATCACTGATGTGACCAAATTGAAGCTTATTCTTCTCATACTTAATGAAACAATGGAATTTGCAACTTAACAGACGCTATTGGGTGTTAAGAAGCATGAAACAAAATTGAATTGAAGGTTTTATTTTCATCAATACTTACGTTACGTCATTCTTATGGGAAATCATTTAATTAAAATCTTTATTTATTTATTGTCAAATGAAGGACCTAGATACAACAGTTTAAATATATTATCGTAATTCACTTACAAATTCGAATTGTTAAAACTACATGATCCAAAAGTTGAAAAAAATACATACGTTACCGATACATACGTGATGACCTTATGCGAAAATACGGCTTATTCGAGACACGTGACCTTTATAATTCGTATAAGTCTAGCTTTACATTAAAGTAGCGTCCATTCGCAATTTCAACAACACAGATTGACGTTAACAACTAAAAACTGTTAAGATAATTGGAAAAGTCAAATGTGTCCTTTATAAAAGGTAAGAATCCATTAAAAAGTGCAATGTTCAATTAGTAAATCTGACCATATAGATAATACCCCTTGCCCTTTTCAACAAACTCACAATGATTTGCTTACCTTTCATCCATAGTCTGAGATTTATATTCCAAAAAATGATACATACGTTACCAGTGGTAACGTATGTATTAACACAAGTAACGTATGTATCAGTACTTTTACTTTCATTGTAAAAGAATAATGAAGGAAATTGCAATTAGACACAACAAGAAACAAACAAATAAAGTCTATAATTTAGTTTAGCGTAGAGAAATTAAATAATTTTCGACTATAGATTGAGTTCTTAGAATGGTAGATGTCACTGGTCTGTTTTATTGAGATAATTTTTCCATAGATTTGAAAACCACATTGTCCATTTTCCTTTTTTTCAATATATGTAACAAATTCCCATAATTTCGTAAATTCTGTTATCAAAAAGTGTAAATGTAGAATAATACAACACTTTAATGATCAAGTAAATAGCCAGTTACATCCAAACATCTGTTAACCCCCAGGTAACGTAAGTATCCGGTGCCTACGTTACAGGACAATGTTTTCTTTATAGTTGCTTTCTTTGTTTCAGGATGGGCAAAACACGAGCTGAAATTCAGCGAAAATACAGAGAAAAGAAAAAGACGACGGATCCGGAATTTTTAAAAAAAGAGAGGTTGAGAGTCAGAAGCTACTATGTTCCTGCAGAAGCTCTAAGTAAAAAAAAACTAACTGAAAGAAACCGAAAAGCAATGCTGCGTAATAGATTGTCACGTTTAAAGAAAAAACAACAATTAGCTGCTCAAGACGAGGAAGAAAACCAGAATGTTTCAGATAGTGGTTATGCCTCATTAGAACCAGTAGCTTCTACCTCATCAGCACATCCCGAGAGAATCCCACTAGTTGTTAAGTTACCTTCTATTCAAGCTAAGTCGAAAGGAATTAAAAAAGTACGAGCACGAGCTTTGGCAAGACAGAGGAAGCTCAATGTAGCTCTATCAAAAGAAGTAAAAGTTTTGAGAAGACGAATTAAAATAAAGAACACAAAAATTAACAGATTAGAAAGAAAGATAAAAACAGTTAAACTTACAAATGAGAAGTTAACACCACGAAAGCAAACAGAGCGTGATATATCAACTCTTGACTTGACACCTAACAGGCGAAGATCATTAAGAAAACAATTGCTTCTTGGTAACACTTTATTGAAAAATATTGATGCCGCTAAGCACAATATTACTACAAAGAAAAGAGACCTTTTACATCAAATAATAGGTGGAAAAATAGTTAAGAAAAACCGACTTGCGTCAGCAATAAATAAAGCGACTGGTATCGACCGTAAACGTTTGTCAAAAGTACATAATAAATTCAGCTTTTTCCATCATGAATTCAGAAACAGCATAACAAAGCGAGTAGAAACAAAAGTTGTACATTTTTTAGAAAGAGAGGATAACTCCAGAGTTCAGCCCGGAAAAGCAGATATGAAAAAATGTGCTACTGGAGAGAAAAAACAGACGCTGGTTTTAACAGACTATTTAAAGAATTTACATTTGAAGTTTCAATCAGAAAACCCAGACATTCATATTTCATTAGCCTCGTTTTGTCGAATGCGACCCAGGTATATTTTATTGGCCTCCTTTATATCTCGCAATGCATGTCAATGCATCCGACATCAAAATATGGCAATGAAACTGAGAGCTCTTAGAAAAGTTGGAATACAGATTAGTGAAAATCCTGAAAATGCATTAAAACAAAACGAAAATTTGAATTCTCTCCTTGATTCAATTTCTTGCAATGTAGTTTACTCAGAGTGGAAAAGGGTAACTGTAGAAAATAAAATCCAGAAAATGAAAATTGTAGAGTCAGAACGAAGTAAAGAAGAATTCATAGAATTATTTAAACGAGAATTTTTTGAATTTTCGCAGCATGTGAACAGAGTAAGAGAGCAGTATAGAGCGTTACGAGACTTGAAAGAAGGGGTTAAGAAAGATGAAATGGTTTTGCAAATGGACTTCGCTGAAAATTATTCTTGTCGTAGTCTTGACGAGATACAGACTGCATATTGGAACCAGACCAGCGTCACCTTGCACCCAGTTGTGGTATATTATCGTCGCAATGAAGCATTACTTCATCGATCATTTGTTTTTGTGTCCGACGACACTAATCATTCGTCTGCCACTGTATGCACGTTTATAGATACTATGATTCCCCAACTAAAGGAAATTAATCCAAACCTGAAACTATTGCACTATTGGACTGATTCACCCTCTAGTCAATACAGGAATAAATACATTTTCTACACAGTCGCAAATCACGTTGAGTTGTATGGCATGCCAGCGATATGGAACTACTTCGAGGCCGGACATGGAAAGGGGCCATGTGATGGCCTTGGCGGGACAACCAAAAGAATGGCCGATGAAGCAATTCGTCAAGGAAACGCCGTAATACAAGATGCACAAGAATTTTTCAAATGGGCCACAAGCTCATCCATGACCGGGGTGACATTTCTCTTTGTTGAAAAGGCTGCATGCGATAAGAAAAGACAAGAACTGAACAACAATAAGTCAATTAAACCAGTTAAAAACACAATGAAATTGCATGCAATTGCTGGGTCCTCAAGCTTTTCGGAATTTCGAACACGAGAAACTAGTTGCTACTGTAACTCCTGTTTAAGCGGAAGCTTTTGTAACACTTGGTCTCTTGTGACGGTAAAACGTCCAACCAAAGACATGACACCTTCTGGGGTAGTTGAACCTCTTACCGACACTCGCTATGAACAAGATTTTTGTCAATTGCAGAAACAGAACACGACGACGTGCAACAAAACTCGACCCCCGAGCGCCAACAAATCCAGGTCTTTGAGGTGCAACAAAAGCCGAAATCCGAATTACGTTCGATATCCAACTTACAACAAGACACACAACTTGACTTGCAACAAAACGAGGACGAAGATATGCAACAAAATCCAGATACCAAACTTCAAGTTTCGGAACAAGATAGTGATGTTGCAAAACCAGATTGTTGTGCTGTTAACTTCTCAAATGGTGATTTTATTGCTGCAGTTTACGATAACATGTGGTACATTGGTGTAATCATTGATACTGATGAAGTGGATAATGAATATCATGTAAAATTTATGCAAAAATCCAGAAACATGTACAAATGGCCTAACCCCCCTGATCTCATATGGATTCAGCAACTTAACGTCCTATGCAAGATAAATGGCCCCATACCATCCGGAAAAAGTGAAAGGTTCTATAAACTTGGAGAAAATGATACAAATTTGATTATATCTTCTTTTGACAAATACAAGTCACAGGGGTTATAAGTTTTTAACCTTAGTATATGACTGTTACATTACATACGTTACAGAACAGTTACATACGTTACTTAATTTATTATTTATTTTTTCACTAGAGAAGTGAACTTGTTTCCTTGGTATTTGATGCATTTAATGACTTCAAATCTTTTTAATGAAAATAAGGATTTCATTGTAACAAAAACATGTTCATTAGCTTATTATCACTTGAACTGTTACATACGTTACCGGCTAAAAGTATTTGTCATTTTGTTATTATGCATCTACCCATATGATGTGTTCTATGGATAAGTTTTACATTTTTATCATGAAAAATAAGAGTTTATATCATTCAAAGTCAATATGATTCAGCTAACTTTTAGTTCATTAGACGTGCTACATACGTTACAAAATACACTGTTACCTCAAATGAAAATTATTTAGGAAGTGTGAAGTTTTGACAATTTTCCTAATTAGCAATTTAATCAAGAAATATTTGCAATTTGTTTTGATTGTTAAATGGTGATTACTTGTTCAAAATGTTGTTTCTGTTACTTTATTGAGAAGACCGAAATAAATCTATTACATTTTAGCATAAAAACACTTGAATTTCTTTTGAATTAAAGCAGTATATTTATCATTATGATATGCCAGAGTCACCTCAAGTCACAAATTTAATTCAATAAAGATGCCAACTAATGATCAAACAAAATAAACATATAAATAACACTTCATGGTAAGAATATGATGAATTTAAAATACAGTCACGTAAAAATCAAGTCTCTTAAATTACAGTATCATATATGTGCCGATAAAGTCAAATCGCAACCAAAACAATCAATTGGTGCTAATAATTTTGTTGTTGTTCAGTCTCTGAAAATACCAAAAGTTCATCACTTGTAGGAGTTTCATTTTTCATCATTCTTAAACAGTGAATTGGGGGTTATTGCTGAGAATCAGCGACCATATCATGGTCTAAAAACTGCCCCCAAGCCATAAACATGACGGTGTAGTCGGAATCGACTTGGTTCGCTTTGTCACTGTGCATCACTTCATTACTGATCACCCGGGGACTGGTAATTTTAGTATTAAGTGAACTTGTGTTTCTAGCTTCTCGTATTCCTGAAATAGTGACAAAAACATATAGTTCGAATTCCGGATAAATATAAAGTAACAGTGACCTTGACTTTCGATCAACTTCAAAATTAATAGGCCTTTTTATCTTCGTAATTTCTACAATTATATTTAGTTTAATAAACAACTGTCTCCAGTGTGTTTGAAGGTCCTAAACAAACATCTCAAACTCTTGTAAACATGTGTATCAAGGCTGTTTGAAAGCCCTTTGTTTTCTACGGCGGCACAAAGGTAACAGGAAAAGTTTTTTATACATGGTGCTAACGTGAAAGTTATCGCGTGCTCACGCAAAAACTACCTCGTGCTCACGTAAAAGCTACTTCGTGCTCACGCAAAGCTACCGCTAGCTCACGTTGAACATATTGCATGCTTACGCAAAGCTCCCGCCTGCTCACGTGAATCTTATTATTGTAAAGATCATTCCGTGCTCTCGCGAATGTTATTGCGTTATTACTTGAAAGTTATCACTTTTGCACTCTAACGCAATGACTACTGCGTACTCACACAATACCTTCTGCTTGTCTCCGAGTGAGCACGAAGAAACTTTAAGTTGAGCACGCATTAGCTTTCACGCTAGCACACCGCGACACTTTTACGTGAGCACGCGGAAACTTTAAGTTGTGCACGCAGGAGCTTTCACGCTAGCACGCCGCGAAACTTTTACGTGAAGACGCGGAAACTTACACCCGAGAACGCGGAAACTTTAAGTTGAGCACGCAGTAGTTTTCACGCTAGCACGCCACGAAACTCTTACGTGAGCACTTGGTAGCGTTTGCTTGAGAATGCGGTATAAAAATATTTTTTGTGACACATAAGTGGACGCAGGAAGGAAACAATTATAATATAGTTGATAAGATAATCTTGACTATGGAACGATCTAAAAGCACGTATTGTATTTTAACTACTTCAAAGAAAAATTTAATTATTTTAAAAGGGGTCATATAAATTTATAAAGTTATAATTTCTTGTGAATATATAAAATAACTTTTAAAATCAATTCGGATAGCAAAAATGAGAAATATTTTAGAATTTTTATAAAAGGGTAGATGTCTCTGAATATTTTTCAAGTTAATTGATCCCATAACATCTTTGTAGTGTTGAATTTCCTGAAAAAAACAAACAAATAAACAAACAAACAAACAAACAAATAAATAAATAAATAAATAAATAAATAAATAAATAAATAATAAATAAGTTAATTAATATGTTGAGGGGTAAATTTCTTCTAAGAAACGGGTGTTACTATAGGAATACCAAGTCAGTAATACACAGATGGTGCCCCTGTAATGTCTGAAAGTTCAATACAGAACACGATATACATTTTCTATAGAATATCAATCCAATAAATAATTACTGAATAGTTTTAAATGTAAAAAAAATACCAAATGATCGCCATCTTAGTCAACAATTTATACAACAAGTATTTTATGAAATGTTCGGAATAAACTGAATCAGTTTCACAAAATAATATAAACTCTGTTGGCATAAAACTAAACCATCCTGGCATCTTTATCTGGTCTAAAAAGTGACCTAGTCCTACTATTGTGTAAGAATATCACACACACACACACACGCACACACACACACACACACACACATATATAACTTTAGGAGAAGATAGCCGGACAAGCCACGCATACGTATCCTAAAGGACGGACGGGCAGAAACGGGTATTTTGAAGAGGCATATACAATTTCTAAAACTTTTAATGGATATCTTTTTGGAAAGAAACTGCCTTATTTAAATCTTTAAACGTACACTAATAGGCCACTAGTTGTGTAATGATTGCAGGCATCCAATATGTCTAGTAATGGTCCATAATTGTTCGTAACGCGGTTTTTTGTTAATATTACTTTCATTAAAAACTTTCCTCATAAAAATAGCAGTAAGATTGAATTAAAAAACATTGACCTAACCGAATTCTATTTTTAAATTAAAAAATCTTCTCTGAATTCTTCTGTATATAGAGCAGATTTTGGAAAAAAGGCTGAAATTTAATTACTTCAATTATCCAATTGGGCCTCACCCAACATTACATAAGGGTATTAAAAGGTTAATAAAGGTCAAATGAATTAATATGCAAATCACCTTTCCTTACTACATGGTGTTAAATTTAAAAGAAATATGAAAAAGAAATTTATGTCCAAAGATGCAATGGATATAATTTGAAAAGTTTTGATTTTTTTCAATTAGAAAAATGTAGGAAAGATAATAATTGGGTGCTCATTTATGTTGGGTGATCATGAATATTCAAATCATGACAACATATCTAATATGTAAAACTAGGAAGGTACATTAGGGATATTTTGGACATAGTGAATTTTTTATCTTGTTGAATTCATTAAAAATTGTTCTATGCACAGAATTAAAGACACTTTATGAATAAGTCTGGTTATTTTTCCCAATTAGGTCAGTAAATTTTACATGAGTTATTTATATGTTTTTTTTATTTTGTTTAAATATGTTTTGTTCTCCAAATATACATATGACAAACAATTATGGACTGATAGTAGTACCCGTTCAATAAGCCTCAAAATTGTCCAACATTCTGTCTAAAATGCTCTATTATTGTACTAGTGCAATATGCCCCATTTCGCCCAAGTGCTCGTCATACAGTCTCTATAATTGCCCCAGGGCAATATGCCTATTATTGCCATTACTATTATTACTGTCAAAATAACCTCAGTATTGTCCCAGTACATTAGGCCCCATTATTGTTCTAAGGCCCGTCTAAGAGGGCCTATAATTGTCCCAGAGCAATATGCCCGTCCAATATGCCTCAGAACTTTTCGAGCGCCCGTCCAATAGGCCCCATTATTGTCCCATTGAAATATGCTCAATAATTGTCCAAGTGCAATATGCCTCATTATTTTCCTAGTGCAACATGCCCTATATGTCCCAGTGCCCGTCTAACATGCCCTATTATTGACCCCGTGCCCGTCCAATAGGCTCTCTTATTGCCCTAGTGCCTGCCTAGTAGGCCCCATTACTATTCTAGTTCCCGTCCAGTAGGCCCCATCATTGTCCTAGTTTCTGTCCTATAGGCCCTATTATTGACCTAGTAACCGTCCAAAAGGCCCCATTATTGTTCGTTCTAGTCCCCCTTTCAGTAGGCCCCATTTTTATCCTAGTTCCCGTCCTATACTCTTTTATTGACCAAGTGCCCGTCCAATACGCCCAATTATTGTCCTTGTTCCCGTCCAGTATGCCTTATTATTGTCCCAGTGCAATATGTCCCATTGTTGTCCCAGTTCCCTTCAAACAGGCCATTTTATTTACCCAGAAGTTGTCCAATGGGTCCCATTATTGTCCTATTGCAAGGCCAGCAGTCCTAATTTTCACCTAGTGCCCGTCCAATAGGCCCCATTATTGTCCAAACGCCCGTCAAACATACCTCATTATTGTCCCAGTTCCCGTCTGAAGTTGGAGTTCTATTATTGATCTCAATACGTGGTATCGTTTGTGTTTTGTTTTTCTATTATTAGTCTTCTGGTGCCTCGTCTTCGGTTGTATTAAACGTTTATTTTTGGTAACTTGTTTATTTTATTTTTTTTTTTGTCGAGTGGAGTGGAGTGATTGAGTTTTACGCCCCAGTCAAGATTCTTTCACTTATTTCGAGACGGTCAGTTCTGGGATCGTGGAGGAAACCGGAGTGCCCGGAGAAAACCAGCGACCTTCGGCAAGCGAACTGACAAACTTTCTCACACTTGGATCTTTCCCGGGTGGGATTCGGTGGTGAGAGGCACTGTTTGTTTTTTTTAGTGAATAGCTTTGTCGTTTACAACAATATAAATACACAGCAATCCATAAATTTTCATATAAGTTTATTCATTAGTTGTATCATTGCAAACTAAAAATCCTCGCTAAATAATTAATGAAAACTTCAGTCTGCTATACCTTTTAGCTAATATTGTTTTTATTTTGAAAAATATCTTTTTCCCTCATCTTTATAATTTTTCCAAAAAATAAAAAAATGTAAATAAATAAATAAATAAATAAATAAATAAATAAATAAATAAAAAATAAGTAATAAAATGAAAAGTTTAGTTCTCCCTTTAAAATACTCAAAAAAATTCAATATTCAGTATTTTTGTCTAATAATAATAATAATAATAATAATAATAATAATAATAATAATAAACAAAAAACAAGAAATATATTTCCTGCTCTTTTTCAAAATTAAACCGAAACATCTAGGCCTAACTTCTAGCAGATTTGCCTTGTCCTTGGTGACCTGTCAGAAACGGAAGTGATGCTCAGCAACAACAACTGAAGCTGATATCTCTGTTACAGGTGCCCTGATATATACGCATCTAAAAATAGTTCAAGACTCTAGGCGGAATTTGACACTTACAGTAACTTTATTTATCAAAGATAGCTAACTGTTCACATAGTCGAATTGTATTTCATTATTACAATTTGTATCAAATCTCTGTTTTGTTTGTACGATTCAGTTTGGCCTGATTAGGCACTGAAGTTCGCGTATGAATATGAACTTTTTATAGAAAGAAGATAGATGCTACAATTACTAAGAAAGTTTTGAACCAAACATTATATCGGAAAAGTCATATTTATCAAATTATCAAAATGGATCTTATATTTACATAACATAATGAAGTCATATATAATCCAATAACTATGTTGATCACCTATATCATCATTGTCTCATTATTTCACCTGTCCCAAGGTAAGTTCACTCTACTGTAGTTTCATTTTGATTAGTGACAATCCTTTAGTTTTGAGCTTCACGGTTCCATCCTTCAGGTAGTTCTATCATTATAGTTGATTTAGTAAAATAAGATTCAAAATAAGTAAGATACAACGATGACCTGATATCAGTCCCTGTATAAAATATCAACTGGGGTACTTAGTCCATTTGATTTCATGTTTTATTTAAGAAATAGTGTTGAAACTTTTGTCTGATGTAAATTGGAAGACAAGCTGAAACTCTCATACAGCAATTTCTGTATGTTAAAGTCTTTCTGAATGTTTTAAAATGTAAAATTTAGAAATAAAGAAAATTGTATACAGTTTGATACATTTGTATAAATGGGTGGTACAATTTACAGGATTTAATAATAATAATAATAATAATCATAATAATAATTATGATAATATTGTATTATTAGTTTTCATGTTAAAAATATGAGTGAGGTATTTTTATTTATAAAATGTGCATTTTTCTTTTCCTAAAAATTAAAAAAATATTAAATAAATGCTAAAATTTGCTTAACCATAGAGAATAAATATTTAAATTTAATTTTTGAGATATATACAATGTATATCTATAAGTCCTTGCTTCAGTTGGTTTTGATATTATTTCTATATAAGTATTATATTTTTCACAATAACATAGTTATAAACTTACTCAGAAAGATCCTATTATGTGACAGTTTGTCAATTCATTTAATCATCATAATATTTCTTTAGATGCATAGTTATAAACTTGCTCAGAAAGATCCTATTGTGTGACAGTTTGTCAATTCACTTGATATCTATAATATTTCTTCAGATGCATACTTATAATCTTACTCAGAAGGATCCTATTATGTGACAGTTTGTCAATTCATTTAATCATCATAATATTTCTTTAGATGCATAGTTATAAACTTGCTCAGAAAGATCCTATTGTGTGACAGTCTGTCAATTCACTTGATATCTATAATATTTCTTCAGATGCATAGTTATAAACTTGCTCAGAAAGATCCTATTATGTGACAGTTTGTCAATTCATTTAATCATCATAATATTTCTTTAGATGCATAGTTATAAACTTGCTCAGAAAGATCCTATTGTGTGACAGTTTGTCAATTCACTTGATATCTATAATATTTCTTTAGATGCATAGTTATAAACTTGCTCAGAAAGATCCTATTGTGTGACAGTCTGTCAATTCACTTGATATCTATAATATTTCTTCAGATGCATAGTTATAAACTTGCTCAGAAAGATCCTATTATGTGACAGTTTGTCAATTCATTTAATCATCATAATATTTCTTTAGATGCATAGTTATAAACTTGCTCAGAAAGATCCTATTGTGTGACAGTTTGTCAATTCACTTGATATCTATAATATTTCCTCAGATGCATAGTTATAAACTTGCTCAGCAACATCCTATTGTGTAACAGTTTGTCAATTCACTTGATATCTATAATATTTCTTCAGATGCATAGTTATTAACTTGCTCAGAAAGATCCTATTGTGTGACAGTTTGTCAATTCATTTCATCATCATAATATTTCTTTAGATGCATAGTTATAAACTTGCTCAGAAAGATCCTATTGTGTGACAGTTTGTCAATTCACTTGATATCTATAATATTTCTTCAGATGCATTGTTATAAACTTGCTCAGAAAGATCCTATTGTGTGACAGTTTGTCAATTCACTTGATGATCATAATATTTCTTAAGATGCATAGTTATAAACTTGCTCAGAAAGATCCTATTTTGTGACAGTCTGTCAATTCACTTGATATCTATAATATTTCTTCAGATGCATAGTTATAAACTTGCTCAGAAAGATCCTATTGTGTGACAGTTTGTCAATTCATTTAATCATCATAATATTTCTTTAGATGCATAGTTATAAACTTGCTCAGAAAGATCCTATTGTGTGACAGTTTGTCAATTCACTTGATATCTATAATATTTCTTCAGATGCATTGTTATAAACTTGCTCAGAAAGATCCTATTGTGTGACAGTTTGTCAGTTCACTTGATATCTATAATATTTCTTTAGATGCATAGTTATAAACTTGTTAAGAAAGATCCTATTGTGTGACAGTTTGTCAATTCATTTGATATCTATAATATTTCATTAGATGCCTAGTTATAAAACTCGCTCAGAAAAATTCTATTTTGTGACAGTTTGTCAATTCACTTGATATTTATAATATTTCTTTAGATGCATAGCTATAAACTCGCTCAAAAAGATCCTATTATTTGACAGTTTGTCAATTCACTTGATGATCATAATTTCTTTAGATGCATAGTTATAAACTTGCTCACAAAGATCCTATTATGTGACAGTTTGTCAGTTCACTTGATGATCATAATATCTTTAGATGCATAGTTATAAACTTGCTCAGAAAGATCCTATTATGTGACAGTTTGTCAATTCACTTGATGATCATAATATCTTTAGATGCATAGTTATAAACTTGCTTAGAAAGATCCTATTGTGTGACAGTTTGTCAATTCATTTAATCATCATAATATTTCTTTAGATGCATAGTTATAAACTTGCTTAGAAAGATCCTATTGTGTGACAGTTTGTCAATTCATTTAATCATCATAATATTTCTTTAGATGCATAGTTATAAACTTGCTCAGAAAGATCCTATTGTGTGACAGTTTGTCAATTCACTTGATATCTATAATATTTCTTCTGATGCATAGCCGCCTCCACCATTCTTCAACATAAGAGAATCATCTTGGTTTTAATTAAAAACATTATTTTATCTGATTCATTAATCTTGTTTTTACTGACTTGCTCTTTAGAGATCCAGAGTCTGTAAAAGATGTATGAAATAAAATATTATTCAGTGAATGATAACATTTGAATGCTTCTTATTCCCAGTTAATTTAACATATAAATATAACAAGCCTTATAAATATTGGATAACTTGAGTTATCTCCCTTGTCTGATTCTGTAAGCTAACCTTTACAAACATATGTTTTGTGCTACTGTAAAGGTAGTATAAACGTCAATATATACATAATCAACATTAAACTTGTATTGTTCTAATATAGCCATTTGAGGAGTAGTCTTTTACATGTAATTTCGGAATCAGGCAACCATAAATTGAGAGAAATAGGTAGCTGAAAAATAAATAAATTGGCAAGTGCATTTATTTGCAATATAAAGTTGTTTATAAATAAATCTGATTTGTTCTGATGTAGACACTAAAAAAAACCATCCTCCGGTCATTAATTAAGATTCAGACTAGTTACCAGGGGCCTCGGTGGCTGGATGGTCTAAAGTGTGCACTTACGGATCATAGCGCCTCTCACTGCCTGGGTTTGAACCCCACTCAGGACAGATCCTAGTGTGAGAAAGTTTGTCAGTTCACTTGCCAAAGGTCCGTGTTTTTCTCTGGGCACTCTGGTTTCCTCCACCATCCCAGAACTGACTGCCTCAAAAAAAGTGATAGAATCTTG
Organism: Tegillarca granosa; assembly: GCA_029721355.1. Classification (NCBI taxonomy): domain Eukaryota; kingdom Metazoa; phylum Mollusca; class Bivalvia; order Arcoida; family Arcidae; genus Tegillarca; species Tegillarca granosa. The sequence continues at coordinate 10,240,997 of CM056608.1, forward strand.
ACTGGGACATAAAACACCATTACTCCACTCCACACTCTTCAGACTCGTTACCAGTAATATTTCAGCTATGTTAAGACATATAGAGTCATCAAGTATCCACTTGGATGAATGTCAACATTTTAATTCTTGTATTTTTAATTTTTTGTTTCAGGACAATATTCATCATGGTATCATGGATGCTTTGAGTATATAAAACAACCAGTATGTAACAGTATATTTTTGTACGACCATCAACATTTGAACTATTCTACTGATCACAGTAACTGTTTTCATGTCAATACAACATCCTCTAGCACTGACAACAATGAGAATGCAAGTTACAACACCATGGTAGTAAAGTGCTGTGAATTATGTCACGTTAAAAAGTAAGTTCTTTCTGTAGTATACCACAACCATATTTCACTTTATATTTGATAATATTTGACAATCATGTTCTTAATAAAAAGGGATTTGAATAATTCTAGAATTATGTTAAACAATTTATATTGAAATAGTTACGGACAATATTAGGTGTTTGAGGTGTCTGTGATGTCATCTGTTGTTGTCTTACAATCATCTTTGGCGTACGCAATCATCTTTACAATCATGTATGTCATACACAATCATCTTTGTCATATACAAGCATCTTTGTCATATATGATCATCTTTGTCATACACAAGCATCTTTGTCATACACAATCGTCTTTGTCATACACAATCATCCTTGTCATACTCAATCATCCTTGTCATATACAAGCATCTTTGTCATACAAAATCATCTTTGTCATACACAATCATCTTTGTCATATACAAGCATCTTTGTCATATATAATCATCTTTGTCATACAAAAGCATCTTTGTCATACACAATCACCTTTGTCATACACAATCATCCTTGTCATACACAATCATCCTTGTCATATACAAACATCTTTGTCTTACACAATCATCTTTGTCTATACTATAATCTCTGTCATACACAATTATCTATGTCATATACAATAATCTCTGTCATACACAATTGTCTTTGTCATATAAAATTATTTATTGTCACAAACAATTATCTTTGTCATATATAATCATCTTTGTCATACACAATTATCTTTGTCATATATAATCATCTTTGTGATACACAATTGTCTTTGTCATACACAATAGTCCTTGTCATACACAATTATCTTTGTCATATACAAGCATCTTTGTCATACAAAATCATCTTTGTCATAAACAAGCATCTTTGTCTTACACAATCATCTTTGTCCTATACAATTATCTCTGTAATACACAATTGTCTTTGTCATAAACAATTATTTATTGTCATACACAATTATCTTTGTCATATACAATCATCTTTGTCATATACAATCATCTTTGTCTTACACTCATCTTTGTCATACACAAGCTTCTTTGTCATATACACTCATCTTTGTCATACACAATCATCTTTGTCATAAACAATAATCTTTCTTATACAAAATCATTCTTGTCATTTACAAGCATCTTTGTCATAAAAAATCATCTTTGTCACACACAATCATCTTTGTCATATACAATCATCTTTGTCATACACAATAATCTTTGTCATTCACAAGCATCTTTGTCATATACAAGCATCTTTGTCATACAAAATCATCTTTGTCACACACAATCATCTTTGTCATATACAAGCATCTTTTTCATACACAATCACCTTTGTCATTCACAAGCATCTTTGTCATATACAAGCATCTTTGTCATACAAAATCATCTTTGTCATACACAAGCATCTTTGTCATTTATAATCATCTTTGTCATACACAATTATCTTTGTTATTCACAAGCATCTTTTCATATATAATCATCTTTGTCATACACAATAATCTTTGTCATATACAAGCATCTTTGTCATACAAAATCATCTTATTCATACATTATCATCTTTGTCATACACAATCATTGTCATAAACAATCATCTTCGTACAATCACTTTTGTCATACACAATCATTGTCATAAACAATTATCTTTGTATAATCATCTTTGTCAACCACAAGGGTGGTCATACACATATGTCTAACTAATTGGAACATTAATTAGTGCATCATCTTCTTAAACAGTTTTATAGAAACGACTTTTCTTTGTAGGCATTTAAAATTGAAGATCACAGTATCTTCAGTAGGTTAGGCATTTAGAATTGAAGTTCACAGTATCTTCAGTAGGTTAGGCATTTAAAATTGAAGTTCACAGTATCTTCAGTAGGTTAGGCATTTAAAATTGAAGTTCACAGGATCTGCAGTAGGTTAGGCATTTAAAATTGAAGTTCACAGGATCTGCAGTAGGTTAGGCATTTAAAATTGAAGTTCACAGGATCTGCAGTAGGTTAGGCATTTAAAATTGAAGATCACAGGATTTTCAATAGGTTAGGCTTTTAAAATTGAAGTTCACAGTATCTTCAGTAGGTTAGGCATGTAAAATTGAAGATCACAGGATTTTCAATAGGTTAGGCATTTAAAATTGAAGTTCACAGTATCTTCAGTAGGTTAGGCATGTAAAATTGAAGTTCACAGGATCTGCAGTAGGTTAGGCATTTAAAATTGAAGATCACAGGATTTTCAGTAGGTTAGGCATTTAAAGTTGAAGTTCACAGGATCTTCAGTAGGTTAGGCATTTAAAATTGAAGTTCACAGGATCTGCAGCCTGAAGACATTAGGCATTTAAAATTGAAGTTCACAGTATCTTCAGTAAGTAAGGCATTTAAAATTGAAGTTCACAGGATCTGCAGTAGGTTAGGCATTTAAAATTGAAGTTCACAAGTTCTGCAGTAGGTTAGGCATTTAAAATTGAAGTTCACAGGATCTGCAGTAGGTTAGGCATTTAAAATTGAAGTTCACAGGATCTGCAATAGGTTAGGCATTTCAAATTGAAGTTTACAGTATCTTCAGTAGGTTAGGCATTTAAATTTGATGTTGACAGTATTTTCTGTAGGTTAGGCATTTAAAATTGAAGTTCACAGGATCTGCAGTAGGTTAGGCATTTAAAATTGTAGTTTACAGTATCTTCAGTAGGTTAGGCATTTAAAATTGAAGTTCACAAGTTCTGCAGTAGGTTAGGCATTTAAAATTGAAGTTCACAGGATCTGCAGTAGGTTAGGCATTCAAAATTGAAGTTCACAGGATCTGCAATAGGTTAGGCATTTCAAATTGAAGTTTACAGTATCTTCAGTAGGTTAGGCATTTAAATTTGATGTTGACAGTATTTTCTGTAGGCTAGGCATTTAAAATTGAAGTTCACAGGATCTGCAGTAGGTTAGGCATTTAAAATTGAAGTTCACAAGTTCTGCAGTAGGTTAGGCATTTAAAATTGAAGTTCACAGGATCTGCAGTAGGTTAGGCATTTAAAATTGAAGTTCACAGGATCTGCAATAGGTTAGGCATTTCAAATTGAAGTTTACAGTATCTTCAGTAGGTTAGGCATTTAAATTTGATGTTGACAGTATTTTCTGTAGGTTAGGCATTTAAAATTGAAGTTCACAGGATCTGCAGTAGGTTAGGCATTTAAAATTGTAGTTTACAGTATCTTCAGTAGGTTAGGCATTTAAAATTGAAGTTCACAAGTTCTGCAGTAGGTTAGGCATTTAAAATTGAAGTTCACAGGATCTACAGTAGGTTAGGCATTTGAAATTGAAGTTCACAGGATCTGCAATAGGTTAGGCATTTCAAATTGAAGTTTACAGTATCTTCAGTAGGTTAGGCATTTAAATTTGATGTTGACAGTATTTTCTGTAGGTTAGGCATTTAAAATTGAAGTTCACAGGATCTGCAGTAGGTTAGGCATTTAAAATTGTAGTTTACAGTATCTTCAGTAGGTTAGGCATTTAAAATTGAAGTTCACAGGATCTGCAGTAGGTTAGGCATTTAAAATTGAAGTTCACAGGATCTGCAGTAGGTTAGGCATTTAAAATTGAAGTTCACAGGATCTGCAATAGGTTAGGCATTTAAAATTGAAGTTCACAGGATCTGCAGTAGGTTAGGCATTTAAAATTGTAGTTTACAGTCTCTTCAGTAGGTTAGGCATTTTAAATTGAAGTTCACAAGTTCTGCAGTAGGTTAGGCATTTAAAATTGAAGTTCGCAGGATCTGCAGAAGGTTAGGCATTTAAAATTGAAGTTCACAGGATCTGCAATAGGTTAGGCATTTCAAATTGAAGTTCGCAGGATCTGCAGTAGGTTAGGCATTAAAAAATTGAAGTTCACTTGATCTGCAAAAATAATCACAAAATTTCTTCTGTTATTTAAAATTAATTAATACATGTACTTTTTGATGTATGTTCAAACTGTAGAATTAATTTATTATTTTTTGTGTCAAAGTGTCAAAGTGTATCTGGACTGAGTGATTGTGTGAATTTAGCACCACATACAATTACAAGCTCAATGGTACTTGCAGCTTAAACAGGTTTTCCCTGGTGCACAATAACCTGTGCTTTGTCACATTCTTCATAAATGTCCCACAAAGTTAAACAAAGGGAAGAAACTCAAGATATCCCTCTCCAGTCTGTTTTTATCTTTTTCATATTAAGTCCTCCAGTTGAGGTAACTCTTGCATATATATATATATATATATATATATGTTTATTCACGAAAGTTTTATTTGCCCTCAAAATGTATGGTAAGGGGACTCTACTTCACAAAATTTCAAAAACGGAAAGAAAACCATTCTGAAGTAATATGCTTACATTCCCAGATTACCTGGACTTAGTCAAAATACTCTTTGTTACCTGTAGCTGAAGTAATATGCTTACATTTACTTGTTCCCAAATGATGCATTTTTTAAACTTTAAAGATGCATATACTTATAAAAGGGAACAAATAAATATATAACAAAAATACCTGCTAAATTTTACTGTGCCATATGTGCACATTTGGAAAAATCATTCTTATCAGTGACACTAGGGGCCTAAAGAATTAATACATAAAAAACATGAGGGAAACAGTTGAAAATAATGAATCCAAAGTTGCAAAATCATATGAATCCAAATCCAGCTAAGGAATGCTTTGCATGAGGGAACAATCCTTAGTTTTAAATAAATTTCAAAAATTAAGGCGGCTGAAAATTAATTTAATTAAATTAACGTTAATAAATTGCTGCGATTTTGAAATTTAATTTTTGGATTTTAGTGAATTTATGTTTGAAAATGCAACTTTGTGCATGTCAATAAACAATAAATTGGAGACAAATTTTTCCTATTTAATTGGGCTATCATGAAGCAAAGTATAAGAAAATGAAAATGTAGTAATATACAAAAGTTAATTTAAAAATAAAAGGTAGTTTCCGAATTTTGTGCTTCCAACTTTTGGAAAATCTAAAAAGGCACCATTTCCCCAAAAACAATCAGTCTTACATGCAACTCTGAAGTGTATGAAATGCAAAAGAATACATAGAGTTATCTCCCTTACTACATGTTCTATTTATCATGCATTGGTACAAATGGTTCACAGATACCTGATAAAATTTCACACCTGCTGACACCAAGACTGGATATATTACAGTTCTGTAGTATCTGAAAAAATATGAATATTTTCTAAAAAAAAAAAAAAATAAAAGATAATTTACAAATATCTCATAGCTATACAAACAAAAACATCCATATATGTCTGACATACATATGGGTGTTCAAGAGCAAATTTATGTGCACACATTATATATATATATACTTTTTCATTTACCTATATTGGAGTATACTTGTATATATAATAAGTTTCTTTGATATATGGAGAAGTAACTCATTTTACTTAATGTTAGCGAAAAAGGTTACATTATGTAGCAGTCAGGGTAGCAAAGTTGGTAGAGCACTTGCCTATAGTGTGGGAGGTCTCAGGTTCAATTCCCAGTCTGACCATGCAGTTATGTGGCCAGTGTGGCCCTCGGATATAAAGTTCATCTGAGGGAATTTAGGGTGAAACTCAAGAATAACAGGAGAGGATTGTAGTGGTCTGGGTAGCTCAGTTGGTAGAGCACTCGCCAATAGTACGGGAAGTCCTGGGTTTGATCCCTGGTCCAACCCTGCATTTTTTCTCCTTCTTTTTACACAGTATATTAAAATACAGACAGATAATTTAGGTATAAAATTCACATGCAATTATTATTACATGGCCTTGAAATGAATTTCTTCTTTTCTGATTTGTGATTAAAAAGTCTGAAAAATTTCGTGTTTACTATGGAAAAATGAATAATATTCACATTGCAAAAATGCATGTCACATTGAAGTGTTTTATTGCTTCCTAAAATTAGTAAAAGGGGCTTTCTTTTAAGTTCAAATGAAATGTTATAAATACTTTGCATTGCATCATCAGTGTAACTTCAGTTCAAGGAAAACAATTAAAATTTTTACTTGACTGCAAAAAAAGTCGTCAAAATCTTGGTTTTTTCCCAAGAAGTTTATAATTTTTATCTACCCAATAGAAATTGATAAAAAGTTAAGAATAACTTTAAATATCTACTAAAAATCACTTTTGAATTCTACCAAAAAAAAAAAAAAAACCAAAAAAAAAAAAAAAAAAAAACCAAGGAAATAAAATCTGTGTGTCTTTGAAGTGTTATAGTAAATTTTAAGTTTTTTTGGAAATCAAATTTGTACCGGCAATGGGGAATATTAAAACGTATCATTGACTTTTTATAGAAATAAGAATTTATAAACCATAGAAACATGATACATTTGTATTCCCCTGGGACTTAATGGAGGCTTTGATAAATACCATCCTGCTAAAGTTGATAAACTCTGATGTCTACCTCATCAAGAGTTAATAATTGTGTAATATTTGATAGAACAAAGTCCAAATAATGCTTACAATTGTAACAAAAAAGTCTTACCATTTCAATTACCATCTCTCATTTTATTGGAAATCTTCACCTAGTCATCACAATCGAATCTTTTAATTGTTTTAATTTCCTAGCCACAATTTTTACTTACGACTAGAATGTATATCATCTCTCTGAAGTTGTGCTCCAAATAGCAGAGGAAGTTCCAAGAAAGAAAGAAAGAACTCTCTAGAAAGAACTCTCTGGAATTACGTGGTTTTAACTGAATTTCTTCGAATTCCGTCCGAAATTCTGAAAAACAGTGAAGAAGTGACCTGCCCATGGTCAGTCCCTACCAGTTGACAAAATTTCAATCTGGTCGGATAAAAAACGTAGGAGGAGATGTCTCTGAAAAAAAATCTGTCAGAAACGAGGAATAATAATAATAATAATAATAATAATAATAAAGATTATGAGTAACAACAAGATGTGACTGCTGATACACAGATATAAATATATACGAAGTCTGTTAACAGACTAGTAGTTGATAGTGGGTACATGCATGGGCGCCGCACCCTTTACGCACAATACGCACGTGCGTATACTTTTCAAAACCCCGAACAGCAGATACATTAATATTGTTATGATATAATATAATCTTTATTGCACTACGCACACTTACAAACAATATTTGACTCCAGTATCATACTGGAGTCAAATATTGTTTGTTAGTGTGCGTAACTATCACTACGGTTATTCGTTGTACATTCAATGCAACTTGTAAGAGAATGAGTTCAGATGACGTCATTAACATAACAACTACCCAAAAGAACGCTGACTCAAAAGAACGCTGATGAATGAATAACCGCAGTGATAGTTGCGGCACCCATGGGTACATGTATTACCTGTGTACATAACACTCCTCGGAACATACCCCCAAGTGTAACAATTTTACTTTGCTGTGTGTGGGTGTGTGTGTGTGTTTGTGTTTTGTGTGTGTGTGTGTGTGTGTGTGTGTGTGTGTGTGTGTGTACTTTATTATAGAGGATCAAAGTAAATCTTTAAGCAGTAGGTTAACAAATTTTGCTTCAAGACAGTAAAATAAAATGTGAAAAATATGTATGGATTAACAAAGGCATTTCCTGTTTGTCTTTATGTGTTCCAGATGTTAAAATCTTGCTCTAGGTGTAACTTCTTAATTCAGTTTTAATTCACTCCTTTTAACAGTTAAAGTTTGTCTTGAATATAAATCAGAAAATAACATTCAAAGTTTTTATATACAGGGTTCTGTGCAAGGAAAAGTGAATATTTAAAAAAAAATTCTATCATCTATTGAAAACCACTGACTGTTACCAAAAAAAAAAAAAAAATTAAAAAATGAAGGAAAAATGAAATTTTTATTTTTATTCTTAGACTTATACCGTATTTAACATTGAAAACATGAAAAATATAAAAATCTATACAATATTAAAATCTATACCAATTTTTTGTCATCTCCCCCGCTGATGGCACTAGAGGAATGTTGTCTCCCTCACTTGTATTACTTGAGGTATTTTTGTTGTCTCACTCCCTTGTATTACTTAAGGTATTTTTGTTGTCTCCCTCACTTGTATTACTTGAGATATTTTTGTTGTCTTTCTCATTTGTATTACTTGAGATATTTTTGTTGTCTTTCTCATTTGTATTACTTGAGGTATTTTTTTTGTCTCCCTCACTTGCTTGAGGTATTTTAGTTGTCTCTCTCTCACTTGTATTACTTGAGGTATTTTTGTTGTCTCACTCCCTTGTATTACTTGAGGTATTATTGTTGTCTCCCTCACTTGTATTACTTTAGGTCTTGTTGTTGTTGCCCTCACTTTTATTACTTGAGGTATTTTTGTATTCTCCCTCACTTGTATTACTTCAGGTATTTTTTTTTTGTCTCCCTCACTTGCTTGAGGTATTTTAGTTGTCTCTCTCTCACTTGTATTACTTGAGGTATTTTTGTTGTCTCACTCATTTGTATTACTTGAGGTATTATTGTTGTCTCCCTCACTTGTATTACTTGAGGTCTTGTTGTTGTTGCCCTCACTTTTAATACTTGAGGTATTTTTGTATTCTCCCTCACTTGTATTACTTGAGGTATTTTTTTGTCTCCCTCACTTGCTTAAGGTATTTTAGTTGTCTCTCTCACTTGTATTACTTGAGGTATTACAATTGTTGTCTCCCTCACTTGTATTACTTGAGGTATTTTTGTTGTCTCCCTCACTTGTATTACTTGAGATATTTTTGTTGTCTTTCTCATTTGTATTACTTGAGGTATTTGTTTTGCCTCCCTCACTTTTATTACTTGAGATATTTTTGTTGTCTCCCTTACTTGTATTACTTGAGGTATTTTTGTTGTCTTTCTTATTTTATTACTTGAAATATTTTTGTTGTCTCCCTCATTTGTATTACTTGAGATATTTTTGTTGTCTCCCTCACTTGTATTACTTGAAGTATTTTTGTTGTCTCACTCATTTGTATTACTTGAGGTATTTTTGTTGTCTCCCTCATTTGTATTACTTGAGGTATTTTGTTGTCTCACTCATTTGTATTACTTGAGGTATTTTTGTTGTCTCCCTCACTTGTATTACTTGAGGTATTGTTGTTGTCTCACTCATTTGTATTACTTGAGGTATATTTGTTGTCTCCCTCACTTGTATTACTTGAGGTATTTTTGTTGTCTCCCTTACTTTTATTACTTGAGGCATTCTTGTTGTCTCCCTCATTTGTATTACTTGAGGTATTTTTGTTGTCTCCCTCATTTGTATGACTTGAGGTATTTTTGTTGTCTCCCTCACTTGTATTACTTGAGGTATTTTTGTTGTCTTCTTCTCTTGTATTACTTGAGGTATTTATGTTGTCTCCTTCACTTGTATTAATTGAGATATTTTTGTTCTCTCCCGCACTTGTATTACTTGAGGTATTTTTGTTGTCTCCCTCACTTGTGTTACTTGAGGTATTTTTGTCGTTTCCTATTCTTTTATTACTTGAGGTATTGTTGTTGTCTCAGTCATTTGTATTACTTGAGATATTTTTGTTGTCTCCCTTACTTTTATTACTTGAGGTATTGTTTTAGTCTCACTCATTTGTATTACTTGAGGCATTGTTGTTGTCTCCTTCACTTGTATTTGAGGTATTTTTGTTGTCTCCCTCACTTGTGTTACTTGAAGATATGGACCAGGTAGTCATCCCCAAGGACTTTAGCTTTATTTCGGTCCATATTCTAATTTGGGAATGACTACCCAGTCCATAAACTCTCATATGGCCCGCAATGCCATGAACTAATTCGATTATGTTAATTATTATTAGTCTGATATTAAATGTTTGATACCAAAATAATTTTGGAATGCTTTTTTTGATGTTTTCATTCAAATTGTGTTTACTTGTATTAAGATTCTCATTCTCTATATATGAGGGATACACCCTAATGTATTGTTGTTTTCTGAATGTCAGCGAGATGAATCAGAGAGCTCAGTTTTCTTTTTACAAGAGACACACCCTATTTTTGTATTTTATCTGTATAATTTGTTTATGGTGAAATGTCAGATGTATATGTATATGTAACAAACAATAGTACAAATGCAGTTCCAGATTATGACTAATCAGAATCACTCAAATAATAGATATATAGACTTGAGTTCTATAGCAATAAGAGTGGAGTGATATCCGTGTTTAACATTCCCCTGTTGATTATTTCACCTATAGCAGCCTGTTCATGGATGTTGGTGGAATCTTTAATGTCTAAAGAAAACCATCTTCCCTTAGCATACTTACGTTGAATCCCACACATGGAACAGTTTACATGTATGTAGATACTTACATTGAATCCAAAATTGGAACAGTATACATGTATGTAGATACTCACAATGAATCCCACTCTTGGAATGGTATACATGTATGTAGATACTTACAATGAATGCCAAACTTGGAATGGTATATTGGTATGTAGATACTTATGATGAATCCCACACTTGAAACGGTATGCATGTATGTAGATACTTACAATGAATCCCTCATTTGGAACGGAATACATGTATGTAGATACTTACAATAAATCCCACGCTTGGAACAGTAAGCATGTATGTAGATACTTACAATGAATTTCACACTTGTAACTGTATGCATATATGTAGATATTTACAATGAATCCCTCACTTGGAACAGTATGCATGTATGTAGATACTTACAATGAATTCCACACTTGGAACGGTATACATGTATGTAGATACTCACAATGAATCCCACACATGGAATGATATACATGTATGTAGATACTCACAATGAATCCCACACATGGAACGATATACATGTATGTAGATACTCACAATGAATCCCACACATGGAATGATATACATGTATGTAGTTACTCACAATGAATCCCACACTTGGAACGGTATACATGTATGTAGATGCTTACAATGAATCCCATGGCATTGTGATCATGGATCTTACTAAATTTTGGTTTTACTTTACTTCAACTAAAAAACAAAAAATTGAGACTGAAAGAAAAGAAAAGAAAAAGGAATATGAACAGAAACTTTCAAGAAAATTTCAGACATTGTGGTTAAACGAATTTCCTTGTTTGGGTTTTCAAAATGAAAGTGAAAGTGAGCTGGGGATTATGTTTTGCAAAGTATGCGGCGATAATGATAAATATGCTGGTTAAAACAGTACACTTTTCATTGGTTCTTCAGCATTTAGAAAAGACACTTTGACATCTCACTGGAAAAATTTTTGTCATGTAAAATGTCATGAAAGGGAGGCATTGAAAGCAAAAGCATCCCAATCGGACTCAAAGAAATACAACTTGAGTGTATGGTTTAAAGGTCGGACAAGTGAGTTTTCTTTTCGGACAAGTGGAATTTATATTCACTTGTCCAAGTGGACAAGTGGCAAAAAAAGTTAATGTAGAGCCCTGGTTGAAGTTGATGTTGGGGTTAGGTTTTGGTACTTTTATATGACTTGATGAGATCTTGATATTTAATTTTTGAACCACAGCTTTATAGCTGAACCATGTAGTTTTATGTCAGCATAAGTTTTGCTACTTAGCAACATGTCCCTAGGTTTTTGCAGATATTTTGTAAAAAATTAAATTAAAAATATTGGAATTTATCAATAATATTTGTTTGTTTGTTTGTTTGTTAAAAAATAAATCCACACAATCATTATTACCTTCATAACAAAATAAGTAATACACAGGCATTAATTGGGGTTTCCTTTGCTTCAAAAAGCTCTAGAGTTCTGGGGATTAAAATCAATGAAAGAAAAAGTACCACAGTGATCCTCTTAACACTGAAATGAGAGACCCTATCTAAATTTCAAGATTCCAAATGATACCATGGAAGTCCCTGTTTGGATTTTCAAAATTCCAATGATCCTTTTTCTTTGAAATGAGAGTTTTTATCCACTAAGACTGTTTCATAGCTGTTTCTGACATTCTATGTCTGCCCTGTGTCATCTTTTTTACATTTTAATTATGTCTGTGTATCAGCAGACATCTTGTTGTTATTCATAATCTTTACTTTTATTATTCTCCTTGGTTTCTGCTAAAAAAATTTCAGAGACATTTCCTCCTTCGTTTCTTAACCCTTCAGGTTAAAATTTGTCAACTGGTAGGGATTGACCATGTGAAGGTCGCTTCCTCACCTTTTTTTCGGAACTTGGAAAGACTCTGGAGAAGTCTGGTTAAAACAACAACCCGGACTTCTATTGTACACTTCATTCTAGATTCTCACACTTAGTTCTACTAATCTGCCTTAAAGATCCGACTGATTTTTTAATGCATTGAAATCACCTGTTGTTATTATTGTATTCCAGAGAGAGAGAGAGAGAGAGAGAGAGAGAGAGAGAGAGAGAGAGAGAGATGATACGCAGACATATACTTGCTTGCTAGTATACACTCTAGTTATCTCTAAGACTGACTGAACAAAACTTAAATTTTAGCAATAATCAAGGTTAGATGAAGGACTTTTAAGAAATTACCAATATGTTCCTTTTTTGGTTCCACAAGGGAGAATATTAAGAAGCTTTAACAAAAATCCTTTCTTTAAAAAAAGTAAAATATGTAAACTCTAGTTACCTTAAATCAGGAATTTTTAGCATTTTTAGCATAGGCTTTTTTTCTAGATTTATAAAATGCAGTGGCAAGGAAACATTTGCTGTTTATCATTTTTACAATACGAGTTTTTCAGCAAGAAAAATTTTCCAATCAAATTGAGCTAATATATGCTACCTAATATAATAAGTAATTGACTACAAACATTAGTTAGATGTATTCAAATTGAATTAACTAAAGCACTTGTTTGTGGTCTTTGACAATTAGGAAACTAAATCTAAACGTAATTAAACTATCTGATGATGGGGGGTGAATACTCCTCAATATAGGGTTATAGTTAAGCAAGGAAGACATGGCATTGTTTATGAGCCTATCAACACGGAAATTCTTTGTTCAGGAACCCCTTATATTGCTATTCTTCAAAGTAAACATTGTTTATAAAACACAGAAATAGAATCATTTTCTCACGTTGTTATTTTATTGGTCTTTTATCAACATGTTTTACCAATAAATACAAGGATATTACAATATATTAAAATTTATGTATCACAGATTTAACTCCGGTTTTACTTTTGATCTCATTTCTGTATAAAATAATCGACTACAATATCACATACAGAATTTATATAAGACTTCATGGCATCAGCTTTAAATATTGTTTTTTTATTTAGAAATATAAAATCTGTTATTTATTTATTTATTTATTTTATTTTTTTTATTTGTTTGTTTTGTTTTCTTTTTGTTTCAGCAACTTTCACAAATTTTTTATCTAAATTTCTGAATTTTCCATTTGTCATAGATGTTTTGTTATTTTAAACAAAGTTTTATTATAAACTGTATAAGTATGTATTGGTATCAATGCAAGTAATTTTACAAGTATATATATAGCTTTTTTTGAAATGATCACAAGTTTAGATTTAGTTGTATGAGTTGTCTCCCTTACACTTTCAATAAAACCAGACAGTTTTACATGAGCATGAACATGAACAGGTTAGCCAAGATATACCATAGTTAAATTAAACAGAGAATTAGAATAGATTATATTCATAAATTGAAAAATAATTTACTCGGATAACATTCAGGGTCATTGTTCATTGCTATTTGTGGAGTTTAACAAGTACTTAATATTTAATATACAGAGAGAGAGAGAGAGAGAGAGAGAGAAAAGATTTGTAGTCTTGGTTTTCAGATGAAAACTAAAACTTTTTAACAGTGAGAGTTAAGTCATGTTGATGGAGAATCAGCTATTCCATTTCCATCCACTTGACAATGGGCTACCCTACTACCCCTCCACTTGACTGGGCTATTCCACTCCCCTCCACTTGACTCTGGGCTATTCCACTCCCCTCCCCTCCACTTGACTCTGGGCTTCTCCACTCCCCTCCACTTGACCCTGGGCTATTCCACTCCCCTCCACTTGACTCTGGGCTACTCCACTCCCATCCACTTGACTCTGTCTGGGCTACTCCACTCCTATCCAATTGACTCTGGCTACACCCCTTCCCCTCTACTTAAGCCTATTCCATTCCACTCTGCTCATCTCCACTCTGCATAGTTCCAATATGTCATCCTCTTTCATGTTATGTATTTTATTTATTGTTTTTATAAAATTTTGTAAATTTTACTGATCAGTGAATCTCATGTATTTGTATTTAATTTCAGATCAAAGCAAACATTTATTTTGATGTAATGTTTATCTGTAATTATGTATAAAATCAAAAAACCCGATGATGGAAGTTGAATGTTTTTATCATAAAATGTAACCTTATATTTTTATTGACCCTAGGATTATTTTATTGCCTATTTGCAACAGTAAACAATTGTATCAAAGGCCTTAATTAAGTCAATTAAAGTGTCTGACAGCCTTTATCATGTTATTTACATATACCTGCTTATGTTCATTATATGGTAATTACTTTTATCCATGGGTCGTAAAATATTAATTGACCTTTTGACCTTGTAGTGTATGTCTTAGTTTTCCATATTTATTAAAGTTACCTGTGAAATATGTTAAGATAAGATCATGTTGCATATTTTTAATTTTTTCATGTGGTCAAGTCAGACTTTTTAAAATTTGTTAGGTTGTCTTAAGGGATGGATTAAAATTGTAGCAGTCTGGATAGCTCAGTTGGTAGAGCACTTGCCTGTAGTTTGGGAGGTTCTGGGTTGGATCCCTATCTGATCCTGTATTTTTTTCCCTTCCTGTTACAGTTTGCTGGCCATTGTGGCCCTCGGAAGTGGTGGACTGCAATTGGCCATATAAAGTCCATCTGAGGAAACTTAGGGTGAGATTTCCCATAGGGCTATGGGAAACTCAAAAATAACAGGGGAGGAATGTAGCAGTCTGAGAAGCTCAGTTTGTAGAGCAGCCGCCTATAGTGCAGGAGGTCCCGGGTTTGATCCCTGGTGCGACCCTGCATTTTTCCCCCTTCCTGTTACACAATGTCCAAGTTTTAGTTTAAGTTGTCTCTATGTGATGCCACACTTACAGCAGATCAGAAAATTTCAGGTCTCACGTCAAGCTTCATAATATCCCAGGATGAATCAGTTTCCTTCATCACCCTACAATCGTCTTATCCATATAAGTGAATTATTTTAAAATAAAACCACAACAGTGTTCCTGATTTTGACTTCAAACATTGTTGTCTGATTATGGGTTTCTGAATTATATAACAAAGTTTGGGATATAGAACAATGTGTAATTCTGATACAATCTCCCTCTGTTTCTCTGTCTCTCTTTCTGTCTCTCTCTCTCTCTCTCTCTCTCTCTCTCTCTCTCTCTCTCTCTCTCTCTCTCTCTCTCTGCTTAAGTGGAAAGTCATGGGTTCAAACCCAGGCCAGGTCTGACCAAGGACTTGAAAGTGGGTTGTGACTGTTTTTTTGCCAAGCACTCGGCAACTTGGGAACCTAAAATAAACGAGGTCCCATGTCATGGCAGGCATGGCACGATAAATAACCCTGCTGTATAATGCCATCAGCGATACAGGCACTTTAGGCACCTATAGTTGGCGACTTCTCGATATAAGTCAAATATTCTTGACTGGGACGTCAAACACCATTACTCAACTCAACTCAACTCTCTCTGCCACCTTGTGTTTTTTCTTGTTTGTCAATTTAAAAGTTTAATTTTTTTTAATGAATCATGTTGATGTCCTTGGGTAACACCCTGTAGTAAGTTACATATGCTGCACAATTCTCACAAGTAAAGAATTTGGAAAATGTTTACATTTAAAAATAAATTAGATTTGAAAGTGTTTAAGCTGACAGGGTTACAAAGGTGAGATAAGAAATTTTGATGTCTGTTTATTGTGTTTTCTGATAAAACTTTTAATTTATAATTTAGGGAAAAATTAACATGATATCCTCCTAAAACATATATATTGTTCTTTTGTTTTTACAACATTAATACATAATAGTTTAACTCAGTGGCTGAATGGTCTAAAGTGCATGCTTATGGATCACAGTGCCTCTCACCTCTTGGGTTTGAATCCCACTTGGGACAGATCCTAGTGTGAGAAAGTTTGTCAGTTTGCTTGCCGAAGGTCGGTGGTTTTCTCCGGACACTCTAGTTTCCTCCACCATCCCAGAATTGACCACCTCGAAATAAGTGAAAGAATCTTGACTGGGGCGTAAAACACCATTACTCCACTTCACTCCACTCTACTACAGATAATAGTTTTATAATGAATACTAAAGGTCTGGATGTTAGTTCACACACATACACACACACACACACACACACACACACACACACACATACACACACACACACACACACACACACACACACACACACACAGATATATGTTTAGGCTGTGTATGGTTGGTAAAGTGTCTGCAGTCTATTCTGTTCTAGGATTCAGGACTAGTCTTTCTCAAGTCAAAATAAAGATCACTAGATTTGATTGAAAAAAAAAAAAACAAAAAAAAAAAACAACAAAAAAACAAAAGATAAAAAATATACATCTTGTATGTAGGAAGTGATTCAAATTGTAATCTTGACCATGCTTGATATTTTAACTTTATTTTCCAGTAAATCTCATATGAAAGTGTTAATGCAGAACTTTATAAAAAATCAAGTATATCTATTTGTTGTTTATGTTTCAATATTTTAGCCATTTTCATTAAATTAAATCATATGTTAATAATCTATCAGCAATTTACAATATCACAATTGTTATTTAATGATTTTAGATCTTATAGAAAACATGTTTCAATATTATCTGAATTCCACAATATTTAGAATTCTGTAGAATTTTGATTTTATTTTAGTTGAAAATATATGACGACATGCACAATTTTAAAAAATGTAGCCGTGGCTTCCTTAGAATTGTTTTTTCAATTTTTAACTTTGTTATTCATTGCTGTTAAAATGCAAGATGAAACAGGAATATTTAGACCCAGACTACCCCTGCATTAAAACTAATTTAGTGAGATAAAGCGATGTGTATTTCTGCTGAATCGGCAATATAATTGTCTATCCATCCAATGACTTTTAGATTTTATCAAGAATGTTAACTTTTTTGTCACCTGTACAATATTGTATCTATCTGCACATACAGGTCAATTCAGCGTCATGAGAGAGTTACTTTTTTAAATTAAATTCTGGGTGGTCAGATCACAACCTGAAAGTGTTAAATGCTGAAGAAAATTTAATGAATATTTTTTATCAATTTTATAAGCTATATTTTTGCTTTATTTTTTGACATACATTCTTTATCAACTTATATAAGTGCATGTTTTGTTTCTTTCTTTTTTTTTTTTTACTTTTATGAATGTGTTAGAAAATTTCCATTGATGATTTCTGACACAAACAACCATCAGATTATAACTGTATGTATTATATACCTGATGATTTCATCACAGTGTAATATATGTTGTAATATTTAGAAACCATCTTTTCAGAAACATTGGGGTAGTTCCAATTTTGGACTAAAAATCTATCAGCATTCTGAAGTCATTGTTAGTTTAATTATATTGGTATTCTGTTACACAAAGTCATCTATTGTGATCAATATATATGATGATGTTAATGGATCCTGTCTAGAAGTCTCTGGCTAAGGGCTTGCTGCTGTTGTTCATGGATCCAGTCTAGAAGTCTGTGGCTGTTGATGTTAATGGATCCTGTCTAGAAGGCTCTGGCTAAGGATGGCTGTTAATGTTAATGGATCCTGTCTAGAAGTCTCTGGCTAAGGGCTGGCTGCTAATGTTATTGTATCCTGTCTAGAAGTCTCTGGCTTAGGACTGGCTGCTGCTGTTTTTGGATCCTGTCTAGAAGTCTCTGGCTAAGGACTGGCTGCTGATGTTAATGGATCCTGTCTAGAAGTCTCTGGCTAAGGACTGGCTGCTGATGTTAATGGATCCTGTCTATAAGTCTCTGGCTAAAGACTGGCTGCTGATGTTAATGGATCCTGTTTAGAAGTCTCTGGCTAAAGGCTGGCTGCTGATGTTAATGGATCCTGTCTAGAAGTCTCTGGCTAAGGACTGGCTGCTGATGTTAATGGATCCTGTCTAGAAGTCTCTGGCTAAGGACTGGCTGTTGATGTTATTGAATCCTGTCTAGAAGTCTCTGGCTAAGGACTGGCTGCTGATGTTATTGAATCCTGTCTAGAAGTCTCTGGCTAAGGACTGGCTGCTGATGTTAATGGATCCAGTCTAGAAGTCTCTGGCTGTTGATGTTAATGGATCCTGTCTACAAGTATATATCTAAGGGCTGGCTGCTAATGTCATTGTATCCTGTCTAGAAGTCTCTGGCTAAGGACTGGCTGCTGATGTTATTGAATCCTGTCTAGAAGTCTCTGGCTAAGGACTGGCTGCTGATGTTATTGAATCCTGTCTAGAAGTCTCTGGCCAAGGATTGGCTGCTGATGTTAATGGATCCAGTCTAGAAGTCTTTGGCTAAGGACTGGCTGCTGATGTTAATGGATCCAGTCTAGAAGTCTTTGGCTAAGGACTGGCTGCTGATGTTAATGGATCCTGTCTAGAAGTCTCTGGCTAAGGACTGGCTGCTGATGTTAATGGATCTTGTCTAGAAGTCTCTGGCTAAGGGCTGGCTGCTGATGTTAATGGATTCTGTCTAGACGTCTCTGGCTAAGGACTGGCTGCTGATCATATTGTAACCTGTCTAGAAGTCTCTGGCTAAGGATGGCTGTTAATGTTATTGTATCCTGTCTAGAAGTCTTTGGCTGCAGATGTTATTGGATTCTGCCTAGAAGTCTCTATCTAAGGGCTGGCTGCAGATGTTTCTGTATCCTGTCTAGAAGTCTCTGGCTAAGGACTGGCTGCTGATGTTAATGGATCTTGTCTAGAAGTCTCTGGCTGAGGGCTGGCTGCTGATGTTAATGGATCCTGCCTAGAAGTCTCTATCTAAGGGTTGGCTGCAGACGTTTCTGTATCCTGTCTAGAAGTCTCTGGCTAAGGAATGGCTGCTGATGTTAATGGATCCTGTCTAGAAGTCTCTGGCTGAGGGCTGGCTGCTGATGTTTTTGGATCCTGTCTAGAAGTCTGTGAGCAAGGGCTGGCTGCTTATAACTCAAAATGATATCCAAAGTAACATCCAACAGTTGTCAATCAAAATGATTAATATAGAAGTGACCCTAAGATTTTTCTTAAATATTTATATTTATGACAAGAAACTGATAGTTAATCATCTATAGTATTGTAGATCATTAGTTACAGTATATTGGAAAATATTGACTGATTTTGTGGTGTTGTTGGCCCAGTTATTATAATTGGTGTATAAAAATGAGTGGAGGAAATTGGGGATCTCCTATTTACAATCTTTAGTGACTAATCTGAAATACTTTTTAAATTAGAATCAATACCAAAAGAAAATCAAACCTAAGTAATGAGATAACAAGTATAAGTTAGAGTAAAAGACCTCTTACTAAGACCTCTAACATTTACAGTATTGCCAAGCTGTCCTAGAATTTATCAGACATATAAGTCAACACTAACATTTACACTATTGCCAAGCTGTCCTAGAATTTATCAGACATATAAGTCAACTCTAACATTTACAGTATTGCCAAGCTGTCCTAAAATTTATCAGACATATAAGTCAACACTAACATTTACAGTATTGCCAAGCTGTCCTAGAATTTATCAGACATATAAGTCAACACTAACATTTACACTATTGCCAAGCTGTCCTAAAATTTATCAGACATATAAGTCAACTCTAACATTTACAGTATTGCCAAGCTGTCCTAGAATTTATCAGACATATAAGTCAACACTAACATTTACACTATTGCCAAGCTGTCCTAGAATTTATCAGACATATAAGTCAACTCTAACATTTACAGTATTGCCAAGCTGTCCTAGAATTTATCAGACATATAAGTCAACACTAACATTTACAGTATTGCCAAGCTGTCCTAGAATTTATCAGATATATAAGTCAACTCTAACATTTACAGTATTGCCAAGCTGTCCTAGAATTTATCAGACATATAAGTCAACTCTAACATTTACAGTATTGCCAAGCTGACCTAGAATTTATCAGACATATAAGTCAACACTAACATTTACAGTATTGCCAAGCTGTCCTAGCATTTATCAGACATATTAGTGTTACATTGTTTGATGTTGAGTTGACCTTTTTTGAGTTAATGAGTACACAAATTTAGGTGGTTTATCACACCATTATTAGAACAAAGTTATGTATTTTTATGTCACAATTTAGATCATTTTTGATAAACTTTACACTAATTATGCTGCTATAATCATGTGTGTCATGATAAAATTTTTTTCATTAGTTTTTAACTTTGTCTTCATATTAATGACGCTTTAATTAACAATGATTTTTAATAAAACTTTATATAAGTGTAAATAATTTATTACTTCATCTATTTATTATTTTTATTATCATTATTATTATTATTATTATTGATAAACATTCCTGCAACCAGATTGTAATCTCTACCCACGCTACAGTGGGACCTTAACTAAGCAATTTACTGTTCTTGCAGGCCTTGGTTTGAATCTCACTCTGACATATCCTCAACTACAGTGGGACCTCAACCAAGCAACTCACTGTTCTTGCAGGCCTTGGTTTGAATCTCACTCTGACATGTCCTTAACTACAGTGGGACCTCAAACATGAAACTTACAGTTCTTTCAGACCTTGGTTTGTATTCTCATTCTGACAGGTCCTAAACTACAGTGGGACCTTAACAAAGCAAATTCCTGTTCCTGCAGGCCTTGGTTTGTATCTCACTCTGAAAGGTCCTAAACTACAGTGGGACCTTTACCAAGCAACTTACTGTTTCTGCAGGCCGTGGTTTGAACCTCACTCTGACATGTTCTGAGTTAGAGTTTATCAAGCCTAATATGATGTCTGAAATTTGTAATTCTATCCTTGTAGAAATCTTACGTTTGACCAATGTTGACAAATTCCTCTTACATGGCCAAAAATCTTCATCATAGAAATGTCCAATTAGAATCTCTAATAATTTATTAATTCCTGCTTATTTTAAGGATAAAATGTTCAATATTTCTTTAAATTTTCATTTATTGCCCCATCCACTGGAAGCCCAATGGTATGAAAGAATTTATATTTTTACATGTCTAAAAGTTTGAATAATTTGGTATCAGCTGCTGTACAAAGCCAGTATTGGGGTATTTTATTTGCTCAATGCTGCACCTTTTAAGTGCATCAAAATCTGTATTTTTAAAGTTTGCATATTGGGTGTCTTTAGAATGTTAGTGGCTCATTCAGTGGTCTGAGGCTTGTGGTTTGCAACCCCTCAGTGGCTCATTTAGTGGTCTGAGGCTTGTGGTTTGCAACCCCTCAGTGGCTCATTCAGTGGTCTGAGGCTTGTGGTTTGCAACCCCTCAGTGGCTCATTCAGTGGTCTGAGGCTTGTGGTTTGCAACCCCTCAGTGGCTCATTCAGTGGTCTGAGGCTTGTGGTTTGCAACCCCTCAGTGGCTCATTCAGTGGTTTGAGGCTTGTGGTTTGCAACCCCTCAGTGGCTCATTCAGTGGTCTGAGGCTTGTGGTTTGCAACCCCTCAGTTTTTCACTTAGTGGTCTGAGACTTGTAGTAATTGCAGTCCCTCTTGATGCTTTCTTTGGTTGTTTTGATTGGTCAAATTTGTGGACAGGAGATAAAAAATTATCTCAGAAAATCTGAGTTATCATGAGAAAATGTTGTATAAATAATGTGAGTGAGAACTGGGGTGGGTACTTGTGATTGACACTCCCTAACTAACAAAGGTATTGTTTTTTCATACTTCTGCACTTCAAAAGCAGAATGACCATTTTGGGATGAAAGATCCTTTAAAAAAATAAACTTTCCATGACAAGTGCTTGAAAGATATGGATCTAATGTATAATATTAAATACTGTCTTCAATTGTTTATCATCTTGATTTGAAATGTTTGACATCTAATAAGTGTGGATCAGTCATTATTCTTTGTAGAAAAGTGGATCATTTACTTCAAATGTATGGATGGAGGGACAATAAGGATTTGTGAATCAGTCACTATACAATGTAGGGAAGAAGGGGCATTTAAGAAAGGGAGGGAGAGACAAGAAGGGTTTGTGGATTAGTCATCACATAATGTAGGGAATGGGGCACCTTTTAGGAAGGAAGGGAGAGAGAGAGAAAGGGTTTGTGGATCAGTCACCACAAAATGTAGGAAAGAAGGGACATTTCAGGTAGAGAGGGTGAGAGAGAAAGGGTTTGTGGATCAGTCGCCACACAGTGTAAGGAGGGAGGGACATTTAAGGTAATGAGGGAGAGAGAGTATGGATTTGTTGATCAGTCTTCACAAATTGTAGGGAAGGAGGTACATTTTAGGTAAGAAAGGAGAAATAGGAAGGGTCTGTGTATAAGTCATCAAACAACCTAATGTAGGGTGAAATAGGCAGGTAGGGTCTCATGATTAGTCACCACACATGGAAAGAAGGGACAGGATTGATTTTTTGATTAGTGCATTAACAGTGACATCATTGATACTGTACAGTTTTTAATCTGGGAATGTTTATTTATGAATTTTAATTGAATACATATTTATCTATTATCATATATATATAGAAATGTTGGGATGTTTCTTTTGGGATTTTTTCACCAAAAACTAAATTTTTATTTTAGTTCACTGAACAATGACATCATCATATAAGTACCCTGTTGATGGCCTTGTCACATAAGTACCCTGTTGATGGCCTTGTCACATAAGAACCCTGTTGATGGCCTTGTGACATAAGTACCTTGTTGATGGCCTTGTCACATAAGTACCTTGTATGATGGCTCATTATTTTAGTACCCTGTTGATGGCCTTGTCACATAAGTACCTTTTGATGGCCTTGTCACATAAGTACCCTGTATGATGGCTCATTATTTTAGTACCCTGTATTATGGCCTCATTTTAAAACCCTATATGATGGCCTCTATGGTAATTATTGATTGTTACAGATAATCAACATACTTTATCTATGGTCTGCTTTACTTTGACATTTAAATTACTCTATCTATAATTTCCTTGTCACATTTAATTTTCTTAATTAAATTGTTGGGAATTTGATAACTGAACAAATTTTCTAATTTAGATATATTCGGAGATATCTCTGGAGCCTGTTGTTATTACGCCCAGTTATTTTTTCCTGATCATAATATTGTATTTTATAAACAGTTTGAACTTTTCATAAATTTCTCCGTATGTTTACATGTATAATTTCATTGTGAGAACACTTGATCGCCATTTTTCTAAATTAGAAGTTTTAGGAATCATTTTGCTCTTCATTGCCTTGTTTGCTTTAAAGCAATCTGACTGTAGCTGGTGAAGTGTGCCAGATTCTTTCTGTTTGTACAAAAGTACATGTTTGGATAATCTTCTCTTAACCTGCTTGGGAAAATTAAACTAAATTTAAAGGATGAAAGCACTTTCTGTTGATTTAGTCTATAAAAAATCAAATAGAGTGGAGTGGAGTGGAGTAATGGTGTTTTATGCCCCAGTCAAGATTCTTTCACTATTTCGAGGCAGTCAGTTCTTGGATGGTGGAGGAAACCGGAGTGCCCAGAGAAAACCACCCACCTTCGGCAAGCGAACTGACAAACTTTCTCACACTAGGATCTGTCCTGAGTGGGATTTGAACCCAGGCAGTGAGAGGCGCTGTGATCCATAAGTGTTTTAGACCACTCAGACACCAAGGCCCCTAAAATCAAATAGAATCCCATATCAGGAGTAGGGTTAAATTTAGACATATAGAATGTATATGTACAGTCATTTTACATTTATTACAGCTTTGTTAAAAAATGTTTATGTTAGGCTAAATTTCAGGGATTATAAACAACATGTCATAGTATAAGATAGTTCTTTGAAAATCACTCCTAAAAACTCTGAGCCAAATAAAACCAAAGTCTTTGGACTCTTTGGCACAAAGCCATAGCAGTACAAAATTCAAGATGGCAGTCATTATTGATAAAACTTATAATTAGCTGTTAAAAGACATTTTATTTATGGACTAAAATCAAATTCAATAAATAGAAATTAAAAGTTAATGTAAGCCTTTAGACATTTAATTGGTTTTTTTTTAGATGGATTGTTTTCTAAGCATTTTTCTGAAATTATTTTATTTTAATGTTTTCTGGTCATTAGACTGATACATTTTGTAGTCATCTTAGGATTTCATGTTTTCTGGTCATAATACAGCAGGAATTATTTTTGAAATGTCTACTCAACAAAAACAAGAATTTTGGTTGGATCTAGACATATTTGATCTTTTTTCTCCTGTTTGATACAATGAACTATACCCAATAAAAGGATAGGAAATCAGATATATTGAACTTAAAACAACATTTTCTTTTCCAGACTTTATGTTTAAAATAAAACACATCACTGAAACCTAAGAAGATGGAAACAATTTTGTTAATGATTTTTTTTTCCTTTTTCCATTCTGTTGCATTTAGAATTTTTGGTTGATTGACATTGTCGAGACACTAAAAAGGAAAATATGTGCCTTTTCAATCTATTGGGTAAGAAATAGGTCAGCAGACAAATTGATTTACTGACAGATTGAAACATGTATACTAAAAGCTTATTGAACAATCTTATTTTTTATCTGTTACACCTACATGGATTGACATCCATTGAATTCAGTGTACCCTATGACTTCCATTTCTAAATTCCAGACAAATGACCACAGAACAATTGAGACACATTATTGAACAGCTTAAAACAATACATTCCGAGACATAACTTTAACGAGAAAAGACATCACTAAAATCAAAGATGATAGAGACAATTTTCTGAATGAGTTTTTTGATTTTTTATGTAGACCTTTGGGGCATTTTTTTAAAATTATTTTTTGTATTAAATTGACAATTTTAACACATAAACACTGTATTTTATCCCTTTTTAATCAATACTGTGACAAATTTTATACATATTTTTTTTACTGCTATCAGAATGAGTAGCAATTGTATGAGGAGTGGGGTAATGGTGTTTTACCCCCCCCCCCCCAAGTAAATTTTTTTTTAGGCAAGTGCTATATAGAGCTGGTATATAGTTTGACCACAATATGTTATATAGTTTGATCACTAAATGTTTGAGGCAAGTGCTATATAGAGCTGGTATATAGTTTGACCACAGTCTGTTTCAGGCAAGTGCTATATAGAGCTGGTATATAGTTTGATCACCATATGTTTAAGGCAAGTGTTATATAGAGCTGGTATATAGTTTGATCACAATATGTTTGAGGCAAGTGCTATATAGAGCTGTTATATAGTTTTATCACCATATGTTTGAGGCAAGTGCTATATAAAGTTGATATATATGTAACCATGCACTTTTCATGATTTTTGTAATTCATGTTTTATTTCATAAAATATGAATTAACCATTTAAATGAAATGATCCATTGTAAATATTTTTATTATTCTTGTTTAATAAATTAGTTAAACTTTAATTGATTATTTTTAGTTTATAACTTAGAAATTATTTTATAAATGTTAAAAGTTTTTATCAATAAGTCGAAAATTTCTGTAACAGATTATTCGAAGTTATCTAACATTTTCCCCAATATTTATCCAGTGTTAAAGTTTCACAGTAAGAAACACTTCAGATTTTTCCTGTCTCTTTGTGTTAAGAAATCCTATTACTTTTTAAGTATAGAGAAAAACTATCACAATATGAGAAACATCTGCGTTTATTCCCATGTCCTTTCATCTGTTGTTTACAACCATGTGTCCGAGTCAGATTAATTATGTCATAGGTGTTAGAGGAACATTGTCCTAAGTTAAGCCTGTTTATTTTGTAATTATGGTAAACCTTATTTTGCAATTAAGGGGACGCTATCTCCAAAAATGGTCACTCTGGCATGTTAAGGCCAAAGAAGGGATTTTTGTTATAATTGACCAATCACAAATTATTATCTTACATGTAAGGCCTCACCAAGGTCACGTGACTTAACGAAAAAGTTGGAAATTATATACGCTATCGCTCGCAAGTCTGATCACTCCAAATACAGACACCGGCGAATAAAGATAGTGAAACTTACTAAATTCTTCAACTTTAAATTTTTTTAGGTAAGTCAAATATTATTTACTTTATATTGTCAAACTTTAAGTTTAAATTTCATCATCCCAAACTTTTTAAGTATTATTATTATTTATTTTCAACAAAATTTTATTTAGATGCTTAAGATTCATGTTGGGACAATTTATTTATTTTTATTCAAGATTTACTATTAATTTAAATCTAATTATAAACTTTTATTTAATTTGCTAGTTAAGTAAATTAATTACACTTTAGTCATGTGTGCACTATTTTGTATTTTTGTGTGTGAGGTGTGATTTTCATAATGTAATGTTAAAGATTTTTATTCCGATACTTTGTCTATTACACTTTTTCAAGTATTAAACTATTATTTTATGTTTTGGATATTTTTCGACATTCTAAAAGTATTGACCACCTGAGCCACCTTAAAAAGGCTCTAATGTAACTGAGTTGCATCCCTTCATTGTTTTTATATATCAGTACTTCCGGTGAAGTCAGCATGTGGCTGTCATGTAAAACCATGCCGAGATTTGTATTTTTCAAGCCTTACAAGCGTTGGCATTCAGTAAGCAACTAGATATCAATATTTTAAGATTGTTTTTAATGAATTCTCATGCAACAATACCCGATAACTTATTTTTAACGTTTTTATTCACAATTTAAGTTTCGGCATGTAACAGACATGTTGTCTGCAGCACTGACATGTTCCACCTCTTGTCCCTTAATGTTTTAAGTTTTATTTTTGTAATCAAGCAAACATGTCAGATGCACAATCATGATGCACTTATTTTATTATTCATATTTTGAAGTTTAAGTCATTTTATTCATTTTTCTCACCAAAAACCTAGCATGTGACGTCATTTATTGTCTCAGCCAATCAGATCTGGGTATGACTTATTATTATTCATAATCTTCCCAAGTCAAGGATTTCCCATGTAAATTCTCTGAAATATTGTAGTTTAAATTGTTTTATTTTATATATTGTAGTTTTTTTTGTCTGCTTACTATTTTCTTAGTGTAACTTGAGTTAGCACTTTATTTTAATTATCAATTGCATTGAAAAAGAGTGATGTGTATTGAAATTTAATTCATGTTGTTTATATTCTGTGTCAGGTTTATTGTTGACTGTTGCACCACATTTTGAGTTAATTTCCCCCCAACTTAGTTAAATATTCTTTTGAATATTTACACATTATAATTATTATTATTCATCCTCAACCAATTTTGGAAATCATTAATTTGAAACTTTACATCTGAGACCTATTTTTAATTCATGTCCAAATTCAATTATGTTGTGCAGCCAGTCTTTGTTATTACGATTTTTGTATGAATGTATGTGTATTGTAAGAGAGTGATTGTATAACCACATGTTGTTATTTTAGGAGCATAGACTCCAAATACAGACACCGGCGAATAAAGATAGTGAAACTTACTAAATTCTTCAACTTTAAATTTTTTTAGAAAACCAAACAAAAACACCCCAAAGACAAGAATCACATATAGTTTGATCACAATCTGCTTGAGGCAAGTGCTTTATAGAACTGGTATATAGTTTGATCACAATATGTTTGAGGCAAGTGCTATATATAGTTGATATATAGTTTGATCACAATCTGTTTGAGGCAAGTGCTTTATAGAGCTGGTATATAGTTTGAACACAATTTGTTTGAAGCAAGTGCTATATAGAGCTGGTATATAGTTTGATCACAATATGTTTGAGGCAAGTGCTATATAGAGCTGGTATATAGTTTTATCACCATATGTTTGAGGCAAGTGCTTTATAGAACTGGTATATAGTTTGATCACAATATGTTTGAGGCAAGTGCTATATAAAGTTGATATAAAGTTTGATCACAATATGTTTGAGGCAAGTGCTATTTAGAGTTGGTATATAGTTTAATCACAATATGTTTTGATAGATTCTATTTAGTTGACCTAAATATGTTTGAGGTAAGTGTTGTATTGAGCTGGTATAAAGTGATGATAATATGTTTGGATAGGTCCTATATAGTTGATCTCAATATGTTTTTAGTCAAGTGTTTTAATGAGCTGGTGTTACCTTGGTATGACCTATGTGTCACCTTAAAATGATATCCATTTGTAAAATTAAACAGTTTATATTTAGAATTATAAATAAAATTTGTGTCTGATTTAATCAAAGTTTGATCAAATCATAATTAATTTCTTCATCTTTTCATTTTTGCTTTTATTTTATCATTATCATCAAATTATCATTTTATCAGAATTTATCTCTGTTTCACCAAGTTAATTATTGATGTTATATTTTAATTATCCTTTCTTTCAATTGGTGTTTTACTTTTATATCTATGGTAGATCTGAATTAAATAAAATTAAAATCAGTTATTGATTGCTTCAACGTTAATGACTTTTATCTCACCTTTTAATAACATTTCTGTTACCTTGTGATATATAATGTTGATCATTAAATTATCTGTCACCTGAGTTTCAATATTTATAGTCAGTTTCACCTGAGTATCAATATTTATAGTCAGTTTCAAGTTATGTTTTATTCATGACAAATGGGCTGGCAGGTGTATATCTAACTTAGGACAAAGGGACTGTACTAGCAGACAAGTAAAACATATCTAACTTTGACAAAGGGGCTGTTCTAGCAGACAGGTAAACTCATATCTTACTTATGACAAAGGGCTGTACTAGCAGACAAGTGAAACATATCTTACTTATGACAAAGGGGCTGTACTAGCAGACAAGTGAAACATATCTTACTTATGACAAAGGGGCTGTACTAGCAGACAAGTGAAACATATCTTACTTATGACAAAGGGGCTGTACTAGCAGACAGGTAAAAACATATCTTATGACAAATGGGCTGTACTAGCAGACAAGTGAATCATATCTTACTTCTGACAGAGGGGCTGTACTAGCAGACAGGTAAAAACATATCTTACTTATGATAAAGAGGCCGTACTAGCAGACAGGTAAAGCTGTATTTAACTTATGACAAAGGGGCTGTACGAGCAGACAGGTAAAGTCATATCTAACTTAGGACAAAGGGGCTGTGCTAGCAGACAAGTAAAAACATATCTTACTTATGACAAAGGGTTGTACTAGCAGACAGTTAAAACATATTTTATGACAAAGGGGCTGTTCTAGCAGACAGGTAAAGCTGTATCTAACTTATGACAAAGGGCTTGTGTTAGCAGACAGGTAAAGTCATATCTTACTTATGACAAAGGGGCTGTGCTAGCAGACAAGTAAAATCATATCTTACTTAGGACAAAGGGCTGTACTAGCAAACAGGTGAAGTCATATCTTACTTATGACAAAGGGGCTGTACTAGCAGACAGGTAAAATCATATCTTACTTAGGACAAAGGGGCTGTGCTAGCAGACAAGTTAAAACATATCTTACTTATGACAAAGGGGCTGTACTAGCAGACAAGTAATACATATCTTACTTATGACAAAGGGACTGTACTAGCAGACAGGTAAAATCATATCTTACTTATGACAAATGGGCTGTACTAGCAGACAGGTAAAGACATATCTTACTTATGACAAAGGGGCTGTTATAGCAGACAGGTAAAGACATATCTTACTTATGACAAAGGAGCTGTACTAGCAGACAAGTAAAACATATCTTACTTATGACAAATGGGCTGTACTAGCTGACAAATAAAGACATATCTTACTTATGACAAAGGGGCTGTACTAGCAGACAAGTAAAACATATCTAACTTATGACAAAGGGCTTGTGTTGGCAGACAGGTACTCATATCTTACCTATGACAAAGGGGCTTTACTAGCAGACAGGTAAAGTCATATCTAACTTATGACAAAGGGACTATGTTTAGCGGACAGATGAAGTTATATCTTACTTATGACAAAGGGGCTTAACTAGCAGACAAGTAAAGACATAACTAACTTATGACAAAGGGACTATGTTTAGCAGACAGGTATAGTCATATCTTACTTATGACAAAGGGACTGTGTTTAGCAGACAGGTAAAGCTGTATCTAACCTATGACAAAGGGGCTTTACTAGCAGACAGGTAAAGTCATATCTAACTAATGACAAAGTGGCTGTGCTAGCAGACAGGTAAAGCTGTATCTAACTTATGACAAAGGGCTTGTGCTAGCAGACAGGTAGTTATGACAAAGGGGCTGTACTAGCAGACAGTTAAAACATATTTTATGACAAAGGGGCTGTTCTAGCAGACAGGTAAAGCTGTATCTAACTTATGACAAAGGGCTTGTGTTAGCAGACAGGTAAAGTCATATCTTACTTATGACAAATGGGCTGTGCTAGCAGACAGGTAAAGCTGTATCTAACCTATGACAAAGGGGCTTTACTAGCAGACAGGTAAAGTCATATCTAACTAATGACAAAGTGGCTGTGCTAGCAGACAGGTAAAGCTGTATCTAACTTATGACAAAGGGCTTGTGCTAGCAGACATGTAATTATGACAAAGGGGCTGTACTAGCAGACAGTTAAAACATATTTTATGACAAAGGGGCTGTGCTAGCAGACAGGTAAAGCGGTATCTAACTTATGACAGGGCTTGTGCTAGCAGACAGGTACTTATGACAAAGGGGCTGTACTAGCAGACAATTAAAACATATCATATGACAAAGGGGCTGTTTTATCAGACAGGTAAAGCTGTATCTAACTTATGACAAAGGGCTTGTGTTAGCAGACAGGTAAAGTCATATCTTACTTATGACAAAGGGGCTGTGCTAGCAGACAGGTAAAGTCATATCTTACTTATGACAAAGGGGCTGTACTAGCAGACAAGTAAAAACATATCTTACTTATGACAAAGAGGCCGTACTAGCAGACAGGTAAAGCTGTATTTAACTTATGACAAAGGGACTGTGTTTAGCAGACAGGTATAGTCATATCTAACTTATGACAAAGGGGCTGTGCTAGCAGACAGGTAAAGCTGTATTTAACTTATGACACAAAGGGCTTGTGTTAGCAGAAAGGTATAGTCATTTCTTACTTATGACAAAGGGACTGTGCTAGCAGACAGGTAAAGTCATATCTTACTTATAACAAAGGGCTGTACTAGCAGACAAGTAAAAACATATCTTACTTATGACAGAGGGGCTGTGCCAGCAGACAGGTAAAGCCATAAGAATCTTGACTTGGAGATAAAACACCATTACTTAACTCTATGTTCAGTCTTTTTTGTAAGAAATATGCCTTTATAAGTAACAAGTGAGGTTCATGTTGTAAAATCATTTTTTCCACTGAACATTATGACCAATGGTTTAGCTGTCTTCTTTCCTGTATGGGATATTTTGTTGTCATAGCAACAGAAGACTTGTTTCTTTTCTAATTTGTAATTAAGGCTATGTGGAGATATTAATTAAATGATATTATATTGACTAACACGTTATCATGTCCTTACAGTGAATTTCACGCAGAGAGAAATATTAAAGTTAATTATTGTTAGTTATTGACTGATATTAAAAGTAAAAATTATAACATGTTTAATTAAAAAGTACATGATTGTTACAGGTGTCGCAATCTGATCAGCTCTTACTCTCTTTTAGTGAGGTAATTAAATGTTAAAGTTTTTTTTCAATAAAATTTTGATTCAATGACATCAAAGAAATTAACTGTTGGATTTTTAGATAAAGTTTTTTATGTAACAATATAAAGTTCAGAAAATAATAACAATATAATAATAATAATACATATAAAAAACAAAACACACAATTATGTAACACCATGAAGACCAATCATATGTAATGTTACAATAACAGCTTATATATAAACCCCAATGATATGTAACATTACAAAAACACCTGTATATAAAGACCAATCATATGTAACATTACAATAACAGCTGTATATAAGGACCAATTATATGTAACATTACAATAACAGCTGTATATAAGGACCAATCATATGTAACATTACAATAACAGCTGTATATAAGGACCAATCATATGTAACATTACAGTAACAACTGTATATAAGGACCAATCATATGTAATATTACAATGACACCTGTATATAAAGACCAATCATTGTTACATTACAATAACACCTGTATATAAAGACCAATCATTATAACATCACAATAACAGAAATCTTTTAGCCAAATCCACAATGATTTCAAACAGAGTATTGCCCTAACTGCTGATTGACCAATATAAAAATGTTTTCTTACAGGATATTGCCCTAGCTGCAGATTGACCAATACAAAAATGTTTTCAATCAGATATTGCCCAAGCTGCAGATTGACCAATAGCAGAAAATATTACAATAAAAAATTCCCACATTGTGATTTTAATCGCCTCTTAAATTCTTTGGAGGTATAATAGTATAAGTCACGGTTAAGAGATCAAAGTTACAATTATGTAATTCAGTGCAGTTTTAAATGCAGATCTGCACTTATTTTCCGCTTGTGAAGTTAATGTTCATGTTTAATCGTTATCAGAAAAAACAAGGCTGTACCCTCTTATCTAAATGTGAAATGTTAAAATATCAATGAATTACTATCAGAATGACTTCAGGGTTGAAAGAAGGCATTGTAAAGTACCTCTCTCTGCCTGTATTTTATGATACAAAAGAAACACATGGCCCCTTGTTTCACATCTATATAAAGTTATATTACTTTACCATTATACATTTATTGTCAATATAAGAATTTGGGAAGAAAAACAACAGTTTTTGTTTCTGTTTTTTTTTCAGAAAAAAAAATTGTGAAAAAGGCCTTTAATAATAAAACTTTAATGGGTTCTCCAGCATATTACAAGTTAGATGCCATGGAGTCCCATAACACATTTTGTCATATGCCCATAACAGCCCATGTAATATTCCGTACCATACCATGCAATATCCCATTACTCACTACATCATATCTTCATAACACAATACATCACATATCACTCTAAATTATGTCATATAAAACACTACATCATAACATAACAAACTACATCATATCATATTATACACTATATCATATCTCCATAGCACACTACATTTTCATAACAAACGACATCAAATCAGATAACACTACATCATATAACACACTACATCATATCATATGACACTACATCATATAACACACTACATCATAACATACAACACTACATCATTTAACACAATACATCATAAAATAACACACTACATCATATCTGCATAACACACTACATCATATCTGCATAACACACTACATCATATCTCCATAACCAACTACACTACATCATATAACACACTACATCATATATAACACGCTACATCATATCGTATAACACACTACATCATATCATATAACACACTACATCATAACATATAACACACTTCATATCTTCGTAACACAATACATCATATCATATTATACACTTCATCATATCTCCATAACACACTACATCATTTTTGTGCAAACTTTTAAAGATTTTTGTTGATAACATATAATTGCTGAATTTCTTACCTATATTATAATAATTATGTGAGTGTTCTAATTTTTGTTTCTCAAGTGGCATGTGTTAGATGTTAAAAAGTTTACATAAATATCGTTTTATAGATTGATCGATTCGTTTATTAATCTCAATTTTAAGTGTTTAGATTAAAATGTTTTATTCATGTGTTCTTTTCAGTTACATAATCAGATTATTTCAAGGACTTGTTGTTATAAAACCAGGAATTCTAATCTGTCTGCTGTCAATTTTTGATCTAGACATGCATGCAGGAGTATCAGAGAGAGAGAGAGAGAGAGAGAGAGAGAGAGAGAGAGAGAGAGAGAGAGAGAGAGAGAGGGAGGGGAGGAGAGAGAAGGAGACTAGAGAGAGAGAGAGAGAGAGAGAGAGAGAGAGAGAGAGAGAGCAAGAAAAGAGAGACAGAGAAAGAGAGAGAGGATTTATGGTGATTTATTTTTTTATTTAAAATTATTTCAACTACATCGATGAAGTTATTAACAGTTCAGTAAAAGATAGGAAACCATAGTTACCTAATGATTTTTGATACATATATTAAAATCCTTAGTTACAATATCAGTGTTTCATCTTAGACCACACTGCCTCTAACTGCCTATGTTTGAATCCAACTTGTGAAGGTTCTAAAATGAGGCAGTTTGTCTACAGAGGGTTGGTTACAAATTTATCTAGACATTCTTTCTCTTCAACATCCCTTCCCGGGGTCTCGGTGGCCGAGTGGCCTAAAGCGACCGCTTACCCATCACAGTGCCTCTCACCACCTGGGTTCGAATCCCACTCGGGACAAATCCTTGTGTGAGAAAGTTTGTCAGTTTGCTTGCCGAAGGTTGTGGTTTTCCCCGGGCACTCCGGTTTCCTTCACCATCCCAGAACTGACCGCCTCGAAATAAGTGAAAGAATCTTGACTGGGGCGTAAAACTACATTACTTCACTCCACTCTTCAACATCCAAGTTTTTTTTTTCACCATCTAAGGTTTTAATCCTCAATATAAGTTTTTCCTGTACTATTCCAAGTTTTTTCACACCATATAATGTTGTTTTATTACAACAGCCAAGTTTAAAATTGCTCCACTGTTGAATGTATTCTTTAACAATCAAACATTTTTTGTTTCATACATATATTTTGACCAACATTGAAATCATATCTTAATTGTTTTTTTTTTGTCTGTATGTTAAAGATGCTTGTTTTAATGATAGTCAATTTTTTTTTTCAAATCTTGGTCTGATCTGATCACACTTTCTGCCAGATTGGATTGGACTGGATTAATTTGTTCTACATCCAAGTCAAGATTCATCCACTTATATTGAGGCAATCAGTTCAACAATGGTGGAGGAAACTGGAGTGTCTGGAGAAAACCGCTGGCCTTCTGCAAGTAAACTGACAAACTATGTCACACTAGGATACCCCCAAGTGGAGGAGTGGAGTAATGGTGTTTTACAACCCAGTCAAGAATCTTTCACTTATTTTGAGGCGGTCAGTTCTGGAATGGTTGGAGGAAACTGGAATGCCCTGAGAAAACCACCGACCTTCGGCAAGCGAACTGACAAACTTTCTCACACTAGGATCTGTCCTGAGTGGGATTCAAACCCAGGTGGTGAGAGGCACTGTGATCCGTAAGCGTATTTTTTAGACCACTCGGTCACTGAGGCCCCTCCCCAAGTGGGATTTGAACCAAGTGTTCACAGAGTAGAATTAGAGGCAATGTGATCTGTAAGTGCACACTTTATACCACCCCACCACCAAAAGAAACCCTTTCTACCGGAAATGTTTTAGATCAGCAGAATTGTTCTACAGTGTAAAATAAACATTTCAAATGAAAGATAAAGGGTACACTTCATACCACCCCACCACCAAGGACACCCCTTTCTACCGCAGATGTTTTATATCAGCAGAGTTGTTCTGCAGTGTAAAATAAACATTTCAAATGAAAGATATGCACACTTTACACCACCACCCCACCACCAAGGACACCCGTTTCTAACAGAGATGTAGAGCAAAGTTGTTCTACATTTCAAATGAAAGATAAAGCATCATACTTCGCCCTTTATCGTAAATTTATAAATGCTCTTCCAGCAATGTTGTTTTAATAATTTCTTATGTAAGATGGTTGAGGTCGTTCTCTATATATGACAGCTGGGCTGTATTTTTCTTGTCACGATGTAATTAAACTGTCGTTTAGAAAAATCTCACTATAAAGGTGATTCATAATTTAGATAGGAAGATAAGTAGACTTTATGTCAGTTAGAATGAATGTATAGATTAAATGTGGGGGTAGTTTTGTATTTAGTGAAGTATGTTGTGTTAGTCAAGGGATAAATTTCTGTTATGTAATTTACAGTAAAATATAGAAATTGTTATAAGTTGTGTAAGGTCCGTCTGTTCATTATATCTATTAAATATTGGTGTTGTTTCCATGTAGCAATTCTTCCTCCATGTTCTTACCTGAAAGATAAAAATAAAAGAAAACAGAAGATAGAGGAGAGGGGTGGGGGTGGGGTTGGGAGTTAGATAATTGTCTTTTTAAAAAATAAGAGCAGAGGTGTGAAAGATGTATAAATTGATTTGTAAATGGAACAAAGAATGTTTAAAATGCACCTTAATGAGAGAGAGAGAGAGAGAGAGAGAGAGAGAGAGAGAGAGAGAGAGAGAGAGAGAGAGAGAGAGAGAGTTAAGTTTGTAGCTCATAAAGGGGCCTCAGTGGCAG
The DNA here is from genome assembly GCA_029721355.1 of Tegillarca granosa. Taxonomy (NCBI): domain Eukaryota; kingdom Metazoa; phylum Mollusca; class Bivalvia; order Arcoida; family Arcidae; genus Tegillarca; species Tegillarca granosa. The sequence goes on from CM056608.1 coordinate 10,277,461, forward strand.
AGTGGTCTAAAGTGGGCGCTTACAGATCACAGTGCCTCTCACTGCCTGGGTTGGAATCCCACTGGGGACAGATAATAGTGTGAGAAAGTTTGTCAATTCTCTTGCTGAAGGTCGGTGGTTTTCTCTGGGCATTCCAGTTTCCTCTACCATTCTAGAAGTGACCGTCTCAACATAAATAAAAGAATCTTGACTGGGGCATAAAACACCATTACTCCACTCCACTCATTTAATACAACATAGGTAGAATGAAGACAGATGCTGATCAAGATCAAACAGTTAAATTAATTAAATCAATGATTTGTAACTGTTTAGTTTTAATATTCAGCATTAAGCATCTTTTTCTTTATAAAGGTTATCCTTGTAGATAGGTTGTACATGTTTACCATCAATTGATTGATTGAATTATTTACTTTTAATTGCAGGTTTATGTTGGCTGGTGTCCACTGTAGTGGTCAGTGTGTTTGTAGTAATTCAACAGAGGACTGGAAAAAATCTGTAAACAAAAGGTGTGATGTGAGGTAAAGTTTTATGTAACATATAGGAATGGCCTGCTGAAAGTTTAACATGTCATACAAGACAGACCTGCTAAAAGTTTAACATGTCATACAATACAGACCTGCTGAATGTTTGATTCAGGTTTATCCTTTGACAAAATAACTAAATTGTTAAACTGACGTCATTTTATATGTGTACCCTGTTGTCAAAATGACTGAATTGTTAATCTGATGTCATTCAGGTTTATCCTTTGACAAAATAACTAAATTGTTAAACTGACGTCATTTATGTGTACCCTGTTGTCAAAATGACTGAATTGTTAATCTGATGTCATTCAGGTTTATCCTTTGACAAAATAACTAAATTGTTAAACTGACGTCATTTATGTGTACCCTGTTGTCAAAATGACTGAATTGTTAATCTGATGTCATTCAGGTTTATCCTAGACAAAATAACAAAATTGTTAAACTGACGTCATTTATGTGTACCCTGTTGTCAAAATGACTGAATTGTTAATCTGATGTCATTCAGGTTTATCCTAGACAAAATAACTAAATTGTTAAACTGATGTCATTTATGTGTACCCTGTTGTCAAAATGACTGAATTGTTAATCTGATGTCATTCAGGTTTATCCTTTGACAAAATAACAAAATTGTTAAACTGATGTCATTTATGTGTACTCTGTTGTCAAAATAACTTAATTGTTAAACTGACGTCATTTATGTGTACCCTGTTGTCAAAATGACTGAATTGTTAATCTGATGTCATTCAGGTTTATCCTTTGACAAAATAACTAAATTGTTAAACTGACGTCATTTATGTGTACCCTGTTGTCAAAATAACTGAATTGTTAATCTGATGTCATTCAGGTGTATCTTTTGACAAATTGTTTGGAATGTTGGTTTGAAGTCACTCAGGTGTATCCTATGACAAATTGTCTGGATTGTTGGACTGAAGTCAATCGGGTGTATCTTGTTGACATAATGACTGGATTGTTGGTCTGAAGTCACTCGGGTGTATCCTTGACAAATTGTTTGAATTGTTGGTCTGAAGTCACTCAGGTGTATCCTTTGACAAATTGTTTGGAATGTTGGTTTGAAGTCACTCGGGTGTATCCTTTGACAAATTGTCTGGATTGTTGGACTGAAGTCAATCAGTTGTATCTTGTTGACATAATGACTGGATTGTTGGTCTGAAGTCAATCGGATCTATCCTTTGACAAATTGTTTGGATTGTTGGTCTGAAGTCACTTAGGTGTATCCTTTGACAAATTGTTTGGATTGTTGGTCTGAAGTCAATCGAGTGTATCTTGTTGACATAATGACTGGATTGTTAGTCTGAAGTCAATCAGGTGTATCTTGTTGACAAATTGTTTGGAATGTTGGTTTGAAGTCACTCGGGTGTATCCTTTGACAAATTGTCTGGATTGTTGGACTGAAGTCAATCAGTTGTATCTTGTTGACATAATGACTGGATTGTTGGTCTGAAGTCAATCGGATGTATCCTTTGACAAATTGTTTGGATTGTTGGTCTGAAGTCACTTAGGTGTATCCTTTGACAAATTGTTTGGATTGTTGGTCTGAAGTCAATCGAGTGTATCTTGTTGACATAATGACTGGATTGTTAGTCTGAAGTCAATCAGGTGTATCTTGTTGACAAATTGTCTGGATTGTTGGTCTGATGTCACTCAGGTGTATCCTTTGACAAATTGTTTGGATTGTTGGTTTGAAGTCAATCGGGTGTATCTTGTTGACATCATGAATGGATTGTTGGTCTGAAGTCAATCAGTTGTATCTTGTTGACAAATTTTCTGGATTGTTGGTCTGAAGTCATTTGGTTGTATCCTTTGACAAATTGTCTGGATTGTTGGTCTGAAGTCATTCGGGTTTATCCTTTGACAAGTTGTCTGGATTGTTGGTCTGAAGTCAATCAGGTGTACCCTGTTATCAAAATGACAAGTTTGTTTTAAAACAGCTAAAAGAAAAAAAAAAGAAATGTGAAAGACCTAGAAAGAGTGTCATTATTGTAATATAACTGATGTCTTGAAAATTGACATTTAATAGGTTTCCAAATGCATTGTTATAGAATAGTTACCTGCTTTAGATATTTATTTTACTCCTAAAAAACAATAAAAAAAACCTTTTTATTATTGAGATTCAACATATAAAGTGGCAATTAAGAACCCAACAAGAGTTTATTGATCACAGTGAAAGTTTAATTAACATTTCAAGTATTCTGGATAATCAAAATGAGTCACATTCTTCCATATTGTAATGAAATTTTCTGATGATTTTACAAGATTCTGTGTCCAGTAATAAGTATTAAAATGCTTAATAAAGCTATTATCTTGTAGAATTCAATTCACTTTCATTACATTTCCTGCCTGTTGGGCAAAAAGAGATATGTTTTCAGTTTAATATTGCTGTTGCATGTTTGTGCTACATATTTTTTCTTGACTCGGTGATTGCCTTTTATGTTTTCTGTAGGAATTTTTGTACATATTTTTTGATCCAGTAATTGCCTTTTTTTAATTTTCCATTTTCAGCTATTTTTTATGCCTAATTACATCTACTTTTGTTTTTTACATTTTGCTTTTAAGACTTTTAAATTACTCAATAAATTACAAAAGATTGATTTTTTTTTTAAAAAAAGATGGATATTGTTCTGTATTACAAGACAGAAACAAGTTTTATTGAACTGATATTGAAAAGAAAAGCTATTCAGTTTGTCGATCAGCGTTTGATATGCTTAATGCAGGCCTGGGATATTTTAAGCAGGATTAAGGTATTTTAAGCAAAAATAGGACATTTTAGACAGGATAGGAGTTTTTTAGGCAGGACAGGTATTTTAGGCAGAACTGTGGTATTTTATACAGGATGTGTTATTTTCAGCAGGACTGTGGCACTTTAGGCAGGACTGGTTTTAAGCAGGACTGTGGTATTTTAGGCAGGACTGTGACATTTTAGGCAGAACTGTGGCATTTTAGGGAGAACTGGGGTATTTTTGGCAGGACTGTGGCATTTTAGGCATTACTGGGGTATTTAAAGCAGGACTTTGGCATTTTAGGCAGGACTGGGAAATTTTAGGCAGATCTGGGATATTATGGGCAGGACTGGCATTTTAGGCAGGCCTGGGATATTTTAGGCAGGACTGTGGCATTTTAGGCAGAACTTGGGTATTTTTGGCAGGACTGTGGCATTTTAGGCAGGACTGAGGCATTTTAGGCAGGACTGGGATATTTTGAGGAGGACTGAGGTATTTTAGGCAAGACCAGGGGTTGGTATTTAAGTTAGGGCTTGGGTATTTAAGGCAGGAATTGGGTATTTTAGGCAAGACCAGGGGTTGGTATTTAAGTTAGGGCTGGGGTATTTAAGGCAGGAATTGGGTATTTTAGGCAAGACCAGGGGTTATCGAAAGGGCTTGTATTTTAGGCAGTATAGGAAATTTTAGACTTGAGTTGACTATTTTAGGGCAGGGCAGATAATTTAGTTAGGATAAGGGTATTTTAAGCATGATTAGAATATTTTTGTCAGGTCTGGGGTATTTAATACAGGTCCAGGGTATTTTATACAGTACTTGGGTATATGAGGCAGAACTGGCAATATTTCTGTAATATGACATGTTTATAAGAAAGATTTTCCATATATATGGATTTCTGATAATTCTGAGATTGACCACCATCCCAGAACTGAATTGACCAAACTGACCACTTAATAAAAATGATAAAATTATATCTATGTATAAAACACCTTTACTTTACCACATTATCCTGTATCCAACATTCACAGAAATTAAAGGCCCTGTTAAATGGTAAATCAAAGTTTATAAATGATCAAGTTTTACCATGTAACAGGGCCTTAAGATTTCATTTTATGATAAGCTCGAAGCCATAATATTTGTTTTATATATTTCTGATGTTTTAATTACAGTTCATGTAATCAATGTGTTTGTAGCCCTTTCCTCTACCATGCATATGCATCATCGACAGTTTTCAGTAATCAATCAGATATGTTTTAAATTGTAACCTTTTCTGTATGAGTGGAGTGGAGTAATGGTGTTTTACCCCCCAGTCAAGATTCTTTCACTTTTTTTGAGGCGGTCAGTTCTGGGATGGTGGAGAAAACTGGAATGCCTGGAGAAAACCACCCACCTTCGGCAAGCGAACTGACAAACTTTCTCACACTAGGTTCTGTCCCGAGTGGGATTGGAACCCAGACGGTGAGAGGTGCTGTGATCCGTAAGTGTGTGCTTTAGACCACTTGGCCACCGAGGCCCCTCTTTTTCTGTATGACATATTGTTAATATACAATTGCAGTCAGCACTTGACAGTCACCATATTATTTTTATGTTCAAAACTTTTGTTTTTTGCCTGGTAAACCTGTGTGCTATTTAATGTCTAAATCCTTACAATGCTTGAAATAACAACATAAAATAGTTAAATAAATAATATCAATAATTTTAAGAGTGTTAATTTAAAGATAAATGGAATTGGGAGTTGATAAGTTGACATAAAAGCTCTTAAGATTTTTTTTTCAAATAAATCATAGAAGAGAAATTGACATTTTGGAAATCAATACTGTATAAAACACCTAGAAAGGGATAAATATATACAGTATTATAGGTATAAAAATGTCTGTTATTTTTTGTAAACCCAGGTCACTAATCTATTCACTTTAACTGTTAAACACACAGATCTAATTAAATTTATACTTTTTTTTCTGGCAAGACTATTTTATGAAAACAAGTGGTTTATGTATTTATTATTTATTTTTTATTTTATTCATTTATTTATTTTTTTTTTTTTTGCGTGTGGGCAAATGTTATGTTAAGCAGTTTTGTATGACATTTACTTGAAACTGAAAGTCAAATGCTTTTTAGAGCAGCATCAAACCCTTAGAGAATGATTGTATTGCCTATTACCAGCTAAGAATCATGCCATGAGATGCCATTCATTGGCATGAAAATGATTTTTTGATATTTAAAGTACTGGTTTTTTCAAACAAGCTCTAGACATCTCTAGTAGTCTAAAATGTTGACTTTTGTATCAAAGCACTTCTCAGTGTTTCAGAATTAAATTTCACTCTTAATATATCCTAAAGTTAAAAGAAAGTATTTTATTGTCGCTTGCCAAAAGCCTGCGCTTTCTCCAGGTTACAATTTATTGCACCATTAAAGACCTGATTACCTGATATATCAAGTAAAATAAATAACAAAAGGACCATTCCAGTTCAAATACCACATTATAGTTCTATTTAACATAACTTTAAATGTGACTGTTTTTTAATTTTTTTTATTATTTTTTTTTTTTCCATTACAGATATGGTAACACAGAGAATTATCTCCCTTTGTCGTGTGATAAATCAGGACCTTTATGGAGTGTTTATTCAACATTGGGACCATATTTTACGAAGGTTTCCAGTTTTATCAGATCACGATGGATCATTGTTGAAGTTCCTATAGTAATAGAAGTAGTCGGAGAGTTAGCTGCTTACGTTAATGTCACAAATGGTAATAAATATTCAATCACTCTTTTGTAGTCAGGGCTTCGGTGGCCAAGTGGTCTAAAGTGTGTGCTTAAGGATCACAGTGCCTCTTACTGCCTGGGTTGAATCCCACTCAGGACATATCCTAGCCTGAGAAAGTTTGTCAGTTCGCTTGCAGAAGGTGGGTGGTTTTCTCCAGGCACTCCGGTTTCCGCCACCATCCCAAACTGACCGCCTTGAATTAAGTGAAAGATTCTTGACTGGGGCATAAAACACCATTACTTCACTCCAATGTACTCTTTTGTAGTCATTCTCTTAGTCCATCTTTTCTGTTATGTAAAAACATCATGAATTATTGGATCATGGTTGATATTACCATGGTCAAACAAGACATTACAATGTAACAAAAAACGGAAAAATAGACCCTTTATAAGCAGGGCAGGGCTCTCACTGGGCTTGATTTGGGGCCAATATTGGGCCCCATTTCCAATGCAAAAAAGGCTTATTTTTCCCAATTTGAACCTAGATTTTCCCCAATTCCAAAAAAAAAAAGAAAAAAAGAATGTTGTGACATGATATCAATTTGTTAACATTTGTACATAATACGGGTTAAAACATTCTAATTCTATGACTGAGGCACAGTTGGAAAGGGCTGTCAACAAATTCAGGTACATGGACAGAATTTTGCAATTTTTAAAACTGGTTGCTAACATATGAATGGTCATTAAAAAGTTTGTTCAGAAAGGTAGTTATTAAATAAAATAATCTTTTAATATAATAAATATAGTTATTAAAGCAATTATTAAATAGTTTTTAAACTCTATTTGATTTTTCCCAAAATCAGTCAAATCCACACTAATTTTCACAATTCCAAGGGCCTTTGCCCCATTCCCAAAATAAGCTGTGAGAGCCCTTCAGGGCATTATTATACAAATTCAGGTGATCTGGATAGTCTGGTGTTTTCAGAAGTGACCATCTTGATGTCAGTAACATAATCTTGATTGGGTGTAAAACACCATTCTTCTACTACCAACAATAACCATTTATTTTATGCATTTAGATAATATTTTTGTCTATAAATTGATACATGTATAATGTATATCTACAAAATAGAATAATTTTTTCTAGTTGGTCTGCCAGAAAATTGGAAAAGAAACAAGACAAAGGAATTAATTGAGTTATGTTTATCAAGATATATACATTTATTTTATTTGGGGATTTGGCAGAGTAGATACTCCGAGATAAAATATTAATAGAAAATACGGAGAGATCAAACACACGCACTCATTATTGTCAAAAGAAAATGATTTTCATGTAAGAAAGTATGTTTAGGTGATTTTACCTAGGAGGTGTACACCTTTAGTATTGAATTTATAAATATAGTAGAAGCCCAGAGCTAACACACAAAAAATTGATCAACATGTCAAAGTAACAAAGTCTGCACTTATTATAAATGATAGGAGGGGACTTGTATTTTTTATTTCACACAGCAGGGGCCTCTTATATCATCATTTATCAGAGTAGGTTGGGTTTATTGGGGGTCAGAGTTCAAGTTCTCTTATCCCATTTGTCTTGAGAAAACAAGGTACCCTCTCTTTTATATCAGGGAAATGTTTACTCTTTGATCTTTGGTTATATGAGGATATGGATGAATAAATGTTTTTTTTTTCAGTTCTTACATCAGGAACTTGAGTCAAATAGGGTTATTGAATTCTTATATTGGTGTTGTTTGAAGATGAACAATTTTAATGTAAATTTGTATTGAGGTTAGGGGTCAGTTTTTCAATAAATTTTGCCTTGAGATAGAGTGTGCCCCATTAGTAAGAATGTTGAGTCTCTGTTTCTCGGTCATATTGGGGTCGTGAACTATGAAATATTTTTTTCCTGTTGTTTTGTTTTAGTTTTTACATCTTGAAACTGTTTATGTAAAGTTGTTTGACATTTCCTGTGTACATATAAACATAGGAATTAACGTAATAATGATAATTTGTCTCATTTCTCTTCTTGGTATATTGGAAGTTCTGGACTGGATTTCACCAAAATATGGATAAGTGGGCTGAACTTTAAATCATAATTTGAACAAAGTGCAAAAGAAGCAGAAAATAAATAAATAAATAAGTCAATCAGTCAATCATTAAATCAATCAATTACAGCCTAATCTTAATCAGAATTGTCAACTTGCTTTGATGGATAAAATGTAAAACCTGGCTTTCAAACTAAAGAAGTTGATAAAATTTGAAGGTTCATAGTGATCGAGCTACACTGTTTTAATGTTGAAGTAGGTGATCAAGCTACACTGTTTTAATGTTGAAGTAGGTGATCAAGCTACACTGTTCTAATGTTGAAGCATGTGATCAAGCTACACTGTTCTAATGTTGAAGCAGGTGATCAAGCTACACTGTTCTAATGTTGAAGTAGGTGATCAAGCTACACTGTTCTAATGTTGAAGCAGGTGATCAAGCTACACTGTTTTAATGAATGTTGAAGTAGGTGATCAAGCTACACTGTTCTAATGTTGAAGTAGGTGATCAAGCTACACTGTTCTAATGTTGAAGCATGTGATCAAGCTACACTGTTCTAATGTTGAAGCAGGTGATCAAGCTACACTGTTCTAATGTTGAAGTAGGTGATCAAGCTACACTGTTCTAATGTTGAAGCAGGTGATCAAGCTACACTGTTCTAATGTTGAAGCAGGTGATCAAGCTACACTGTTTTAATGAATGTTGAAGCAGGTGATCAAGCTACACTGTTTTAATGTTAAAGCAGGTGATCAAGCTACACTGTTTTAATGTTAAAGCAGGTGATCAAACTACACTGTTCTCATGTTAAAGCCCAAATCTATCATAAGTCAGATTCACCAAGAATTGGAAAATTAAAAAAAAAAATAAATACAAAAAAATAGATAGATTAATTAATTAATAAATAATTACAAATAAAGTGCAATATTTCCCTGAATTGGTAATTAGCTATAGATAGCTGTTTTATTGGTGGTCAAGTAGATGGAAGCAGAGACACATTGTGTTTGGCACCTTGTCAGTTCCCTTGCTGAAGGTTTTCTTGTGACTCTTTGTTTTTCTCTAACTATAGTGACAGTCTCAATGTTCTTCCACTCCTGGATAGCTCACAATCAATACTACTGTTTATTGAGTTTCTCTATAGTTTTATAGAATTTAAAAACTTGACTTTGGTAGGAATAGCTCTGTAAAATCCGAAGTAAGTCTCGCCTTCAATGATCTCCTTTTTAACAAACCTTCTGTATCATTTAAATAACCTAACATTAATTGTACTGTGATTGATGACATCTACTCCACTCTGTCAATAGAATTATAAGTATAAAATGTATATATGTTATCCTAAACATCTCTCGGGGAAGAGAATACATTTATACATCATTATAGGTTACCGTGTGTCACAGGATGTTTTTTAACTGATTACTACTTATTTTACTGGTTTGTGATGCCAGACACAGACTGCTTCTTAAAATCTGTAATACATGTGTGAACTACAATACACAGCTTATAATTCTGTAGTTGTCATTATACCCAGACAGCTTCTTGACAAGAAACTAAAAAAAAAATGATTTAAAAAAATAAAAAATTTTAAAAAGTGCAAACCTTTTTACTTGTTATTTGATGTTAATTTATTAACCTAAATTCAGAAATCTTTGATTGTGCCAATATTAGGTTTTAAGACTGAGTATCATAAGAAATCAGAGGAGCCTTGGTGGCCGAGTGGTCTAAAGGGTGCGCTTATGGATCACAGTGCCTCTCACCACCTCGGTTCAAATCCCACTCAGGACAGATCCTAGTGTAAGAAAGTTTGTCAATTTGCTTGTCGAAGGTCGGTGGTTTTCTCCGGGCACTCCGGTTTCCTCCACCATCCCAGAACTGACGGTCTCAACATAAGTGAAAGAATCTTGACTAGGGCATAAAACACCATTACTCCAATCCACTCCTAAGAAATCAGAATTCTAAGGTTCATTTGAAGGTTGAGAAGAAAAAACTTGAAATTAGAATATTTTTTGGATATTTCTAGTATCCACTGTTTTCAACCTTCATATGCATGTTTCCGTGTTTCCTTGGAAATAAAAAAACCTTGTCTCAGTTATCAATGAAATTGATAAATCAGCATTTAATTAGGTACTGTAATCTTTTAAGATCAACCTTGATGATGACCACAGCGATGATGACTGCAGCGACGTCTTATTTTTCATGGCTTATTGTTTTATTCCAACTTGATTTACCACTTAGATATTTAACCTCCTAGTCACATATAATGATCTCCTCGTAATAAAAAGAGAGAGACAGTATTAACACTCTATCATACTAATCTGGAAATGAACACTGGGAATTAATTTTCGTTGCCGTTTTCAAGGCGTTTACATCATTATTATGGCTAATCTTGATGTATGATCTGTCAAAACAAATCTTTCTTAAAAACATAGTAGTACCAATAAGTTGTAGATTTATCACACTTGAGAATTTTATCTTCTCTAAGAACATCATGATCAAACATTTTAGACTTGGGACTGTTTGTCTGTCAGAGAAATAATTATTCTTTCTTTTAAGCTGATTGTTTGCCCTTCTTGAAAGAGTCAATTCTGGCTAATCTGTTCTAAATTCATAATCATCATCATATATACTTTTGAAAAAAAAAAAATATTAAAAGGTCAATGCCTGATTAAGTCTGTATAGATTTTCCAGACTTTAAGTAGAAAACAAGTTGACTTCATAAGTTATAGATATTAGCTTTTACTTTTAAATCGCCATTATTGAGATGGTAAGGGTTTGATCACAACACTTTAAATGATCATTATTGAGATGGTAAGGGTTTGATCACAACACTTTAAATGATCATTATTGAGATGGTAAGGGTTTGATCACAACACTTTAAATGATCATTATTGAGATGGTAAGGGTTTGATCACCATACTTTAAATAGCCATTATTGAGATGGTTAGGGTTTGATCACCATACTTTAAATAGCCATTATTCAGATGGTTAGGGTTTGATCACCATACTTTAAATAGCCATTATTGAGATGGTTAGGGTTTGATCACCATACTTTAAATAGTCATTATTGAGATGGTAAGGGGTTTGATCACCACACTTTAAATAGTCATTATTGAGATGGTTAGGGTTTGATCACCACACATTAAATAGCCATTATTGAGTCTGTTAGGGTTTGATCACCACACATTAAATAGCCATTATTGAGATGGTAAGGGTTTGATCACCACACATTAAATAGTCGTTATTGAGTTGGTTAGGGTTTGATCACCACACTTTAAATAGCCATTATTGAGATGGTTAGGGTTTGATCACCACACATTAAATAGCCATTATTGAGTCGGTTAGGGTTTGATCACCACACATTAAATAGTCATTATTAAGATGGTTAGGGTTTTATCACTACACTTTAAAAAGTTTTTATTGAGATGGTAAGGGTTTGATCACCATGCTTTAAATAGTCATTATTGAGTTGGTTAGGGTTTGATCACCACACTTTAAATAGCCATTATTGAGATGGTTAGGGTTTGATCACCACACATTAAATAGTCATTATTGACATGGTTAGGGTTTGATCACCACACTTTAAATGGTCATTATTAAGATGGTTAGGGTTTTATCACTACACTTTAAAAAGTATTTATTGAGATGGTAAGGGTTTGATCACCATGCTTTAAATAGTCATTATTGAGTTGGTTATGGTTTGATCACCACACTTTGATTAGTTATTATTAAGTTGGTTAGGGTTTGATCACTACACTCTAAATAGCCATTATTGAGATGGTTAGGGTTTGATCACCACACATTAAATAGCCATTATTGAGATGGTTAGGGTTTGATCACCACACTTTAAATAGCCATTATTGAGATGGTTAGGGTTTGATCACCACACTTTAAATAGTCATTATTGAGATGGTTAGGGTTTGATCACCACACTTTGAATAGTCATTATTGAGTTGGTTGAGGTTTGATCACCACACTTTAAATAGCCATTATTGAGATGGTTAGGGTTTGATCACCACACTTTAAATAGCCATTATTGAGATGGTTAGGGTTTGATCACCACACATTAAATAGTCATTATTGAGATGGTTAGGGTTTGATCACCACACATTAAATAGCCATTATTGAGATGGTTAGGGTTTGATCACCACACATTAAATAGCCATTATTGAGATGGTTAGGGTTTGATCACCACACATTAAATAGTCATTATTGAGTCTGTTAGGGTTTGATCACCACACTTTAAATGGTCATTATTGAGTCTGTTAGGGTTTGATCACCACACATTAAATAGCCATTATTGAGATGGTTAGGGTTTGATCACCACACTTTAAATAGCCATTATTGAGATGGTTAGGGTTTGATCACCACACTTTAAATAGTCATTATTGAGATGGTTAGGGTTTGATCACCACACTTTAAATAGCCATTATTGAGATGGATAGGGTTTGATCACCACACATTAAACAGCCATTATTGAGTCGGTTAGGGTTTGATCACCACACATTAAATAGCCATTATTGAGATGGTTAGGGTTTGATCACCACACATTAAATAGTCATTATTGAGATGGTTAGGGTTTGATCACCACACATTAAATAGTCATTATTGAGATGGTTAGGGTTTGATCACCACACTTTAAAAAGCTATTATTGAGATGGTTAGGGTTTGATCAACATACTTTGATTAACAATTTTTGAGATGGTTAGGGTTTGATCACCACACTTTAAATAGACGTTATTGAGATGGTTATCTAGTCAATATCAGAGTTTTAATTAGCACTCCTGTGCATTTTTTTTTCAGTGTTGTGGTTCCTAATAAATCATTTTAGTTTTCAATTCAAACCTTTCATTTGTTTAACTCATTCTGGTTTAAACAGGTAAACTCTTCTTGCCATTACTCATTGCCCTCATTTTTTTTTTTAAGGATTTTTTGCCCTCATTATTTTAGGATTTTCTGACATATTTCCTTTGGCAAGAGGTAAAATTTATTTTCTCTCCCATTTCTTATTTGACCTATTTAGCTTGACCTTTTTTATTAATTGCTGCTTTAGGCTTGTGTTACAATGTTGTCTAGTTAAAATATAAAACAAAGGATAATTTTACCTAAATCTTTAATGTGAAATTGTATTTATAATATTTCTTATTTACTGTGTAAAGTCAAACCTGCCTTAAAGGCCATCTCTATATAAGGGCCACCTGCTTATAAAGGCCAATAAAATTCTATCTCAGTTGCTCTGTATTCACATTATTTAAACTTCTATATAAAGGTCACCTGCCCATAAATGCCAGTTCTACTGATTTCCATGGGTGGCCTTTATAGACAGGTATGACTATATATTCAAAAGTTAATGTTTAAAATAATACATGTAAAATTTCAAGACATTTAACATAACATCAGCTTTTTCAAAAGCACAATTATTGGTCTTGATTATACTCCCACACTTACAAAAACATAAACCCAGGGGTGTGATGGTACAGAATAGAATAAAAAACATAAACCCAGGGGTGTGAAGGTACAGAAATTGAATAAAATACATAAACCCAGGGGTGTGAGGGTACAGAGATAGAATCAAAAACATTAACCCAGGGGTTGAGGGTAGAGATTGAATCAAAAACATAAACCCAGGGGTGTGATTGTACAGAGATAGAATCAAAAACATAACCCAGGGGTTTGGGGGTACAGAGATAGAATCAAAAACATAAACCCAGGAGTGTGTGAGGGTACAGAGATAGAATCAAAAACATAAACCCAGGGGTGTGTGAGGGTACAGAGATAGAATCAAAAACATAAACCCAGGGATTTGGGGGTACCTAGATAGAATCAAAAACATAAACCCAGGGGTTGAGGGTAGAGATTGAATCAAAAACATAAATCCAGGGGTTGAGGGTAGAGATAGAATCATAAACATAACACCAGGGGTGTGATTGTACAGATATAGAATCAAAAACATAACCCAGGGGTTTGGGGGTACAGAGATAGAATCAAAAACATAAACCCAGGGGTTGAGGGTAGAGATTGAATCAAAAACATTAACCCAGGGGTTGAGGGTAGAGATTGAATCAAAAACATAAACCCAGGGGTGTGATTGTACATAGATAGAATCAAAAACATAACCCAGGGGTTTGGGGGTACAGAGATAGAATCAAAAACATAAACCCAGGAGTGTGTGAGGGTACAGAGATAGAATCAAAAACATAAACCCAGGGGTGTTAGGGTACAGAGATAGAATCAAAAACATAAACCCAGGGGTGTGAGGGTACAGAGATAGAATCAAAAACATAAACCCAGGGGTTGTGAGGGTACATAGATAGAATCAAAAACATAAACCCAGGGGTGTGAGGGTACAGAAATAGAATCAAAAACATAAACCCAGGGATTTGGGGGTACCTAGATAGAATCAAAAACATAAACCCAGGGGTGTGAGTGTACAAAAATGGAATAAAAAACATAAACCCAGGGATTTGGGTGAACAGAGATAGAATCAAAAACATAAACCCAGGGGTGTTAGGGTACAGAGATAGAATCAAAAACATAAACCCAGGGGTGTGAGGGTACAGAGATAGAATCAAAAACATAAACCCAGGGGTTGTGAGGGTACATAGATAGAATCAAAAACATAAACCCAGGGGTGTGAGGGTACAGAAATAGAATCAAAAACATAAACCCAGGGGTGTGAGAGTACAGAGATAGAATCAAAAACATAAATCCAGGGTTGTGAGGGTACAGAAATAGAATAAAAAACATAAACTCAGGGGTGTGAGGGTACAGAGATAGAATCAAAAACATAAATCCAGGGTTGTGAGGGTACAGAAATAGAATAAAAAACATAAATCCAGGGTTGTGAGTGTACAAAGATAGAATCAAAAACATAAATCCAGGGGTGTGAGTGTATAGAAATAAAATAAAAAACATAAACCCAGGGGTGTGAGGGTACAGAGATACAATCAAAAACATAAATCCAGGGTTGTGAGGGTACAGAAATAGAATAAAAAACATAAATCCAGGGTTGTGAGGGTGCAAAGATAGAATCAAAAACATAAATCCAGGGTTGTGAGAGTACAGAAATAGAATAAAAAACATAAATCCAGGGGTGTGAGGGTACAAAGATAGAATCAAAAACATAAATCCAGGGTTGTGAGGGTACAAAGATAGAATCAAAAACATAAATCCAGGGGTTGTGAGGGTACAGAAATAGAATCAAAAACATAAACCCAGGGGTGTGAGGGTACAGAGATAGAATCAAAAACATAAATCCAGGGTTGTGAGGGTACAGAAATAGAATCAAAAACATAAACCCCGGGGTGTGAGGGTACAGAGATAGAATCAAAAACATAAACCCAGGGGTGTGAGGGTACAGAGATAGAATCAAAAACATAAATCCAGGGGTGTGAGGGTACAAAGATAGAATCAAAAACATAAATCCAGGGTTGTGAGGGTACAAAGATAGAATCAAAAACATAAACCCAGGGGTGTGAGGGTACAGAGATAGAATCAAAAACATAAATCCAGGGTTGTGAGGGTACAAAGATAGAATCAAAAACATAAATCCAGGGTTGTGAGAGTACAGAAATAGAATAAAAAACATAAACCCAGGGGTGTGAGGGTACAAAGATAGAATCAAAAACATAAATCCAGGGTTGTGAGGGTACAAAGATAGAATCAAAAACATAAATCCAGGGTTGTGAGAGTACAGAAATAGAATAAAAAACATAAATCCAGGGGTGTGAGGGTACAAAGATAGAATCAAAAACATAAATCCAGGGTTGTGAGGGTACAAAGATAGAATCAAAAACATAAATCCAGGGGTTGTGAGGGTACAGAAATAGAATCAAAAACATAAACCCAGGGGTGTGAGGGTACAGAGATAGAATCAAAAACATAAATCCAGGGTTGTGAGGGTACAAAGATAGAATCAAAAACATAAATCCAGGGTTGTGAGGGTACAGAAATAGAATAAAAAACATAATTCCAGGGTTTTGAGGGTACAAAGATAGAATAAAAAACATAAATCCAGGGTTGTGAGGGTACAAAGATAGAATCAAAAACATAAATCCAGGGGTGTGAGGGTACAAAGATAGAATCAAAAACATAAATCCAGGGGTGTGAGGGTACAAAGATAGAATCAAAAACATAAATCCAGGGTTGTGAGGGTACAAAGATAGAATCAAAAACATAAACCCAGGGTTGTGAGGGTACAAAGATAGAATCAAAAACAAATCCAGGGGTGTGAGGGTACAGAGATAGAATCAAAAACATAAATCCAGTGTCGTGAGGGTACAAAGATAGAATCAAAAACATAAATCCAGGGGTGTGAGGGTACAGAGATAGAATCAAAAACATAAATCCAGGGTTGTGAGGGTACAGAAATAGAATCAAAAACATAAATCCAGGGTTGTGAGGGTACAGAAATAGAATCAAAAACATAAATCCAGGGTTGTGAGGGTACAGAAATAGAATAAAAAACATAAACCCAGGGGTGTGAGGGTACAGAGATAGAATCAAAAACATAAACCCAGGGGTGTGAGGGTACAGAAATAGAATCAAAAACATAAATCCAGGGTTGTGAGGGTACAGAAATAGAATAAAAAACATAAACCCAGGGGTGTGAGGGTACAGAGATAGAATCAAAAACATAAATCCAGGGTTGTGAGGGTACATAGATAGAATCAAAAACATAAATCCAGGGTTGTGAGTGTACAGAAATAGAATAAAAAACATAAATCCAGGGTTGTGAGGGTACATAGATAGAATCAAAAACATAAACCCAGGGGTGTGAGGGTACAGAGATTGAATCAGAAACATAAATCCAGGGTTGTGAGGGTACAGAAATAGAATAAAAAACATAAATCCAGGGGTGTGAGGGTACAGAGATAGAATCAAAAACATAAATCCAGGGTTGTGAGGGTACAAAGATAGAATCAAAAACATTTTTCTTTATATAAAGCTTGTATCAAATTGATGTGCAGTATGCAATATAAAAACATGGACCATAAACTTGCATTTGCAGAGTTATCACTCCTTGATTGTTTTGTTGTTTTGCTTATAGCTGCATCACACACACACACACACACACACACACACACATATTTATATATACAATTTACCACAATTCTTGTCAATTTTAAATGCATTTCTAATGTAATGGGTGTCTTAAAATTATAGTAAAATATTAAAACATGGTTATCTCCCTTTAATACAGATATGTTTGGATTGGTTCGTTATTCTTTTTTCTTTTCATTGATTGATTAGTCGTTGTTTCTTGAGAAGGACTTTTGTGGGTTAGGGAGTCTCTTACATTTTTACCCCTGAAATTGTAAAATTGATCTGATTAGCCTTAAATCTCATTACAGTCTTCTGGTCACTCTGCCATTTTGTGAAAGTTCGTGTTATAAATTGACTTAGATTTACTGTTTATATTTTGGTAACTACTTTGATTTTTATCTCATAGCTGCAATGTACAGAAAAACTTTTATATGAACATACCTGTCGAGTCACATGTATTACACCTCTGTCACATGCATTTTTGATGTAAATTAAGCTCAATTTTTAAGCTTTCAGACTCTTGCGTTTTATTTCAGATGTTGACAGCAGTGACTCATCATGGCCATTTCAAGTGTCCATATTTTTGAGAATAAACAACATGTCACATGTGATTACAGAATTAGCAGAAGACAGTATAATTATTGGTAGATTACAACATGTTTTTAGAATGGTAGGAAATCAAACAGTAGGTGAGTTGTAGTGATATAACATTTGAAAAATAACAATATCTAAAAATGTTTTATATATATTATACATATGAGTCGAGTTGAGTAATGGTGTTTCATGTTCCAGTCAAGAATATTTCACTTATATAAAGACATGGCCAGCTATAGGTGAAAGTGCGGAAACTTTGCCTGTGTGTTGGGCTAATGTCATTTATAATACAGCAGGGTTCTTTATCATGCCATGCCTTCTGTGACACAGGACCTCGTTTATTTTAAGTTCCAATCTAAAAGAACCATAACTTTCATTTTGTAATGCTGAGTGCTTGGCAAAAGAACAGTCACTACCACTTTCAAAGTATTGGGTCAGACCCAGTCAGGGTTCAAACCCATAACCTCCCACTTACGGAGAGAGCAATCTACCAACTGAGCTACCACAGTGGTATATTATATGTATGGTCACTGTACAAAGGATATAAAAGACCCACTTCATTGTATGAAAAGTTCTGGTATTTTAGGTTAGTAGTAATGCTTGTATTGCCGGTACTTGTAGGTTGAGATACATTTAGATATCTATTTCACCCAGACACATCACAATGAAAAGTTTTGAAGTCAGTTTTGTTGTTTTTGGCACATCCTATTGAACATAATTTTGTTTCAGATATTCATTTACAGTATATTA
Source organism: Tegillarca granosa (assembly GCA_029721355.1). Taxonomy (NCBI): domain Eukaryota; kingdom Metazoa; phylum Mollusca; class Bivalvia; order Arcoida; family Arcidae; genus Tegillarca; species Tegillarca granosa. The sequence continues at coordinate 10,295,841 of CM056608.1, forward strand.
TTAATTGCACATGTAACCCTTTCTTTGCTCTTTATAAAGAATTCAATTAATATGTTTAGAATAGGTTAGAAAATTGAGACTAATGTCATTAGAGAGAAATCTAAATCAGGCTTCACAGATAATTGAAACTTGAATGTCTGTGAATCTAAATCCAGACATTTGTGGGAATTGCCAGACAAATTAATCACACTCATTGTTATTTCATCAATCTGGATGTATAGAATGACTATTAAAATTAGGATGGTGCAGGTGGGTTTTTTGCATTAATTTTTTCCTTTGGTATAAGTTTTTTTTTTATCTGACAATATTACATCATTCTGTTTTGAGAGGTCAGGTGTGCACCTGACAAGGTCATACAGTTGGATTATAACTTCTTATATTACTGTGTGTCTTATTTATGTCCTCCAGGCCAGGAGTTTGGTCTGAATCATCCGTGCCATTTGTTGTATAAGTTTCATCTGTTAGAATACTTTATTTTTCATTTTATAGAAATTAGCAGTGTCTGTGTACTTTTACTTGAACATTTATAGAAATATAAATGATTGAGTTTCAGGTGCTTCATATTTAAAATATGTAACTATTATGAAATGGCATGTGCTCCTTGACAATAAAGATTGATAAAATCACTGTCATTGGGTACATTTTGACATAAATACGAAAATCTACTGGTAGAAAGACAGGAATTATTTTTGACATTGTAAACATTGTACCCAGTATCTTTTGTTTTGTTTTCAATAATAAAAGATTGCCTCAAACAGGGGAAATAATTTTTGAAAAAATCAGTCATTTTTATACGCCCGTCATATGACGGGACGTATTATGTTACGGTGCTGTCCGTCCGGGCGGGCGGGCGGGCGGGCGGGCGGGCGTCTGTTAACAATTTGTATTCCGTTCAATAGAGACCACAAACATTTATGGATTCAAATGAAATTTGGTATACAGCTTTACCATGGTAATACCTTGTGCAAGTTCGAATTACAACTTTTTCGGATTATTTTTGGAGGAGTTATGCCCCTTTTTTAACTTAGAAATTTTTGTATGTATGACCATGTGGTTTCCGATCATCAGAGCCTTCAACTATTTATGGATTCAAATGAAATTTGGTATACACATTTACGATGTTATTATCTGGTGCAAGTTCGAATTACAACTTTTTCAGATTATTTTTGGAGGAGTTATGCCCCTTTTTTAACTTAAAACACCTTTTTATCATACTGCACAGATCACGACAACAGTTCAAATTATAATTAACCTTTATAGATATAAATTATTTCAGGTTGGTTAAAAAAAAGGTTCTCAAAACATTTCAGACAAAAAATGTATTTGTTTCCTAAAATCTTCCTGCATGCAATGCTTAACACATGAAAACACTGCCATGACCTAACATTATATTTTAAACTTCTTCCTTCCTGGAAATGAATATGAATTTTATAGCAGTCTACTACTATCCATTTAGCAATATATTTTTACATACATATATCCTAGTTGTACTTATACTTCTCAGTAAGGAATGGAACAATCTAGAGGATTAGTGACGAATTCATTCGGAACATCCTCTGGATGTGAAATGATAAAGGGGACAACTTTCTCCTTTTTAGCAGCATATATTTGCATCTTGGGGACCTTGAAAACTCCTCGATAGATTTTGCTAAAAATTTCTGAGGTTATGGAGTCTAATGCGATCTAGCTATCTCACTTTGTGAAATTTTTGGGAAAAATCAGTATTATACTTAATTTTGGGGTCAAACATGCAAAAAATGAATTTTTCCAAAAAACAATTACGTTTAACGCACTCCTGTTCAATAACAGTTCATTGTACGAAAAAGTCGTCCATTGACCGAAAAATGTTTAAGATCTGACGGAAAAGACGGTATTTTTATATTTTTTCAATCTTTTACATAAAATCCACAATAACTGTTTAAAGTCGGCGCTATCATCCAAAAACAATTTAACGTACCGTTTTGAATTCGTACCCATATTAAAGTAACCAATTCTTTACCAAATTATTGGTAGGTTTGGCACTTATCCGTTAGGTCTGTGTCAAACTTTTGAGTGGCAAGTTCTGTGGATGAGCTCTACTGATAGAAATCCTCTAGATTGTTCCATTCTTTCCCGCGAAACCCCTAAAGGTGTTGCCACACTAGTAAATAGTACTACTCGATCAATATAACACGGGCGTATAATGCTACGCTCGGCGGTGCTCTTGTTTTTGTTTAAATGCATAAACTTGATTGTATTTATTTTTTCATGTATCTTCACTTATAAGTTAAACAATCTTGACACAAAATTAGTATGTGGATGTAACTTTCTGAACTCAGCTAAAACATAAAGTGTGACTGATTTTTTTCTGGATAACTTACAGATTTTTGTCATAGAGACCTCATACTTGGTTGTTAGTTGTAAATATTTGTTTGAGCTCAGATGATAAATGAAGTATAAAAATAAGTTCTCCTTCTTTTTTCACGAAAAGTACACAATCCAGAAATTTGCTACACAGTTTCATTTTTACTATACAAACCCCAAAATTAGTATGTTGATATAACTGTCTGACCTCTAATACTGAAGTTTGAAAGTAGGTCACCATAACCTACTTTTAGCTTTTGGAACAAAAGTACCATATGAAACAAATGGAATATTATTTAGACCCCAAAAAAGGAAAAAAAAAAAAAAAAAAAATAACAAAGAATTCCTAGCTTTGGTTTAGTTGGATGACACAATTTAAATAGCACCCTATTTTAGTTATAAATTGTTTATTTTATAGTTTTTTCATGTCATTTCAGAAATTGTAGTTTGTCTTTTTGTTCAATGAATAAGACATTTTATTAAAGATATCTCATTTTACCATTTTATTATTGTATAAATTTGGTTTTATGCAGTCAAAAAAAAAAAAAAAATAAAAAATAAATAAATAAAATAAATTAATTAATAAATAAATTAATTTAAAAAAAGAAATAAATAAATAAAAATAAAATAATAAAGAAAATTTGATTTTCGAACTATAGTAAATCATTTTTCTAGCCATTATTTATCAGGTAAGCTTGTCAGGCCCATTGAGCCTCTCATTTGAGCATCTGTTTTAATGAGTGTCCTTTTTTTGTTAAATCAGCCCCTGATACAAGTTTCAACCAAAGACCTTGAAACTCCCCATTGTCTTGTTACTATATACATGTATATATAGAAGTCTGACATCACAGAATTATTTAGGATTTATTACTTGTATTTAGCAATCGTTATAACAGAGAGGTCTTGTTCTTGCCTATAGTTTTCAACCAAGAGCCTTCATCGAATAACACACACACACACACACACACACACACACACACACACACACACACACACACACATCAATTGTTATGCTTGAATTATTTCAGGGTTTGAATATTGTTATTTTAGCAGTCTTTCTTTAGAGAGTTCCTATTTTGTTATTTTAAGTTTTCCTACATTTTTCAAGCAAGAACTTAAAATCATCACAGATTTTTTATGTATATTAAAGGTGTACACCTCACTCTGTAGAATTTTGAAATCTATTCAGTGGTTTTGTTTGCCTAAAATTACTACCGAATGAAGGTAGTTTCCCCTTGAGAAATAAGACTAAAATTTCCCAATTTGACAACTAAAATTCCCCAAAAGGTAACAGTGACACACAATCATATAGTTGTCCAAAACTGTTCTGACAGACAAAAAATGTTAGATATTGTCACAATAAAAAATTTTTGCAATGAATTTCAAAATTCTGAGCATAATATGTGACATAAAAAGGGTACAAATTTTCCCTTTCTGAAAGGTGGAAGGTAGTTTTTAAAAACCATAGCAAAATCACTGCTATTTAAAACTAAGGTCTGTTCCCTTATGCAAATCATTCCTTAGCTGGATTTGGATTAATATAATTTTGTAATTTTAGATTCATTAATTTCCAAATGTTTGGCTTATGTTTTTTATCTATCAAACTTTCAGGTCTAAGTTTCACTGATGAGGAATGAATTTCCGAAATGTGCACATCTGGCATATCAATATTTAACTGGTATTTGTTTTATATATTTATGAACTTTTTCCACACTTTACAACATTTCAGCAACCCAACCAATTAAGTCTTTAATTTTACTTCAGATTGAATGGTTATAGTTTTACCACATAATATATGAATTGATTTCCAACAGTTGCTGTACTTAATTGATGCCAAGTTGGTGAAAGAAAAAAAGAAAATGAACCAATCATTTGTTTAAAGAAATTGTGCTATAGGAATAGTTTTTGTAAGATGCTGTTGATGCTTCCAGAATTCAAAGCTTTTGATCATTTATCCCATGCATCTTATATGTCTGCCTGTCCAGAACCAGCAGCTGTTTGGGGATTCCATGGACCTTTGCTATCTTCTGATGTATCTGCCTGTCCAGAACCAGCAGCTGTTTGGGGATTCCATGGACCTTTGCTATCTCCTGATGTATCTGCCTGTCCAGAACCAGCAGCTGTTTGGGGATTCCATGGAACTTTGCTTTCTCCTGATGACTATCTGTCTGTCCAAAACTAGCAGCGATATTGGGATTCCATGGACCTTTGCTTCCCCTGATGTATCTGTCTGTCCAAAACCAGCAGTGATTTTGGGATTTCATGGACCTTTGCTATAACCTGATGTATCTATCTGTCCAAAACAAGCAGTCATTTTGGGATTCCATGGACCTCTGCTATCTTCTGATGTATCTGTCTGTCCAAAACCAGCAGCTATTTGAGGATTTCATGGACCTTTGCTATCTCCTGATGTATCTGCCTGTCCAAAACCAGCAGCTATTTGAGGATTTCATGGACCTTTGCTATCTCCTGATGTATCTGCCTGTCCAAAACCAGCAGCTATTTGAGGATTCCATGGACCTTTTTTATCTCCTGATGTTTCTGTCTGTCCAAAACCAGCAGCCATTTTGGGATTCCATGGACCTTTGCTATCTCCTGATGTATCTGTCTGTCCAGAACCTGCAGCTTTTTGAGAATTCAATAGACCTTTGCTATCTCCTGATGTATCTGTCTGTCCAGAACCAGCAGCTTTTGAGGATTCCATGGACCTTTGCTATCTCCTGATGTATCTGTCTGTCCAAAACCAGTAGTGATTTTGGGATTCCATGGACCTTTGCCATCTCCAGATGTATCTGTTTGTCCAGAACCAGCAGCTGGTTTGGGATTCCATGAACCTTTGCCATCTTCAGATGTATCTGTCTGTCCAGAACCAGCAGTTGGTTTGTTAATCCATTGACCAAACTTGATAAACATTGTATGTTTGAACATATTCTCTCTGATAGAAGACTTTGTCAATATTAATGATGTGACTGTAATGACAGAGTTATAAGTTTTATAGTTTATAGCTCAGTTAAATACATAAGAAAACAGAAACAGACTAAGATAAATACACATTTATGAAAGTCCTGATTATCAATTAAAAACTTTTCGGACATTTCGGAAATACATTCCTCATCAGTGACACTAAGACTGAAAAGTTTGATAGATAAAAAAAATCATAAGCCAAACAGTTGAAAATTAATAAATCTGAAGTTTCAAAATTATATAAATCAGTTCTAGAAAAGGAAGAAGAAAGAAAAAAAAAATTTAAAGTTTGTTTGTTGCCTACAAATTTGAAAAATCTTTTCCAAAACCCATGTGAAAAATTATTTTACAAGATAAATTTGAAACAAAACACTATGGAATCTAATACATTTTAGGTTGTAAAATTTTTGTTACATGAAAAATAACTGATCAGGTAGTTAAAAATAAGATGTATAGAGTTTAGTAATTAATTCCCCCTGCAGACTTTTATATTTCTGTAATGTTATCTCAGTAATGCATACTTTTCATGAAACAATTAGTTTATGCTACTAGTATTTTGAATAATAACATTTGCCAGAGGCGGCAGAAAAAAAAATCTTTACATCAGGATATGAAAATTTTACCTGCGAAACAGCGATAAGGATACAAAATATATTTTCCGAAATAGATTGGAAGATATAAAATGCTAATTCTGTGTCATATGAAGTAAGGGTGGGTTAATTTGAAAATTATTGGGAATAATTGTCCTAATTCATCATTATCACCGCAGGTACTTGTCTCAGCTTAAATGAATTTATTTGTTTTGCAGGAGAAAATTATAGGAAATTAATTGTTACATTTTTTAAATTTGTGTATTGGCTTGAAAAATGAAGTGTGATAATTGCTTGGCTATTTATATTGGCATCCCTCTAACTCCCACTCTGTGAATTTAATGTTAATTGAAATACAGTTCTTGGTTTAATAAACTGTCATAATTGTCACCATTGTGTTTATACAAAATTATGATACAAAATTATTTCCCAGTTATTGCAATTGTTTACCTAAAAATGGTGGTGTGAAAGAGAGAAAATTGATTTAGAAAACTAGAAGATAATTTAGCTTAATTATACCATTCTTTTGTTTTTTATAAATCTGAATGATCATATGTCAGCAGTGAACAAAATTTGAGTGAACAAATGGCAGCTATAAAAAAAAATGAACAAAATCTGACTGAACAAGTAGGAGCAATGAACAAAGCTGAACAAAATCTGACTGAACAAGTAGGAGCAATGAACAAAGCTGAACAAAATCTGACTGAACAAATGGCACAATGAACAAAACTGAACAAAATCCGACTGAACAAATGGCAGCAATGAACAAAGCTAAACAAAATCAGAGTGAACAAATGGTAGCAATGAACAAAAATGAACAAAATCTGACTGAACAAATGACAACAATGAACATAACTGAACAACATTTAACTGAACAAATGGTTGCAATGAACAAAGCTAAACAAAATCTGACTAAACAAATGATGGCAGAGAACAAAACTGAACAAAATCCAACTGAACAAATGTCTCAATGAATAAAACTGAACAAAATCTGACTTAACAAATGGCAGCAATGAACTAAGCTAAACAAAATCTGAGTGAACAAATGACTGTAATAAACAAAGCTGAACAAAATCTGACTGAACAAATGATGACAGAGAACAAAACTGAACAAAATCCGACTGAACAAATGGCTCAATGAACAAAACTGAACAAAATCTGACTAAACAAATGGCAGCAATGAGCAAAGCTAAACAAAATCTGAGTGAACAAATGGTAGCAATGAACAAAAATGAGCAAAATCTGACTGAACAAATGACAGCAATAAACATAGCTGAACAAAATTTGACTGAACAAATGATGGCAGAGAACAAAGCTGAACAGAATCTGACTGAACAAATGACTGTAATAAACAAAACTGAACAAAATCTGACTGAACAAATAGACAGCAATGAACAAAACTGAACAAAATCTAACTAAAAATATGTCAGCAATGAACAAAGCTGAACAAAATCTGACTGAACAAATAGACAGCAATGAACAAAACTGAACAAAATCTAACTGAAAATATGTCAGCAATGAACAAAGCTGAACAAAATCTGACTGAACAAATGGCTGCAGTGACTACAACTGAACAAATAGACAGCAATGACCAAAGCTACACAAATAGTAGCCATGAACAAAGCTGAACAAATTGTGACTGAACAAATAGGCAGCAATGAACAAAGCTGAACAAAGTCTGACCAAACAGATTACAGCAATAAAAAAAAACTGAGCAAAATCTGACTAAACAAATGGCTGCAAAGATTAAATATTCAAAAGATTTGTTACTTAAACCATAAACTATAAAACCTGGCTTTATTGTCATTTATTCAGCAAGATTTTGTAAGAAAAACTTCAGATATAAGGTCATTGGTGAACAATTTGTTTTACTTTTTAAACAGAGAGTTAGTTGGTTTAAGTCTGTGGAAATCAATTTGTTAGTACTCTATTTGAAGGTTTAAGTTTGTCAATGTTTTATCCAAAATTCTCTAAAACTATGGCTTTGACATAAGAGTCACAAAAACTATTTTTATTCTGCAGAGAGGGGATGGGGTTTATTTAAGAAAATGGTTACTAACAAACCAGTGAACAAATGAACCAAAAACCAAGTCTGACAACTAAAAAATCATCTTATCATACACCTTAACAATTAACCACCCGCCCACTAAACCAACAAGCCACAAAACCAACTTACTAAATAACAAAGCAACTTTCCACTAAACAAACCAACCAAACTTCCACTAACAAACGACCAAACCAACCAACTCCATAACTAACAAGCAAATGAACCAACTAACAAACCAACCAAACTTCTAACTACCAAACCACCAAACCAACCAATTCCATAACTAACAAACAAATGAACCAACTAACCAACAAACCAAACTTTCACTAACAAACCACCAAACCAACCAACTCCATAACTAACAAAAAAACCAACTAACCAACCAACCAAACTTCTGACTAACAAACCACCAAACCAACCAACTCCATAACTAACAAACAAATGAACCAACTAACCAACCAACCAAACTTCCAACTAACAAACCACCAAACCAACCAACTCCATAACTAACAAACAAATGAACCAACTAACCAACCAACCAAACTTCCACTAACAAACCACCAAACCAACCAACTCCATAACTAACAAGCAAATGAACCAACTAACAAACCAACCAAACTTCTAACTACCAAACCACCAAACCAACCAATTCCATAACTAACAAAAAAACCAACTAACCAACCAACCAAACTTCCGACTAACAAACCACCAAACCAACCAACTCCATAACTAACAAACAAATGAACCAACTAACCAACCAACCAAACTTCCAACTAACAAACCACCAAACCAACCAACTCCATAACTAACAAACAAATGAACCAACTAACCAACCAACCAAACTTCCATTAACAAACCACCAAACCAACCAACACCATAACTAACAAATAAACCAACTAACCGAACTTCCAACTACCAAACCACCAAACCAACCAACTCCATAACTAACAAACAAATGAACAAACCAACATACCAACCAAACTTCCAACTACCAAACCAACCAACTCCATAACTAACAAACAAAAGAAACAACTAACTAACCAACAAAACTTCCAACTAACAAACTACCAAACCGATCAACTCCATAACTAACAAACAAATGAACCAACTAACCAACCAAACAAACTTCCAACTACCAAACCACCAAACTAACCAACTCCATAACTAAAAACAAATGAACAAATCAACAAACCAACCAAACTTCCAACTACCAAACCACCAAACCAACCAACTCCATAACTAACAAACAAATGAAACAACTAACTAACCAACCAAACTTCCAACTACCAAACCACCAAACCAACCAACTCCATAACTAACAAACAAATGAAACAACTAACTAACCAACCAAACTTCCACTAACAAACGACCAAACCAACCAACTCCATAACTAACAAATAAACCAACTAACCAACCAACCAAACTTCCAACTAACAAACTACCAAACCAACCAACTCCATAACTAACAAACAAATGAACCAACTAACCAACCAACCAAACTTCCACTAACAAACCACGAAACCAACCAACTCCATAACTAATAAATAAACCAACTAACCAACCAACCACCTTCCGACTAACAAACCACCAAACCAACCAACTCCATAACTAACAAATAAACCAACTAACCAACCAACCAAACTTCCAACTAACAAACCAACCAACTCCATAACTAACAAACAAATGAACCAACTAACAAACCACCAAACCAATCAACTCCATAACCAATAAACAAATGAACCAACGAACCAACCAACCAAACCTGACTAACAAACCACCAAACCAATCAACTCCATAACTAACAAACAAATGAACCAACTAACCAACCAACCAAACTTCCAACTACCAAACCACCAAACCAACCAACTCCATAACTAACAAACAAATGAACCAACTAACCAACCAACCAAACTTCCAACTACCAAACCACCAAACCAACCAACTTCATAACTTACAAACAAATGAACAAACTAACCAACCAACCAAACCTGACTAACAAACCACCAAACCAATCAACTTCATAACTAACAAACAAATGAACCAACTAACCAAGTGACCAATCAACCAACCACTTAACCATTAAACCACAAAACCATGCAATCAAACCAACCAACTGACCAACCAGCCAGTATGGCTTATTATTAGAAAGAGGAAATCGTTTCACATTGAACATTTGTACCTCTAATTTTTTGCAGAATTTCACTTTTATTAAGTTTAGGTCCAATGACTTGATGTTGACTTGATTTCAGGACATAACTAGTGGACTGCACAATGCCAGGGTGTGACACATGTAAATTTGAAGAAAATTAAGATGACCAATCTTCACAATGACAGAATCTATCACAATCACACTATAAACAGACAAGTCAAATATGTCTTTGATCAGTAATTGGTTAATTCATAATTGTTTTCTAAATGTCTAATTTTTTAACCATTCCTTTGTGTTTTAGTATTTATATACCTGCATAGATTATTGTAAAGTGTAAGGGTTATTGATAGGATAGATGTTTCCTTACTAATCTGTCATTTAAAGTCTTTTGTGTTAGAGTATACCCAGTCTGTAGCAGTTGTCCACTGAACGGGTGTCAAGTCCAGTCTTGTCTCTCCTCCATTATATTTCCTCCTCAGAGATGTCATGCACATTTAGATTTTCATTTCCTGCAGGTATATCAATTACATTTATAATTTATCTTTTGACTGATAGCTACATGAATATTGAAAATAAAGATCCTGTGGGAAATGGAAGAAAATGTTGATTTTTAGTCTGGCTTAATTTGTGCTGACAGTTAACAAAATAACTGATGGTGATAAACATGACACATTGGATTATTGTCCTTGCTAAGAGAATGACATGTACCTTTTGTCAGGTGTGAGACATGTCAACTGATATGGTTTATTTGAGCATATTGGGTTACCCTCATTTAAATGATTGGACATGTTATATAGTCATTTTCTCATTGTCTTACTTGTGTTATGGTTATTGTCAACTTTAAAGGAACATTTTTTCATATTGTTCCTAAAGTCAATGATGTTTGTAATTGATTTGAAAGTGTTAAAGAAACATTTTTTTATTATTAAACACAAAATTAAGTGGTAGTATTTATGTTGCACAGATTGTTAAATGGTTTTATGTTCAAAAGAAAAATATTGTTCCTGGCTTCAGTTAATTGAATTTGTGACAAGTAAAATAAGTTGTACAAGTAATTTAGAAAATACTTTTACTGTTTTAAATTGTTGTAGGTCATGAAATTTAAAGATAAAATATCATTTGTAATATATTCTTGGTGTCATGCTGTATAGAGATACTACTGCAGTATTTTAACAGTCAAATTATTTCTTTTTTTTACAAGTTGTAGGTTAACTACATCGTCTGAACTTGCTCAGAGGTTCTTATGTATAAACATTGTGTTTTAGATATTTTCAGTTTAGTTGGAGATATTTTGGCCAATTGCTCTTGACACTGTACTCTAGCCATTTTATCTGTATCATTGTATTGTATTTTTTTCTTGTGTTTCATTGTATTTTGCTTTTTCTTATGTTTGTTGTGTATTGTTGTATGAATTATTGTTGTATTATTTTTTTTGTATGGTTTAATCCTTATTTGGATATAGGTACCAATAAAGTTACTGTATTATTAAGATTTATTATATATAACGTTTACTGGTAATTCATTTATGTCTTCTTTAGTGGTGACTGAGAACCACAGGGGCTTGATGTCAGGATTTTGTTATTTTCTTAAAGATTATTTATTTGTGTTTTTATTACATGCAAGGTTTGTACTAGTTCATATATATCAATTACTTTGCCTGAAACCCATTTTTAAAAAAAATTCCGAAATACAGCATTAAAAAATTTTTTAATGTTTTAGATTTCAGAAAGTTTGTCAAAAATGGATTTCAGGCAAAGTTATCGATATGTATGAACTAGTACCAACCTTGCATGTAATGAAAACACCAATAAATAATCTTTAAAACAAAAATACCGAAATCCTGACACCAAGCCCCTGTGCTGAGAACAGGTGACTCTAGTGGCTGAGAACATGTGACTTTAGTAGCTGAATGGTCTAAGATCTTGGCTTACAGATCATAGTGCCTCTCACTGCCTAGATTTGAATTTTATTCAGACAAGAATGTATACATACCCACACAACACTCTATACATACCGACAACATTGTATACATGCTCACAAAACATTGTAAACATGCCCAAACAATAATGTATACATACCCACACAACATTGTATACATGCCCACACAACACTCTATACATACCCACACAACACTGTATACATGCCCACAAAACATTGTATAAATGCCCACACAACATTGTATACATGCCCACACAACATTGTAAAATAAAAACGCAACACTGTATACATGCCCACAAAACATTGTATACATGCCCACACAACATTGTATACATGCCAAAACAACATTGTATACATACCAACACAACATTGTATGCATACCCACACAACACTGTATACATGCCCACAAACATTGTATACATTCCCACACAACATTGTATACATGCCAAAACAACATTGTATACATGCCAAAACAACATTGTATACATACCCACACAACATTGTATGCATACCCACACAACAATGTATACATGCCCACAAACATTGTATACATTCCCACACAACATTGTATACATGCCAAAACAACATTGTATACATGCCCACACAACATTGTATACATACACACAAAACATTGTATACATGCCCACAAAACATTGTATATATACACACAAAACATTGTATACATACACACAAAACATTGTATACATGCCCACAAAACATTGTTTACATACACACAAAACATTGTATACATACACTCACAACTTTGTATACATGCCAAAACAACATTGTATACATACATGCAAAACATTGTATACATACACACAAAACATTGTATACATACACACAAAACATTGTATACATACACACAAAACATTGTATACATGCCCACACACAACATTGTATACATACACACACACAACATTGTATACATACACACAAAACATTGTATACATGCCCACAAAACTTTGTATTCATACACACAAAACATTGTATACATACACAGAAAACATTGTATACATGCCCACAAAACATTGTATACATACACACAAAACATTGTATACATGCCCACAAAACATTGTATACATACACACAAACATTGTATATACACACAAAACATTGTATACATACACACAAAACATTGTACAGTCAAACCTGTCTATAGTGGTCAGCTGCTGGACCAGGCCAAAGTTGCCACTATAGACAGGTGACCACTATGGACAGGTTTGCAATATTTTGGCAAATTATCTCTCCTTGCATGAAAGATTGACTGATTGATTTAAAAACAAATGTGTTTGTGTGTGTGTTTTTTTTTCTATAAATTTGAAAATTTCAGAGGTAGAAAATAAATTTCATTTTAAAAAATATTTTAAATGAATTTTATTTTAAGTGAAAAAAATGAGAAAAATGAGAGAGAGAGAGAGAGAGAGAGAGAGAGAGAGAGAGAGAGAGAGAGAGAGAGAGAGAGAGATCATTCTATATATTTCACTGCCGAATTAAAATAAAAACTTCAATTTGATCGACTCATAAATTGCCGAATTTCGGATATTATTAACACATGGGTCATACCCTGTTTTCAAAGTTAATGCTTTTCTCTTCGGCGCTGACACGATGAAAGTTATAAAATCTACCATCGTTAGTCTTATTTTAAGACTTTACTACTCCAATGTGACTCCCACGTGTCATGGATAATTACCAGGAATTAACTAGCGGTAATGTTTAATGTGGAGAATTCGACTTATACTCCTTTGTCGGTACCGTTGACAAGCCGTCCACCATTGTTTTGATTAAATTAATCAACGGATTAAACCTGTCACCGAGAAGCCATGCCTTGGCTTAGATATATCACATGTAAACATTTCCTCATGACAGGAAGTGAAATAACACGTTTCCAAGGGAAATAACTCGACTTCCGGTTTTATGTTGGTGGCCGTTATTGACAGAAATTAAGTTTAAACGGGACAAAAAATAGTGGCCGCTAACCACATTAGACAGGTGACCGCTATGGAAAGGTGTTTTATATAATAAAATGACATGGGACTGGCGAAAACTGGCTGCTAAACGGAGGTAACCGTTATGGACAGGTGACCATTAACACAGGTTAGACTGTATATATACCCACAAAAAATTGTATACATGCCCACAAAACATTGTATACATACATTGTATACATACACACAAAACATTGTATACATACCACAAAACATTGTATACATACACACAAAACATTGTATACATACACACAAAACATTGTATACATACCCAAAATATTGTATACATGCCCACACAACTTTGTATACATGCCAAAACAACATTGTATACATACATGCAAAACATTGTATACATGCCTGTCTAGAGTAACCAGAGTTATATAATTTAACTAGTCCTAACATATACAAACCTGTCTATAAAAGCCACCCATGGGAATCAGTTAAAGTGACCTTTATGGACAGGTGGCCTATATATACAAGTTCAAATAATATGAATAAAGAGCAACTGGGATAGAATTTTTTTGCCTTTATAAACAGGTGGTTCTTATAGAGAGGTGGCCTTTAAGGCAGGTTTGACTATATATATGTATATTTTGTCTTGTATTGGTGTCTTGTTTTGTTTCATGTTCTGGGTTATATCGACTTTTGTCAAATACATCAACTCTAATTTGCTTTATTTTGTTTTAGTCATATTTGAAGCATTTTAATTATGTACCACTACAGATGACATACATGATATATAATAATGATAAAGATAGATTGTTACATAAATGCTGGTTATATGCTGTTTGTGTTAGCTGTACTCTCTGACTGGTATCAGATTTATTATTTCGTTATTGGTCTCTTGTTCACAAATCGAAAATTATATAAAATAAACTATCAACGTTTAAGGCTAGCTTCTTGATCAGTACAATACATCTATACAATAAATAATATGTAATATATATATAAAAAAGAAACTCGCAGCAATTACAAAAATGTGCTTCTTGACCAAATATACAATAGAAAACGGACATTCTTACTGTAACTGATGTAGAATTTGACACTAAACAGGGATGGATTTCTACCATTATTACCAGTCAAATTATCTCAAGTAACATTATACCTACAGGCAAACTGGCTCAATCTCGAAAAGGCAAGACAAAAACTGATTATACACTGACATGCACCAATGATAAGAGTTTATAATTAACTGGTATCGAGCAATTAATTTGCACTCTGATTATGTTAACGAAAACAAGAACAGTACAATTCCATGGGAAATTGTTTTTGCCAGAATAGAAATAATTAGATTAGAAATATATCACATATTAATTGAACAAGCTATTCTTGCAGGCATATAATCTGTATTCATCAATTATATTGTATCAATATCTGAAAATTCCAATAATTTAAACTTGTTTCCATATTATCATTGCCCCAGGTTAAAACAAGCCATATATCAAAATTGTAAGGTTGACATGATGGTCAAGATTTATTTTTACTTATATTATATCATGTCATCTCAAACTATTGGTATAAAGTTAAAAAAAAAAACATTCATGTGTACATGCAGTGGTCTCTGATGCAAATTCCAGCAGTTTAAATTTTTTCTATATTTCAGGGTGATATGAGTTAGTAAGTGGAATTGAAATTTTACAATCCAGTCAAGCGTATTTCACTTATATCGAGTCACCATATTATGTTGGTGAAGTTGCTATTTTAATATACAGTTGTCGCAAATAGAAATTAGGGTTTTCATATGCTCAACTTGCTGTAGTCATCTGACATTGTATACATACACACAAAGCATTGTATATATACCCACAAAAAATTGTATACATTCCCACAAATCATTGTATACATACACACAAAACATTGTATACATACACACAAAACAATGTATACATACCCAAAATATTGTATACATGCCCACACAACTTTGTATACATGCCAAAACAACATTGTATACATACATGCAAAACATTGTATAATGCCTGTCTAGAGTAACCAGAGTTATATAATTTAACTAGTCCTAACATATACAAACCTGTCTATAAAGGCCATGTCATCAATTATCATTTATGAATGTATGTCATGGTGCAATGGTGAGGCATGTGTTTATCCATATTTACATTAACAAGTTTATTTATGAACCAGTTATGTTTAAAACTGAAAAAATGTATAGCCATTTAATATACATATAACAGGTGTTTTTAAAAGAAATTTTTGTTTACTGAATTTTTTTTTTTTTTTTTTTTTTTTTTTTTTTTTTTTTTTTTAATCAGTTTATTCAAATGAGTTTTTATTGTAAGCCAACTCGAAGGACAACTTTTCTAAAGAGAAAGCCTTTGAGATTAACACTAAAACTGCAGAGAAATACTCAATAAGTCTAATGAGTCTAGCGCTATAGTTCATACCACTAAAACTGCGGGCAAAAGCATTTTGAGTCTAGCCCCCTAGTTCACACATAAAACTGGGGGCAAAAGCTCATTGAGTCTAGCGCCCTAGTTCACACATAAACTGGGGGCAAAAGCTCATTGAGTCTAGCGCCCTAGCTCACACATGACACTGGGGGCAAAAGCTCATTGAATCTAGCACCCTAGTTCACACATAAAACTGGGGGCAAAAGCTCATTGAGTCTAGCGCCCTAGTTCACACATAAAACTGGGGGCAAAAGCTCATTGAGTCTAGGGCCCTAGTTCACACATAAAACTAAGGGCAAAAGCTCATTGAGTCTAGCACCCTAATTCACACATAAAACTGGGGGCAAATGCTCATTGAGTCTAGCGCCCTAATTCACACATAAAACTGGGGGCAAATGCTCATTGAGTCTAGCACCCTAATTCACACATAAAACTGGGGGCAAAAGCACATTGAGTCTAGCGCCCTAGTTCACACATAAAACTGCGGGCAAAAGCTCATTGAGTCTAGCGCCCTTATTCACACATAAAACTGCAGGCAAAAGCTCATTGAGTCTAGCGCCTTGATTCATGCCAATACAAATAAAACATTGACTTGAATAACTGTATGTGTTAGAAATATCAACGTTTGAATAACCAGAGTTTGACTCTACATCTAACAATGTATGAGTAAATATCCCTAAATAAATATGATACACATATCTGTGCTGAAATAATCTGTTCTTTAATAATCTGTGCTGAAATAACCTGCTGAAATAATGTGTTGTAATTATCTGTGTTGTAATGATCTGTGCTGTAATAATCTGTTCTCTAATAATCTGTGCTGAAATAACCTGCTGAAATAATATGTTGTAATGATCTGTGTTGTAATGATCTGTGCTGTAATAATCTGTGCTGAAATAACCTGTGCTGAAATAATCTGTGTTATAATATTCTGTTCTTTAATAATCTGTGCTGAAATAATCTGTGTTATAATAATCTGTTCTTTAATAATCTGTGCTGAAATAACCTGCTGAAATAATGTGTTGTAATTATCTGTGTTGTAATAATCTGTGCTGAAATAACCTGCTGAAATAATATGTTGTAATTATCTGTGTTGTAATAATCTGTGCTGTAATAACCTGCTGAAATAATTTGTTGTAATTATCTGTGTTGTAATGATCTGTGCTGTAATAATCTGTTCTTTAATAATCTGTGCTGAAATAACCTGCTGAAATAATATGTTGTAATGATCTGTGTTGTAATAATCTGTGCTGAAATAACCTGCTGAAATAATATGTTGTAATTATCTGTGTTGTAATAATCTGTGCTGTAATAATCTGCTGAAATAATATGTTGTAATGATCTGTGTTGTAATGATCTGTGCTGTAATAATCTGTGCTGAAATAACCTGCTGAAATAATGTGGTGTAATTATCTGTGTTGTAATGATCTGTGCTGTAATAATCTGTTCTTTAATAATCTGTGCTGAAATAACCTGCTGAAATAATATGTTGTAATGATCTGTGTTGTAATGATCTGTGCTGTAATAATCTGTGCTGAAATAACCTGTGCTGAAATATTCTGTGTTATAATATTCTGTTCTTTAATAATCTGTGCTGAAATGAACTGTGTTATAATCTGTGCTGAAATAATCTGCTGAAATAATTTGTTGTAATTATCTGTGTTGTAATATGTACTGTAATAATCTCTGCTGTAATGATCTGTACTGTAATAGTTGTCTGTATACACATTTTATGTTTGAACAAGTTCAAATATTTTCAACTTTTTTCACAAAAAAGGCTGAAGGTTAATGCACAAGTAATAGATATAGGTACAGATATATACAACAGAACTTATAGAATTACAGAATTATAATTATTTATAGGTGATTGAGTGATAACATTAATGTGAATAATTATATATGTAAATAAGAGGAAATTAAATTGTAATTTTATCTGATTGGAGACTTAAATTGTTAGTACACATACTAAATATCTAAAAAAAAAATAGAATTGAAAATAAAAATAGGCCATGGGTTTGATTTTTATTTTTCAGAATGAAGTAATTTTAGTTTGTCATGAAATATACAGTAATAGAAGAAAGTGAACCATAAAATCATTACAAATTGTAGGGAGGGTTGAAAAAAAAATGGGTTGGTGTAGATGAAAATTAACTTGAGGGTTGAATAAACTTGGTGGCTGTAGGTGACAACTGGGGATGGTTATAAAAAGGGTTTGGAAATGAAAATCAAGGAATAAATTGATTGTGGCCTTAGGTGTTATATTGATAAATGTTGATAATTTAAGTTGAATTTGTTTAAATGTTAAAAATTTAAATTGTGACACACAAAACTTAAATTTTTTAATGTCAATAAATAAATTAAATATCACATTTTTTATATATATAAATATGGTTATTGTACAGTATGTTTGAGCATGTTATTTATTTAATTTCAATAATGAGACTTGTTCAGACCAGCTGTAGTACATGTTGATTTATTATATATCCTCTAGGGATTTTCTTATCTTCTCTATTGGATACTTAAAAAGCTAACATTTATTTATCAGTACCCTGATAAAGTCCTCATTTCATTGTTATATTGAATATTTTAGCACTATTACCCCGGTTATCATTTTCACTATATGATCAAGGCTAACAAAAATTAATAAAATTTAATAGATTTGGATATCTTCATAATTCATTGGTTTTATACACTGCTCATAAAATAACAGATAAAAGTTTATTTGTGTCACCCAGAAAAAATATCTGTGCAGGTGAGTGAAATCCAGCATTTTTGTTGTCTCTTACATCTGAAAATAATTAGATCTAAAAGTTAGATATGTTTTATTTAAAAAAAAAAAAAAAAAAAAAAAAAAACATCCTTTCGAAAAAAATATAAATAAATAAATAAATAAAAATAAATAAACAAAATATGATAAAATAAATTTTAAAAATTTGAAAAAAAAAAGAAATAATAATGATAAAAATAAAATAAATAATAATAATGAATTAAATGATAATGATAAGAAGAAGAAATTTGGACAGATAAATCTGTATTTAACTAATTGCAGTGTTAAGTATAAAATGTTGACGATGTAGATAACTTTACTTATATTGAGACATGACCAGCTAAATAGAGTTACAGAAATTTATATGGTATTCAGTCCCTTATATTGAGACATGACCAGCTAGATAGAGTTACAGAAATTTATATGGTATTCAGTCCCTTATATTGAGACATGACCAGCTAGATAGAGTTACAGAAATTTATATGGTATTCAGTCCCTTATATTGAGACATGACCAGCTAGATAGAGTTACAGAAATTTACATGGCATTCAGTCCTGACCAGCTAGATAGAGTTACAGGAATGTATATGGTATTCAGTCCCTTATATTGAGACATGACCAGCTAGATAGAGTTACAGAAATTTATATGGTATTCAGTCCGTTATATTGAGACATGACCAGCTAGATAGAGTTACAGAAATTTACATGGTATTCAGTCCCTTATATTGAGACATGACCAGCTAGATAGAGTTACAGAAATTTATATGGTATTCAGTCCCTTATATTGAGACATGACCAGCTAGATAGAGTTACAGAAATTTACATGGTATTCAGTCCCTTATATTGAGACATGACCAGCTAGATAGAGTTACAGAAATTTACATGGCATTCAGTCCTGACCAGCTAGATAGAGTTACAGAAATTTACATGGTATTCAGTCTCTTATATTGAGACATGACCAGCTAGATAGAGTTACAGAAATTTACATGGTTTTCAGTCCCTTATATTGAGACTATGACCAGCTAGATAGAGTTACAGAAATTTACATGGCATTCAGTCCCTTATATTGAGACATGACCAGCTAGATAGAGTTACAGAAATTTACATGGCATTCAGTCCTGACCAGCTAGATAGAGTTACAGAAATTTACATGGTATTCAGTCCTGACCAGCTAGATAGAGTTACAGAAATTTTGGTACTCAGTCCCTAGTAGATGTCAGAAAATTCTGATTTATTATTATATTTATTATTAATTTTATCTATAGTTTTATGTTACAACCTTTATTCATAAATATATATATGTATACAAATTAGTTTTTTATTTGTCATTTTTTGAGCACAATAACATTGTAGTCAAGCTATTAGATAAATTTATCAACTGGAAAATTCTAATTGTTGTGGGTAATGTACCGATACATTCCTTTGACCATGATTTAGTTCCAGTTAATTTGAAATAATAATGACCAATTGTAAACTTATCACCTTAGTAAAACCAAGTTGACAAGTTGTGTTAATTAAACAATTAGGTTGGTTATGGGTCAGTTTATCAGGGTAATTGTAGGTGATCTAAATGGAAATTAGATAAAACATAATCATTTAAATATGTCAACTAAGGTTAAATTTTCTTCATGGGGTATGCTTTTATATTCAGGGTATTTAAAGATTTTTAAATGAATGCTATTAAGTTATAAGGTTTTTGAGTACATTCTATTAAGGTGATGGAGCTGAGAGCTAATTGACTTGAACATTTTTTTTTAAAAAAACAAACATTACACTGAGATTAATGTTCAACCATGCTTAAGTGCTTCATTTGACAGAGCATTCATTCAGTTAGTTTTCCAACTGTTGTTACAGATTGTGAACAAAGAAATGAGTGTTTTATAAAATTGTCAAGGTTCTTTCACTTATATTGAGGCTGTCAACCTGTACTGTTGGAGGAAACTGGAGTGTTCAGTGTTCACTTCAGGCATTCAGCAAGTAAACTGACATAAGAATCTTTAGAGGGGAATTTGAACCTAGATTGTTTACTCACAATAGAGCCAACAGCTATGTGGTTGAGTTTATTCACAATGGAGCCAATAGCTATTTGGTTGAGTTCACTCAAAATAGAGCCAACAGCTATGTGGTTGAGTTCACTCAAAATAGAGCCAAGAGCTATGTGGTTGAGTTCACTCAAAATAGAGCCAACAGCTATGTGGTTGAGTTTATTCACAATGGAGCCAATAGCTATGTGGTTGAGTTCACTCAAAATAGAGCCAACAGCTATGTGGTTGAGTTCACCCACAATGAGCCAACAGCTATGTTGTTGTTGATGTCATAGATAAGTTTGTTGCATTTGTGAAACAAAAATGATTAATCAGTGTTTGTTTATTTTCTGTTTCAAGGTTTTCCCAGAGAAAAGTAAGAAAAAAAAAGAATCATGATTCAAAATACAACTTGATGTGCCATATTACGTGATAATGTTTACAGTTTCCGTTCTGTTTAAAATTCATGATTATTTACAAATCTCCCATCTTATGGACAGCTCATGCCAATGGTACAGATGTTGTTAAAAAAAAAACAACTTAATGTTAAGTTACTCATATACAAATAATAATATACATGTTGGAATATTTTTTTGTTCATTATCAATCTGCAAAAATATGAAAATGAAAAATATGTGTGCTTTTTTATTTTAAAATTTGTGAAAATATTTTGAGATTGTAAAATTTATTAGAAATTGTAAAAATCATTTAAAATAGTAGAAAAATATTTTGAAATTGTAAAAAAAAATAATAGTAATGATGGTAAAAAAATAAAATAAATAAAATAAAAAAAAAACAACAAAAAAAAAAACAACTAAGTAACCTATTCTGTTGTAATTTAGTGTTAAATTTGCCTGAAATCTTATCTATAAAATTTTTTATCCACAATTAGAATTAATTTTTATAACTCACTTAATTGTCTGAAATTCTATCCAACAATAATACAATAAAATTGTGAAAAAAATCCACTTTGTAACTACTCAAGTTCTTTTTATATGTGTGAGTTTTAATTTGTCCCCCCCCCCCCCCAAAAAAAAAAGAAAAAAAAAAAAAAAAAAAAAAAAAGTCCTATATTGAGTGATTTTGTACTGATTACACAGATAATCATATGATACAGAGGATTTAAAACGTAATTCTTTAACTTTAATTGTTTTGCATGAGTTATTTTACAACAGATTACCTTACAGACCTTCAAAGGTATCAGTTCTCACTGTGTAAGAAAAAAATTATCTTCAGGTAAGGAGTGATAATGATCTGTGTGGTTGACAGAATTTCTGATAACTGTTTTCAGGCCATTGTAAGTTAAATATATGAGATAGTCTCTTCTTTAACACATTTGTAACACTCACCCCATGTAGCATGTTTTTATTCCTAGTTCAGTTTTTAATTTTATTCAAGTTTTAAGTGATATATTGGAATACCGGGCTTCGATGTGTCAGAGTGGTCTGTGTCAGCGTACAGATCACAGCATAACTCTCCCTATCTAAAATAAGGGGCTCAATTGGTCTAAAGTGCACACTTACGGATCACAGTACCTCTCACCACCTAGGTTCGAATCCCACTCGGGACAGATCCTAGTGTGAGAAAGTTTGTCAGTTTGCTTGCCGAAGGTCGGTGGTTTTCTCTGGGCACTCCAGTTTCCATCCCAGAACTGACCGCCTCAAAATAAGTAAAACACCATTACTCCACTCCACTTCTTCTGAAAATAAAATCCCAATCTGGAAGAAAAATGTGATAAAATGTTGTTGCTTCTTTTGCTAAAGGTTGATGGATTTTTTTCAGACTTTCCAGTTTTCCCTTCAATTCTTTAAGAGATACAAGTGAACTACTTTTGATTTGGGTGTAAAATACAATTTCTACAATGTTTAAATTATGCAGTTATTTTAAAAATACAGTTTTTCTGAAGTGTTTTTTAAAAAAAGAGAGATTGAGAAGAAATTTACATTAATCAACTTTACTGAGTTTGTTTTATGTTGCAACTGCAACTCCCTTATAAAACTTTATGCTACACAAAAAGACATGGGTGGGGGTGGGGGGGGGGGGGTGGGAGATGTATGTTATTGAACCACCAGTGTTCAAAACTTGGACCCCACACACTTTTATGTAAATATTCCACCATAAAATTGATTTCTGTATAGGAGGTTTTTAAGGGACACAATTGTCTCCAAATGATCTCTGTGGTTGATTGAATTTCAGATAAGTGTACTGACCATTGTTCAAAATATTTGTAAATAGATTTTTTTTAGGTAGAAAAGAATACTAATCTTTAAAATTTCTGAACACATACACATACAAACATATAACAAAAATTTGTTCCTGGGGCAGATTTTCTGTATATTTTCATAAAATACATGTAGCTTATCATGTCCATGTTGGATTTAAACTCAACGAAGATCTGTCCAAGTAGTATTTAAATTGTAAAATACTGATTATTACAATCAGTCACCAAACGTTTGCAAACCTTAGAGCACTAGCGCAGTGGGTCAGTACTCAAACAAGTCCTTATCTCTTTGGTTTTAAGAAAAAGAAACAATTATCACTAGTTTAGAAATACCGTCTAAGTTTGAATCCCACTCTGGACAGATCCTAGTGTGAGAAAGTTAGCTGATTATGTTAATGTCACAAATGGTAATAAATATTCAATCACTCTTTTGTAGTCAGGGGCCTCGGCGGCCAAGTGGTCTAAAGCATGTGCTTACGGATCACAGTGCCTCTCACTGCCTAGGTTCGAATCCCACTCGGGACAGATCCTAGTGTGAGAAAGTTTGTCAGTTCACTTGCCGAAGGTCGGTGGTTTTGTACAGGCACTCCGGTTTCCTCCACCATCCCAGAACTGACTGCCTCAAAATAAGTGAAAGATTCTTGACTGGGGCGTTAAACACCATTATTCCACTAGTTTAAAAATTACAGTGTTCCATGTTCCATGATTTTCAGGTACACATTTCTCCTTTCTGAAATGCCATACTTATTTTGATTATTTGTTTATTCAAATTTATTTATTTATTTATTTATTTATTTATCTATTTTTCAATTTTTATTAAATTTTAAATTTTATTTTTATTTATTATTATTATTTTTTTTATTTTGTATTTTGTTTCTTTTTATTAATTTTTTAAAATTAATTGATTTATTGATATATGTTTGTGTTTGAAATCCGAATTTCAAGATTTAGACGTGCTCGTATTAAATTTATACACATGTTGACCGTGTTAGGTGGAGTACGGGGAGGCATTAACCTAAATTTTTTGTCAGTGGCATATAATTACTACCAACAATTGATTTTTATATTGCAAATAGTTTTAAATGTTCAAGGAGGAAGTTTAATGTCCTTGGCTGAGTTGACGTATGTACCTGTAATTAAACCCAGGTACACTTAGTTATTGTTTTCAGGTAAACATTTTTTCCATAAAAGAAATAACTTGAGTTATACTGCATTCTGTTAGCAGACACAGATCTATTCTTTAAAACCTTTATTTAGGTATTCATGTAAGTATGGTTTTTGTATAGCTTCTAACAAGTTTTAATTGAATTTTTAAAATTTTTTTTATATATTTAATGTATAAAAAATCTTGGGTAGTTGATAATTTGTTGAGAAACATCGAAATAATTTTCGCCAGTGAGAGAAGGTCGAGCATCATAAAGTATGTATAACTGTGTTTTAAATTTTCAGTCAGGATGAAATGGAATATACAATGGAGAAGAAGCAAATTGTTCTTTTCTGTTGTAAATCTCAATGTAGTTTTAATTTCTTTGTTAAATCTTGAAGCACTCTTTCCAGCAGAAGAATTAAGAAGTTATAGCATCATAAAATATGTGTCAATTCAAATTTTACGTGGCTATCCTTCAAGATAAAAGTGATTTATTTCATCTCTTCAAAACAGCATTATTAAAAACAGAATTTTTATGTTACAATAGTATTTTCTCATCTCTTTGAACTGTTGAGTTTTAACTTGTTTTAAGGGTCAGTTTTGTGTCACAAGGGAAATGTTATAGGATATTGGTTGCTTTAAATAATTCTACATCAACTTTAATCTCTTTTAAAGCCGATAAATTATTATATAAGAAAAAAAATTCTAGAAATGTCAAACGGAAGTGAAAAGGAAAATTTATGCTCAAAGACTAATAAAATATTAAATGTTGAATTGTCTGTTAATATTTCACTAATATTGAACCATTGTGTTTACAGTGGTGGAGTAAACGACTGACCTTTGACCTTTGACAAACAAAAGGACTACTTTTCCGGACACTCTCGCACAATGATAGATTTTTATTTTGGATTTTTGACATCAATGATTTTTTATCCAGCAGGTTGTTTTTTTCATAACACTTTATAGACAAGCCCGGATTCTCAAAAAGGGGCGGAGAAATGGTCATTTCATGCTACATTAAATTGATCCTTTTAACCAACCTTCAGGATAATTAAAAAACCATTGGGTCATCTCCTGTGGTGCAAGTCAACATTAAAACTGACCAGTATAATATCACGGAAGATTCAGACAGAAAGGACCAGTTTTAAACCTCAATAACGGTACATTTACCTGTGACAAAATCATACAACTTTAAACTTTTAAATTCATTCTTCCCAACAGAAAATCAAAGTACTGAAGCGCTGATAGGATGTTGTCTTTTGCACAATAAAAGTATAATGAATGTCCATTCATTGATTCTACTAAATGAATTGGTTATTGTTTATTAAGTCGCCCCGTAACGAAGTTCTGTAAAGTGAATATATATATTAATACCATAGTTATGTGATGTTTTTAAAGTGACTTCAAAACTTTAATGTTTTCAAGCGATACATAAACCAAGGTTTTGAGTATACATCAAAGAGAGTGACAGAAACCCCTGAAATTAAGTCTTAACCAATACAAGAGGTATTTTCTCTTACATATAAGTTTAATATAAATTTTCATCATACTTGATTCATTTCAGACTGTTGATTGAAGTCATAATAAACATTAAAAACCAGCCTATATTTCCAGAATTTTGCTTCTTGTTGTTGGAGGGATCAAACTATATGGCTTTTTTTTTTTTTTTTTTTTTTTTTTGTTTTTTTTTTTTTTTTTTTCTTTTTAAAAAAAAAACCTATCAAAGTAACATAGCAACAACATGTTCTATGACCATTACTTGCATGCAGAATGCTAAAAGTCTTAGTTGAACTCCTTAAAACCAAAAGGCACTCATGCAGGTGCAGAAGTTGAGTTGCAATTTCATATTCTACATGATGTATGATTCACATACAAAATTTTAGTTCAATATCTCAGGGCTCTCGTTGCGCAAGTAATACATGAATTTACACACTGACAAGTTTTAAACTGAAATAAATGTAAGTTTATTCTGATTCAAATTTAAAAATACATGTATACGGTGTCAACATTTAGATCTGCTTTAAAAACTTTACTATTTTCATAAACAGAGAGTGTTTGAATGCATGTATAATAACTCAACTCAGCCTTCCTTATAATAATAATAATAATAATAAAAAAATAATAATAAATTGCATGATACTGACCATCTTATATGGCTCAGTGCATATTTATTGGCAATATATGTAGCAATGCCTAGACAACAGAGTACCTGATATCACTGAATTCATAGATGTGCATTATAAACATTATTATTAGCCAGAACCACAATTCACAAAGACCTAAGAATACAAAGATTATATACCTAGTATAAAGAAAGTGTTTGGCTTGTGACTTAATTAATTCACATATTTTTTCACTTAAAATGATTTGCTGCAACACACAAAATAGGAACATCTTTTATTCAGACAATCTGAACTCTGATAATATATAACAAATGTCACCAACATTATTGACTAAAACTGTAGGAGTTTAAAAGTGTGTCACAGGGAAACAATCCAATTTTTTGCAGGAAATGTTTCATAAGGTTTTTAATATGTTTCCATTGCATATTCCTGAAACAATATATGATTTTACAGGAATTGTGCTATTACATTTTATTATGCACAAATTTTAAGTTGCACATATCACATGGTGCTCTGGTCATTCAGTGAATAATTTTATCAATTGATTTAAACTAAGATTTGGTGAAGTGTTGGTGCTATTGATCCATATAAAAGTTTTATAAAGGGTTGTTCATGCCGGTGATATACATGTATACATAATTAGCACAGCCATACAAAGCAAATTGGTTATGTTATTTTGGGGTTGAAACCATTGGTGTTGTCATAGGTTTCTTCTTCTTCGGGGTACAATGGGTGGGTAAAGATTTTCTTTTCCTTACCTTCTTTGCTTGCTTTATAGCATGTTTTAAGTTTTCATACGAATCTGAAAGTACCTCATTCAAATTATTTATCCTAACTTCATGGCCAAAATCATAAGCAATATTGCCATCACTGTCTTTTTGGAATGGCCCAAGTGATGAAAAGTCTGGAAGTTTGGCATCTGGTTTGCCTAACATAAATAAATATGTTATTTGACAATTTATTACTTTTACAAGCTGTTCTAAAGCAGATTTTGGAGGCATCTAATAAGTTGGGTGTTTTATTTTTGCATTACCTGCAACAGGCTGAATAGAAAATTGTCGAACATGTTCAAATGAAATCTTATTAACATCAAGTGAATCTGGACAATAAAGTCGTTTTACCACCTCTACAAATACTTCTGTATTGATAGATCCACATTTAGGTACTCCAGGACGAACTTTATCCATATCAAAATCAATAAGATTTTGTAGTAAGATAGGTTCTTCTAGCATCAATAATGACACCCATTTTTCATGTGTAATGTGGCTAAATTTAGGGATAAAATCATTGCCTCCCATGCATAGACATATTGCCAAGGATACACAGATCATATATCCATATTGGTCTTCAAGTTGTTCAATTACTGCAGTTATATCATATAGGTCTGGAACTTGCTTTTGTAATAAAATGTATACTTTATTTAGAAACTTGCCATCATTTCCCCTCGGCCAATGCAATGATAATGCAAACATATGAACATATATACTATCTATATCTCCAGAGGTAACAATACTTAATGCTGCCTCATGTTGCTGTAGATCTGAGTGACAGTTAATCAGCCAGTCAACTTGAGCCATTTCAGCTTCACCTTTAGATTGTTTCATGGTATCTAAAAGAACTTGTTCAACAAAACCATGTTCAGATGAAAATTCTGCACGAACAGGTGTGCAGTAATCTTTGGCTTCTGATATGACAAGCTCACTATCTATGTCCAGAATGAGGTCATGTTGTATGTCTAGTTGGCTGACATTGCGAGCAAGGTAGTTGCTTATAAGACATTTGCCTTCTGTAGTTTCAATTACTGCAGACTTTGAAAGTTTTTCTTCACTCACTATCTCATTGCCATGTTTTAAGTGTGTTATGGAATATATTTTTTCTTTCTGTCTCTTAGTTCTGGTTGATGATTTCAAGTCATCGGGGGTAAATGAATATTTTTCTTCACTTATTACAAGTCTTCTTATAGAAGGGAATTTAGAATGTATGAGGGAGTTAATAATTGTATTAATATGTGATACATATTCCTTGCCAGAAGCGGCTCTGCTTTTAAATTTTATTCCTGCAAATTCTAATGTAGCAATGGAAATGGATCTTTTCAAATTGTCAGGGATTATTTCTAGTCCTGTCACAATAAGACCCTTGCTCTTCAATATTTCTTCTACAGATTTTTCTGGACTGTTTTCTTTGAGAAATGAAAATAATTTAATAATTGCCTTTTTGATGCCAAGAGATTTGGGTACTGTTGGTTTTGTACAATCTGGCTTAAGAAGAGCTTGACAGGTATTCATTTTGGAACTTATGCAGTCCTCAAATTTTCCCTTTTTGATATTTTCTTGTTTTCTTTTATCCTCTTCTTTTTGATATTCTGTTTTTGGTAACTTGCACTTAATGGATGTTCGCCTAATAGTAGTTCCTTTGCTTGATTTAGTTTTTTGTTTTAATGGTTTGTCTCCTTCAATATTTGAAATATCTAAAATGTCATGTTTTGATAATCCAAACAACCCTGAACTGCAACAGTATTTGTGAATTAAATACTTACCAAAGTTATATGACTCTTTGTCAAGAATTCCTGGAGAAAGTGCAATTTTGTCCTTATGATAAACATTAAATGGAATTTCATTAGGTTCCAAACAAAGGGCCGACTCTTGGAGTACAATTTTTGTAATTGGCAATATGAATGCAAGTTCTTTTTCTACAAGATCATACTGTATCTCATTACACTTGCATTCGTCAGACTTCGATTTTTTTGAGCTTTGTGAATGTGATGTAAGTATTTGCTCTCGCATATGTTCTGCCTCAACTAGTCTGTCTACAATTGTTAGTCTTGGAACAACAGTATTTAAAGTAGATCTCGGCCGAAAACCTTTGATGGCATCTCTATGGTCTATTTCTCTCTGTGTATCAAGAGCAAATTTTGTTGAACTGCCTTTGTGTGGAGTAGTAAACAATGAACTTTTCAAACATCGATAAAAATGGCCCGATGTGTAATGCAAATGTAAAAGCTCTGAGCAGAAAGATGCATAAGACGTTGCTCCATTCAAAAATGAAAAAGGAAGTGAAGATTTTACACAGCCAAGTAATAAGTCATAACCTTGAGGTCCCCCAAGGCGTTCCGCCATGAGGATCCCTACTATTTCATCCATGTGCTGCATCATATCAACATGTAAGGCAAATGTTGCATTTCTGTCCTTGCCAGCTTCCAAAAATTCATTAAATTTTGGTCTCCATGCATGGTTAATTATTTGAATACTTCCAAGGTCAAATTTGTGAATAAAATCTTTTGCCTGTGGCTCGGGGAGGGTTTCCAAAAATTTAAGAATAAAAGCAAGATGAAGACCTATTGACAAACGTTTAATGTTGTTTGTAGCTGTGTCAATGTTCTGTAAACTAATAAGTTGCATCCAATCTTTTTCCTGCTCATTATCTTTCATATATTTGAAGAGATGAAAAAGGCCTGCTTCTTTATATGCACTGAACAAATTAACAATTTTTGATTTCCGAAGGTGTAATAAAGGAAACTCTGGGAGGAACTGTTTGTAGATGCCTCCTTCCTTTACAAATTCTATAAGGTTTTTAGATATTTTATAATCAGGGGCAAATAAAATTTTCTCTGTACTTTTAAGATGGCTATATTTTCCAAGTTTTGTAAGGATGTCAACAAGTATCTTTCTAAGATTATTTCTGTCATCGTCTCTGCCAGTACTTGGAATTGGATGACGACACAACAATGGGCTTACCAGATAATCTTGAAAAAGATAAGATTCCATATCAATAGATTTTTCTGTATTATAAAGCGACACATGCTGTTCATAGTCATGTACATTTTGAAATTTCTGCATGTAGATAGAATGGTCTATAGTCTTCTTGGTGGGACTATATTGTTTTGAATCAAAAAGGTCTAATGAATTATCAAAATGATCAAAAGAGTGGCCAGTATGGTGTTCGTCTTGTTTCAAACCAATTCCTCTTCTAAACTCGTCCTCATCTAAAATTTGGTCAATAGATGCCTCATCAGTTTGCAGTAATGAACCTTCATCAGTGCTTTTATTTTCTAATGTATCATGCATATAAATAGATGCATTAGCAGATATTTCAAGAATATCTTTACCCCCGATATTACTTTTAAAAACATCATTTTCTTCCAATTCATTTTGAAGGAGAAGAGAATGTAAAGTGTCATTGAAATCATCAAGCTCCTTAGAAATATCGAGAATGTCATCCATGTCATGTGGCAAATCTTTGATATTGATATGTTCCTTAATTGTATCAATATTAACAATAGTACATATACCCCAAATGGTTTGTGTAGAAAGTTTGTTAATGGCAATATCTTCAGCTGGGGTATTTTGAATTAACAAGTTAAATTCATCTTTATCTAGTTTTCTGTCTTGAGTGCATAAACACTCACTTTCCATTTCACAGCCCTCTTCATGCCAAAATGAAACAATTTTTGAATTTCTTGGTAACCCTTTCAATGGTATTGGTAGGGTGCATATTTGTGAGGTTCGTGTTTGTCCTGGAGATGGGTCTCTATGTGTTGTTAGACGGACTAAGTTATCTAAATAAAGTATGATAAAACAATCGTGCATAGACACCAAATGTTCTTCTGCATCTATTTCTCCAATTTTATCAAAAAACAATGGATATTTTTTTAAATAAGTTTCATAATATGATATTTCCGGCTCCGCAGTTTTTTGCAGCCACCTGTCAGCAGATTTTAAACTTCTTGACACGCCCCCTTGTGATGTTATATTGAATACTGTCCCTATAGAATGATAATTTACCATAAGTTCTTCTGTGTTCATCTGCTGTAAAACCCCATTATGGTTCCTGTTTAAGTTGTTTAAACAAGCGTCAAGACATATATAAAGCCGTGCGATTTTTTCAACAACAGTTTCCTTGGTGACATCAGATCTCTTAATGCTCTCGCTGTTAATGAACATTCGACCAAATAATATCTGAATAAGTAATGGGATCTCCAACAACCATTCCTCTACAAGCTGAAAATTTCTCCAGCTCAGGGGCTTTTCAATTTCTGACTCAATAGCACCAAAACAACACTTACTGTATCTTCTGCCATTTGCATGTAAAATATCTATAACTGTGCAAAGTTCAGCACTGTCTGATTTAGAAACTAATTTTACATTGTTGGCCAACTTACCTGTGTAAAAGTCATCACGGAAATGGAACCTGTGTATTTCAAACTTACCTGTACACTGGCTACACCTATACAATTCAGTGATATCAGTATCTAAAAAAATCACCTCTGGGACATATAAACCATGGTTTTTCGTAACATTTGAACGTATAATAACAGAAATATCATTGTACAAATCTTGACTGGCAGCAACAAATACATAAACATGAACTCCTCCTTCATGGTTACAAATTGTTTTGCAACAATCTGTACAAATAACACTGACCTTAACATTAAAAATGTTTTGAATTTCGGTTATTATGTCACTTTCTAGTTTTTCAAACAGGTGACATGTATCAGTCCTTGAGTCTATAAGCTGGGGTTTCTGAAGAAAGTCATGACAGTTTTGTCTCAACTTGCTGCCAGATGTCAAATTTAAACACAGTTTGTTAAGTGACCCAGCTATTTCAGAATAATTTTGTATTTTGTTCAAAAATGTCCATTTGGATGCAAGTTCTTGTTCATAATTAAGATTTTCTTCATGAACCGATGAAAAATGTTTTTCAAATAAACATATGCATTTCCATTCTTCATTTGTAAAGTCGCCTTTATAAGTTTGGTATAAAGATCCAGAATCAGGAAAGGTGTCAACAGTACCCAATATTAGTTCATTGAATCCAGGATAAAAGTCAGTAGACCTGAAATATTTCACTATTTCCTGGTACAGATTTTTCACACTGTCCCTTTTTTCTGTCTGTCCACTTACTGTTAAAAGACTTGAAACTATATTATTAAAGATTTCCCTGCAAACAGTGATGTTTTTAACATGATTAACTATATAAGCAATCACAGATTCAATTGATATGAATTCCTTGTTGGATATATAAACAATGCTATCTGGTCGAAATCTCTTTATTTCAGCACGAATTTTGTCTGTCCTAATATGTATGTCTGTATTTTCACAATGATGTTTGGTCAAAAATTGAATGAAATCTTCAAATGCAATCCATTCCCGTTCATTATAATTTGTCAGAGTAAAATCTTTCAAATTTGGAATTTTTATTTTTGACATTTTTTCTGGAGATCTAACAAAAAAGAAAGAAACCAAAGATTATGCCATGTAATTGAAACATAAAGCACTTGCAACTAAAAATTCAGCTCATGTAAATTTTAAACATTTTATATGTATATAGCAAGAACATTTTGTGTTTATTTATTTGTATATAGCATAATTCCAATGGGAGAGGTGATCAAAATAATAAATTGAAACGGGTTTTACATCCCTGTCAAGAATATCTATCCCTGCTAAGAATATTTTACTTATATTGATATGTCATCACCTATATGCGAAAAGACAGGGTTTTTTTTAACTTTTGCAGTGTGCTCTGGACAATGTACAGGAAGGATTCTTTAACATATCACGCCTGTCATGACTTTTTGATTTCTAGATACCGAGTACTTGGTAAGAGAACAGTCACTAGCAAATTTCAAGTCTTTGTCAGAACCCAACTATGGTTTGAACCAAAAACATCCCACATACGAAGTGACCACTCTACCAACTGAACTACTGAAATCGAATTCCAAAATCATAGGAATTTAGCATATATACCATTATGTTTCATAGAACAATGAGAATGAATTTACTTGTATTTTTATCCTTAAGTTGACTTTATAGGAAGGTGGACTTTATAATGATAATAAATTATTGGTCTTAGTGGAGAGGTCTTTGTATAGAGGTCTCTATAAACAGTTTTATCATATTTTTATAAATGCAGTTTTATACATAAGTTTTTTTATTCAAAAACAATCCGAGAACATTGTGACACTTGTTAAAAACAGAAAAATATTTTAGACTAAAGCAAAAACATTCAACATAATTACATGTATAAATTACTTACCAGATTTGTTGTTTTGGAACACCTTCTGTATCTTCATATCATTCATTTTACATACATATAATGTTCATACAACATTGATATATTTATCTGCTGTTTTAGTATTAAATTACATGTGAATAATATAAATAAATATATAGAAAGAGACTGTACATTGGGAACCAAAGGTAAAAACTAACTAAAAATAAACAATCAGTTTAAAACTCATGAGACAAATTTGGGAGTATTTAAAAAAGAATAAACAAAAGTTTTATTTAAATAGACCTTGTTTAATGGATGTAAGATTTGAATGAAACTCTATTATAAGCATAAATGTAATGCAGAAATCAAATGTACAAACTAAATAAATAGTAGACAAAAGAAAAATGTTTCAGTTTTAAAGCTCATGAGAAGATTTTGGGAGTATTTGTAAAAGAATACACAAAGTTTCTGAATGAAAACTTAATGGATGTAAGAATTGAATTAAACTATTGAGTGTAATGTCACATTTAAGCGGTAAATTAGAATAAATGTCCAACTCTTAAGTGATGATCAGACTCTAATGTCATTCTATTGAAATCTACAAGTGGATGGTCATCCCAGTATTGTGTGTTCAATTTGATTGACATCCCCTTAAAGGGGAGAATTTTCGGGCTTGTCTATAAAGTGATAAGTCTGTAGATGATACATAGCAATAATGAAGCAGAAATGTTAAAAAAAAAAGATTCTTTACAACATTGTATTGTGATTACTACCAAATATTATCTGGGTAATATTGGGTCATCGAGAGTGGTACAACTAATATGTTATACCCAGAGCCACAAAATATTACCTGGGGTAGTATTGGGTCATCGAGGGTGGTACAACCAATATGTTATACCTTGAGCCACAAAATAACACCTCGGGTAGTATTGGGTCATCGGGGGTATTACAACCAGTATGTTATACCAGGAGCCACAAATTATTACCTGGGGTTGTTTTGGGTCATTCAGAGTGGTACAACCAATATGTTATACCCAGAGCCACAAAATATTACCTGGGGTAGTATTGGGTCATCAAGGGTGGTACAACCAATATGTTATACCTTGAGCCACAAAATAATACCTCGGGTAGTATTGGGTCATCGGGGGTATTACAACCAATATGTTATACCAGGAGCCACAAATTATTACCTGGGGTTGTATTGGGTCGACGAGAGTGGTACAACCAATATGTTATACCCGGAGCCACAAAATATTACCTGGGGTAGTATTGGGTCATCGAGGGTGGTACAACCAATATGTTATACCTGGAGCCACAAAATATTACCTTGGGTAGTATTGGGTCATCAGGGGTGGTACAACCAATATGTTATACCTGGAGCCACAAAATATTACCTGGGGTAGTATTGGGTCATCGGGGGTAGTACAACCGATAAGTTATACCTGGAGCCACAAAATATTACCTGGGGTTAGTATTGGGTCATCGAGGGTGGTACAACCAATATGTTATACCTTGAGACACAAAATAATACCTCGGGTAGTATTGGGTCATCGGGGGTATTACAACCAATATGTTATACCAGGAGCCACAAAATATTACCTGGGGTTGTATTGGGTTTTGAGAGTGGTACAACCAATATGGTATACCCAGAGCCACAAATTATTACCTGGGGTTGTATTGGGTCGTCGAGGGTGAAACAACCAATATTTTATAACCTGCAGTATTGATCAGCAAGCCAAATTCTCTCTGCTTTATCTTAGCAATAGGAATTAATTGTGATTAAAGTAATTGTTTGTTTGGGATTTTATGTTGGCTATTTATAGATAATAAAAGTAATTTACGAGAGTTTCTGTAATGGTTTGTATCATAAAAACATGTCAGAACAACATCAAGTTATTGTGAATTTAAGAGGTACATCTTATATACTCCATTATGTATAATTCTGATATCAACATTTTAACACCCCCTTCCCCTCCTTCCCCCCCCCCCACCCCCCCTCCCCCCAAGGGAAAAAAATATTTAAAAAAAAAAATAAATAAAATAAAAAAAAAAAAAAAAAAAAAAACATGGAAATAGGTGGATTGGACATTTTCAATATTTTCAATAGAATCAAAAATCATATTACATTTTTATTCAGGTACCATCATTACAAAATTCCATGTAAGGTCACAGTAAGACGCAATTTCTGACTTTCATGAGGGTTTGGTCACCACATCTCCAAGGGAGTTATGTCCCTTTAGAACACCTGATAAAAAACGTACAACTTCCTACAGTTAAAAAGTTGTTACATGACACAAAATAACAAATAAGCATAAGGGCCTCCTGTATATGACAGTTTATTTCCTCTGTCAATAGAAGAAAAAGCTGTTACCATGGATACAGCTTAATATAGGAATACTAATGGGGTTTGAGGGGTTTACAATAATAACTTTTAATTTATTCATGGCCCATATAAATGATTTATGTGTTAGGATTAGAACCCACATTTCTCCTGCCAACAAAAACAGCTGTGAATACTGTAATATCTGAAATTTACATCTCTAGAAATTAAAATGATTTCTCACCCTCATGTGGTCAGTTAGAATTGACCATTAACACTAATACTTGTCCACCCCTTGTAGTCATAAATCAGGGTATAAAATTTCATTTTATGACTGTGTTTTTCAAGTTAAATTTAGTAACCATCTCTCTATCTTTATGATTGACATTGTGTAAAATTCTATTGTATTGTTTTCAAGAGTTTAATTGAGAGAGAGAGAGAGAGAGAGAGAGAGAGAGAGAGAGAGAGAGAGAGAGAGAGAGAGAGATCGGAGACTAATTTGATACAAAATGGTAAAGAAAGGAAGATGCTGCTAAAAATTTTTCCTTCCTCACTTTTTAAATGTAGCAATTGAAAAAGTCATTATTGTAGGAGTGACTTTTTATGAACAGGTTGACTCTCTCTCTCTCTCTCTCTCTCTCTCTCTCTCTCTCTCTCTCTATATATATATATATATATATATATATATATATATATATATATATATATATATATATATGTAGGTAGATAAAACTATATATATATAGATAGATAGATAGAACTTAGATATGAATATTTATATATTCAATTTAAAAAAAAAACATGTTCAACTATTCAACTGGTATTAGAAATACTTTACATTCAGTAAAAACTAAGAAAATTTTTAATACACAACATTATTTGTCTTATCTCATTCTCGGGGTTTGAAGCCCTGTCCTATTGAATGAGATGCTGATACACTTTTTTTATCTTATTCTTCGGGGTTTAAAGCCCTGTCCTATTGAATGAGATGCTGATACGCTTTTTTTTTTATCTCATTCTTAAGGGTTTGAAGCCCTGTCCTATTGAATGAGATGCTGATACGTTTTTTTTATCTCATTCTTTGGGGTTTGAAGCCCTGTCCTATTGAATGAGATGCTGATATGCTTTTTTTTTTTTTCTCATTCTTCGGGGTTTGAAGCCCTGTCCTATTGAATGAGATGCTGATACGTTTTTTTTATCTCATTCTTCGGGGTTTGAAGCCCTGTCCTATTGAATGAGATGCTGATATGCTTTTTTTTATCTCATTCTTCGGGGTTTGAAGCCTTGTCCTATTGAATGAGATGCTGATACGTTTTTTTTATCTCATTCTTCAGGGTTTGAAGCCCTGTCCTATTGAATGAGATGCTGATATGCTTTTTTTTTTCTCATTCTTCGGGGTTTGAAGCCCTGTCCTATTGAATGAGATGCTGATACGTTTTTTTTATCTCATTCTTCAGGGTTTGAAGCCCTGTCCTATTGAATGAGATGCTGATACACTTTTTTTATCTCATTCTTCGGGGTTTAAAGCCCTGTCCTATTGAATGAGATGCTGATACGCTTTTTTTTTTTTATCTCATTCTTAAGGGTTTGAAGCCCTGTCCTATTGAATGAGATGCTGATACGTTTTTTTTATCTCATTCTTTGGGGTTTGAAGCCCTGTCCTATTGAATGAGATGCTGATATGCTTTTTTTTTTTTTCTCATTCTTCGGGGTTTGAAGCCCTGTCCTATTGAATGAGATGCTGATACGTTTTTTTTATCTCATTCTTCGGGGTTTGAAGCCCTGTCCTATTGAATGAGATGCTGATATGCTTTTTTTTATCTCATTCTTCGGGGTTTGAAGCCCTGTCCTATTGAATGAGATGCTGATACGTTTTTTTTATCTCATTCTTCAGGGTTTGAAGCCCTGTCCTATTGAATGAGATGCTGATATGCTTTTTTTTTTTCTCATTCTCGGGGTTTGAAGCCCTGTCCTTTTGAATGAGATGCTGATACGCTTTTTTTAATCTCATTCTTCGGGGTTTGAAGTCCTGTCCTATTGAATGAGATGCTGATACATTGCAAGGTTAACACCCAGAAAACTTAATTTTGTTTATTTTCAGAAAGTTTGTTTTGAGGAATGGGAAAATAAATGTCTTGGTTTAGAACATTACATATGACCAGTTAATTGAACTGATAGTTACCAGTAAAACCTGAGATTGTAGCTTAACATTTTAGTCTGTACTTTTCTGCACTTGTTTCAACATATTTGACAAAGTATTCAACTGAAATTACATTGGTTTTACAAGATGACTCAAAGTCTATTACTGATTATATTTCTTACACATGCATGGCAGTAATTGGCTTGATATCATGCCATTATTAGCATGAAGACTACAATGTAGTTGTCTGATTGGCTCATTTACCTCGCTGTTGTTCCGAGAAATGATCAGTCTTTTTAAAATCTATTGGAGTATTTCAAGGCTTAATTTTCCACCAGATTAAATCGCTGAATTGAATTCTTTAAATTACAGACAATCTACATAGATGCATACAAACAGATTTAATAGAAACTTTAAATAAGGATATTTTAACCAAATAGAAGAAGCATAAATATTTGAGTTGACATTGATATTACAGGGTTGCAGATGGAAAATCCCGAGCGAGGACAATATAATCAAATTGAATCTACATTTAATCTCATAAAAAGTTCTTTAATATAGAAATTTGTGTAAATAGAAAATAAGGTCACCAGGATAGTAATTTTCTGTCTTAAAAATTGTCATTTTTGGCCATGCAAAAGATTATATTTTTACAACTTGAGTATTAAATAGTTTTAGAGAGAGAGAGAGAGAGAGAGAGAGAGAGAGAGAAAGGGAGAGAGAGAGAGAGAGAGAGACAGAGAGAGAGAGAGAGAGAGAGGGCAGAGAGAGAGAGAGAGAGAGAGAGAGATGTATAAATAGCATATAAGACCTAAAAATTGGAGAAAGAAGACAATATATAGAATATATATACAGATTAGGTATATAACAGTGATATAAGACAAAAGATGATTAGTAATTAAATGATAAAGTTGAACCTGTATATAACAAACACCTTACAGAACGGAGCTTTTGTTTGGATTACTCTTGTACATTTTACAAATAATAATAAGAGTATGCATGTCCTGATAGATTAACATTGGTTCACAGTGTTCCGTTCCAATGTAGACTAGATAAGACAAGAGTTCTGTGTACTACTATGTGTTCCGTACCATTGTAGATCAGTTTAGAATGTTCTTCTTATCCTATGTTTCATACCTCTGTGGATTAGTTTAGATAAGTGTTCTGGGCACTTAGTGTTCCATACCAGTATAGATCAGTTGAAACAAGAGTTCTGTGAACTAAGTGTTCCATACCACTGAAGATCAGTTTAGATAAGTGTTCTGTGTACTTAGTGTTCCATACCACTGTGGATCAGTTTAGATAAGTGTTCTGTGCACTTAGTGTTCCATACCACTATAGATCAGTTAAGGCAAATGTTCAGTGTACTCAGTGTTCAGTACCACTGTAGATAATTTTATTTGTACTCAGTGTCCCTCTGTAGATCAATTTGTACAAGTGTTCTGTATACTTAGTGTTTTTAGCAGATTAGTTTATAAAAGGGCTTTGTGTACTAAATGCTCTATGCCACTGTAGATCAGTTTAGATAAGTGTTCTGTATACTCAGTGTTTCCCTGTAGATTAGTTTAAACACGTGTTTTGTGTACTAAGTGCTCTGTGACACTGTAGATCAGTTAATACAAGTGTTCTGTATAATCAGTGTTCCATGCCATTGTAGATTGATAAGTGTTCTGTTCATTAAGCATTCCATTGCATATCGATGACACATTGTCCATGCAGAATATTTAGAGAAAAATGAAGGAAATAATATTACAACTCTTAAAAAATTCATATATATATTGATGATATTTGATATGGAGGACAAAGAAAAAAGGGAAGGCAGAAAGGACTTGCTATAATGTTAGATATGCTTAATTAGAAAAAGGAAGGAAGAAATGACTATTTTGATAACATGGGTATGAAGGATATAGAAAAGGAAGAAATAAATAAACAAATATATTAATAAAATTAGGTAAGGAAAAAAGAAAAAAACTTGAGGAAGAAATAACTATACATAAGAAAACCAGAGTGTTTGTTTTTGTGTGGTAAATATCTATAGCAACAACTGGTCAGATGGTCAACATTGTCATGGTGATTAAGATGACCAACTCTGGCCACTTGATTGTTACTGATATTTTGTTGTGGTCAACTTAATGTCCACTTTGATAAGACATTATAGATCTCTGTCCTAACTCTCAATGTTTAATCAGTAATGTGGAAATCCTTATTACTTCTTTGATGTTCCCTCTAGAGCAGATAATTTGACATTAAATAAACTTCTTAAGTTCAAATTTATTACCACTAACATGTTACAAACTTGTAGAATCCTGACATCAAAAATAAAGGGCAAGGTAGAATAATGTTTTGTTAACACACACACACACACACACAGACACACACACACACACACGCTGTCAGTGCTGACCATTAACGTAATAAATTACTTGGTAAATTAAAGTAATGATTATAATACCAGCTGACAAGTTAAAGGTCCATTTATCATAGGGTCAACAAGAAATATACCAACTCAATTAATTAAATAAACAAACTGGCCAAAAAAAAATCACAACATCTTGGTTGTTAATTTTTTTGCTGAGGGTGATAATCGTCCATAACACTCAACGAAGGTCAGTATTTTTTTTATCATACAGAATGTCTTTTCCAACTGTCTTTTTAAAAGCAAGAATTTTAAAAAATCTGAAACAACAGATCAAAT
This sequence comes from Tegillarca granosa, assembly GCA_029721355.1. NCBI lineage: Eukaryota > Metazoa > Mollusca > Bivalvia > Arcoida > Arcidae > Tegillarca > Tegillarca granosa. The sequence continues at coordinate 10,336,691 of CM056608.1, forward strand.
TAACACATCATTTGTTACATATTGTTGCTTAGGCTTAGGGGCTAGGATGGAATGTTACAAGACTTTGTAATCCAACAAACAGAAACAATGGTACTTACCACACAAAATTAGTTAACTTGGCCTAACTACACCTTGTTAGAGGATATACTAGCCTAGAGGTTAGGATGGAAAGTTTTATTACATTTCACATTAAAGACTTTAGAAAAAAACTTTTTGGCCCAGCAGACAAGTGTGTATTGTATATTCCTATATAGGGGATACACTTTAAACATACAAATTACATTGTTATCTCTCTGTTCTGTAAAAAAAAACTTTTTGATGAAATTGGAATAGATTATAAAATTTGAATCTTGATGTAAAATACATGCACCAGTTTGTTTGTGCAGCTGCACAATTCTGACAGAGACACTGTGCACATTTCAGGTTGTGTCATTTAATCCATATACATCTGATATAAATTGTATCTCTAAGGTAAGTTTTTGTAGGAGCAAGATATATGAGGTAACTAAATAATTGTAAAAAGGACACGACTCTACCAACTTATTACAATGTCTGAATTTTGACTCGAAAAATTATGAGCTTTGAATTGACTTGAATATTATGAGCTCTGAATTGACTTGAATATTATGAGTTCTAAAATTGATTTGAATATTATGAGCTCTGAATTGACTCGAATATTATGAGTTCTAAAATTGACTTGAATATTATGAGCTCTGAATTGACTTGAATATTATGAGCTCTGAATTGACTTGAATATTATGAGTTCTAAAATTGATTTGAATATTATGAGCTCTGAATTGACTTGAATATAATGAGTTCTAAAATTGATTTGAATATTATGAGCTCTGAATTGACTTGAATATTATGAGCTCTGAATTGACTCGAATATTATGAGTTCTAAAATTGATTTAATATTATGAGCTCTGAATTGACTTGAATATTATGAGTTCTAAAATTGATTTAATTATTATGAGCTCTGAATTGACTTGAATATTATGAGCTCTGAATTGACTTGAATATTATGAGTTCTAAAATTGATTTGAATATTATGAGCTCTGAATTGACTTGAATATTATGAGCTCTGAATTGACTTGAAAATTATGAGTTCTAAAATTGATTTAATTATTATGAGCTCTGAATTGACTTGAATATTATGAGTTCTAAAATTGATTTGAATATTATGAGCTCTGAATTGACTTGAATATTATGAGCTCTGAATTGACTCGAATATTATGAGTTCTAAAATTGATTTAATATTATGAGCTCTGAATTGACTTGAATATTATAGCTCTGAATTGATTTGAATATTATGAGTTCTAAAATTGATTTGAATATTGCGAGTTCTGAATTGACTTGAATATTATAGCTCTGAATTGACTCGAATATTATGAGTTCTAAAATTGATTTGAATATTATAGCTCTGAATTGACTTGAATATTATGAGTTCTAAAATTGATTTGAATATTATGAGCTCTGAGTGGATTTGAAAATAATGAGCTCTAAAATTGACTTGAAAATTATGAGCTTTTAAATTGACTTGAATATTATGAGCTCTGAATTGACTTGAAAATTATGAGCTCTAAAATTGAATTGATTATGAGCTCTAAAAGTGACTTTAAAATTATGAGCTTTAAAATTGACTTGAAAATTATGAGCTTTAAAATTGACTTGAAAATCATGAGCTCTTAAATTGACTTGAAAATTATGAGCTCTAAAATTGACTTGAAAATTATTAGCTCTAAAATTGACTTGAAAATTATGAGCTCCAAATGGACTTGAAAATTATTAGCTCTAAGTGGACTTGAAAAATAAGTTTTTGAGTGGATATTAACATTGCATTACTTGGATTAAAAGTGGAAAATATTAGAAAATAAAATCACAGACATATAAATAAAAACAGAGTTGATTCTGTTTTAATGTTGCATGCAAATTCTCTGTGTTGTAAACATGTATGAGGTTAAACAAGTGCTCTTCAGGAAGATAATCATGTATTAGAAATGGTTGTAAACCATAAAAAAATTCATGTTTATTTTTTCTGACATGTCATTTCATTTACATGGTGACACTTTATATATTCACAATATAATTTATATGTGACATTTAATTAAGAGGTATTCATTGATGTTTGATATTTTATGTGCCTTGTCATTGATTGTTAGAACAATTGTTATCATACTCTCTAGCTTTGTATTCTCTTTACAAGTCTGCTGCTCTCAGGGTGTGTCTGCCATCATAAATATTGTTTGTGATCTGCCAGTTTGGAAGATAAGTGGAATTTTAAAATGTTTTTTTAGCTCAGCATCCTAAACAATCAACATAAAAGTACTGTTAATTAGAAATGCATTGTTCAAATAAACATAAAATTCCACAACAGAAAGCAAAAAATGTATTGATAGTAAAGTTTTCTTGTTCTCTGTAAATCCCTCCCAAAAATTAACATGTCAAAAATCTGCTTAATTTAATTGATTATATTCTAATACATAGGGAAAAAATTTGATGTTGGTGGATCTTTCTTATTCCTGCATGCTGGTGTGAATATTACAAAATATCTTGCACAGACACTAATCTCTCTCTCTCTCTCTCTCTCTCTCTCTCTCTCTCTCTCTCTCTCTCTATATATATATATATATATATATATATGTATACTAGTATATATATAGTATAGATGAATTATTTGCTGACTTTGCACTTTCAAGCCAACAATTTATCTGTAAAAAGACATGTTTAAATATTTAGAGTTAAAACATCTGTGGTATGTGTTCTGTAGATTGTAAACCATTACCATATATGTAACAGTATATTACAAAAAACACATTAATATTAAGTTGTGACAATAGTAAAATGGTATTTTAAACTTGTATCACATTTTAATTAAAATGAGGGGGTTGGGTGTCAGGGACATGTTTAGATTCACTTTAATACCATTATATTTTGATTGTAATATAAAGAATTACTTAATAACAAGAAAATTCAATCGCAGGAAAAAAACAGTTTAAATGTAAGCTCAATTACTTAAATATTGTTTAGTTTCAAGGATTTTAATTCCATATTTTCATTTTCAAAATTCCCCACCACCACACCACACACACCCTTCAAGCAGGGCAAACAGGGATTGATAAATGAAGGGCATTCTATGTAAAAAAAAAAAAAAAAAAAAAAAAAAAAAAACCTATATAAGTCCTCTCCTTAGTCAGAGTACATATGATAATACTAGTATATATATATAATTCTAGAAAACAAATATCGCGAAAATAACATTCATAATAATAATAATAGTAATGGTCATTGTTGCACCCATAATTATGATATAATTATATGCATAATCAGTGATATATAATCAAGTTGTATTGAACCAGAATCTAAAATTTTTATGATTTATGTTGATTTGAAAAAAAAAATTTAAAAATTGAACCAGGACAAAAAGTCTTAAGTGGATGATGGATATTGATTAGTTTGAGGTCCTTAGATCTACTGTTGGAGTCACTGTGTTTGTGACAGAGAATTATGCAAAATTTTCATAGAAAGTCAATTTAGCTTAATTAAGTTTGGTACTTATCACTTACTTAAGTTTAGGTATAATGGGAAATTGATATGCACATTCACAATTACTATGGAATATTTCTGAACCTAGTAAAAAGTTGTCACTATAAGGATTTTACATGTTGAAAAACAAGGCAAATTTGGTGGATTCTATTGTGCATACAATGCGGTGCATCACCAAGAACATCACTTTAGATTTAAAAATCACCATGCTTTTTCGACATGTAAAATCTCCATAGCTGCAAACATTTTCTGTCTTTAGAAATATTTCATGGTAATTGCAGATGAGCATAGCAAGTTTTGTAAATTTTATTGTCACAAACAAGGCGAATCCAACAGTTAAGGTCAGAATGTGCATACTTATGTAGAAATAACTAGGTCAGGATGTGCATACTTATGTAGAAATAGGTAGATCAGAATATGCATAGGTATGTAGAAATAAGTAGGTCAGAATGGGCATAGGTATGTAGAAATAAGTAGGTCAGAATGCGCATAGGTATGTAGAAATAAGTAGGTCAGAATGCGCATAGGTATGTAGTAATAAGTAGGTCAGAATGTGCATAGGTATGTAGAAATAAGTAGGTCAGAATGCGCATAGGTATGTGTAATAAGTAGGTCAGAATGCGCATAGGTATGTGTAATAAGTAGGTCAGAATGCGCATAGGTATGTGTAATAAGTAGGTCAGAATATGCAGATATGTAGAAATAAGTAGACCTGAGTTAATGGTGTTTATGCTCCAGTTAAGATTTTGTCATTTATATTGTGGTTTGATCTGGAATGATGGAGAAAGCCAGAGTCCTTGCAGAAAACCACAACCTTCAGCAATCTGTAAGCATACATTTTAGGTTCTCTTGAATTAAGTTCTCACAAAGTTATTTAAGTCTATAAAGTTTTAATTCAAGTCCCATAATTTGGTGATTGTTTTCATAATTATGATGGAATATCTCAAGGTCATTATTTGACCCTAAGGTCTTACCGGTACATAGATATATTTCTTGTTACTCTTTCCAATTTATTGTAATCAAAACGTCTGCTTATGAACTCTAGATTGAGTTAAAGGTCAAAGTGCCTCTCAGAATGTAGCCTAAAAATCCATTTTAACAAACTTTGAGAGAGTAAGTGGTAATGAGTGAGCTGATAGTGTGAGTAAGTGGTAATGAGTGAGCTAATAGTGTGAGTGAGTAAGTGGTAATGAGTGAGCTGATAGTGTGAGTGAGTAAGTGGTAATGAGTGAGCTAATAGTGTGAGTGAGTAAGTGGTAATGAGTGAGCTGATAGTGTGAGTAAGTGGTAATGAGTGAGCTGATAGTGTGAGTGAGTAAGTGGTAATGAGTGAGCTAATAGTGTGAGTGAGTAAGTGGTAATGAGTGAGCTGATAGTGTGAGTAAGTGGTAATGAGTGAGCTGATAGTGTGAGTGAGTAAGTGGTAATGAGTGAGCTAATAGTGTGAGTGAGTAAGTGGTAATGAGTGAGCTGATAGTGTGAGTGAGTAAGTGGTAATGAGTGAGCTGATAGTGTGAAAAACTTTGTGATTTTTGTCAAGCCTGGCATTGCTATAAGGCGAGACTTAGTTGTTACTTTTCCGGTGTTGGTGGCAGCGGTGTGTCAAAATGTGAAAGTTTATGTTAAAGTATTGTATTTTCTACTCGATCAAAAACTAACCTGAGGCAAGACATTTAAATCTGTGGAATATTTGTTTATAGATTTTGGTGTTTGTTTTTTTTTTAAACACTACAATTCTCAGTGCCATCACAGAACTATGTTGATACAAGACAACAGCTTAAAAACCTTATTTTTAACAAATATTCAACAAAACAAAAATGATGAACTTAAAACGAATATTAAAATCGAATCTGTATCATATAACCAGGTTTTATTAAATGTCTAATTTTAACATTGTAACAATCAAATTCAGAATCTATATTATATATATATTGTGCTTTCAAATGCCTTATAATTAATCTAAACAGTCCATGAAAAACAATGTTAAATTATTTTTACTGACCATTAATATTCATTAAGTATCACTTTCAATTTAATTTTCTCTTTGATGTGAATTGTTAAATGTTTAAATAATGTCTAGTGATAAACTTGTAAGCTTCAATGAGGTATTACATTTCTTTACTAATAAATTATGTAACACTTTATTAACTGGTAGATATACTGCTACATGATAAAACCATTTTATAAAAATATAAAGAAAAGTTTAAAAGAAGATGACAAAAAAATATTTTTTGTTACATAACATGTCTATATGATTACATTGTATGTACAACATTTCCAATTTTCCTTTTTAATGGTCCATGATGTTCTTTTGTTTTCTGTAATCCATCCCAAAAGCAATTGTTTTGATAGATTGAAAAGGTTAATAGGTTGAAAAAATTTACACGCATAAAAAATGATTCTATAACCAACTGTGTTCTCTATGAGTGTTCTGGACAAAGGCCCTAATGTGTCAAATGTGTTCTCTTTGAAAGTGTTCTTGTCTTAGGTCATAATAAATCAAGTGTGTTCTCTTTGAAAGTGTTCTGGATTTAATGTCATAATGTGTCAAGTGTGTTTTCTATGAAAGTGTTCTTGTCAAACGTCATAATGTGTCAAGTATGTTTTCTATGAAAGTGTTCTGGACTTATGTCATAATGTGTCAAGTGTGTTTTCTATGAGAGTGATATGGACTAATGTCATAATGTGTCAAGTGTGTTTTCTATGAAAGTGTTCTTGACTTAGGTAATAATATGTCAAGTGTGATCTCTATGAAAGTGTTCTGGACTTAAATGTCATAATGTGTCAAGTGTGTTTTCTGTGAAAGTGTTCTGGAATAATGTAATAATGTTTAAGTGTGTTCTCTATGAAAGTGTTCTGGACTACGGTCATAATGTGTCAAGTGTGTTTTCTATGAAAGTGTTCTGGATTTAAGGTCATAATGTGCCAAGTGTGTTTTTATGAAAGTGTTCTGGACTTAGGTAATAATATGTCAAGTGTGTTCTCTATGACATAAAGTGTTCTGGATTTACGTCATGATGTGTCATATGTGTTTTCTGTGAAAGTGTTCTGGACTTATATCATAATGTTCAAGTGTGTTCTCTTTGAAAGTGTTCTGGACTAAGGTCATAATATGTAAAGTGTGTTCCAGGTAGCCTAAAATTTTCAGTGATTTTCAACTATGTTTGTAAACAGAGTAGTTAATGCTGTTGTGATCCAAGTCCAGATTATTTGACTTGTATAAAAACAGTCAGCACTATTATGTTTGGGGAAGCTTGGATCTACTCAGTTTGAGCTGAGATCCTTAAGCTGACACTTTGTCCACTCCACCAAATTCCTTGAACAACTGACCAAAATTCAAAAATGGTGTTTGTTATTCCAATCTGTTAATACCCAACAAAAATAATTTTTGGAAGATTAAATAATAAAAGATAAATATAAAAATGGTAACCTTGGTTTATGTAAAATATGAGTGTTGGTGTTGTTGTGACGGATATAGATTTACTTATAAGTGAACTTTGACCTTTGATAACCTACTCATTTATTTTAAATTATAACATACCTGTTTAATATCATCATGATGACTGTTACTTGTTTACCTGTTTTGTACAATTCATCTCAACTTTTAATGTCTTCCCTCTGGTATATTATTGTCAGGATTAACATACCTAATGATTTCAATTAAACATTTTCTTTTTTAGATGTTGTCATTACAAATGGCTTGTCACTCTTGGAGACGGCTTTGACGTTAGAAGTAATTCATCCTGAGCCGAAAGATCTTCAGGTGATGCTGATGTCTCCACCAGATGATATACCTTCATGTATTCCAAAGATGTACAACAGTTCACTTGAAGAGACACATATTGCAGTTTTTAAAGATGAACCCTTTAGTTTGGAAGCATCTGTTGCTATTGGCAACAATTTGACCTTCACCTTTGACATAGAACATCATAAGAAAACATTTATACATACTTTTGAGGACCAGACACAGAATTGCAGCAGAAAGGATTGTAGATTGGCAGTTAAGGTAAGTAATTTTTCTTGTTGTCAAAGAGACTGTAATATATCTTTGTATGTTAACTTGCCAGTTATAGGAACTTTATTTTGAATCTTATTGCTAAGATTTACCAAAACAAATATACAAATACGTGTATATATTAAGGAATGATTTTCAATTACAATGCTTAAAACTACATCATTGGAGATAAGTAGTTAATTTGAGTAAAATAATGGTGTTAAATGTCCCAGTCAAGAATATTTCAATTATATCGAGACGTCATCAGCTATAGGCAAAAGTGTAGAAATTTTGCCTGTGCATTGCTCTGATGGCATTGTACAGCAGGGTTCTGTATTGTGCCAGACCTGCCGTGACACAGGACCTCGTTTGTTTTAAGTTCCCATACAAAAGAACCATGAATTTCATTTAGTAATGCTGAATGCTTGGTGAAAGAAGAGTCACCACCCACTTTCAAGTCTTGGGTCAGACCCAGTCAGGGTTCGAACCCACGACCTTCCAGTTATGGAGCGAGCACTCTACCAACTAAGCTACCACAGTGGTAGATGAGTAGTTGAGGGTAAACTTCTAAACACAATGAAGAATATTGTTCTAGAATTCCATCATTACACATTAGTCCATATAGGGTGAATTTCCAAACATAATGAACTAGTCATCATTGTTGATTAATAATAGAAGACATACTGTAAATACGAATGTAAATATTGTTTGAAACTATATATTAAAGCATCACCATGGCAACCTTATAATGGACATACTTGTTCTTTAGCATTAAGTGATTAGAAAAATGCTATCTAAAGAGAAAATTTTAAAAAATAACACTTAAAAAAATTTAAAAAAAATAAAAAAAAAAATAATAATAATAAAAAACCAAATGTTTTTATATTAACAGAATCCTTTATCTAGAGGAGGTAATACACTTGAACAGAGGTTATGTTACAAAAAAAAACCTTTTTACTTCCCATTGGGATAGTTAAATAATTATTACAACCATATTGTGCTTAGTTTGATAAGATATCAGCAAAAACAGCTTGTGTATATGTGCTTTATTATCTGTAGATGATCAAGTTATACTACCTGGTACCGTATTACAGATACAATGGCTTGACACATTCACATTAACCAAATGTTGTCCAATCTAATATCAAACACATGAAATTTGGTACAAGTAACAATTTATCTTCCTGATAAAAAACTCCGAACGAAAATTAAAAGATTAGCAATTCTATAATGAAGAGAACACTTTTACTTGTCTGGTAGGAAATTAATGACAAAACCTAGCAGATAGAGAGACAACCAGGATCACCGATAGAGAATTGTTTTTACTTATCTGATAAATTAATTATAAAATTGTTCAGATCTGGAGAAATAAGGAATAAATAAAGTTACAGGTCTATAAATAACCAATAACAAGACATTAATGTTACCGATCGCGTTTACATCCTGGTTAGTGTGATGGTATTATTTCACCATAAAATATATAAAATGTCTTTTTTCCATCAACATATATCCTTTTAAATCAGCCGACAATTAAAGCTTTATGTAGATACATTTTTAATGATTATTATAAATGGGAAGCTGTTGAGAATCAAATGTTGTATCGCTTAGTCTCCATGGTGACAAGCTGGTATAATCCAGAACCTATCTCATGGTAAATAGAAACAAAAATTTAAATAAATCAGTTCAAATGAAAAACAACACACACACACACACACACACACACACACACACACACACACACACACACATATATATATATAAGTGCTCGCTTTGTATGTGGGAGGTGTTGGGGTTCTCAATAGTTTGGGGTTCTTACCCCAGATGATCTGACCAAGACTTTAAAATTGGTATTAACAGTTCATTCGCAAAACACCTGACATTTAAATATGAACATCATGTGGTCCCTTGGAGAAGACCTTAAAAACCAATGGTCCTTGTCACAGTAGGTGTGGCATGCTTAAACCCTCCCTGCACATTGCTCTTAGCACACTGCAAAGTTCAAAATTTCTGCCACTTCACCTACAGCTGGTGATGTTTCAATATAAGTGACTGGGATGTAGAACCCTATTCAATCAATCAATCAAACAAAATGTTCTAAATATATCTGGAATCATTTCTAAACATCTTATAAAAACTGCTGAGAAATCTAGCAAGATGTTCTAGGCTGCCACAGGTTGATTGGGAAATTAATATTTTATATCCAGTTGGATTGGCCTGGATCTCTTAATTTCTGGGACTTGTTTTTAAAATATTCTGACAGGAAATAGAATGGAATATAAATTGCACTAACCCAAATGTTTACTCAAATATTCAGACAATGTGTTTTTGGATGATGAAGGACATTGGGATGGCCAAATCAAAAAAAAAAAGACCTTGGAAAAAGCAAACTAACAAACAATTCCGCATTTGTGTGTGTGGTATTTATACTTCTGAAGTGAGCAGTGCTTTAATTTGTAAACCAGCCAGTTTTTAAGGTCATATGGCAACCAAAACACATTTTAAAAGGGGCTGGGATTCATGTTTTACATCAGTCACTGTCCATCATATTTGTGTCTTTATTATATCTAAATAGTCTAATATTGTTTAGAATATTGATAAAATACAGGTCAAGTTTGAATTTGAGTACTTTTGTAATGTCAGTCTGTATTACTTCCCCATACACACACACATAAACACAACAGTAATTTTATGTTCATAAATGCTCTAATTAAAAATAATAATTTTTCAAAAATCTGCGCCATTTTTGATACATGAACAGTTTGTGGTTCGGGGTTATCTTCCCTTGTTTATTAATCTTTATTTTCTCACTTAAAACTTTTCTTGAAGTTGATGTTACAGGTTAATATTCGTGTCCATAATGGTTATAGGGCAAAAGTTAGTCAGAATATCTAACATGTTTACAGGGTTATAGTTACTCATGCGAGGCATTAAAGAGGAAACAACTAATGATGTTTAAGAAACAAGATGGCAGAAAATTTACAACAGAAAATGGTTAAATAGATAAAACAAATGAAAGCCTTCAGGCAAATTAAATATATAAAATTGTACAAAGGACCTGGTCTAGACAAAAATTAATTTGTTTTGTTAGTCTGCATGTTGACTATCTATGTAAAATAACTGGAAATAAGAACTATTATAGAGTTATGTTGAAAACTAGCTGAGAGTTCCGATTCAGGGAATAAATCTTGGTTGTCTTGCCATCAAAGAAATAATAACACAATAGCTGTACTTATTTAAAATGACAGAAAAAAATTTTCAATCCATGTTTATTGTTACATGGATCACAGACCTGTTATGTGTTTAAAAAGTGTTCTGAGAATAAATCTTGGCTAATAGACAGTCCAACAGAGACTGTAGTTATATATGTATTACAAATAAACATGTTGGTTGTTGAGTGCAATCTGTTGTTGAAATGTTTAGTCTGTTATAGACAGCAATAGAAAAAAACATAAAATAGAATAATTGAATTCCTGGTTCAGAGTCAGGATTTATTGTTCGAGCTCAAAATTTTGGTTTGAGTTGGGATTTCTTGTTTGAGTCTGGATTTCTGGTTCAAGTCAGGATTTCTGGTTCGAGTTGGGATTTCTTGTTTGAGTCTGGATTTCTGGTTCGAGTTGGGATTTCTGGTTCGAGTTGGGATTTCTGGTTCGAGTCAGGATTTCCGGTTCAAGTCAGGATTTCTGGTTAGAGTCAGGATGAACAGGATAGATACATAGACAGGTTAGTCATTTATTTATACGTATAATTTTTAAAATGAAAAGAATAAATGAAATGGAAGTGAGAGGGTGGAATGGTCTGTGTGAGATTATTTTATGTATGTTAAGAATGTTAATATCTGGAATAATGGAAGCTTAAGTACCCCAAGGAAAAACAACTAAGGACAGATGGCACATAGTATCACACTAATATATGTTCTGGGTAGAAATCTAACTTTAGAACTCTAAGCTTTGAGAGGTGTTGTGATCTGTTAGTCCGTGCTTTAGATCATCAAATCTTAACAATCTCACTTAGGCTGAATTCAGAGTTGAATTTAGGTTGAATTTAGAGTGATCACACTTAGGATGAATTCAAGGTGACAACACTTAGGATGAATTCAGAGTAATCACACTTAGGATGAATTCAGGATGATCACATATAGACTAAATTCAGGGTGATCACACTCACATTCAATTCAGAGTGATCAAACTTAGGTTGAATTAAGAGTGATCACACTTAGGATGAATTCAGGGTGATCACACTTAAGTTGAATTCAGAGTTATCATACTTAGGTTGAATTTAGAGTGATCACACTTATAATGAATTCAGGGTGATCACACTTAGGTTGAATTCAGAGTTATCACACTAAGAATGAATTTAAGGTGACCACTCTAAGGATGAATTCAGAGTAATCACAGTTAGGATGATCACACGTAGACAAAATTCAGGGTGTTCACACTCATGTTCAGTTCAGAGTTATCACACTTAGGATGGATTCAAGGTGATCACACTTATAATGAATTCAGGATGATCACACTTCAGATAAATTCGGAGTGATCACACTTAGGTTGAATTCAAGGTGACAATGCATAGGTGGAATTTAGAGTGAACACACTTAGGTTGAACTTAGAGTGATCACACTTAGGTTGAATTTAGATGATCTCACTAGGATGAATTCAAGGTGACCACACTTAGGTTGAATTCAGGATTATCACACTTAGGTTGAATTCAGACTGATACAGACTTCACAGCTGTTTGATATTGTGGTATAAAAGATCAAATGTACATACAGACATCACAGTATGACATTGTGGTAACAGTGGCTAATGCAAATGTACATATAGACATCACAGTTTGATATTGTGGTAGCAGTGACCAAGTGTACATACAGACGTCACAGTTTGACATTGTTGTAACAGTGGCTAATGCAAATGTACATATAGACATCACAGTTTGACATTGTTGTAACAGTGGCCAAGTGTTCATACAGACGTCACAGTTTGACATTGTTGTAACAGTGGCTAATGCAAATGTACATACAGACATCACAGTATGACATTGTTGTAACAGTGGCTAATGCAAATGTACATATAGACATCACAGTTTGACATTGTTGTAACAGTGACCAAGTGTACATACAGACGTCACAGTTTGACATTGTTGTAACAGTGGCTAATGCAAATGTACATACAGACATCACAGTATGACATTGTTGTAACAGTGGCTAATGCAAATGTACATATAGACATCACAGTTTGACATTGTTGTAACAGTGGCCAAGTGTTCATACAGACATCACAGTATGACATTGTGGTAACAGTGGCTAATGCAAATGTACATATAGACATCACAGTTTGATATTGTGGTAGCAGTGACCAAGTGTACATACAGACGTCACAGTTTGACATTGTTGTAACAGTGGCTAATGCAAATGTACATATAGACATCACAGTTTGACATTGTTGTAACAGTGGCCAAGTGTTCATACAGACATCACAGTTTTATATTGTGGTTACAGTGGCCAAGTGTTTATACAAACATCACAGTTTGATATTGTGGTAACAGTGATCAGGTGTACATACAGAAATCACAGTTTGTCATTGTTGTAACATTGGCCAAGTGTATATACAGACATCACAGTTTGATATTGTGGTAACAGTGACCAAATGTTCATATAGACATCACAGTTTGATATTGTTGTAACAGTGGCTAATGCAAATGTACATATAGACATCACAGTGTGACATTGTTGTAACAGTGGCTAATGCAAATGTACATATAGACATCACAGTTTGACATTGTTGTAACAGTGGCCAATTGTTCATACAGACATCACAGTTTGACAATGTGGTAACAGTGGCCAAATGTACATACAGACATCACAGTTTAACATTGTGGTATCAGTGGCCAAGTGTACATACGGACATCACAGTTTGACATTGTTGTAACAGTGTCCAACTGTTCATACAGACATCACAGTTTGATATTGTGGTAACAGTGACCAAGGGTACATACAGACATCACAGTTTGACATTGTGGTAACAGTGACCAAGTGTATATACAGACATCACAGTTTGACAATGTGGTAACAGTGGCCAAATGTACATACAGACATCACAGTTTGACATTGTGGTAAAAGTTGCCAAGTGTACATACAAACATCACAGTTTGATATTGTGGTAGCAGTGACCAAGTGTACATACAGACATCACAGTTTGACATTGTTGTAACAGTGACCAAGTGTACATACAGACATCACAGTTTGACATTGTTGTAACAGTGGCCAAGTGTACATACAGACATCACAGTGTGACATTGTTGTAACAGTGGCCAAGTGTACATACAGACATCACAGTTTGACATTGTTGTAACAGTTGCCAAGTGTACATACAAACATCACAGTTTGATATTGTGGTAACAGTGACCAAGTTAACATACAGACATCACAGTTTGACATTGTTGTAACAGTGGCCAAGTGTTCATACAGACATCACAGTTTGATATTGTGGTAACAGTGACCAAGGGTGCATACAGACATAACAGTTTGACATTGTTGTACCAGTGGCCAAGTGTACATACAGACATAACAGTTTGACATTGTTGTAACAGTGACCAAGTGTATATACAGACAACACAGTTTGACAATGTGGTAACAGTGGCCAAATGTACATACAGACATCACAGTTTGACATTGTGGTAAAAGTGGCTAAGTGTACCGACAGACATCATGGCTTGAAATGGTGGTAACAGTGGCCAAGTGTACAGACAAACATCTCAGTTTGACATTGTGGTAACAATGACCAGGTCTACATACAGACATCACAGTTTGACATTGTGGTAAAAGTGGCCAAGTGCACATACAAACATCACAGTTTGGCATTGTGGTAACAATGACCAAGTGTACATGCAGACATCACAGTTTGACATTGTGGTAACATTGACCTAGTGTACATACAGACATCACAGTTTGACAAGGTGGTAATATAAGAGAAATATGAAATCAATTTCTGAGAAAGCTGTCAATTTTGATGATCAACAATATACAAATGGCAATCTAATACCCCCCCTCCCCTCCCATTTCAATTGCATATATAATTTTTTGCATATTGAATTTAAACATCAAACCAAATTTGAAGTTAATATTTACAGAAAATATTTATAAAAAGTTTTTACATTGAAGGGATTGAAAGAGAATCTTTGACACATTATTTAGGGCTAACTAAATCATTCAGGGACTTTTTTATTCTGTTGTAAATGGAAACTTGTCGAAAATCATAAAAATGTTTAATCATGTCAACAGATAAAATTGTGTAATACAATTAAATGTTATGCTAACCAAGTCATTTCTAATAAAGCTGTTAGATTGAAACATAATTTTGAAACTGTTAGATTAAAAATGGACAAATGAACAAAATTGTAGAACTCATTAACCTAATTAGTAAGATAATTTTAAACCAGTAATTGACAAGTATCGTTTTTTGGCTGAACATTCTTTTGTTAATTAATTTTGTTAGTGATAGGGAATTGTATTTGGCATGTTTTTGGATTTGACCAAGATTATTTCAGTATGAATATTACCGATCAATATTCATTTTTTCCCTGAAAATGCTGAGATTAATCTCCAATGAAAAAGAAGTAAATACAATTTTATCAGTTAATGAACAGCCAAGTTATGGAAGGCTGGTTATCAGAATGATGAGAGTATCATATTGCAAAAACTTCCGTTCAATATCCATTTAAGTTCTAACCAGTCGGAAATTGTCAAACTTAGTTTTGATTGGTTCCATTATGCGATGTTGCAACGACGGTTAGATTAGTTACAGAATTGAGATGGCCATTATAACAACTATTAATCATGTGTATTGGTAATTCTGATGATGTGTTTGTATTATTTTCTATGACATACAGGGATTTGTCATTGAAGTTCTATCATAAAATCTCAAATTTTATCATCAAATACCGAAATTTGACCGTCGTTTTTTTTTTTTTTTTTTTTTTTTTTTTTTTTTTTTCACTGCTGATTTTTTATTAAGATTTAGTTTTGTATATAAAAGGAACCATGAATATATTGTATTAGCAGACTTTCAGAAAGTTAATTTCCGGCAAATGATTTGATTGGAAAGCTAACAAATACTTAACTTGAAAATTAGGACATTAAAAGATTGTGTGTACTTTTTTCTTCAAGTACATAAATACAGATGTGAGGGTTACATAAATCTTACCAAGATCCTGTAAACAGGGTGTATTGGGGGGGGGGGGGGGTAATAAGTTTTACGTAATGTTAATTTCAGCAAAATTTTGGCTACCTACGATTGTTATACCTCTGTATCATAATGTACATTAAAACCACTCTAGAAAACATCCACCTACTTCACAGCCTAGATATAAAACCTTTAGATATTATGGCCAATAAACCACTCCATCACCTAGACCACACCCCTCCTACTTCACAAACAAGATATCAAACCTAGAAATAATGTGGCCCATAAACCATTCCATCACTTAGACCACACCCCTCCTACTTCAAAATCCAGATATCAAACCTAGAAATAATGTGGCCCATAAACCACTCCATCACCTAGACCACACCCCTCCTACTTCACAACCCAGATATTAAAACTAGAAATACCCGGTAATGTGGCTCATAAACCACTCCATTACCTAGACCACACCCCTCCTACTTCACAACCCAGATATTAAAACTAGAAATACCCGGTAATGTGGCTCATAAACCACTCCATTACCTAGACCACACCCCTCCTACTTCACAACCCAGATATTAAAACTAGAAATACCCGGTAATGTGGCTCATAAACTACTACATCACCTAGACCACAACCCTCCTACTTCAAAATCCAGATATTAAAACTAGAAATACCCGGTAGTGTGGCCCATAAACCACTCCATTACCTAGACCACAACCCTCCTACTTCAAAATCCAGATATTAAAACTAGAAATACCCGGTAGTGTGGCCCATAAACCACTCCATTACCTAGACCACAACCCTCCTACTTCAAATCCAGATATCAAACCTAGAAATAATGTGGCTCATAAACCATTCCATCACCTAGACCACACCCCTCCTACTTCACAACACAGATATCAAACCTAGAAATAATGTGGCCCATAAACCACACCATCACCTAGACCACACCCCTCCTACTTCAAAATCCAGATATCAAACCTAGAAATAATGTGGCCCATAAACCACTCCATCACCTAGACCACAACCCTCCTACTTCACAACCCAGATATCAAACCTAGAAATAATGTGGCCCATAAACCACTCCATTACCTAGACCACACCCCTCCTACTTCACAACACAGATATCAAACCTAGAAATAATGTGGCCCATAAACCACTCCATTACCTAGACCACAACCCTCCTACTTCAAAATCCAGATATTAAAACTAGAAATACCCGGTAGTGTGGCCCATAAACCACTCCATTACCTAGACCACAACCCTCCTACTTCAAATCCAGATATCAAACCTAGAAATAATGTGGCCCATAAACCAATCCATCACCTAGACCACACCCCTCCTACTTCACAACACAGATATCAAACCTAGAAATAATGTGGCCCATAAACCACACCATCACCTAGACCACACCCCTCCTACTTCAAAATCCAGATATCAAACCTAGAAATAATGTGGCCCATAAACCACTCCATCACCTAGACCACACCCCTCCTACTTCAAAATCCAGATATCAAACCTAGAAATAATGTGGCCCATAAACCACACCATCACCTAGACCACACCCCTCCTACTTCAAAATCCAGATATCAAACCTAGAAATAATGTGGCCCATAAACCACACCATCACCTAGACCACACCCCTCCTACTTCAAAATCCAGATATCAAACCTAGAAATAATGTGGCCCATAAACCACTCCATCACCTAGACCACAACCCTCCTACTTCACAACACAGATATCAAACCTAGAAATAATGTGGCCCATAAACCACTCCATTACCTAGACCACACCCCTCCTACTTCAAAATCCAGATATCAAACCTAGAAATAATGTGGCTCATAAACCATTCCATCACCTAGACCACACCCCTCCTACTTCACATACAAGATATCAAACCTAGAAATAATGTGGCCCATAAACCATTCCATCACTAAGACCACACCCCTCCTACTTCACATACAAGATATCAAACCTAGAAATAATGTGGCCCATAAACCATTCCATCACCTAGACCACACCCCTCCTACTTCACAACCCAGATATTAAAACTAGAAATACCCGGTAATGTGGCCCATAAACCACTACATCACCTAGACCACACCCCTCCAACTTCACAACCAAGATATCAAACCTTGAAATAATGTGGCCCATAAACCACTCCATCACCTAGACCACACCCCCTCCTACTTTACAACCCAGATAACAAACCTATAAATAATGTGGCCCATAAACCACTCCATCACCTTGACCACACCCCTCCAACTTCACAACCAAGATATCAAACCTAGAAATAATGTGGCCCATAAACCACTCCATCACCTAGACCACACCCCCTCCTACTTTACAACCCAGATATCAAACCTAGAAATAATGTGGCCAATAATCCAATCCATCACCTTGACCACACCCCTCCTACTTCAAAATCCAGATATCAAACCTAGAAATAATGTGGCCAATAATCCAATCCATCACCTAGACCACACCCCTCCTACTTCAAAATCCAGATATCAAACCTAGAAATAATGTGGCCAATAATCCAATCCATCACCTAGACCACACCCCTCCTACTTCAAAATCCAGATATCAAACCTAGAAATAATGTGGCCAATAATCCAATCCATCACCTAGACCACACCCCTCCTACTTCAAAATCCAGATATCAAACCTAGAAATAATGTGGCCCATAAACCACTCCATCACCTAGACCACACCCCCTCTTACTTTACAACCCAGATATCAAACCTAGAAATAATGTGGCCAATAATCCAATCCATCACCTTGACCACACCCCTCCTACTTCAAAATCCAGATATCAAACCTAGAAATAATGTGGCCAATAATCCAATCCATCACCTAGACCACACCCCTCCTACTTCAAAATCCAGATATCAAACCTAGAAATAATGTGGCCCATAAACCACTCCATCACCTAGACCACACCCCTCCTACTTCAAAATCCAGATATCAAACCTAGAAATAATGTGGCCAATAATCCAATCCATCACCTTGACCACACCCCTCCTACTTCACAGCCTAGATATCAAACCTAGAAATAATGTGGCCCATAAACCACTCCATTACCTAGACCACACCCCTCCTACTTCACAATCCAGATATCAAACCTAGATATAATGTGGCCCATAAACCACTTCATTACCTAGACCACATCCCTTCTTCTTCACAGCCTAGATATCAAACCTTGAGATATTATGGCCCATAACCTCTCCAACAGCTAGACCACACCCCTCCTACAACCTACATATCAAACCTAAAAATAATGTGGCCCATAAACCAATCCATCACCTAGACCACACCCCTCTTACTTCACAACCCAGATACCAAACCTAGAAATAATGTGGCCCATAAACCATTCCATCACCTAGACCACACCCCTCCTACTTCAAAATCCAGATATCAAACCTAGAAATAATGTGGCCCATAATCCACTCCATCACCTTGACCACACCCCTCCAACTTCACAACCAAGATATCAAACCTAGAAATAATGTGGCCCATAAACCACTCCATTACCTAGACCACACCCCTCCTACTTCAAATTCAGATATCAAACCTAGAAATAATGTGGCCCATAATCCACTCCATTACCTAGACCACACCCCTCCTACTTCAAATCCAGATATCAAACCTAGAAATAATGTGGCCCATAATCCACTCCATCACCTTGACCACACCCCTCCTACTTCACATACAAGATATCAAACCTAAAATAATGTGGCCCATAAACCATTCCATCACTTAGACCACACCCCTCCTACTTCAAAATCCAGATATCAAACCTAGAAATAATGTGGCCCATAAACCACTCCATTACCTAGACCACATCCCTCCTACTTCACAGCCTAGATATCAAACTTAGAAATAATGTGGCCCATAAACCAATCCATCACCTAGACCACAACCCTCCTACTTCACAACACAGATATCAAACCTAGAAATAATGTGGCCCATAAACCACTCCATCACCTAGACCACACCCCTACTTCACAACACAGATATCAAACCTAGAAATAATGTGGCCCATAAACCACTCCATTACCTAGACCACACCCCTCGTACTTCAAATCCAGATATCAAACCTAGAAATAATGTGGCCCATAAACCACTCCATTACCTAGACCACAACCCTCCTACTTCAAAATCCAGATATCAAACCTAGAAATAATGTGGCCCATAAACCACTCCATTACCTAGACCACAACCCTCCTACTTCAAAATCCAGATATCAAACCTAGAAATAATGTGGCCCATAAACCACTCCATTACCTAGACCACAACCCTCCTACTTCAAAATCCAGATATCAAACCTAGAAATAATGTGGCCCATAAACCACTCCATTACCTAGACCACACCCCTCCTACTTCAAAATCCAGATATCAAACCTAGAAATAATGTGGCCCATAAACCATTCCATCACTTAGACCACACCCCTCCTACTTCAAAATCCAGATATCAAACCTAGAAATAACGTGGCCCATAAACCACTCCATTACCTAGACCACACCCCTCCTACTTCAAAATCCAGATATCAAACCTAGAAATAATTTGGCCCATAAACCACTCCATTACCTAGACCACAACCCTCCTACTTCAAATCCAGATATCAAACCTAGAAATAATGTGGCCCATAAACCACTCCATTACCTAGACCACAACCCTCCTACTTCACAACCCAGATATCAAACCTAGAAATAATGTGGCCCATAAACCACTCCATCACCTAGACCACACCCCTCCTACTTCACAAACCAAATATCAAACCTAAAAATAATGTGGCCCATAAACCACTCCATTACCTAGACCACACCCCTCCTACTTCAAAATCCAGATATCAAACCTAGAAAAAATGTGACCCATAAACCACTCCATTACCTAGACCACACCCCTCCTACTTCAAAATCCAGATATCAAACCTAGAAATAATGTGGCCCATAAACCACTCCATTACCTAGACCACACCCCTCCTACAACCTACATATCAAACCTAGAAATAATGTGGCCCATAAACCACTCCATTACCTAGACCACACCTCTCCCACTTCAAATCCAGATATCAAACCTAGAAATAACGTGGCCCATAAACCACTCCATTACCTAGACCACAACCCTCCTACTTCAAAATCCAGATATCAAACCTAGAAATAATGTGGCTCATAAACCACTCCATCACCTAGACCACACCCCTCCTACTTCAAAATCCAGATATCAAACCTAGAAATAATGTGGCTCATAAACCACTCCATCACCTAGACCACATCCCTCCTACTTCACAACCCAGATATCAAACCTAGAAATAATGTGGCCAATAATCCAATCCATCACCTAGATCACAACCCTCCTACTTCAAAATCCAGATATCAAACCTAGAAATAATTTGGCCCATAAACCACTCCATTACCTAGACCACACCCCTCCTACTTCAAAATCCAGATATCAAACCTAGAAATAATGTGGCCCATAAACCACTACATCACCTAGACCACACCTCTCCTACTTCAAAATCCAGATATCAAACCTAGAAATAATGTGGCCCATAAACCACTACATCACCTAGACCACACCCCTCCTACTTCAAAATCCAGATATCAAACCTAGAAATAATGTGGCCCATAAACCATTCCATCACTTAGACCACACCCCTCTTACTTCAAAATCCAGATATCAAACCTAGAAATAATGTGGCCCATAAACCACTACATCACCTAGACCACACCCCTCCTACTTCAAAATCCAGATATCAAACCTAGAAATAATGTGGCCCATAAACCATTCCATCACTTAGACCACACCCCTCCTACTTCAAAATCCAGATATCAAACCTAGAAATAATGTGGCCCATAAACCACTCCATTACCTAGACCACAACCCTCCTACTTCAAAATCCAGATATCAAACCTAGAAATAATGTGGCCCATAAACCACTCCATTACCTAGACCACACCCCTCCTACTTCAAAATCCAGATATCAAACCTAGAAATAATTTGGCCCATAAACCACTCCATTACCTAGACCACAACCCTCCTACTTCAAATCCAGATATCAAACCTAGAAATAATGTGGCCCATAAACCACTCCATTACCTAGACCACACCCCTCCTACTTCAAAATCCAGATATCAAACCTAGAAATAATGTGGCCCATAAACCACTCCATCACCTAGACCACAACCCTCCTACTTCAAATCCAGATATCAAACCTAGAAATAATGTGGCCCATAATCCACTCCATCACCTTGACCACACCCCTCCAACTTTACAACCAAGATATCAAACCTAGAAATAATGTGGCCCATAAACCACTCCATCACCTAGACCACACCCCTCCTACTTCACAACACAGATATCAAACCTAGAAATAATGTGGCCCATAAACCACTCCATTACCTAGACCACAACCCTCCTACTTCAAATCCAGATATCAAACCTAGAAATAATGTGGCCCATAAACCACTCCATTACCTAGACCACACCCCTCCTACAACCCACATATCAAACCTAGAAATAATGTTGCCCATAAACAACTCCATCACCTAGACCACACCCCCTCCTACTTTACAACCCAGATATCAAACCTAGAAATAATGTGGCCCATAAACCACTCCATTACCTAGACCACACCCCTCCTACAACCCACATATCAAACCTAGAAATAATGTTGCCCATAAACAACTCCATCACCTAGACCACACCTCCTCCTACTTCACAACCCAGATATCAAACCTAGAAATAATGTGGCCCATAAATCTTTTCATCACCTAGACCACAACCCTCCTATTTCAAAATCCAGATATCAAACCTAGAAATAATGTGGCCCATAAACCACTCCATCACCTAGACCACACCCCTCCTACTTCAAAATCCAGATATCAAACCTAGAAATAATGTGGCCTTTTAACCACTCCATCACCTAGACCACACCCCTCCTACTTCACAACACAGATATCAAACCTAGAATAAATGTGGCCTTTTAACCACTCCATCACCTAGACCACACCCCTCCTACTTCAAAATCCAGATATCAAACAGAGAAATAATGTGGCCTATAATCCACTCCATCACCTAGACCACATCCCTCCTACTTCACAGCCTAGATATCAAACTTAGAAATAATGTGGCCCATAAACCAATCCATCACCTAGACCACAACCCTCCTACTTCACAACACAGATATCAAACCTAGAAATAATGTGGCCCATAAACCACTCCATCACCTAGACCACACCCCTCCTACTTCAAAATCCAGATATCAAACCTAGAAATAATGTGGCCTTTTAACCACTCCATCACCTAGACCACACCCCTCCTACTTCACAACACAGATATCAAACCTAGAATAAATGTGGCCTTTTAACCACTCCATCACCTAGACCACACCCCTCCTACTTCAAAATCCAGATATCAAACAGAGAAATAATGTGGCCTATAATCCACTCCATCACCTAGACCACATCCCTCCTACTTCACAGCCTAGATATCAAACTTAGAAATAATGTGGCCCATAAAACCAATCCATCACCTAGACCACAACCCTCCTACTTCACAGCCTAGATATCAAACTTAGAAATAATGTGGCCCATAAACCAATCCATCACCTAGACCACATCCCTCCTACTTCACAACACAGATATCAAACCTAGAAATAATGTGGCCCATAAACCACTCCATCACCTAGACCACAACCCTCCTACTTCACAACACAGATATCAAACCTAGAAATAATGTGGCCCATAAACCACTCCATTACCTAGACCACACCCCTCCTACTTCACAACACAGATATCAAACCTAGAAATAATGTGGCCCATAAACCACTCCATTACCTAGACCACACCCCTCCTACTTCACAACACAGATATCAAACCTAGAAATAATGTGGCCCATAAACCACTCCATCACCTAGACCACACCCCTACTTCACAACACAGATATCAAACCTAGAAATAATGTGGCCCATAAACCACTCCATCACCTAGACCACAACCCTCCTACTTCACAACACAGATATCAAACCTAGAAATAATGTGGCCCATAAACCACTCCATCACCTTGACCACACCCCTCCTACTTCACAACACAGATATCAAACCTAGAAATAATGTGGCCCATAAACCACTCCATCACCTAGACCACACCCCTCCTACTTCACAACACAGATATCAAACCTAGAAATAATGTGGCCCATAAACCACTCCATTACCTAGACCACACCCCTCCTACTTCAAAATCCAGATATCAAACCTAGAAATAATGTGGCCCATAAACCACTCCATCACCTAGACCACAACCCTCCTACTTCACAACACAGATATCAAACCTAGAAATAATGTGGCCCATAAACCACTCCATCACCTAGACCACACCCCTACTTCACAACACAGATATCAAACCTAGAAATAATGTGGCCCATAAACCACTCCATCACCTAGACCACAACCCTCCTACTTCACAACACAGATATCAAACCTAGAAATAATGTGGCCCATAAACCACTCCATCACCTAGACCACACCCCTACTTCACAACACAGATATCAAACCTAGAAATAATGTGGCCCATAAACCACTCCATCACCTAGACCACACCCCTACTTCACAACACAGATATCAAACCTAGAAATAATGTGGCCCATAAACCACTCCATCACCTAGACCACACCCCTACTTCACAACACAGATATCAAACCTAGAAATAATGTGGCCCATAAGCCACTCCATCACCTAGACCACACCCCTACTTCACAACACAGATATCAAACCTAGAAATAATGTGGCCCATAAACCACTCCATCACCTTGACCACACCCCTCCTACTTCAAAATCCAGATATCAAACCTAGAAATAATGTGGCTCATAACCACTCCATCACCTAGACCACACCCCTCCTACAACCCACATATCAAACCTAGAAATAATGTGGCCCATAAACCACTCCATCACCAAACCACACCCCTCCTACTTCAAAATCCAGATATCAAACCTAGAAATAATGTGGCCCATAAACCACTCCATCACCTAGACCACACCCCTACTTCACAACACAGATATCAAACCTAGAAATAATGTGGCCCATAAACCAATCCATCACCTAGACCACACCCCTCTTACTTCACAACACAGATATCAAACCTAGAAATAATGTGGCCCATAAACCACTCCATCACCTAGACCACACCCCTACTTCACGACACAGATAACACACTTAGAAATAATGTGGCTTGTTAACCATTCCATCACCAAGACAACACCGCATCTTCACTACCTAGATATCAAACCAAGAAATAGTGCTTCATCACCAAGACAACACTGCATCTTCACTACCTAGATATCAAACCTTGAAACAGTGTCCCAGGAGCTAGTGCTTGTAACAACCTAGACAACCTCCCACCTAGCTCGTAACCAAGGAGATTTATTAAAAGGGAATAGTTTTAGATTTTAATATTGAGTTTCTATGATACCTATGGATCACCCAAACTTGTAATGACATGGCAAAGATAGTTTATAAATATAAAATCATTTTTAATTCTCAGTATCACATGTTGTTTTATTTCTTCCTGTCAGTGATTGATACATTTTTAAAATAGATTATACATTTATCATGTGACATGTCATTATTCCCAGTATTAAATTTGACATACTACAGGGAACAGAAAACAGATATATTACAAAATTCTTCATTTCAGAATTAAATTTTATATTTTATTAATTCAATTTTAAAATTAATTCATGTTTTAATTTTTTGAGATAACAAATTTTATTGCATTTGATAAATTCCATGAATTTTAATTTGTTTACATTAAAAAAAATTTAAAGAAAAAAAATGTATATAGATATATATTGTAAGATATTTTTGATAACTATGATGTTGGATTAAATGATTTGTTTTAAAAAAAAAAAAAAAAAAATCCCCTTGATTTGACCTTTGAAATGTTTGGTATGTTTTAAAAAAACAGAATTTTTGGTATAGTTTTAGGTTTAAATTGGTTTCAGTATTTTTTTTTCTGCATGTGCATTTTTAAATTACAATTCCTTTTTATAAATAATGTGTATGGGAGGTCCCCAAAGTGCCTGGTCAGTTTGGTCAATTTGTTAACAACAAACCACATAACCATGACCTTTGGAGTTAGGGTTAGCCCTAAGTTTGTATTGTTCTATTTGCATGAAGATTACAATGATCAAAATGTATAACTTTGTAATAAAAATATGAAAAAAAATTGTGATTTTTTAACTGTTATTTGTCTTCTGTGGTTGGTCAAATTTTAGGTCATTGGTCAACTAATCACAGGACTTGACCACTGGACTGTGTGCAATGCATTTTTCTTTTCCCTGTGCAGACTTCAACATGATTTATTGGGAGGGGGACTAACAAAAATGCAGGCATCTGATTGGCCAGCATGAAAACAATGCTAATTTAGTGTAGAAGATAAGAATTGCGTTCAGATACATACCAGTCATATTTTATTATAACTGTGGGAATAGCCACAGGTTTTTATTTTCTGTCGGAGTATGGAGTAGAGGGAGGAAGAGGGTGGAGTTATATAGCTACAGATAATATTCATGACACTAAAGGATATATTGGAGAAGAAAATACTTGAACGAAAACTTTTAACCGTTAAAGGATATATTAATGAAAGAAGTAACTCAGGTGGGATTTTTTTACATACTATATCCACACGGACAATGTAACAATTAATTGTAGATTGAGGAAAGACTTGTGTTAATGTCGCAGTTTGACTGTTTGTAGAAAAAGTATATATATATATATATATAGATCTATAAAGTATTTGTAAACAGGAAATATCATTTTAAAGGAATAATTTGATCATGAGTGACACATGAAGACCTTGTTAGATATTAATAAATGAATGAGGGATAATTTTATGAGAGGAAATGTAACCATGGAGCTAGAACCAAAATCCAGTGGTGCTCACATAATTTCTGATATTTCTTCATTCTGGTAAATTTATATTCAAGAAACGGAAAATTAAACTGCCAAACATAAATAATTTTTTGTCTGAAGATGTTTTCTAATAGTTTTCTTTGTAAAATAAGAAACTAATACCTATGAAGTACTAGATTCGAACACAAGAATAAATAAGACAATTTACTTTATTAGATGATTAAAAACATGATGCTGGCATGTCTGATGTTTTAAACAATTTTTTTTTTATTATATAAATCTAAATGAGGCAGTGTAATAAAATTTTATGTAAGGTGTAAACAGTCAGAGAGCTGGGAAATTTGATTATACGGTACTTGATTTAGATATAGAGAGAGAGAGAGACGATGTAAGAGTTTCATTATGTTCAATCAAGACTGAAGGTAAAACGAGAAAAAATAATTCTGTCTGCATAGACGTGTGCTACCTGTGTACAAATAGATGTGCTACCTGTGTACAATGTTTTTTTTAAGAATAACAATGCTGTTTTTTTTATCATCATGATGGAAAATTTTGACAATACATGTAAATTTGATTTTATCAACAACAAAATGTTTTGCCCAGAGCAAGTACAACCACCAGGGACAAAAATAGAATTTTTACGTAAACTTGACGATTGGTTTGGTGGGCCAGAATATCTTATCCTTCAGTTACATACAGGTAGGTAATGTTATATTTTCATTTTAAATTTTATTTGAATAATAAATAGGTAATAAAAAATGTGACATGATATGCGCTGCATGACTTTTTAGTGGCTTTTTTTATTTAATTTTTTTTTTCTAAACAATTTTTCTCATGTTACAAGTTAAAATTGCTGATTTTAAATTTAAAAAAAAAAATTATTTTATAAGATAACTGGTTTATTATGGCCATGTGTTCGAGGTGTACACTACATCTTTCATATTAAATATTAACTAAATCAACTTTAATGTCTTCTATTTGTTCCCTCCCTGATAAAGTTATAGTTAGTAAAACTGTCCAGTTTATTAAATGTTTGTAGAAAAAGTTTTTTTTTCTCTTTTAAATCCTTCGCAGTTTAATTTTTGATGGTTAAAATTCATTACATGTTTCTTCATTTATCATAAAAAAGATATTTTTCTTAGGCCCTTAATAAAAAGTCCCTTATTTATTTATTTATTTATTTATTTATTTATTTATTTATTTATTTATTTTTTGGTTTTATTTTACGAATGCTTCATATCAAGATGGAAGTTTTGTCTCCATCTTTAATAATAAATTAAAAATGTGTTGCAGTGTCTTAAAATTGGGCAGTGCACTATATCACAAAGTGGTGTCACAAAGGATGAGTGGTTCACTATATCATGAAGGGTTGGTGGTTCACTATATCACAAAGGGTTGGTGATTCACTATATCACGAAGGATGAGTGGTTTACTATATCATGAAGGGTGGGTGGTTCATTATATCACAAAGGATGAGTGGTTCACTATATCACAAAGAGTGGTGGTTCACTATATCACAAAGCTTTGGTGGTTCACTTTATCATAAAGGATGATTGGTTCACTATATCATGAAGGATGGGTGGTTCACTATATCACAAAGAATGAGTGGTTCACTATATCACAAAGGATGAGTGGTTCACTATATCATAAAGGGTGGGTAGTTCATTGTATCCTGAAAGGTTGGTCATTCTCTTTTACTGATACAACAAGCCCTGAAGCTGACTACTGGCATATTTCTTAAATCAAACAATAATTAGGAGTATATGTCATTTTGTAAGTGGGAAACACCCAGTTTCTTGTGTATAACATAACAGGCTCACTCTTTGATCTCATCTTAACTTCTAATTTTGTTTTGGAGAGAGAGAATAAAAATTCATCAAAGAAACAAACAAGCTTTTCATGTTTTGGATTAAATCTGAAATTGTTCAGGTGTAATTAATTAACCCTTCGTTTAAATTTGAATGGTTGTTTAAATCTTGTAATGGTTATTAATATATAAGAAAGGTAAAATGATGGATTTTTTTTAGTTAAATTTAAAGATTAATAAGTTTTTATTTAATCCAGTATTTGTTTTAATTTGAAGTTTTTTATACATTTTGTTTTGGTAATGAATTTCAGTTTCCTCATGTAGAGACACCAACGTGTTTACTTGGTGGGGGTGCATGGTGGGGGAGATTAATGTTACCTTTTGATTAAATTGTTTTTATTGCATTTTTACAAAAAAATTAATTATTTAAAAATGAATTGGAGGTAAAATGAGAAGGGAGAAATGCATGTTTAATTATGTGAAAAACTTATGGAAGTGAATTTTATTTATAGTAATAGCTAGCCTTACTTTTCCTTTACAATTTGAAGTTTTAATTAGAAGTCAGCTATCCTTCAGAAATTTTATTTACAACTGTCCTGACAGTTAATATCAGTAACATAATGGAATTGTATTGTGCAAGATACCTGTAATCACACGCACACAGGTGAAAAGTTACTTTATTTTCATTTTATACAAAACACAACCAGCCATCTCAACTATGATTGACATGTTTTGTATTGTTTTACCACTTGAGATTTATAATTTTCAAGGTTTACATTTAAAAAAAAAATTAAATTTGAAAACAAGGGAGTCTTAGTATGTATTCTAATGAAAATTCTTTTAGGTAAAATGTGCCTTACTGGGATCAAATCAACACAATTTTTTATTTTATTTTATTATTATTATTATTATTTTCGTCATTATGACTCCCATTCTTCAATAACGCTCAAAAACTTGATTAATAATTAAATTGTCCCATTTTGATTGTTTCCATTATAAACACAAGTCAAGTTTGGGCTTTCTCCTAAAACATTCAACCAAATTTATTGTAAAATTTATTTTTAACTCTTTTAAAAAAAAAAAAAAAAAAAAAAAAAAAAAAAAAAAAAAAAAAAAAAAAAAAAACCTCAAGACTACTGGTTATAAGCCCATGAAGGCAGAGAATCACTGTATATATATATATATTATATATATATATATATATATATATATATTAATTACTGGTAATAAGCCCATGAAGGCTGAGAATTACAGGTCATATTTCTGTATATCATAAACTAAACCAAGAAAGTTCTTGTGATTTGAAAATTTCAAGAAAACTTTTTAATTGTGTACAGATCTTTACTAATCCCTGAGTCGCTCTATCTCAGTTTTATTTTACAGATCATAATAACAAAATGAGTGTATAATGAGATCAGATGTTAGGAACAGGCCAGTAATACTAGAAGTATAGCAAAGTACTGAAAAAAATTAATGCTTAGAGTTTTTGAATTTTATGTACTTCGTTGTGACCTACTAAATAAACAAAGATCTACTATATAACGGGAGATGGTTACGATGCTTGTTTATTTTGCATAATTAATTAACTTCATATTTCTTGTCAGGACAAAAATAAAAAAGTTTATATTTTAAAAACCTTGAAATAGAATTTAAATTAAATAAAATAATAAAAGAAAAAGTTGAATTATTCTTTTAAAGGTTACACTTGGTTATGATATGGCTGTCTATTGAATTATCTCGTTTTAGGAAGTTTTAAACTTTAATTCCATCTATACATGATTTTAAAATAAAGTACGTGTTACTTTATTATCACACAATAATTTACAGAAATTTAAAATAATAAAAACATTTTACAACACTTAAAAGATATTTAACACACACATGTAAGATACAGATCCAGTATAACATACTATTAATATTATTTACATATAAATTGACTCATTATAGTGGTAGTGTAATAAAACTATATAACAATTTATACTGGTTTGGAACTATTAAATAAAAGCTCTTATTTGTTTTATGAACAATTCTCTATTATTTTTTTTTTCTTTTCTTTCTTTCCTTTTTTTTATTTATTTATTTATTTATTTATTTATTTATTTATTTATTTATTTATTTATTTATTTATTTATTTGTTTGTTTGTTTATTTATTTTTATTTATTATTTTTTCATCAGGTAAAATTAAATTAATCATTTTAAACGTTAACGTTAAATCTTGGACAATGTTATTTTGGGATTTCTTATCATCCTTTATGTTTTAATAAACATGCTTGGTGAAGTGTAAGTGTCAATTCTTAATCATCATCATCATCATCATTGTCATCATCAAGTCTGAAGCTTGTTAATAATAATAATAATAATAATAATAATAATAATAATAATAATAATAATAATAATAATCTTCCTGCAGTCTGAAGCTTGTTAATTCTTTAGAAACCTTCAGCTTCATTCTAAATTTTGTCCTATCTGAGACAGACAGACTAATTCTTTAGCAACCTTCTAAAATGAAATCCAGATTGATTGGAGTTTGACCACAGGGTTTAACACCTGAAATGATGACCTTTATGTCCATTTTAAGGCCAGTAGATACACATAAGTTATGATGACTTTTAGTATTCACACTGTCTGAATGTCATTCAAAGAAATGTTAATTAATATTGGATGAAAATGGGGTAATGGTTTAAATGTTAAATATGTAACACAAAAACCTGTTAAATTTTGATGTGCCATAGGTGCACATTTTGGAAAATCATTCCTCATCAGTGACACTAGGGGCTGAAAAGTTTGATAAATAAAAAAACATGAGCCAAATAGTTGGAAATTTATGAATCTAAAGTTCTGAAATTACATTATTCAAAACCCAGCTAAGGAATGCTGTGCATGAGGGAACAAACCTTAGTTTAAAATAAATTTAACGGGAGATAATAATAATAAAAAAAAAACACCTAGACATGAACAGAAATATGAGATGATGTACTAGACAATAATTGTTAACTGTATGATTATATTGTACAATTCCAGCTGTTGTCTGTATAATTGGATTAAAAAAACAAAGAAAACATTGTCTACCCTCTCCAACAAAAATATGTTTCAAACTGATCTTGCCTGCATTTTAGAAGTAATAACAAAATGTTTATTTCTGGTGTAATCTTCTTTGTGACCACATGGAGAGTAAAAAAAAAAAAAAAAAAAATTCATATATATATATATATATATATACTAGTATAAATATAAATATATATATATATATATATATATATATATATATATATATATATATATGACTTCCAAGACTTAAAATTGTAGAATAAAAGCCAAACTGTAATTATATTGTTAATTACTTATCTTTTTATTAATAATTAAAATAATTTTAGTGTCCTTTGTAAACTTGCAATTGTATTTTTTAAAGTATAAGATCATATAAAAAATTACAATTTACATGCATCCACATCTGGCCTATGAGACACTCTACATGTAAACATGTATTTACACAAAATAGATAATGATTAAATTCCTTTGTTTATTTTATATTTAGAGTTTTAATGTTTTTAAAAACTTGCTTGTTGACATGGGCATAAACTTGCTGTTTTCTCTGGGCACAAACTTGCTTGTTGACATGATGGTTTTCTCTGGGCACAGACTTGCTTGTTGACATGATGGTTTTCTCTGGGCTCAGACTTGCTTGTTGACATGATGGTTTTCTCTGGGCGCAACAAGAAACTGATCACTCTCAAAACAATTTAAATATTTAGGCTAGGTGAAAGAAAAAGAAGAAACAGTAATCTAAAAAAAAAAAAATAGCTAGGTAAAGGTACAACATTAAAAAAACCCATAAACTATGATAAAAAATTCATAGCAAATTGATAAGAACAATTTTAATAGGATAGACAGATGTAAATTGTTTAATGATTGATAGATGTTAAATTGTAGATGAAATATTTGATGATTTACGCCAGATAGAACATGTTTTCAGTAAAGTAACCAGTCCTATCACATTATAGATTGGAGCTGTCCCACTTGATCCGATCTGATTTCTATGGGGTGATATTATTTTGATTGTAAGCCTGTCAAGATTAAATGCTGATTTACATGTGATATTGAAAATAGTATCAAATTATAACAACAAAGGAATTTTGATCCATGCATAGTAACTCAACCTGTTGTGATATTTCAACGATCAGGCATTAGACCTATAGAAGAATTGTACATCCTGTGTCTGCAGATTTAAGAAACAAAATGTTCATAACAAAATGCGTCTAGTATTAATTGACATTTCAGTTGCTAAATATTGTAATACGAGGACATTTTATAGGTAATTGCACATTTTATTTCTTGATTTGAAAAAATGTTTGAAGAAATCCTAATATTTCATTGATTTCATGAAAACAAAATTGAAAATTGATGACTTGAGTCATGAAATATGGGAATTTATCATGTGATATTTTATCATAAAAACCTCATAGATCATTGAAGATTTGTTATGAACCGGTCATAAATCATACAAGTTGTAAATAGCTAATAAAACATGTAATAAACCACAATAAATCACTTTGTTCTATAATTTTTTTTAACTTTTGTATCAGACTATGTTACAAAATATAGAGAAGTATTAAAATATTGAATTCCCAATATTTCTTATAATACATCATTTTAATCAACATGGTTTACAATTTTAATTCAAGTTTTTTTATTTTCAAGATTTTTAGGAGTAAATGATTACAGAGTTATGCATGCTTTATAAAGTTTAAATTCCTCAATATTCCAGTTGCTTCATTTTCTTATTCATAAGTCTGAATTTTTTATGTATTAAGGTTGAATATGAAAAATCTTTAAAATATGCAGTCAAGCAATTAAAATATTATATAAAAATGGCCTCTGGACAGTTTTGGAAATTTAATATTTTATAGATTTGAAATTAATCATTTCAGAATGACAGGAAATTAGGCAATTAAGGTTCATTTACATTGATTATTAGATTTACACAAGGGTGTGGGTTTAAATATCTAAAATAAATAAATGTTTTATATCTGTACCAAGGAAGTTTATGTTAAATCAATTAAAATTAGAAGTTTGATATTGTTAAAAATGTAAAAAAAAAAATCTGTCATTGTTAAGTACTCCTACACACATACACACTCTTTTTCTCTGGTCCTTCGAATGAGAACTTAAAAAGTTAATGCCCCATGTCACAGTAGGGTGTGGCATGTTAAAGGGCCCCCTTTGCACATTGCCCTAAGCGCACTGCAAAGGTCAAAATTTCTGCAACTTCACCCATAGCTGGTGATGTCTAGATGTAAGTGAAATGTTCTTTACTGGGATGTAAAACCCCATTAAATCTCTCTCTCTCTCTCTCTCTCTCTCTCTCTCTCTCTCTCTCTCTCTCTCTCTCTCTCTCATAATTACAGTATATTATTAATTTATTATTAAATGTTAATTAAACATAAAATATGCAGGCTTTTAAAGTGCATTTAAAGGAATCATGCACTAAGTGCATGACATAAAATGATGTTATAAAGGTCAAAAGGTCAGGGAGTTTTACGTGGAACCTGTCTCAATATTAATTAAGTCTGTTGTGTACATGCTGTAGTGAAATAATTGAGTGGGCGGAGTGTGAGGTCCATTTAAGTGTTTTGGTGAAACATTCAATTTCCATGAGAGAATGAAGTGTTTTAGTAGTAATTTAGGGAAACATGCATTATTTGAATACTCCAATATGTTTTGTAAAACCTTGACAAAATATATATGACTTTATATAATATTTAGATTGCAGGATTTATCTATTTCATATAGAGTACAGCATACTGTAGGTATTAAGTAATGACTTAGGTTTAGCTCCAGATACAAGTTATTGTTTATGATATTGAATCTGTGAAATTAAATTTCTTACTTCAATGTAAACCAAGTTTATTTTATAATTGTAGTTCAAACATTATTACTATTTCAGCAATATCTTTAGCTTGGTATTTCCCTGTATTAATAACCATTGTCATGTCTCTTGGGCTTTCCATGATTTGATGTAGCAATTTGATATGGTGGGGTGTAAGAATTTGATGTGCCATGGTGTAGTGTTAGAATTTGATATGCCATGATGTGGACGAATTTGATATGCCATGATGTGGTGAAAGAATTTGGTATGCCGTGGTGTGGTATAAGAATTTGATATGCCATTGCGTAGTGTAAGAATTTGATATCCCATAGTGTGTTGTTGCATTTTGATATATGCAATGGAGTGGTGTAAAAATTTTATATGCCATGATATGGTGTAAGAATTTTGTATGCCATGATGTGGTGTAATAATTTGATATCCCATGGTGTGGTGTAATAATTTGATATGCCATGGTGTGGTGTAAGATTTTGATATGTCATGATATGTCGTATATATTGTTGGTCTACAATGTTTCTTGATTGTAGTCAGTTGTATGTACAGTATTGTGTGGTGTAAGAATTTGATATGCCATGGTGTGGTGTAAGATTTTGATATGTCATGGTGTGGTGTAAGAATTTGATATGCCATGACATGGTGTAAGAATTTGATACGCCATGGTGTGTTGTAAGAATTTGATATGACCTGGTGTGTCGTAGTAACTGTTGGTCTACAATGTTTCTTGATTGTAGTCAATTCTATGCACAGTTGTTAATACATTTTTATCAGCTTTTTATACTAATGAAACTGAACACATTGATATATAGATCATCACAACTTGTTGTTGTATACATATTTCTGTGGATTGAAATGACCATTGACCACTCCACCAACCACCAGTAATTGGTAATTAGTATTCATCACTCTACAGATGGATTTACTACTAATTTATGACCCTGTCAGTCTTCATTGGTATATCCAGGAACATGCCAGATTTTTTATGACATGTCGATCTTTCATTAGGGGTGCAGAATGGTCATATTTCAATATCATCGTTTTCCAGTAAATGCTAAAAAGTGTTTAACTCACTATGGTAATTTAATAACTGTAATAATAAAAAATATTTTCTTTGTCTAATCTAATTAATTGTTTTTTTAATTACAATCTAAGCATTTATTTATTTATTTTTATTTATTTATTTATTTATTTATTTATTTATTTATTTATTTATTTATTTATTTATTTATTCATTTATGTATTTATTTATTTATTTTTGTATTTTATTTTTATGTATTCATTTTGTAAAAAATAAATTCCCCTTCATGTAACCTCATATGTAGGTACACTAATTGACATATGTTTCATACATTATCCTTCATTAGTGACTTAGTTAGTATGACCATCCAGTAGTTTATATTAAATCTCTCCCATATATATTTTATGACTTGGCCTGTTAGTAACCAATTAATTAACGAACACCTTTATACCATCAACAAAATATATATATATATACATTTTTTGTTCTGGACTTTCATTTTCATAGTGCTTGAAATCCAGAGAGTAGGCTTTTATTTATTTATTTATGTATTTATTTTTTGAGAGAGAGAGAGAGAGAGAGAAAAGAGAGAGAGAGAGAGAGAGAGAGAGAGAGAGAGAGAGAGAGAGAGAGAGAAGAGATAGACAGAAATTGTGTCAAGTTGCTAATGCAAAAACAAAATTAGGAAATTTATTGTTGTAAGAAATTGCTACAATTATCCAGGTAAATAGTATTTGCAAAGAAAACAACATCATATATACCGTAGTCTGGTTTTGAAGTAGTTAATGGTGAAAATCAGGATCTGTGGGATTTTATTTATTTATTTATTTCGTCATTTTGACTCTTGTACACCTGATGGCATTCTAACACGGAGAGCAGAATTTTGGATTAAGATTGAAAAATGTCATAACTTTATTTTTTGTGATTCCTAAGTTGTGCTTTACTAAGTCAGACCAGTCACTCAATCAGGCTTTGATAATAAAAATAAATGTAGATATATTTGTTATTAAATTTGCCGACTCTGCACATTTGTAGACTGGGGAGATTATGTCACCTGAACTTTGTTTATACCTGTACGATGTCGTGTCAAAAATGAGATGTGTCATGTCTTCTTTTACATCATGGGCATGCTTTAATCAGACACTGCACCGTAAAATTTTATAATTTGATTATTTTAGTATTCCAAGTTAAATACTTAGGGGTTTTGTATATTGTACTTATTATATTTTTTATGACTTTTTGGAATTAATTCTACCAAGTTGTTGTATACAGAAAACAAGTATGTAAATTTTGACCAAGATATATTCATATGGAGGCAATCAACAATACAGCCCATCATTTTAACTTTTTATAATACCAGGATGCCAAATTGTCAATTTTCACATGATTTGAAATTTTTGAATAATTCAACATAGATAATTGATTGGGAAGGTAAGAGAATGTGTTGAATTTTGACAAGATATTTTCTGTATTTTCTAGGAATATGTGATAACAGAGGAAGGAATGTATCGTGTCAGAATAGAAGTCGTCAATCAACATGGCTTGCTGTCCAAAAATCTGGTTTTGGTAAGTTGAATTTGAAAATAAATTATTTTTTATTGTCAAAAAAGTTTCATCTTCATTTTTCAATCAAAAAAAAATTTATTACTTTGTTAGGTTTTAAAGATTCTAAAAATACTTATTGTAAGACTAGTATTAGGTGTTGCCTGTGAAAATTGGACCTGTCCGTGGTGACCATGTTGGACCCAAGACTGCAGTATTGGTATTGACCCAAGACTAGGGCTGGCTATTGCTGGTGAAATTTAATATCGATTATCATTCTTTTTATACCGATAACTATTGATACATATCAAAAAAATAATTTGTAGCGACAAAAACCTTGATACATCGTATCTAACTCCAAAAAGTGATGTCCTCATGAAGCAGACTTAGCATCATATTTCCGATTTACCTTTGTAATTTGCCGTTTTGGAATATCCTAGAAATTAAAGCAGAGTGATTAAAGCAGAGTGGCAGCTCTGGTTTGTGTAAAATACACTTATTCAGCTACAACTTCCAAAATCACACAGTACACCTGTATCTTGACTGGGATGTTAAACCCCACTAAATTAAAAACTAACACACCTAAACTCGTGCCATCCCTACCTAAGACTGCAGTATTGGTATTGCTAGGTTGGACCAAAGACTGCGGTATTGGTATTGCCAGGTTAGACCCAAGACTGCAGTATTGGTATTGCCAGGCTGGACCCAAGACTGTAGTATTGGTATTGCCAGGTTGGACCCATGACTGTGGTATTGGTATTGCCAGGCTGGACCCAAGACTGCAGTATTGGTATTGCTAGGTTGGACCCAGGACTGCAGCATTGGAATTGCCAGGTTGGACCCAAGACTGCAGTATTGGTATTGACCCAAGCCTGCAGTATTGGTATTGCCAGGTTAGACCCAAGACTGCAGTATTGGTATTGCTAGGTTTGACCCAAGACTGCAGCATTGGTATTGCCAGGTTGGACCTAAGACTGCAGTATTGGTATTGCTAGGTTGGACCCAAGACTGCAGCATTGGTATTGACAGGTTGAAGACCTAAGGCGGCAGTATTGGTATTGCTAGGTTGGACCCAAGACTGCAGTACATGTATTGGTATTGACAGGTTGAAGACCTAAGACTGCAGTATTGATATTGCTACATGTAGGTTGGACCCAAAACTGCAGTACTGGTATTGCCAGGTTGGACCAAAGACTGCAGTATTGGTGTTGACCCAAGACTGCAGTATTGGTATTAGACCCAAGACTGCAGTATTTGTATTGACCCAAGACTGCAGTATTGGTATTGCCAGATTGGCCCAAGACTGCAGTATTGGTATTGCTAGGTTGGACCCAAGACTGTGGTAATGGTATTGACCCAAGACTGCAGTATTAGTATTGCTAGGTTGGACCCAAGACTGCAGTATTGGTATTGCTAGGTTGGACCCAAGACTGCAGTATTGGTATTGCTAGGTTGGACCCAAGACTGCAGTATTGGTATTGCTAGGTACAACCAAAGTGTAATGAATATATAAATATTCATTTATGAACATTAAACAAATATAACAAACTATGGTAGATATTTTAAACTTTTTATTTATTTTAATGGAAATAAAATGTAAAGTCAATATAGAACTAGAATGTATACTTGCAAGCAAGTTTATGTCTGTGTATCAGCTCTATAAAGTGGTGCTCCAAATAGCAGAGGAAATCCAAGAAAGAAAGAAAAAGAACTCTCTACAAATAACTCTGGAATTCAGTGGTTTTTACTGGATTTCTTCAAATTCCTTCTGTATTCTGAAAATCAGTGAGGAAGTGAGCTCCCCATGGTCAATCCCTACCAGTTGACAAAATTTCACCCTGATTGGATAAGAAATGTTAGAGGAGATGTCTCTGAAAAAAATCTGTCAGAAACGAGGAGGAATAATAAAAATAATAATAATAATGACAAAGATTAGGAGTAACAACAAGATGTCTGCTGATACGCAGACATAAAAAATAAAGAGTTTGTTTTCAAGACGGAAAATGCTTCTAAATGTCAGATTCCATGCAAAACCAAGAATGCTTCCTCGACTGCTACTATCCTTAACAGATTTTTTAGGGTTTTAAACAGTCGTTCGAGTGGTAAATTACAACCAAATACCCTTAGGTGGACTTTTGACATGACCAAAGTTTCCAGTCGGTCACTTCTTAGGGCCAAACTTGCTGCCAACTTAAAACAGGGATGAGACTAAAATTCAGGGTAGGACCTCCATTAGTGAGACTTATTCTATACAGTTTACTGAGCTACCCAGAACACTACCCAAATCACTACATAGTTCACTCCCACAACGCTACCCAGAACACTACACAGAACACTACCCAGATCACTACATAGTTCACTCCCACAACATCACCAAGAACACTACACAGAACACTCACAGAACACTACCCAGAACACTACACATCATTTAGAATGGATTTTTTAAAATTATTTTTTGTTCTTTTTATTATGAATTTCAGTTTGTAATAGAGAGAAAATTGCGGGATTTAAAAGTATACATAGAAGGAGACTCTCCATACATAGTAGAGCCACATCAAGCAATCAGGTTCTTTGTTGTCATGGAGATAACCAATCGCTATGGAGCTTCTCTCCAGGTTGAATTTGGTGATGGTGATATTCACTCAGCAGATTTAGAAGACACAAATAGCACATCAATGGCTTTGAACTGTCAACAGGGACAGATGATGGTTGTCGCTAGTTATGGGTTGGGGTGTCTTTTAAAAGTTGATTTTTTACATTCATATTCAGATCAAGGAACTTTTCAGCCAATCATTACAATTGAACAGAGAAACCAGACACTAATTTCAAGACTAAATGATGTAATTATGGTAATTCATAGGTTACAAAGGGCAGTAATTCAGTCTGACCGAACCATAGCTATCAACAGACCTGCTAATTTTACTCTCCAGTTTACACATAGACCTATAAATATAACAGTTTTATGGATCATTTCAAATAATCACAATTATGAAATAGCTGATTTTATGACTTTTGACCTTGATCTGTCGTATACTTTTACAGAACCTGGTATATATTTTGTTAAATCTATTGCATCTAATGTAATTAGCAATGATACGGCTGTCACCAGTTTATTTGTACAGATACCGATTTCCAATCTACACATTTCATGTGGTGAAAACATAATACTGCAGACTGGTGAAGAAATCCAGTGTGTGGCTGAAATAGAAAACGGGAGTGACCCTAAGTTTGTCTGGACATTTTATAAAGGGCATCATTTTTATCCACTGTCAGTTAGTAAAAATGCCTCGTCAGTCATTCAATACAAGTTCAACCTTCCAGGGACATATAATATATCTGTCAAAGCTTACAATAACGTCAGCAGATCTTTGGCTTACATCGATCATGTAATAACCGTTTTAGATCCTGTAAATTGTGTTTCCATTAGAAGCTGGGGACCCACTAAAGTCAGTGAGAAGGCAGTATTTGAAATAATCACCTGTCAGGGATCTGACATTCAACTTCATTTTGACTTTGGGCTAGGGCGACGGAGTTATGGAAGACCATACCAAAAAGAAAATGCTTATTATATTGGGAATGTATTTCAGAGGCATGGTATTTACAATGTCACTGTTTATGCTTTCAATGCAGTTTCTGAAATGTCAGACACTACCCAGGTTTTGGTTCAGCGAGATATTGAGCTCCTAGAAATCGATATTTATGGAGAAAGCATTGTGGGAAAACCTACTGTATTTTATGTGAAAAATGAAGGTAAGCTTTTTAGTGTTATTATTTATATGTGAACAGACTTGATTAATGGTTTATTACCTCCCTTTGTAGATTTAACGTCACGACGGAGACTGTCAATTCTGAGATGTACAAAGGAGAAACGCTTGAATACATGGAGAAATTAGTCAAACTAACATAAAAAAAATGGACAGATTTTTTCACTTTAGGATTATACATTTATAGAACAAGTCATTTTATTAGCTTACTAACTCGAATCAAAACAAAAAATGACAGTTAAAAAAAAAAAAATTTGATAAAATAGCATTTGATTATTAATGTTTTGTAAAAGGCTTATATTATAATGCTTTATAAATTTGTATTTGTTTTTCTTTATTCTATAAAAAAATGATGATTTTGTTGATATTTGGTTTTTGTAAGATTTAATTTCGACTTCTGAAGACATAAAAATGATAGAACTATTAACAGCATTAACTTAAAGTCTAATTTGCTTTATAAAGGATTGTTGAAGCCTCTCATGTTCACTTTGATATTGTCAGCTTTTAACAATTTGTCTTGATTTTTTTTCGTTGTTCGGATTCTAATGTTTCTATTATGAACTGTTTTGATCCAAATATCAAAGAATATCATTATCATTAATTTCTTTTGTAGATCTGTATTCTACATGAAAAGTAAACATGATTGAATTATAGTTCTTTCACGCACATTTTACATGCAAAGATGAAAGTTGTGTTTTAAATTGGGCTCTGCTTGTAAACCTATTGAAGTTATGTTTTAATATAATTGGATAATGTGCAAATAAACATAAAATTACTTTCTGTCAGGTGATGGGGAGAATATCGGATCTAATACTCCTCGGATCTAATACACCTCGCAGATGTATGAAGTATAACAATGACTTATAATTCCTTTGTCAAAATTCTTTCACATACATCCAGGCACTCAGATCTGGAATGATGGAGAAAACTGGAATACCTAGGTAAAGATACCAACCTTCAGCAAGTGAACTGAAAAAAAAAAAAAAAAAAAAAAAAAAACGGCACTCACATTAGGATCTGTTTGATTTTAACTCAATTCTGTTAGGATATGTCCGAGTGCCATTCAGTTCTGCTAGGATTTTTCCAAGTGGGATTTGGTTCCAAAAATCATGATTTATTGGCACAACATGAACTTTATAAACAATATACCATGTCACATGATCTCTGTATCTAATCTTTGTTACTTATGATGTGTTCTAGAGCCACTATTTAACCTGGTCCAGTTATCTGTAGCCACTATTTAACCTGGTCCAGTTATCTGTAGCCACTATTTAACCTGGTCCAGTTATCTGTAGCCACTATTTAACCTGGTCCAGTTATCTGTAGCCACTATTTAACCTGGTTCAGTTATCTGTAGCCACTATTTAACCTGGTCCAGTTATCTGTAGCCACTATTTAACCTGGTCCTGTTATCTGTTACATCATTTGAGTTATTTTATTTTTACAGGTCAGATTGTGATACGAGATGACGTGACATTTCTGTGGGAGTTTTCTGATAATACTAGAGTTTTTTCATCATTACCAATAATTGCTAAAACTTTTACAGCGGCTGGTAGTTACAACGTTGATCTGTCTGCTGCTAATCTAGGTAAGTTGTTTTATAATAGTGATGAGGCCCCTGTCTTTATAATACTGATGAGGCACCTGTAATTATAATAGTGATGAGGCCCCTGTCTTTATAATACTGATGAGGCACCTGTAATTATAATAGTGATGAGGCCCCTGTCTTTATAATACTGATGAGGCACCTGTATTTATTATAGTAATGAGGCTTTTGTCATAAATGTCTTTTTAAATGAATAAAAATTTGTCTTTATCTGAAACTACAAAATAATATCTCAGTTAGTAACTAAGATGGATGATACATTGATGAGGCCCCTGTCCCACAGAAATCATTTAATTGCTGAAACTCTCACTACTAGTGATAGTATATTAAAAATTTGTCTGTAATTAACATGTCATTAATGATTAGTTTTTCTGAATGTTATATTTATGTATTTTTGTACCGTAATGATAAAATAATCCTTCATTGAAATGTTAACAACACATATCCTGTGTCTGAAATTTTAAATAACTGAATTTTAAAACTTCAATGACTCCTATATATACATATAAAAAGTTAGGTGATTTATCTTTGGGCACTCCGGTTTCCTTCACAATACCAGAACTGATTGGCTTATTATATAAATGTAAATTGTATATATATACAATCCTTCCTTTTCTTAGTAATAATAATAAAACAAACATACCAGTCCTTGTCCAAACCACAATTCAAAAAAAAAAACAAAGTAAAAACTTTGAAAGCTGGCACGTATACACGTGAACTTCCATCAAGGAAGTGAGGCTGGGTGCTGCGGAAGGGTAAGCACCTCCTGTCTAGCTAGATGTTTTCTTAGTTAGTATTTCTTAATTATTCAGAAAAATGTTGCAGTGATTTTGCTATGGTTTTTAAAAACTACCTTCCACCTTTCAGATTGGGAAAATTTGGACCCTTTTTATGTCACATATTTCGCTCAGAAATTTGAAATTCATTGCAAAGATTTTATATTGTGACAATATCTAACATTTTTTGTCTGTCAGAACAGTTTTGGACAACTGGATTTAACTTAAACTATTTGATTGTGTGTCACTGTTGCCTTTTGGGGAATTTTAGTTGTCAAATTGGGAAATTTTAGTCTTATTTCTCAAGGGGAAACTACCTTTATTCGGTAGTAATTTTAGGCAAACAAAACCACTGTGTTGTAGCCAAGTTTCACTTTTGAAGCAGCGGATTTAGATAAATCTGCTGTCTTAGGTCATTTTGATGATTCTTTTTAGACCTTTCACCTTGTTTTTTAATTTGAAATTTTAATGTCCATGTTTATATTGGTTTTCCCCAACTGACTGAAATATTGGAATGGTATTTTCTATGCAAAATAATCTATAAATCAGTAGATTTAATAAAAATTTTCTCTTGGCAAATGATGATAAACGACTTTGTATCTGTTTAACAGAAATACATGATTACGCAATAAATATCTACTTCATTCAGTGAAGACTTAGCACTGCAGGTAGCACATTGCAAGTAAAATAAATAACCAAGAAATCTTCTAATTAAAAACACCCACCAAAAAAAGCGTGACTGGAAGCACAGCACCTGTATAGACTGGTTAACACAGATGTACTATATAACATCCGTTAACTGGCTGTAATTATTTACACAATTTAATACAAACCAGAATTAAGTCACTAATGCTTTATCAAACAAAACACGTTTCAGATCCAGACTTAATACTCTTTCCAACATCAACAACACAGAAAGAGCATGTGATTTTAACTCAAACGATCTGCAACAATAAAACTATTTATATAAATTCTTATAACAACATGATTTTCTATTTCTGTAAAAATGTTTATATTTGAGATTTTAGAAGTAATCACATTATCAAGATATTCTGATATTAAACATGCAAATTGCAATAAAAGCTTTTGAAGTGCATACGAATATTTAAAATTTAGTCAAGGAAATTTGAACTTGCATGATTTGCCCCCCTCTCTCTCTCTCTCTCTCTCTCTCTCTCTCTCTCTCTCTCTCTCTCTCTCTCTCTCTCTCTCTCTCTCTCTCTCTCTCTCTCTCTCATGCACAACCTTTAGAGCATGTTAAAGATGAATGTTTTTGACATAGATTTGACTGTTACTTAAATACAAAATAATTTATAACACAAAAATTATGTATGCAAAAAGATATGAAATCAAACGATTTAACAATTTGGGTGAAATTAAAATTATTCCAAAAAACATGTGACCTAATGCTTTAGGTCATACCCATTGGAAATGAGAATAAATAATTTAGCATGAGTATAACATTATATGCTGATAAGCTCTATTGTCAAGTGCATATTTAATGGATTTACAATTACATGTTTATAACTGGGATCGGTAGATGTCAGAAATAATTCTAAATCGGCATTTAAAACTTGCTTTGATGTTGTCATTACAACAGTAAATTTAGAAATGACATTGTTATTTTACCAAGGATTTTCAATTAGAT
This sequence comes from Tegillarca granosa, assembly GCA_029721355.1. Lineage (NCBI taxonomy): Eukaryota > Metazoa > Mollusca > Bivalvia > Arcoida > Arcidae > Tegillarca > Tegillarca granosa. Next base: position 10,381,369 of record CM056608.1, read on the forward strand.
GACAGAAGTTATAATTGAAACTTTAATGGCCGTTAAATGTCATGCTTTAAACCATTTTTATTTCACAAATTAGGAAAAAACACAAATTTGTGTTACTTGCACTGCACAATTGCAGTGTACATGAATTTGTGTTACTTTGCTACACACTGTTGCAGTGTACATGGATTTGTGTTACTTTGCCATGCTTTATTGTAGTGCACATGAATTTGTGTAACTTTGCCATGCTCTATCACAGTGTACATGAATTTGTGTTACTTTGCCATGCTTTATTGCAGTGTACAATGAATTTGTGTTACTTTGCCATGCTCTATTGCAGTGTACATGAATTTGTGTAACTTTGCCATGCTCTATTGAATATACATAAATTTGTGTTACTTTGCCTTGCTCTATTGCAATGTACACAAATTTGTGTTACTTTGCCATGCTTTATTGCAGTGTACATGAATTTGTGTTACTTTGCCATGCTTTATTGCAGTGTACATGAATTTCCGTTACTTTGCCATGCTTTATTGCAGTGTACATGAATTTGTGTAACTTTGCCATGCTCTATTGCAGTGTATATGAATTTGTGTTACTTTGCCATGCTCTGTTGCAGTGTACATCATTTTGCGTTACTTTGCCATGCTCTATTGCAGTGTACATGAATTTGTGTTACTTTGCCATGCTCTGTTGCTGTGTACATAAATTTGTGTTACTTTGCCATGCTCTGTTGCTGTGTACATAAATTTGTGTTACTTTGCCTTGCTCTGTTGCTGTGTACATAAATTTGTGTAACTTTGCCATGCTCTGTTGCAGTGTACATGAATTTGTGTTACTTTGCCATGCTCTATTGCATTTACAGATTTCAGTTTCTGTCTAACATTAAGAACGTGTTTTACAGTTCCCAGTCTCTGTCTAACAATAAGACCATGTTTTACAGATTCCAGTCTCTGTCCATTGTAACAATAAGACCATGTTTTACAGATTCCGGTCTCTGTCCATTGTAACAATAAGACCATGTTTTACAGATTCCAGTCTCTGTCCATTGTAACAATAAGACAATGTTTTACAGATTCCAGTCTCTGTCTTACATTAAGACCGTGTTTTACAGATTCCAGTCTCTGTCTTACATTAAGACCATGTTTTACAGATTTCAGTCTCTGTCTTACATTAAGATCATGTTTTACAGATTCCAGTCTCTGTCTAACATTAAGACCATGTTTTACAGATTCCAGTCTCTGTCCATTGTAACAATAAGACCATGTTTTACAGATTCCAGTCTCTGTCCATTGTAACAATAAGACCTTGTTTTACAGATTCCGGTCTCTGTCCATTGTAACAATAAGACCATGTTTTACAGATTCCAGTCTCTGTCCATTGTAACAATAAGACCATGTTTTACAGATTCCGGTCTCTGTCCATTGTAACAATAAGACCATGTTTTACAGATTCCAGTCTCTGTCCTTTGTAACAATAAGACAATGTTTTACAGATTCCAGTCTCTGTCTAACATTTAGATCAAGTTTTACAGATTCCAGTCTCTGTCTAACATTTAGATCAAGTTTTACAGATTCCAGTCTCTGTCTAACATTTAGATCATGTTTTACAGATTCCAGTCTCTGTCTAACATTAAGACCATGTTTTACAGATTCCAGTCTCTGTCTAACATTTAGATCAAGTTTTACAGATTCCAGTCTCTGTCTTACATTAAGACCATGTTTTACAGATTCCAGTCTCTGTCTTACATTAAGATCATGTTTTACAGATTCCAGTCTCTGTCTAACATTTAGATCAAGTTTTACAGATTCCAGTCTCTGTCTTACATCAAGACCATGTTTTACAGATTTCAGTCTCTGTCTAACATTAAGACCATGTTTTACAGATTCCAGTCTCTGTCTAACATTTAGATCAAGTTTTACAGATTCCAGTCTCTGTCTAACATTTAGATCAAGTTTTACAGATTCCAGTCTCTGTCTTACATTAAGACCATGTTTTACAGATTCCAGTCTCTGTCTAACATTAAGACCATGTTTTACAGATTCCAGTCTCTGTCTTACATTAAGACCATGTTTTACAGATTCCAGTCTCTGTCTAACATTAAGACCATGTTTTACAGATTCCAGTCTCTGTCTTACATTAAGATCATGTTTTACAGATTCCAATCTCTGTCTAACATTTAGATCAAGTTTTACAGATTCCAGTCTCTGTCTTACATTAAGACCATGTTTTACAGATTTCAGTCTCTGTCTAACATTAAGACCGTGTTTTACAGATTCCACTCTCTGTCTAACATTTAGATCAAGTTTTACAGATTCCAGTCTCTGTCTTACATTAAGACCATGTTTTACAGATTCCAGTCTCTGTCTAACATTAAGACCCTGTTTTACAGATTCCAGTCTCTGTCTTAAGTTCAGACCATGGTTTACAGATCCCAGTCTCTGTCTAACATTAAGACCATGTTTTACAGATTCCAGTCTCTGTCTAACAATAAGACCATGTTTTACAGATTCCAGTCTCTGTCTAACATTAATACCGTGTTTACAGATTCCAGTCCCTGTCTAACACTAAGACCATGTTTTACAGATTCCAGTCCCTGTCTAACATTAAGACCATGTTTTACAGATTCCAGTCTCTGTCTTACATTAAGACCATGTTTTACAGATTCCAGTCTCTGTCTAACATTAAGACCATGTTTTACAGATTCCAGTCCCTGTCTTACATTAAGACCATGTTTTACAGATTCCAGTCCCTGTCTAACCTTAGGACCATGTTTTACAGATTCCAGTCCCTGTCTTACATTAAGACTGTGTTTTACAGATTCCAGTCCCTGTCTTACATTAAGACTGTGTTTTACAGATTCCAGTCTCTGTCTAACATTAAGAACGTGTTTTACAGATTCCACTCTCTGTCTAACATTAAGACCATGTTTTACAGATTCCAGTCCCTGTCTTACATTAAGACCATGTTTTACAGATTCCAGTCTCTGTCTTACATTAAGACCATGTTTTACAGATTCCAGTCTCTGTCTTACATGAAGAACGTGTTTTACAGATTCCAGTCTCTGTCTTACATTAAGACCATGTTTTACAGATCCCAGTCTCTGTCTAACATTAAGACCTTGTTTCCAAATTCCAGTCTCTGTCTTACATTAAGACCATGTTTTACAGATTTCAGTCTCTGTCTAACCTTAAGACCATGTTTTACAGTTCCCAGTCTCTGTCTAACCTTAAGACCATGTTTTACAGTTCCCAGTCTCTGTCTAACATTAAGACCATGTTTTATAGATTCCAGTCTCTGTCTAACATTAAGACCATGTTTTACAGATTCCAGTCTCTGTCTAACATTAAGACCATGTTTTACAGATTCCAGTCTCTGTCTAACATTAAGACCATGTTTTACAGATTCCAGTCCCTGTCTTAAATTAAGACCATATTTTACAGATTCCAGTCTCTGTCTTAAATTAAGACCATGTTTTACAGATTCCAGTCCCTGTCTTAAATTAAGACCATGTTTTACAGATTCCAGTCTCTGTCTTACATTAAGACCATGTTTTACAGATTCCAGTCTCTGTCTAACATTAAGACCATGTTTTACAGATTCCAGTCTCTGTCTTACATGAAGAACGTGTTTTACAGATTCCAGTCTCTGTCTTACATTAAGACCATGTTTTACAGATCCCAGTCTCTGTCTAACATTAAGACCTTGTTTCCAAATTCCAGTCTCTGTCTTACATTAAGACCATGTTTTACAGATTCCAGTCCCTGTCTAACCTAAAGACCATGTTTTACAGTTCCCAGTCTCTGTCTAACCTTAAGACCATGTTTTACAGTTCCCAGTCTCTGTCTAACATTAAGACCATGTTTTATAGATTCCAGTCTCTGTCTAACATTAAGACCATGTTTTACAGATTCCAGTCTCTGTCTAACATTAAGACCATGTTTTACAGATTCCAGTCTCTGTCTTAAATTAAGACCATGTTTTACAGATTCCAGTCCCTGTCTTAAATTAAGACCATATTTTACAGATTCCAGTCTCTGTCTTAAATTAAGACCATGTTTTACAGATTCCAGTCCCTGTCTTAAATTAAGACCATGATTTACAGATTCCAGTCTCTGTCTTACATTAAGACCATGTTTTACAGATTCCAGTCTCTGTCTAACATTAAGACCATGTTTTACAGATTCCAGTCTCTGTCTAACATTAAGACCATGTTTTACAGATTCCAGTCTCTGTCTTACATTAAGACCATGTTTTACAGTTCCCAGTCTCTGTCTAACATTAAGACCATGTTTTACAGATTCCAGTCTCTGTCTAACATTAAGACCATGTTTTACAGATTCCAGTCTCTGTCTAACATTAAGACCGTGTTTTACAGATTCCAGTCTCTGTCTAACATTAAGACCGTGTTTTACAGATTCCACTCTCTGTCTAACATTAAGACCATGTTTTACGGATTCCAGTCTCTGTCTAACATTAAGACCATGTTTTACAGATTCCAGTCTCTGTCTAACATTAAGACCATGTTTTACAGATTCCAGTCTCTGTCTAACATTAAGACCATGTTTTACAGATTCCAGTCTCTGTCTTATATTAAGACCGTGTTTTACAGATTCCAGTCCCTGTCTTACATTCAGACCATGTTTTACAGATACCGGTCTCTGTTTTTATGCTATTTGTCTTTCAAAAGAACAAAATATAATACTCTCTCAACCTGAAATTAAAGTTGTTTAACAAGAGAGTTTTATTTAATAATTTAAAAACATACAAGTATTGATTGGTTGTATTTACCAGCTAATATATGGTTTGAAAATCATTAAAATAACATAAAACTCATCATTTCCATGTATTTACTGACAAGAATCTCGGGTAAAAAAATCATACTGTCTTCTGCATTTTCTTTTCTTAAGAAAATAAACACATTTATTTGATTCAACATGAACATTTTAATTCTAATTTTCTTTTGTAAGTTAACACTGTATTTCTTTTCTTTTTTTTTTCAGTTGCAGCATTTGAAAATGCAAGTCTAAAATTTGATATACGAGAAAGAAGACGTAATGAATGGATTGTCATACATGATATAGTTGTAGCAGTCAATCAGTCAGTAGAATTTGTTTTACAGGTAAGCAAGGTTTCTTTTTTTTTTGTTTTTCCCCTTTTTTTCCTCTGTTTACTTTAGAATAACATTGAAGACTTGGCATTCATTTTCCATTATTAGAGTAGGTGGAACTACACTGATATCCTGTCCAATGAATTATTTTTTCCTGTTTTCTTCAGATTAGCATTTAAGACTTGTTTTTTATGATTAAAGTAGGTGGAACCTAACACTGATATCCTGTCCAATACATTGTTTAGAAATAACCTTATTAGTCATATTTAGATATCTATTCTTATAAAACAAGACGCCATTCTCTCTAAGTTCCTTCTTCATTCCACTCATTCATGTCTCATGTTAAGAACAGCCTAGCCGATAACATTTTTAGTCTTCATTTTTTAAGGATAAAGCATTCACACATGGTTGTTGTGTCTCATGTTCAGAACAGCCTAGCCGATAACATTTTAAGTCTTCATTTTTTAAGGATAAAGCATTCACACATGGTTGATGGGTCTCATGCTCAGAACAGCCTAGTTGATAACACAATTTTAGTCTTCATTTTTTAAGGATAAAGCATTCACACATGGTTGTTGTGTCTCATGTTCAGAACAGCCTAGCTGATAACACAGTTTTAGTCTTCACCCTCTAAGGATAAAGCATTCACACATGGTTGTTGTGTCTCATGTTCAGAACAGCCTAGTTGATAACACAATTTTAGTCTTCATCCTCTAAGGATAAAGCATTCACACATGGTTGATGTGTCTCATGTTCAGAACAGCCTAGTTGATAACACAATTTTAGTCTTCATCCTCTAAGGATAAAGCATTCACACATTGTTGATGGGTCTCATGCTCAGAACAGCCTAGTTGATAACACAATTTTTGTCTTCATTTTTTAAGGATAATGCATTCACACATGGTTGATGGGTCTCATGTTCAGAACAGCCTAGTTGATAACACAATTTTTGTCTTCATTTTTTAAGGATAATGCATTCACACATGGTTGATGGGTCTCATGTTCAGAACAGCCTAGTTGATAACACAATTTTAGTCTTCATCCTCTAAGGATAAAGCATTCACACATGGTTGATGTGTCTCATGTTCAGAACAGCCTAGTTGATAAGACAATTTTAGTCTTCATCCTCTAAGGATAAAACATTCACACATTGTTGATGGGTCTCATGTTCAGAACAGCCTAGTTGATAACACAATTTTAGTCTTCATCCTCTAAGGATAAAACATTCACACATGGTTGATGGGTCTCATGTTCAGAACAGCCTAATTGATAACACAGTTTTAGTCTTCATCCTCTAAGGATAAAGCATTCACACATGGTTGATGGGTCTTATGTTCAGAACAGTCTAGCTGATAACACAATTTTAGTCTTCATCCTCTAAGGATAAAGCATTCACACATTGCTGATGGGTCTCATGTTCAGAACAGCCTAGCTGATAACACAGTTTTAAGTCTTCATCCTCCAAGGATAAGGCATTCACACATGGTTGATGGGTCTCATGTTCAGAACAGCCTAGCTGATAACACAGTTTTAAGTCTTCATCCTCCAAGGATAAGGCATTCACACATGGTTGATGGGTCTCATGTTCAGAACAGCCTAGTTGATAACACAGTTTTAGTCTTCATCCTCTAAGGATAAAACATTCACACATGGTTGTTGAGTCTCATGTTCAGAACAGCCTAGCTGATAACACAGTTTTAGTCTTCATCCTCCAAGGATAAGGCATTCACACATGGTTGATGGGTCTCATGTTCAGAACAGCCTAGCTGATAACACAGTTTTAAGTCTTCATCCTCCAAGGATAATGCATTCACACATGGTTGATGGGTCTCATGTTCAGAACAGCCTAGTTGATAACACAGTTTTAGTCTTCATCCTCTAAGGATAAAGCATTCACACATGGTTGATGGGTCTCATGTTCAGAACAGCCTAGCTGATAACACAATTTTAGTCTTCATCCTCTAAGGATAAAGCATTCACACATGGTTGATGGGTCTCATGTTCAGAACAGCCTAGCTGATAACCGTTTTAGTCTTCATCCTCTAAGGATAAAGCATTCACACATTGTTGATTGGTCTTATGTTCAGAACATGAGATAATCTTACACCAGCCTTCTGTCCTGTGTTCAGAACATGACAGCTGAGATAATCTTACCACCAGCCTTCTGTGCCATGTTCAGAACATGATAGCCAAGATAATCTTACACCAGCCTTCTTTTCTGTGTACTGAACATGATGGCTGAGATAATCTTACACCAGCCTTCTGTGCCATGTTCACAACATGATAGCCAAGATAATCTTACACCAGCCATCTGTTCAGTGTTTAGAACAGCACACTTTAGTCTCCAAAATACCCAGTGTTCATCATAGCCTAGCTATATGATCTAAAATGCCAGAAATCAGTTCTGTTAGATGTAGGACAGTTAACCTGGCTATTTTGTTTTATGATTAGAACAGATTAGCTCAACTCTAAAGACTAAAGATTAATCATTTGAAGGGAATGTATTCCTACATTCACACGCCCATCTTCCTATTTTCTGATGACACCCTTAAAGTAGAAGAAATTCTTGTATGGCCTTTTACTTAAGTAGCTTTACAACATTGGGGGCCCTTATGAATGGGGGATTTAAAGTGTACACTTACAGACCACAGTGCATCTCACTGTCTAGGTTTGAATCCCACTCATAGATTTTAGTGTGAGAAAGTTTGTTGTTTTGTTTGCCAAAGGTTTGTGGTTTTCTTCAGCACTCTGGTTTCCTCCTCCATCCCAGAACTGACCGCCTGAATATAAGTAAAAGAATCTTGACTAAAGCATAAAACAGCTTTACTGAATTACTAACACTATTGAACTGAGATATGTACTCATCTGATTGGTTTACAGTTTTAAATCATAATTTGTAAGTGTAATTAATTGTATCTTATAGGGAGATAATCCAAACTGGACATCTATACAGATCAGATACGGAAGACATGACATTCAGATCATAGAAGGAGGAGTTAACAGGTCAGTAAATGTTTTATAGATTCTTATTTATCTATAAAAGAGAAAGAGAGGGAGTGAGAGATAGAGAGAGGGGGAGAGAGAGAGGGGGAGAGAGAGATTTCATGATTATGTATATTTAGAGAGAAAAGGGGTTCAGAGAGAGAGAGAGAGAGAGAGAGCGCAGTGTGGTTAGTAAATGGATAGAAATCATAAAGGTCTGCAAGCAAGACCAAATCATTAATTCTGATTTTGAAATCTGAACATCAGCTGAAGAATAGTTATTGTTTTGTTGTTTTTTTTTTAAGAAAAAGTAGAAAGAATTTTTTTTTGAAATTTTTATTATTTTATTTAAAACTATTTTATAATGAATTATTTTAGTAGAAAGTTGAAACTGTAAGCAAGCTGGGGGGCACAGTGCATACCAATTTGATTTAGCAGTCACTATAATCTTGTATGGTTGTATCTGATAAGCATAAAGAACAAATAAAAATTAATCTGAAGACAAATACAGGAATTTACAGATTCTTCAGATTGATCCTAAATGTAATACCCTTGTCTTCCCATGTAAGAGAAGTTTGGTGTTAATGTTTGTGGGGTCTTAAAACAGGTGTTCTTTATGTTAAATAAAAAAAAAATGTTTAGACTGACACACAGGGTAGTGAAAGATGTGGACTGGATGTATTTTTCTGCTTGAATTGAACCCCAGAGTTGGATTAGAGCTTGATTGAACTTGCCATGTGCATTGGACTATTAGACTCGACATTCAAATTGAACTAAATTTTTTATACCAGTGTGTATTATCATCCTTTCATGCTGACTAGATAAATTTATAAACTGATGAAAATCTGCACTTTCAGATAAAATTAATATTCAGTTTTTGGTGCTTTTGTATAAAAGTACAATTCAATCAAATCAAACCAGTCCATATTTTACACTTTGCCCAATACATGGATGTACATTTATTAATGTGTTAAAACTTCAAATAACTATTTTAGATGTTTTATCAGTACTAATGAGTACTTGTTATATGCAGAGGTTAGTTTTAAGCTGTAAGAGATAAACTTTCACTTTCTGGATGTAAAAGGATTTAAAATAAATTGAATTGCACTGAGAACATCCGGGGTTACAGCACTGCTTTCACAATCACTGTTTCATGTTATATCACTTTAAGAAAAAGATTTCTTTAAATTACTCTTTAATGAAGAATTATGGAGTCATTAAAACAGGCCAGTACTATGTTAATTCTTTGTTTACCATTGTATTATAACAGCAATGCTGCATAATAATTTCAAACTGTATATTAAGACCAGTCTATATTATTAGCTGTTTCTATATCAATGTGTCTATTAAGACCAGTCTATATTATAAGCTGTCTATTAAGACCAGTCTGTATTACAAGCTGTCTATTAAGACCAGTCTATATTATTAGCTGTTTCTATATCAATGTGTCTATTAAGACCAGTCTATATTATCTGCTATATATTAAGACCAGTCTGTATTACAAGCTGTCTATTAAGACCAGTCTATATTATCTGGTATATATTAAGACCAGTCTGTATTACAAGCTGTCTATAAAGACCAGTTTATATTTCCAGCTGTCTATTAAGACCAGTCTATATTATAAGCTGTCTATTAAGACCAGTCTGTATTACAAGCTGTCTATTAAGACCAGTCTATATTAAGACCAGTTTATATTTCCAGCTGTCTATTAAGACCAGTCTATATTAGAAGCTGTCTATTAAGACCATTCTATATTACAAGCTGTCTATTAAGACCAGTCTATACTACAAGCTGTCTATTAAGACCAGTCTATATAAGAAGCAGTCTATTAAGACCAGTCTTTATTACAAGCTGTCTATTAAGACCAGTCTATTTCACCAGCTGTCTATTGAGATCAGTCTATACTACAAGCTGTCTATTAAGACCAGTCTATACTACATGCTGTCTATTAAGACCAGTTTATATTTCCAGCTGTCTATCAAGACCAGTCTATATTACAGATTGTCTATTAATACCAGTCTAGTTAACTTACTCTATATTGAGACCAGTCTATATTACCAGCTGTCTATTAAGACCAGTCTATATTACCAGCTGTCTTTTAAGACCAGTCTATATTACCAGCTGTCTATTAAGAGTAGTCTATACTACAAGCTGTCTATTAAAGCCAGTCAATACTACAAGCTGTCTTTTAAGACCAGTCTATATTACAAGCTGTCTATTAAGACCAGTCAATACTACAAGCTGTCTATTAAGACCAGTCTATATTACCAGCTGTCTTTTAAGACCAGTCTATATTACCAGCTGTCTATTAAGACCAATCCATATTACCTGAGCTGTCTATTAAGACGAGTCTATATTATCAGCTGTATTTTCAGACCATACAGTCTCTATTTCAAGCTGTCTAATGAAACCAGTGTCTATCCCAAGCTATTCAGACCAGTCTGTATTCCAACCTTGTAATTAAGACCAGTCTCTTTTCCAATCATGTAGTTAAGGCCAGTCTCTTTTTCCAAGTTATTTATTAAGACCAGTCTCTATTCTAACCCTAGTAATTAAGATTTATCTATGATGATTCAAACTATCTTTTGCAGTGTCTATCTGTCAAATAAAAAAGTCAGTATTCCAAGTTTGTCTCCTAATATATAAACAACTCTCTGTTATAATCTGTCCATTAATGTAAAGACTGGTTTTTGAACCACTGTCTCCTTTAACCTTTTTCCTTTTTGTAGGATTTCTGATGAACTCTTTTTGATATGTAGAAAAGTTGACTAGTTATAAACATGCTTACATGTGGTATAATACTTTTTTTATTATTTGGTGAAAGGAAAAAAGGAAGTGAGTCACTTTGAATGAGAGTTTTGTTTTATATTACACACCTCACTTGTTTATAGATAGTATATATATATATATATATATATATATATATAAACTTCCTTATTGTTTGTTTTGTTAATGAGGTAATTTTGTTTTAAATTTTCCAGAAAAAAAATTAAAATTAAAAAAATCTTAAATTGGTTACTTTGTAATTTTATAATCTTATAAATTATTTCATTGCCATATTAAAGAAAAATATTTGTGAAGTGCTAGTTTTGCAATTTTTTTTCTTGTAAGGTACCATATTTTACAATTCTCTCATCTAAATCTAGAAATATATTACCTTCTTCATGTTGGACAACCAAAGAAAAGAGATAAAATGTTGATAGAATGCCCATTCATGATTTTCTTATTGATTTTGAGGTTAATATAGTCAGTTCAAGAATCATTGGGAAACAGGAAACCCAGTCAGAACACTGACCTTCCACAAGCAAAAAAAAAAAAAACCCAAGTCAGAACAGACATTCCACAAGCAAACAAAAAACCCAGAAAGAACACCAACCTTCCACAAGCAAACAGAAAACTAAGAAAGAACACCAATCCTCCACAAGCAAACAAAAAACCCAGAAAGAACACCAACTTTCCACAAGCAAACAGAAAACTCAGAAAGAACACTGACTTTCCACAAGCAAACAGAAAACCCAGAAAGAACACTTATCTTCCACAGCAAACCGCAAACCAGAAACCCTCCACAAGCAAACAGAAAACCCAGAAAGAACACTGACCTTCCACAAGCAAACAGGAAACCCAGAATGAAAACTGACCTTTCACAAGCACACATAAAACTAAGTCAGAACACTGACCTTCCACAAGTAAACAGAAAACCCAGAAAGAACACTGACCTTGCACTAAGCAAACAGAAAACCAAGAAGGAACACTTATCTTCCACAAGCAAACCAGAAACCTTCCACAAGCAAACAGAAAACCCAGAAAGAACACTGACCTTCCACAAGCAAACAGAAAACCAAGAAAGAACACTGACCTTCCACAAGCAAACCAGAAACCTTCCACAAGCAAACAGAAAACCCAGAAAGAACACTGACTTTCCACAAGCAAACAGGAAACCAAGAAGGAACACTTATCTTCCACAAGCAAACGGGAAAACCTTCCACAAGCAAACAGAAAACCCAGAAAGAACACTGACTTTCCACAAGCAAACAGGAAACCCAAAAATGAAAACTGACCTTTTACAAGCACACAGAAAACTTAGTCAAAACACTGACCTTCCACAAGTAAAAGGAAACTCAGAAAGAACACTGACCTTCCACAAGCAAACAGAAAACCAAGAAAGAACACTGACCTTCCATAAGCACACAAGAAACCCAGAAACTGACCTTCCACAAGCAAACAATTAACCCAAAATGAAAAAAGTGACTTTCCACAAGAAAACAAAAAACCCAGAAAAAACATTGACCCTCCACACACAAATAAGAAATTCAGGAATAACACTGACCTTCCACAAGCAAATAGGAAACCCAAAATGAAAACTGACCTTCCACAAGCAAACAGAAAATCCAGAAAGAACAACGACTTTCCACAAGCTAACAGAAAAACAAAAAGAACACTGACCTTCCACAAGCAAATTGAAAACACAGAAAAACACTCACCTTCCAAAAGCAAACAAAAACCTAGAAAGAACACTGGTCAACCTTCCACAAGCAAACTGAAAACTCAAAAAGGACATTGACCTTTCACAAGCAAACAGAAAAATTTTGAAAAACTCTGATGTTCCACAAGCAACCTGACATAATTTGTTACAGTTGATTAGCCCAAGTAGGATTGTCATTTTTAAGCTTTCACCTTAGACCAGTTGACTAGATCATTGAAACCTTTTCACTTTCAACAGCTCTTTATTTTACTTGCTAACTGACAGTAATGAGAAGTAATTATAGAAGTCTTTTGACAGCATCAATCAATCTGTCCACCCACCTGAAAAAAACAAAATGGATTGTTTGTAAAGTCTGTAACTCCTTCATCTAAAAAAATAATGATCTGAATTAAAAGATTGTACTGTTAGGACTGGATTTTTTGTTGTTGATTTCAATTCATCAAGAATAATTATCTTATTTTTAGGTGGTCACACATGTTCACCAAAGCTAAAATGTATCAGTTGGAGGTCACCATAGTTACAGGTGGGAAAAACTATGTGATTGACAGTTTAGTTGTAGTACAGGAACCAATCACAGGGCTTGTATTACGTGGACCCCAAGTTATTGAATTAGAAAGGTAAGAGACTGTTTTAAAATTGAACATCATTTAAGTCTTATACATAGAGCCTGAAACATTAGCTTCATTGTGATCTATATCATATAAACATTTGCTTATGTAAAGGAGATGACACTATCAAGAAAAGTTTATCTACACAGTAATCCTATACTGGTTTAAGTTTAGATGCTGTTAAATTCTTACTTATAAGAAGTTTTAATTCTATTTTAAGATTATTTTAAACTCTTATGTACCATTGTTGGCCTGCAGGCACATTGTATTTTTGTACCATTGTGAGCTATGCAGGCACATAGTATTTTTTGCACCATTGTGAGCTATGCAGACACATTGTAATTTGTACCATTGTGAGCTATGCCAACACATTGTATTGTCGTACCATTGTGAGCTATGCAGACACATTGTATTTTTGTACCATTGTGAGCTATGCAGACACATTGTATTTTGTACCATTGTTAGCTATGCAGGCACATTGTATTTTAATATTCATTCTTGTTTTATTTAAATGTGATACAGATTTTATATGACTTCTTTAATTATAAGCTTCCTCCAACATAACTAACAAATCAACTACTTCTGTCAGCACTATCTATACTTTGATTATTTGGTTATTTAACTGTCTTTCCTATAGTATATAAATTGTGGTTCCTCCATTTCTTACTTCTGTCAGCACTCTCTGTACTTTGATTATTTTTGTCTCTCTTTTAGTATCTAAATTGTGGTTCCTACATTTCTTACCTCTGCCAGTATCTTCTGTTCTTTGATTATTTGATTATTTCTGTCTTTCCTATAGTATATGAACTGTGGTTCCTCCATTTCTTACTTCTGCCAGTACTTTCTGTACTTTGATTAATTCTGTCTCTCCTATAATATATGAATTGTAGTTTCTCCATTTCTTACCTCTGCCAGTATCTTCTGTTCTTTGATTATTTGATTATTTCTGTCTTTCCTATAGTATATAAATGGTGGTTCCTACATTTCTTACTTCTGTCAGCACTCTCTGTACTTTAATTATTTCTGTCTTTCCTATAGTATATAAATTGTGGTTCCTACATTTCTTACTTCTGTCAGCACTCTCTGTACTTTAATTATTTCTGTCTTTCCTATAGTATATAAATTGTGGTTCCTCCATTTCTTACTTCTGTCAGCACTCTCTGTACTTTAATTATTTCTGTCTTTCCTATAGTATATAAAGTGTGGTTCCTCCATTTCTTACTTCTGTCAGCACTCTCTGTACTTTAATTATTTCTGTCTTTCCTATAGTATATAAAGTGTGGTTCCTCCATTTCTTACTTCTGTCAGCACTCTCTGTACTTTAATTATTTCTGTCTTTCCTATAGTATATAAAGTGTGGTTCCTCCATTTCCTACTTCTGTCAGCACTCTCTGTACTTTAATTATTTTTGTCTCTCCTTTAGTATATAAATTGTGGTTCGTCCATTTCTTACTTCTGTCAGCACTCTCTGTACTTTAATTATTTCTGTCTTTCCTATAGTATATAAATTGTGGTTCCTCCTTTTCCTACTTCTGTCAGCACTCTCTGTACTTTGATTATTTTTGTCTCTCCTTTAGTATATAAAGTGTGGTTCCTTCATTTCTTACTTCTGTCAGCACTCTCTGTACTTTAATTATTTTTGTCTCTCCTTTAGTATATAAATTGTGTTTCGTCCATTTCTTACTTCTGTCAGCACTCTCTGTACTTTAATTATTTCTGTCTTTCCTATAGTATATAAATTGTGTTTCGTCCATTTCCTACTTCTGTCAGCACTCTCTGTACTTTGATTATTTTTGTCTCTCCCTTTAGTATATAAAGTGTGGTTCCTTCATTTCTTACTTCTGTCAGCACTCTCTGTACTTTGATTATTTTTGTCTCTCCCTTTAGTATATAAAGTGTGGTTCGTCCATTTCTTACTTCTGTCAGCACTCTCTGTACTTTAATTATTTCTGTCTTTCCTATAGTATATAAATTGTGGTTCCTCCATTTCCTACTTCTGTCAGCACTCTCTGTACTTTGATTATTTTTGTCTCTCCTTTAGTATATAAAGTGTGGTTCCTTCATTTCTTACTTCTGTCAGCACTCTCTGTACTTTAATTATTTTTGTCTCTCCTTTAGTATATAAATTGTGGTTCGTCCATTTCTTACTTCTGTCAGCACTCTCTGTACTTTAATTATTTCTGTCTTTCCTATAGTATATAAATTGTGGTTCCTCCATTTCCTACTTCTGTCAGCACTCTCTGTACTTTGATTATTTTTGTCTCTCCCTTTAGTATATAAAGTGTGGTTCCTTCATTTCTTACTTCTGTCAGCACTCTCTGTACTTTGATTATTTTTGTCTCTCCCTTTAGTATATAAAGTGTGGTTCGTCCATTTCTTACTTCTGTCAGCACTCTCTGTACTTTAATTATTTCTGTCTTTCCTATAGTATATAAATTGTGGTTCCTCCATTTCCTACTTCTGTCAGCACTCTCTGTACTTTGATTATTTTTGTCTCTCCCTTTAGTATATAAAGTGTGGTTCCTACATTTCTTACTTCTGTCAGCACTCTCTGTACTTTGATTATTTTTGTCTCTCCTTTAGTATATAAATTGTGGTTCGTCCATTTCTTACTTCTGTCAGCATTCTCTGTACTTTAATTATTTTTGTCTCTCCTTTAGTATATAAAGTGTGGTTCCTTCATTTCTTACTTCTGTCAGCACTCTCTGTACTTTAATTATTTCTGTCTTTCCTATAGTATATAAAGTGTGGTTCCTCCATTTCTTACTTCTGTCAGCAGTCTCTGTACTTTGATTATTTTTGTCTCTCCTTTAGTATATAAACTGTGGTTCCTCCATTTCTTACTTCTGTCAGTACTTTCTGTACTTTTATTTTTTCTGTCTTTCCTATATTATAAAATTATAAAGTGTGGTTCCTCCATTTCTTACTTCTGTCAGCACTCTCTGTACTTTGATTATTTTTGTCTCTACTTTAGTATATAAATTGTGGTTCGTCCATTTCTTACTTCTGTCAGCAGTCTCTTTACTTTGATTATTTTTGTGTCATAGCTTTATAAATTTTCAGATTTTGTGTTCACTGCATTAGTTTTATGTTAAATATTGAATGTTGTAAGACATTATAACATACTATATTACTTTTAATATCCCAATTCAACCATTTGTTCATTTCCATTCCAGATCCTAGTCAAAAATTCCTAACAGAATTAAATAGATTATTTTATAATTTCGTTAGGAATAGCCCAGTAGATAGAATAAAAAGAGATGATTTGACTAAAAATTATCAAGAAGGGGGGTTGAAAATGATCCACCTTAATTCATATGTCCAAGCTCTTAAGACAACCTGGATTCGCAGATTGATTCATAGTGCAGGTAAATGGAACAGTATAATAAGTTCTCAAGTTAATATCGGCAAAATCTTTAAGGTTGGGGGTGATTTCCTTATTCAGGTTGTAAATAAACTAAAAAACAAATTCTGGGGTGATGTTTTCACTGCTTGGAAAGCCCTTATTGATAAAGATTCGGAAATAGATAAAACGATAGAACCAGCAAAAATTTGTTTATGGTATAACTCCCATATTAGGATTGGAAAAAATTCAGTTTTCTATAAGAAGCTGTATGAGAAAGGCATAATACATGTAAATGATTTAATCGATGATAGTAACAATTTTCTTTCTTGTGAACAACTCAATACTAAATTAAAAAGTAACATAAATTTCATAGACCACTTATCCCTTATAAATGCCACAAAACAAATGCTTAACAATATGAATTGTAAAGAACTAAAGAAAGTGTACTGCCCATATATTCCAAATAATATACGAATACCATTGAAGAGTAAAAGTGGATCAAAAGATATGTATGATATTCTAAAATATGACCTCTCCAAACCAGTTTCTAGAGAAAAATGGGACAATTTTTTTGATAATTTAAATATTGAGAATTGGAAAATTATATATAAAAACATATTCAACCCTCTAGCTGGAACCAAATTGCATTAGTTTCAGTATAGAATTATACATACTATTCTTGGTACAAATGACCTCTTATACAAAATAAAACAGAGAAACGATCCCTTTTGTACTTTTTGTAAACAACATGATGAAACTATATTGCATTTATTTTGGGAATGCGAAGTTGTTCAAACTTTTCTGCAGCAAATAGATGAATGGTTCCTCAATAACAATATTTTAATACCTTTAACAAAAAAAGTGTTTATTTTCGGAGATTTTATGGTCAAAAATAATTTTAAAAATTTAATTATTACACAAACAAAATATTACATATATAAATCAAGATGCTTGAATAGAAAATTGTGTCTAAGTTGTTATCAAAATACTATTAAAGATATGATAAATATTCAAAAATCCATAGCAACACAAAAAGGGGAATATGAACAATTTTTAAGATCTTGGGGACATTTTTTAACAATTACTAACTAAAAACGAACGAAAACTACTGGTTATACACATCTCTCTCTCTCTCTCTCTCTCTCTCTCTCTCTCTCTCTCTCTCTCTCTCTCCATAAAACATTCAATATATATTGGTAAAAATATAAGGGATACACTTTATTGTATATTTATAACTTTTGATTCGTATATATAATTGTATGTATATTGAATGACAAAATAATAAAAATATTTTAAAAAAAAAAAAAAAAAAAATATTACTTTCTGTCGTGTTTATATAGCCAAACTCCCTCTACTTAAGCAAATTGTTTCACAGAGCTGTAAACTGGAGTCATTCCCTGATAATAAGCAATTATGATATTAGATATACTCAAGTCTATGCAGTGATTACACTGAGAACATTATTATTTCTTTGTACATATGATGGTTTTGCTCTTTGTCAAAACATCTTTCATGAGAAAAGAAAATTGATCAACGTAACAGCCTGCTTGAAGCTTGACATTTATCAAGATTTGAATTGACATGTTACGAAAACAGATTATTGCTTCATGATTGATGACCTTATTGTTATGCAGATTTGATTTTTGATTTACTGTTGCCATGGTAAGAGGTTAAAGGTCATTGTGTTTGAAATAGTAGTCTGTTATATTGCTCCATTTAATTCAATATCATCAAAACAAGTTAAAATATTATAAATGAGTTTGTCTAAAAAAAAAAAAGCGAAACTAAATCATGTTTAAAAATTATTACAAATAGAAAATTTAAATATCAGTTTCACTTTGTATATAAATATAATCAATTCTGTCTGAATAACAACAAAGTAAACCCTGTAAACAGGAATCAAGT
This sequence comes from Tegillarca granosa, assembly GCA_029721355.1. Classification (NCBI taxonomy): domain Eukaryota; kingdom Metazoa; phylum Mollusca; class Bivalvia; order Arcoida; family Arcidae; genus Tegillarca; species Tegillarca granosa. The sequence goes on from CM056608.1 coordinate 10,399,779, forward strand.
AAAATCTAACTTATAACACTTACTGATTGTCAGACTCTGAAAACATGTACAAAAATTATCTTTAGACTGAGAATTTTCAAAATACATGTAGTAACGTGTCCAAAGCTTTCAGACAGATTAAGATTTTGTACAGGGGGTCATGTTCAAGTTTGGCATCTTTCAGACTGAAGATTTTTGTACAGTGGAACATGTGCAAGCTTGGCATCTTTTAGAATGAAAATTTTTGTAAATTGAAACATGTTCAAGTTTGGCATCTTTCAGACTAAATATTTTTGTACAGTGGAACATGTGCAAGCTTGGCATCTTTTAGATTTAAAATTTTGTTTGGAAATAAGACAGGTTTTCAGTTTACAGAGGCTAATTAAGAGACAATATCTAATGAGATAGCTATGAAATAAGTCTAATCTCTCTCTTCCAACAATTACTGTAGTATCTTGGTTTGCAAAGTTAAAATTGAGGCCAGGGTCTAATACCAGCTAATTCCAGTTAAGCCATTAAGGCTTAAAATGATTTTTTTTACTTCCAAGCTTGCTTAATTTCTTAATATTATTATCTGAATTAGTAGGATAAAATTTTTTTTTTTTTTTTTTTTTTTTTTTTTTTTTTTTTTTGATAATCAGGTGATTTTAAATAAAAGTGGTTTTTATGGTGGGGTTTCACAGTACAGATGAAATTTACCACTATCCATAAAAAACTGGCAACTACAGCTAGGCCCCTGAAGCTGTACATCCAAATATCCAAATATCAGGATCGACTTACTTACTTAATGTAAACAAGAGACGGAGAAAGACTATACATTTAGATGTTAAATTTATAGCTTCCTTTATATATATATCTATTTGTGTTGTTTAAATGTTTAAATTAAGTGTGTGTGTGTGTATATATATATATATATATATATATATATATATATATATATATATAATGATATTGATGTAGATTTATATATATAGATTCTGACTCAGCTTTTAATTTTTTTACTGTTTTATCATCAAGTGACTGATTCACTAATTTTTTATTTTTTGGACGATATTGACTTATCAAGTGACTGATTTACTCATTTGTTATATTTCAGATTAAATCGACACACTATAAGCATGGAGGGTATCTGGATGTCACTGATCCGGGACTACCTCTGGGAGGCTGATACAAAAACTGGTACCAATATTGTCTATACTTGGTATTTGGGATTTGGAGGCCACATCAAAACCACCTTAAATAAAGTAAGTTAGATCACAAACTATTGTACAGAAATAGCTCTTTGTTATAAAATCATCTAGAGGCAATATTTATTACGTAGGAAAGTCGAAGACTTTCTAGTTATGTCGTTGTTGCTGTTAACGTACTGTTTCTATGTAAACATATGTCAGTTTTCTTGAGCACTACTGTATACTTGTGTTCCAAAGAAGTAGAGCTGTATAGCACAGCACAATCTGGTGTTGCAAATGCATTTCTTGTTTTATGTAATTCAATTTCGAATCCGACATTTTAGAGAAGAAAAGAAAGTAACACAGACAAAAAATCAATTAATAAATAATGAATAAATAAATAAAACCGCTTCCCCTACACACACAGTTGCGGAGGAATTCATTTTTTTCCGGGTAGGAAATTTGCATATCAACTGAATTGAAAACGTGTATAAATAGATAAACGAACAATGATGACTCTGTAAATGAAAATATATAGTAAATCTCTATGAAAACATATATATAAAAAAAATATTTATTAAAGAATAAAGAGGAAGATAATAAATGAAATATAGAGGTTATAGTTCGCGTTGCAGAAATAGGTCACGGACTGTTCTTGTAATTTTGGAACACTATCATAAGTTGACTTAACTGTTTATGGTAACTAGACTTATCCGTGTATATAACCTGATTAGCCATAACAGCAATACCGACATGTGTCGGCTAGGACATTAAATCATTTATTTTATGGAATCCTTAATCAGAGGAATTCATCATTTTATCTCATCTGATGAAATTAAACGAAAAATGTCACTTCCTAATTTCATCAGAAAAAAATGTGTTTGATGTTGAAATGGTGTACCAACAGGAGTTGTCATGCACGATTTTCACAGAAATCCATCTTTACAATTTGAGAAAAACACATTTCTATAATTTGATGCCCGAAATTTGCACTGATCTGGCATGCTACAAGTGGCACAAGTGCTACAAAATCAGAATCTTCTGATTATCTTTCAAACAGTGACTGACTTTAGATTTCACTAATTATAGTTGTCGTCTGATGAGCTATTTAGATCCATCTTCATCTGTGCATTGTGCGTAAACTTTTTACATTTTAATCTTCTCCTCCAAAACCACTGGAGCCAAATTCATTGAAACTTGGCTACCATCATGCCTTGTTGGAGACCTTTCAGATTTCCACAAATGAAGGAATTATGTCCCCTTGGGGCCCCTTAAAGGGGGAAATAGTGGAAATCTTCCCCTCAGAATGTAGAAGAGGTATGCCTTAGTTATTTTATATATATTATTCTCAGATCATTTAGTTATAGATTTGCACAAATGGTAATATTGGGGCTCAGAATGGGAAAATAACAATGCAGTTATTGGGGAAATTGCTTTAAATAATATATTTGAAAGTATATCTTAAAAACTATTAACTTTTTGTACAGGCATATATATTGGAACATTGTAGGACTTCATATAACAATCATTTTGATATATTGCTTAAGGTTATTGGTTCAAAGGTCAAGGTCATAGCTGCATACGACAGCTAATATTGTGAATTATCTTAAAAAAACTATTAACTTTTTATATGCATGTTTCTTAGAATATTGTAGGTATTGGAATGGTGATCATTATTATATATGGTTCAAGGTCAAAGGCTCAGAGGTCAAGGCCATAGCCATAGAAAATGGCTTAAATTGTTAATTATCTTGAAAATGATTAACTATTTGTATAGGCATGTATATTAGAATATTGTATGTGTCAATATGATGATGATTTTGATATAAATTTTGTAGCGGGACCTTTGTGTCCAGGCTAGGGTTCGAGCAATTAAAACAATTGAGCCGACTACTATTTAAATTATTGTTATTTTATTGCAGATGTTCTTTAATAAATTTCATAGATGACAATGTTTTCTGCAAAATACAATTTCTGTATTAACTGGCATGGTCAGTCCGACTATGGTTCAAGGTCATTGGTTCAAAGGTCAAGGTCATAACAACATAAGATTGCTTAAATTGTTAATTATCTTGAAAACTATTAACTTTTTGTTTAGGCATGTTTATTAGAATATTGTAGGTATTGATATAACAGCCATTTGATATATGATTCCATGTCATAGGTTCATAGTTCGAGTCATTACTGTATAAGAAGGATTAAATTGTTAATTATCTTAAAAGTTAGTACTTTTTTTAATAGGCATGTACATGAATATTGTAGGCATTGAAATGATGATCATTTTGATATATGGTTCAAGGCCATTGGTCAACGTTCTCTCATGTATTCTCTTATTTTTAACCTTATCAGTCATTTTCCCTTTTTGCTGTAATGGTCATTATTGATTGAATGATGCTAAAGATGCCAGTTTGGAATCTGCATCAAGCAAGATTCATCCTAACATAGTTTATTTAAATTGGCAAATTGGTTTCAGTGTAGTGGAGTAATGATGTTTTATGCACCAGTCAAGACTCTTTCACATATCCAGGTAGTCAGTTCTTAGATGGAGGAGGAAACCAAAGTGCCCCCAGAAAACCACTGACATTTGCCAGGCAAACTGACAAACTTTCTCACACTAGGATCTGCCCAAGCAGCATTTGAATCTAGGTACTGTGAACTTTAATATTACCCTAAAGACCACTTGGTCACCATGACCTTAGTGGTTCCAGAGGATAAGAAAAGAAAAATAGAGTATTTTTTGAAAAGATGATATAAGTAATTTAAAGCATTGTGTCTTTTCATGTCATTGACACCATGACATTTACGTGACAGAATCTTGACAGGAATGTAAAGCACCATTCCTCCACTCCACTCTACTCGATTAAGTACTTGATATCAACCTGGTTACCAGGCTTTCATGACTACTTTCCTATGTTCAGCACAGTCTGTGCTTTGATTGAAAAAAGTGGTTGCTTTGATTTAACTAATACATAAAGCTGTAGCTCAGGTTACAGTTTTATTGTTGAACCTGGCATCGCCATAAGGCTAGACTTAGGTGTTACTTTTCCCGTGTTGGCGGCGACGGCGTGTCAAAATGTGAAAGTTTATGTTAAAGTGATGTATTTTCTACTCTATCAAAAACTAACCAGGCAAGATATTTAAATCCATGGAATTCTTGTATACAATGGTGTCTTAGACTCAAGTTCACATTGAGTGATGGTTTACATTTGAATTTTTAGGTTGTGGCTCAGATCCAAGTTTTGAACGGTGTCTTATGATAATGTCTATGTTAAGTGGTTACTAAGTAGATTTAACTTAAAAATAGTAGCTTAGAACATTAAGTACACATAAAGTTGTTGTCTGAAAGGAAAATTGGGGAAAAGTCAGTAAATGTCATAATGATCCTGCAAAACAGATCAACGGTATTGCTAGAAAGTCTAGAATAAATGAAATCTATAGTTGCATCTGATAAAACAAATGGATACTTGTTATCATTGCATCTTTTGATCAGCTGACGATTATCAGTAAACCTAAGTGAAATGACATTATACTTATATTAATATATACTGGTAGATGAGCTGGACAGTATACTGCTTTATTAACATATACTGGTTGATAGGCTGGACAGATACTGCTTATATGAATATGTACTGGTTGATATTAGCTGGACAGATATTGCTTTATGAACATATACTGGTTGATCAGCTGGATGGTATTCTGCTTATATAAACATTTACTGTTTGATATGCTTGAAGGACAGTCTACCGATTATATGAAGATATACTGCCACATTGTATATGGTCATATTTGTTAGTTACAAGTTTCTGATGTAAATATCACTCCTATTTCTAGTTGTTAATTTGAGAATGTGTTTGTCTTTCACAGTATATGAAAGGTTTTGAATCACCTGGTGTCCACACAGTTGAGATATTAGCTCAGAATGAGATCAGTAAGATGTCTGCCAGTTTGACCGTCTTTGTCCAGTATCCTATCATTGATGTAACAGCATCCGTGAAAAAAGTAGCGTTAGGAATGATGACACCAATAAACATAACAGTGGACGGAGGTAAACAATTCTTTGTCTACATTGATTTTGGAGATGGCACTACCTTTAATGTATCATCAGATGAAGAAAGCTACACTAGTAAGACAGAATCCCTCGGGCATTCTATACAAGTACCGGAGTATCTTGTAATACTGTCACATAAATATCCAGATGTCGGGATATATAACATCAGCATTAATGTATCCAACTATGTCTCCTACGATGTTACCTCAAAGATGGCTGTTGTTGGTGAACCAATAACCGGAGTCCAATTACATACTGAAAATGGCAGTGTTGTACATGTCACCAGAAAAGTTGTTGTTATGGCAACAGTAACCACAGGAAAGGATTTAAGATTTGAATGGGATTTTGGTGATCGTGTGCCACCTATAGTAGACAGGTAAAAACATACTTTTTATATGCCAGTAGCATTAAAATTGTACTTAATTGGTGAAGATTTCTGTCCCACGAAAATGTTGTTACAGTTATTAAAACAAAATCATCATTCAGTTGCTCATTTGTGCTCATTTGAAAGTATACACCTCATAGTTGTACAAAAACCTGCTATTTGTACACCCATCCAACCACACCCCAAACACACACACATACACATACACACATACACACACACAAACACACACACACACACACACACACACACACACACACACACACACACATAAAGCAGAGGAGTGGGAGATGTTTTCTGTTATACTGGTATAAGAATCACTTTGGTCCTTTGTGTCTGTCTGTCTGTTTGGGATATTATTCTTTCGAAGTTTTTAGGATAGAACCTTCCTACTTGATATACTTATAACATAATAATCAGGAACCACAACCCTATATTTGCAGAGTTTTGACCTATTAAAAATTTAAGAAATGGGGTATTAAATTTTCAGACTATTTTAGTCAGGAAGAGGGTATTTACATTGCATTTCACTGTATTAATAAAGTATGAAACTCTGTGATTTAAAATAACAACACATCCTAACAAAACTAACATGTTTTAACGAAAATTGACATTATGTGGAAATATTAAAATTACTCTCATGATGTGCGAGTAAATTACAACATTATTATATTATCTTGTGAGTTAGTGATTGTTCTATATGATATGACAGCTTTATCATGTATTGCACGGCTTGTAATTTTCCTTTATTCTCAAGTGGAATTAGAGAAAATTGGTCGTCGTCAAATTACAATTTTAAAACTATTTGGAGTGAGAAAAGAGATGTTGTCATCATTTCATTGATTTAGGGACTAGGAGTTATGTAATTTATAATTATGCAGTCAGTAAAATATTGGCAGATTACAGGGACTCTTGATAATTTGATTTGATCATTTTGTAGATTTACAATCTAGCTTTGGTGGAAAGGTGTTTTACACCCAATCATGTTCTTCTCTAATATTGAGCTTGCCAGTATACTTTGAAGAAACTGGATTGTCTGCAGAATACAAAAATTCAAGTTAAAATAATAAATTTTTCTGATATTACGATCTGCTCTGAGTGATTTGATTAACTTAAGATGTATTGTAAAGAACAGCTGATTCTGATAAACAGGTTCAAGTAGTTAATATCTGAAGAATTACAAGCTTACTTAGTAGTGCTCGATTACACAATATTGTAACTTCTTATAAATGTGATATATGCTTGACTGAATTTAGTTTTAGATTTCTCCATGTTCAGTTTTAGATGTCTCCGAGTTCAGTTATAGATTTCTCCAAGTTCAGTTTTAGATTTCTCAGAGTTCAGTTTTAGATTTCTCAGAGTTCAGTTTTAGATGTCTCCGAGTTCAGTTTTAGATGTCTCCGAGTTCAGTTTTAGATTTCTCCAAGTTCAGTTTTAGATTTCTCAAAGTTCAGTTTAAGATTTCTCAGAGTTCAGTTATAGATTTCTCCAAGTTCAGTTTTAGATTTCTCCGAGTTCAGTTTTAGATGTCTCTGAGTTCAGTTTTAGTTTTCTCCAAGTTCAGTTTTTCGATTTCTCTGAGTTCAGTTTTAGATGTCTCCGAGTTCAGTTTTAGATTTCTCTGAGTTCAGTTTTAGATGTCTCCGAGTTCAGTTTTAGATTTCTCTGAGTTCAGTTTTAGATTTCTCTGAGTTCAATTTTTAGATTTCTTTGAATAAAGTTGTTAGTCTTTTCAGAGTTTTTAGATTTCTTCAGAGTTTATTTTTTTAGATTTTTCAAAATTCAGTTTTAGATTTCTTGGAGTTAAGTTGTTGGAGCTGTTGGTGTTCTTGGAGTTCAGTTGTTTGAGTTCTCCGAGTTTTTAGATTATTGGGGTTCAGTTTTTATAGGCTGTACTGTATCAGCATGTTACCTTTGATTCGACCTGACAAACTTACACAACTTGTCAAAGTAAATACAATACAGGTAGATAGTTCACAATACTTAAATATTACGGGGGCTTACGGATCACAGTGCCTCTCATCGTCTGGGTTCGAATCCCACTCGGGACAGATCCTAGTGTGAGAAAGTTTGTCAGTTCTTTTGCCGAAGGTCTGTGGTTTTTCTCCGGGCACTCCGGTTTCCTCCACCATCCCAGAACTGACCACCTCAAAATAAGTGAAAGATTCTTGACTGGGGCGTAAAACACCATTACTTCACTCCACTCCACTTAAATATTACCATATGTTGCATAAAGTTATTACAAGGTAATAAAGAGGTCTTCCACAATTTAGCTAGTTAGAATTTTAACCAGTTTCAGTATAAAAGCCAAACCTATTTTAGCCAGTACCAGTTTTAGCCAACTCCAACCAATCATTTCTTTGGAGATATATATATATATATATATGTTATTTCATTTGTTATAAAGTTTATGTAGTATCTTGATAAAGTGAAATGAAATTTATAACACATTTACATAATATGTTTTTTGATTTCCTTTCAAAACGATAATAATGATATTTTATATTTGGTGGAGTTATGGTAACAAAAATCAATTCTTTATTGAATACCTTATTTAGTTGATGTTTTTGAGCATTATTCATTCGCTGTATTTGACTCGTACTTCCTGTATAAATCATGTATTTCTGTCGTGTAACAGGTACCGGTAATTAAGTTGTCCAATCGAAATAATAAATCTGAAAATTGATAACCACTGGAGGACAATTAATTAAAGATTAATTTTGATATTTTGTGAATTATATGTGCAAATAAAATAATCTGTTATCAAGGGAAAAAAGAAACTACTTGAAGAAACATGTCATAACTCCCGCTTGAACGAATTTTGTTTCATTTTGAATCTCATTTAGAAAAAAGATATTGAATAGAATTTAGAAGAAAATAAATAATTTGTGTTAGATACTGAATGAATTTGAATTGGGTTTTATTTGTCAGGAGATTGCAAGTCATTTCCTTTCAGAATAAATAAAATAGTTATCTAATGATTATTGTTGTGTGTGAGAAGTTGAGAAAATCTTTAATAAGCCAAAGTTTGATGCTCTGGGAATATCGATTTGTCTCCTACAAATAAATATTAATTAGTAAATTCAATTATTATCATGCATTTGGTTTGTAAAATACACAACTTGTCAAGAATTGAAACATCAGGGAAATCACTGTATAGGTAATTAATGCATCGTATTTAGACAAGGAGCTGGTTTAAGTACATACACAACTACAAACTACTTAGAACTACAAACACAACTACAAACTACTTAGAACTACAAACTCTAAAGAAGGTAATATATTAGACGTAGGCTGGTTTAAGTTACATACACAACTACAAACTACATAGAACTACAAACTCTATAGAAGGTAATATATTAGACCTAGGCTGGTTTAAGTTAACAAACATGTTCTGTTCTGTTTTGGGAGATAGTTATATTTTTCGATTTTGTATGTAGTGTTTTGTGAAATTCAAGCTACAAGCTATAGCCGGAAGTGCAGAAATTTTGTCTGTGCATTGCCCTGATGGCATTATACATCAGGGTTCTTTATTGTGCTATGCCTGTTGTGACACAGGACCTCATTTATTTTAAGTTCCCATCCAAGAGAACCATGAATTTCATTTCATAATGCTGAGTGCTTGGTAAAAGAACAGTTTCTACCCACTTTCAAGTCTTGGGTGAGACCCTGTCAGGGTTCAAACTCATGACCACCCAGAATTTATTGAAGAATCTAATGGATTAATATAATTTTTTCACTTACGTGATCCTGCTTGGATATAGCTGAAAAAAAACTGTGTATCCTATTATTATTTGTATTGTGAAAAATGTTGGTGCATATAATAAGTGTTAAAACATTTGATAAATGAAAGTTCATTTCTACATAGAACATTATACATTAGAAATTTATGAAAATTTTCACAAAATCTGTTGTCACATTACAATAACATATACAGTAATTCTACATTTGTCTAAAATAAAATCCCAGGAATTTAAACCAAAATGTAACTGAATAATGAATATATCAGTAAAGTATATTTTAAGGTTTAAATATTTAATCATTTTATCGTATGTATAGATCCCCATCGGGAAAATTTACATACGGCATTTGTAACAGTAAACTTACAGTCTTATTAATGGAATATGTATTTATTAATTATTGATCTGGGTATATTTTAGCGATAACATATTTTGATCATATTGCAGTTTTAATATTTAAATTTCGAAATCATCTTGCTATAATTTGATATAATCATTTCCCTGCATTCTGATGGCTCAAAACATGTTTTTCCCTTATACACTGTTACCAACAACCCGACACTGTCAGAACTACATTTTACCTGTTTTAAATTACATCCATGTATTTTGTAAAAATATGATACGATAAAAAAAATCAGAATTTTTAATATTAGAACAGCTAAAAATGTATACAACAATATATATATATATATAAAACTAAAAAGTATATTACATCTGACCAATCACAATGGCTTATTTTGTAGTTATGGTAACACTAGTGTGGCTACTCATATCTATGATGTCCCAGCAGAATATGAAGTAAAAGTAAAAGTCTCCAATCCATTCTATGAGGTTCCAGTCATTAAAACTTTACCTTACAACTTCCTGGTTGTTGATGAAATAGAACATGTATCAATTGAAGAAATAAATGGCCGTACTGCTGCACCACTGGAACAAGGGTTCTCTCCCTTTATGAAGACACCTGAAGTCACATTTAAAGCAAGGTAAGTTCTTTGTTAGGGTTTTTAAAGATTACGGTAGGGATATAAAAGCAAATGATAAAAAGATAGTCAACTGGAGATGATGTGGAATGATTCTTGATTTCTTGTTGTCACGGGCATTGACCTGCCAATTCCAAAACTTCAGCGGTTAAGTATTCCAAAAGATACTTTTGAATATTGTCTTAAAAGATATACCGGTAATACTTTATTGTTTAAAAGAAAAAATTATCTAGATGATTTTGTTGGAAAGGACTAAAAAGAATGCAAAGTAAGAAGAAAAGGGCCAAGTTTTTTTATTTAAGTTCAGTTTAACTCGAGCATATCATATCGACAGAGATGTGTTAAGTAAGTCGGCCATTTTAAATCAGTGTCAGATAAATCGAAAGCAAAAACATGAGAAACCAAGGACAAATATAGTGCCTATACACTTCCTATGTCACTGCCATCTAAATGTTAAAATTGTAACGAAGCCAGGTTTTAATAGCACAATTGATATCAATAATATATTACAGATGTGTTGAGGGGTCTCATGTTAGCTTTCTTTTTGATTTTGGTGATGGAGATACCATGATGGTGTCCGGGATAGAGAATCCATTCCTCAATCTAGGATTTAGTGGAATAGCCAGTCATCATTACACAGAAGGTAGATAAATATATAAATAGTACATCTCCAACTGATAATGAAATGCTGTACAGTAGCACAATTGTGTCTAATGTTTTTAATCAAATTTTCAAGTTAAAAGTCAACTTTAGGTCATAGAGAATAAATGCTTAATTTAAATGTTGACTTTTCACTTAGAAACTGCTAAAGTTGGGTTCCAATGTAGGCTGTGAGATGTTTAGTTTATTAGTGCTTTCAAACATGATAACTGGGACTCTTTGATGATGTAAGTGATAAAAAAAAAAATCGGCTAAGCTATAATTAGCCAGTGATGAAATCTATGTTCTTCTAAGTTGGTGTATAAACTGATCTATTTAATATAATTGCAATTTTCTGGGTATTAGTACTTAATCATTTATTTTAAAACATTTTGAAACTTAAAAACTTTTAAATTTCTTGTTTCAGAGGGAATATATGAAGTAAAAGTAACAGCCATTAACCCTCTGGGAAATGTAACCGTTTACCTCCCTACTCCATTCTATGTGCAGATACCACCAAGAGGATTGGAAATGGACCAGAGAAGTTATTACACAAAATATGGTGACAAAACTTATATTTGTGTAAATATTACTCAAGGCACCAATGTCACTTTTGATTGGAAGCTTGGAGACCAATCAGATCTAATTTCTGATGGAGGTAAGAGTTAGAAAAAAGTAGATGGAAATGAAAAATTTAAATAATGATGCCATTGGTAATATAAGCATAAGCATTAATGTTCATTTTTTATGAAATTGATGATGTTATTTTAAGCAAATAAAATTGTACATTTATTTTTTTCGGTTTATCATAATATATATGTATGTGTTTGTGTTGGGGGGATTCAAGTCAAGTTTTTTTGGTATCTGTAACACGACACCATATTATAACAAGCAGTTGGCATTGTTTTCTACATGACTCTCAGCACAAAATTCTCCCAACCCTGCACAGGCTGGATCAAGATAAGCATGCTGTTTTTCACTAAAAATTACAAATGATTAACAAGCCTAACACTTTACAAAAAAGGCCAAAATTACTCGACTGGAATTAAATAAAAATTGGCTGTACAAGTATCCATGGTTACGTTAAACTAAGTCATCAAATTCCAGAAGATGAAAGATTTATTTCGATAATTTGACTCTTTCATCAGTGACCTTTTATTACAGGAAGTTGGAAATAACACTGCCTAATTATGTAAAATTAAATAGTTTTGTTATTTTTTTCAGGATACTGTCACTGGCATCAATACATGAAAGCAGGAATATTTGAAATCGTTGTTATAGCTAAAAATAAAGTTACAAGAGATGAGATCAAGTCATTTGTTTCTGTTCAGCATGAAATACAAGGTATGTATCTGATTGATATAATTGGAATGTTGCCTCACTGAATACCTGTACTCAACGGGTAGTTAATGCATACATTGTTGTATTTTATTGAATACTTGTACTCAAAAGGGAGTTCATGCGTACTTTGTTGATTTCATTGAACATTTGTGTTTAACAGATAGTTAATGCATACATAGTTGTATTTCGTTGAACATTTGTGTTTAACAGATAGTTAATGCATATATGTTGTATTTTATTGAATACTTGTACTCAACAGGTAGTTCATGCATACTTTGTTGATTTCGTTGAACATTTGTGTTTAACAGATAGTTAATGCAAAGTTTGTTGTATTTCATTGAACATTTGTGTTGAACAGATAGTTATGCATATATTGTTGTATTTCATTGAATACTTGTACTCAACAGGTAGTTCATGCGTACTTTGTTGATTTCATTGAACGTTTGTGTTTAACAGACAGTTAATGCCAAGCTTGTATCTCGTTGAACATCTGTGTTGAACAGATAGTTAATGCATACTTGTTGTATTTCATTGAACAGGACAAATATTTATGTTTAGATTTTAAATATCTTAAAAGTTGTTCAGTTTTCAAGACACATTTAATCATCAAAATGCTAAAATAATTATTCTGAAAAATTTGTAAAATCCTTTATTATAGTTTAAGAACTATGATACAAACACACATAATTGTTATCTTTTCCACAGTAATAAGCAGTTGTAAATATTCTAATCCAGACGCTGTAATTTGTAAATTGATATATCCGCAATAACACACATCAGTATTTGTGACTGACTCTATATATATGTTATAATGTACATTTGGGTTAGTTAGAGACATGACAGGGTGTTATTTGTTACATGATATTGGATATTTTTTTCTGTGCTCAGAAGCGTCAACAGTTTTTAACATTGAGCATTCTTTTTATTGATTAAATGTAGTATAATGCCTTTTTTAAACTCTATATAAATGTTTTAGTGTAACTGAAACTTTGATCTATACATTAAAAAATAGATAAATAAATAAATAGATAAGTAAATTATAGCAAGTGTTTGTTTGCTTTTGGCAGAAATAAAAACTTTCCCTGAGTCCCAAGTAAGGTTGGAATTTCTAACCTTTGACAATGAATTCTAGAACACATAAACACATAGTTATACCCACTCCCAAACTCATTATATGTTTCATAATTTCAGGTGTGTTTATAAATGTAGAAAGTTTACGGGTAGACACAAATACACCTGTACAATTTATGGCTGTTACCTTCCCAGAATCAGCATATGTATCATACTTCAAATGGAATTTTGGAACTCAGAAAGATTCTGAAAAGCTGTCTATAGGAGCTGAGTATTCCTACAGATATGGAAGATCCGGAAAGTAAGGACACAGTAATATATTCCTTTTTTTTTTTTTTTTTTTTTTTTTTTTTTTTTTTTTTTTTTTTTTTTTGGTACACTTCTTGAATAAAATGTAGAAATAAAATTTAGACTTAGGGAAAAAAAAGATCAATTTTATTTGCAATTTACCCATTAGTGTTCTAAAAGTGTGTATGCTATGAAATAAAGTGTAAAGTAACACTTGAAAATATTATTTACATCATATACAGCTTAATGTTTACATGACAGAGGGGTTGTTGATGGAGGGATAATTGACGAAAGAGTTGTCAGAGTTGTCAAGTAAATAAAGTTGTACACTTCATATACTGATGATTCAAAGTCCCTGATGGAATTCATAGTATGTGTTTTAGCAAAATATTCAATTTTACATTGCCTCTGATAAATCAATGGGTAATGACAAACAAGCTGGGGTTAACGGTTGACAAACAAGCTTTGATTAATGGTTGACAAACAAGCTGGGGTTAACAGTTGTCAAACAAACTTTGATTAATGGTTGACAAACAAGCTGGGGTTAGTTGACAAACAAGCTGGTGTTAATCAAGCTGGGATTAACAATTGACAAACAACCTTTGGTTAACAAAGCTTGGGTTAACAGTTGACAATCAAGCTGGGGTTAACAGTTGACAAACAAGTCAGGGTTAATAGCTGAAAAAAAGCTGGGGTCAACAGATGACAAACAAGCTTGGGTAAACAGTTGACAAACAAGCTTGGGTTAACAGTTGATAATCAAGCTGGGGTTACCAGTTGACAAACAAGCTGGGGTTAACAGTAGACAATCAAGCTGGGGTTAAAAGTTGACCAACAAGCTTGGGTTAAGGGTTTAAAATCAAGCTGGGGTTAACAGTTGATCTGTAGTAATCTTTTGCTTTAGATCATTTGGTCACAAAAACCTTGCATTTACAATCGCAAACCAAACCTGAGAAGTAGATAATTTGTAATACAAAATCTCAAGAGAAAAATACGAACCCAAATTATATTCATCATTAAATGGCAATTTATAGTTGTCTTTGTCTTTTGATAGGTATATCGCTACGGTAACTGCAATAAACGATGTAAGCAAAGCAGAATCTGAGCCAATAGAACTTCATGTATTAACAAGAGTTAGAAAGCTTGATATAGAGATCTTTAAAAAAGTTCCATTGGTCAATCAACCATTCAACTTCTCCTATAGTCTTTACAGTGGATCAGATGTTTTGTTTACGTGGTCTTTTGGAGATGGAACACCAGACCTTGTGATTAATGGTTCACACGAGTATGTTAACCATACTTACAAAAGGTAAGAGTAGGCATTGATCACTTTGGTAAAAAAAAAATATAATAAATTTTAGTTGTGCTGAGGAACAAAACAAATTTGAGACAACCCATTATACTTCACAAGTTTTATAATAAAAAACAATGGAAAATTATTTTAACATCATCATTCTAAAAATTGGGACAGTAGGTCCTTTCAGAAATGTGACTGAGATTTAGTGCAAAACTCATCCAAAGTTAGACGTTTTGTCGTAGATGATCCAAGCACCTGCTGTTTTATTTTATTTTTGGCTGGAGTTTATTCATTGACTTGTATTGTTTTGTGTATGTTTTATTTTTTTCTTCACTGAGATTTACACGTTCATTTTTCCACTACGCTCCTCCTTCTACCGTAAATCCAACTATGAAGAAATAGAAAGTAGAAATTTATACCATAGTAGTTTAATTTATTTTCTTTCAGAATTGCAGAGTACAAATTAACATTAACAGCTAGTAATGTCATCAATAATTTGACAGTTAGTAAAAACATATTTGTCTTGGATAGAATATGCCACCCACCAATCGTAAGAATCCTTGGTCGTCATGATAAACGCCATAAAGTAAGTAAATATGTCATTTACTGGTAATAAGGACCATTGGTCATCTACAAATAATAAAAACAAATAATTTACTATCTCAAGTTTGATTGGAAATATTAGATTATCGACTGGCAATATTAAATCTGAATTTAGTTTATTCCATAGCAAGCAGCTGGACAACACCTAGCCTTCAAAACAAAAACTGATTTTGTTGGAGTCAAATAAATGCTTCATGTTTTATGCAATCACTCAAATCATAAATTGTGGAAGTTTAAGTTATCTTATGGAGATTATCCCCAGCTTTACACTCTATTTTGCCCTATTATTTGAAATCATGTTATAAATTAATCTTAAAGTAAAGACATACTGGACAATAGCCTTTTTTCGCTCTCTTACATGCCTCTCACTGCTGGTGTAATTGAGCCCTTACCAAACCCCTAGTTTGTCCAGACCTATTTTGTAAGGAATTGTGTAGTAAGATCAGACACTTGATTAAGTTCATGGTTTCCTCCACAATTCAATTACTTACCTATTAATATATTTTAAAATGTCTTAACTTGGATGATAAAGGACATTCCGCCGACCAGCTAACTTTAAGTGAACATATTACTGTGAACAAATACATTTTATTATTTATATTGAAATACATGTAGACTTATTCAACTTGCTGCTGATGTCAGGGCATACATGATGTGACAATTTAATTCACAGCTCACGACATATAAAATATATTAACAGTGACATCATAATTACACATTTATACCCATGTTGTTGTTTAAAATTCATGGATATAGTTCAGAAGTGTGTTGTAGAATTAAAGTGATTTACATTACAACGTGACAGTGTTATTTATACCCGATGACAATCAGATATGTTTACTTTGACATCATAATTACGTATCTGTACGTATTATTATCCACATCAGCTTATAAAAACAAGCAGTGATAAATACATTTTATAAGACAATATGTTTTACAAAACAGTTGGTTTTATAAGACAATAAATTTTATAAGACAGTATGCTTTATAAGACAATACATTTTATAAGACAATATGTTTTATAAGACAATAAATTTTATAAGACAGTATGTTTTATAAGACAGTACATTTTATAAGACAATACATTTTATAAGACAATACATTTTATAAGACAATATGTTTTTTAAGATACAGTGAAACTTCCGTAAACCGACACTCCACGGGACCAGTCATTTTGGTCGGTTTACAGAGGTGTCGGTTTTCAGAATTTTAAAAAAACGGATTCGAATCCGGTTCGTTCCAGTCCGTTACCAAGTCAGAATTTAGTCAGTTACCGGATATGGCTATTATAATGGTATATTATGTGTGTGCATTCGATCGTGTTTTTTAACACTTACATCGTGTAAAGTGATATTTTAAATGTATTTATATTTTATTTTTATATTAAACAAATATAACAATGAAACAATGTGCATACATTGTCATCGTAGTTGTAATACGTAGTTCTTATCATCTACCATGATCGGGCCCTGCTAACAGTACTTTTGTGTCACTTTTTTTTCCTTGACCTTGCCCGAGAAGAAGAGGCCATATAAATCATTCAGATTTAAAAAAAAAACAAGAAAAAGAAAAAAAAAAAAAAAAGAAAAAAGAACGTGATTTATTTAAGTTCAAGGCTGTATTGTTTTTAGAAAATCCTTTGCCTTGCATCTAAAAATATCATTGACCAATTCGAAAACATGACAGGGGAAGTAACTCTTACGATTGAAAACGAGGCTGGGGGGGGGGGCAATCGAAATCCAATCTCATTTAGCCTATGTACTTGTTGGCATTGAGTCGGGGTTTTTATTATTATTATTATTTTTTAATTTTTATTTTAATTATTATTATTATCATTTATTATTATTATTATTTTTTTGTGACCAGTTGTGTATCTTGTAGAGTTTGAAATCTAAATACAACTTCTTCATTCCACGTGGAAAAATATACGTTAATCGGCTGAAAAAAACTGGACATTCTTTTTATTATCTACATCTAAAATCGAAAAAAAAGACTTGAAGTTGCCGACTAGAAGGAATTAAATTCCCACTGCGGTCCACCGCAAAGAACATTTCTGCCGTGGTGGAATATGAAATCGTCTACCGCGATGTTTATTGAAAACCAAATACATTTAAACTGGAAGTGTACTTGACCATTTGAAGATGTATCAAGATCAATTAAAAATAAAATGTAAATCCCGGTTTTAAGAAGAATCGTATTAATCGAATATCATATTTACTAATTCAAAAAAAAAAAATTATATTTTTCTGTTAGTTGTAATTTAATACACGATGTATTTCTCTTGCATTTCAATATACCACACATCACAGTAATGATAAATAAGCGTTTAGCTTAAAAATACATTTTTGCGAATCTTTCCAACTTTATCAGTGAAGAGTTATAATTAAGTGAATCGAGCCATAATTCTTTTTTTATTTTGTTAATTTTTTTCATACTGGATTTACCACCATAGGCAAATATGTTAATTATCTTCTCCATATTTTCTCCCTTTTACTCCTGTCTAACATGTATTGGTGAACAGTATCGTACATATGCATACATATTTTCGCCGTAAACTCATTAAAAATCATTCTAGAGCCATATTTTTTTAATTTGTTCATTTTTAAACTGCGTCTACTGAACCCTACTGTAGGCAAAATATGTTAATCAACTTTTCTTTTATTTCTCTCGTTTACTCTCGATTACTCTTCATACCTACCGAAATTGTAGTGTTTGAGGCTGTTCATATCAAATAGACATTTCAATTTATTTTAATAAAGATTGACAATCTTCATACTTAAATTTGATATGTTATTCATGTATGATCATATTTAAAGTTTTCCACTGAAAGGATAATTTATAAAATAATTTCCCACGGAAAGGATAAATTATAAACATCATGTTGCAAATTTTATTTCTGAAACATCTATTGTTTTCCTTCAAAATTTCGAATGTATCTCAAACAAATTTAGAAAAATATGGATTTAATTGCAAATGTATACAGTGTAGCTATAAGCTTGATATATTCTTTATTCAACTTTCTAGAAAATTTGACTGTTTGTTAAGATTTTTTTATTTTTCGGACTGTCTTTTTACATCTGATACCCATAAGAACAGTGTCTCACAAATTAAGATAGTTTGTTTCAGAATTTGAAATTTAGAGGCTGCGGTGGCCACGTGGTTAAGATGCAAGTCTACAAACCTAAGGTCTTTCACACACAAAAATAATAATTATAATTATAAAAAGTGCTCATAATAGAAATCGCTTTGATTAGAACATTTTGATAGGTGAAATAATGATAATCTATGCAACAACTCGTCGAAAAAAATTCTCATGAGAAAGTTTAATTTTGATATTTTCTTTATATTGAATGTATTTACATAATAATCTAACATGCGACTAATTAAAAGATTATCAATAATCTAAGTCGGTGGACATCCTGTTTATTAAGCACATCCCATCACCTGTAATCATCAGGATCTTACCTTGCAATTTGCTAAATTGATTGACAGGTATCCTTACAGCGATAAACTAGTAAATGCTGTTTGTAAATATTTTGAGATGTTGACAAAATGTGTGGGAAGAACGAATGTAAATTATATTATGTAATTTAAATAAATTAATTTGAGATTAATTTGAAATTATTAATCGAAAAACCGACTGGTTGGTGGAATAAAAATACTTTTGGTAAATTCAAATTGATTTAGATCTACATTTCCTTATCTGGCAATATTTTTATAAATCATTTAAATTACCGTAAAAACCCATGTAATTTACGCACCCCTGTAATTTACGCAGGTGGTTTTCAAGCTAAAGTTTATTAAAAAAAGCTTCAACTCATGTAAAATTCGCACCCAAAAATTTCCAAAATCGCCGATTTTCTATATGATCCGAGCAAGTGGTTTTCTTGTATTTAAGTGTTTTGTATCAGTTTAATGTATTTTACCTGTTTTAATTTACTTAGATAAGATTTTATTAATTTTCATTAGAAAAAATTACGGCTGTCACATTTTTTTTTCGGTTTGTAAACAAAGTAGGTTATACCTTGTAGCAGCTCATTAGCGTATTGTTGTATGTTTCCAAAATCACAATCACAGGAAGAATTATCAGTAAAACAGACAACTACTCACACTCACGCGTGTTGTGAATTCAGTTTAATTATCAA
Organism: Tegillarca granosa; assembly: GCA_029721355.1. Taxonomy (NCBI): domain Eukaryota; kingdom Metazoa; phylum Mollusca; class Bivalvia; order Arcoida; family Arcidae; genus Tegillarca; species Tegillarca granosa. Next base: position 10,419,464 of record CM056608.1, read on the forward strand.
TTAACATCAGCTAGTATGACACTTTACTCAACCGGCAGAGGGAAGAAACCGACCTTACCCTGTTTATAAACAGAATTTTGATTGGTCGAGAGCGTCTTCTTGACCCAAGCTATGCATTTCCGCCTATCCGCCTATTCGCGTCTAAACCATTGATATTTCACTCCCTCTCACACCTTCCCGCTAAATTTGAATCTCATAAGTTTCTTCAAGCCAAGATTATCCATCTCAAAACAAATATCCAGTCAAGATTATCAGTATCACCATGTATGTCAATAGTGTTCCTTCACGATCGGTGGAAAATGCAATCAAAGCACATTGTAGCCAGCTCAATGCACGTTAGACTTCCAAACAGTAGTTAACCATTTATTTCATTACATTTAAAATTTGTACAAAGAAAGTAAGCATAAAATACCATTCTACACACATGCATCATTTTTTTATTCTTCAAATGCATTATTTTTCCGTAAAATCGTATTTTAACATGAAATAGGCCAACTTCCGGTACAAATGTTTACATTTTGAACACTTTCGTCAGCAAGGAAAATTTTTTAAAAAATCACAAAAACAATCTGCTCGTGTAATTTACGCACCCCCCAAACTTTAATTTAATTTTTACAAAAAAAAGTGCGTAAATTACATGGGTTTTTACGGTACCGTATTTAATAAATTTAATTTCCTTCACATCTCTAGTGCCATTTATACAACTGAAAAAAGTTTTAACTAATTTTGAACGCTTGCGGACCGACATGTCTTTTTTAAATATAAATTAATTTTTCATTTAAATGATTTCTTATTATTAATTTCAGTCATATTTAACAATTTTTTAAAAATATATAACTATAAATTTCATTAAAACTGAAGAAAAACTAACGATATCGCAGTACACTAGATAAACAAAATTGCAATCGTAAACTTCGCTTTGCCCCCCCACGAGACTTAAACGAGATTTCAGACAAAGCGAGATTTCATGTTTTCGAATTCGTGAATGCAGCTTTTCGGCATCCGACTTTTTTTTTTAATATAAAAGCACATTTTAATAAAACGTTTTAAACACGTTTGTTTATTTTAAAATTACATACGATACAGATATATGTATCTTATAATTAATAAGTTAATGTATTAAGTAAACATCGACGGTAGGTAAACAGGTGTTATACATAGCCCGCGGTAATGATGAGTTCTCGTCACGTGCAGTCATTTTTGACAATTCAAACATTATTTGTTCCAAAGGTAATGTCGGTATTCGGAAGTTTATTTACTGTTAAAGAAGCCGATTTGGGCTGACAAATTATGTCGGTGTTCGGAATACAGAGGTGTCGGTTTTCGGAAGTTTTTATTACATGATTTATATAAGAATAAATCCGTCCCGAGCAGACTTTGTCGGTTTAGGGAGGTTGTCGGTATTCAGAGGTGTCGGTTTTGGGAAGTTACACTGTAATATGTTTTATAAGACAATACATTTTATGGGACAGTATGTTATATAAGACAATATGTTTTATAAGACAATATGTTTTAAGTAAAACCAGATTTATCTATTGATTGTATATATGTTTGTATACAATTTTACATAAGAAATGGATTCTAACTTTTGTCAGCAGTTTTGATTATTAATACAAATATTTATGTAAGATTCTGAATAGTATAAAATTCGGTCTAAAAATAGATTGTGATATCTCTGATGATTACGACACAAATTACCCAAATTTATCATCACACACAAATTACCCAAATTAATCATCGACTTTCCATCAAACCTGGAGAAGATTTCTCTTATAGAAATAGTTATGTTACAAAATGAGTACCAGTAAATTCAAAACTTGACAAGCTTTCTCTTATAGAAATAGTTATGTTACAAAATGAGTACCAGTAAATTCAAAACTTGACAAGCTTTCTCTTATAGAAATAGTTATGTTACAAAATGAGTACCAGTAAATTCAAAACTTGACAAGCTTTCTCTTATAGAAATAGTTATGTTACAAAATGATTACCAGTAAACTCAAAACTAGACAAGCTTTCTCTTATAGAAATAGTTATGTTACAAAATGAGTACCAGTAAATTAAAAACTGGACAAGCTTTCTCTTATAGAAATAGTTATGTTACAAAATGAGTACCAGTAAATAAAAAATTGGACAAGCTTTCTCTTATAGAAATAGTTATGTTACAAAATGAGTACCAGTAAATTAAAAACTGGACAAGCTTTCTCTTATAGAAATAGTTATGTTACAAAATGAGTACCAGTAAATTAAAAACTTGACAAGCTTTCTCTTATAGAAATAGTTATGTTACAAAATGAGTACCAGTAAATTCAAAACTGGACAAGCCTTCTCTTATAGAAATAGTTATGTTACAAAATGAGTACCAGTAAATTAAAAACTTGACAAGCTTTCTCTTATAGAAATAGTTATGTTACAAAATGAGTACCAGTAAATTAAAAACTTGACAAGCCTTCTCTTATAGAAATAGTTATGTTACAAAATGAGTACCAGTAAATTAAAAACTTGACAAGCTTTCTCTTATAGAAATAGTTATGTTACAAAATGAGTACCAGTAAATTCAAAACTGGTCAAGCTTTCTCTTATAGAAATAGTTATGTTACAAAATGAGTACCAGTAAATTCAAAACTGGTCAAGCTTTCTCTTATAGAAATAGTTATGTTACAAAATGAGTACCAGTAAATTCAAAACTGGTCAAGCTTTCTCTTATAGAAATAGTTATGTTACAAAATGAGTACCAGTAAATTAAAAACTTGACAAGCTTTCTCTTATAGAAATAGTTATGTTACAAAATGAGTACCAGTAAATTAAAAACTTGACAAGCTTTCTCTTATAGAAATAGTTATGTTACAAAATGAGTACCAGTAAATTCAAAACTGGTCAAGCTTTCTCTTATAGAAATAGTTTTGTTACAAAATGAGTACCAGTAAATTAAAAACTGGACAAGCTTTCTCTTATAGAAATAGTTATGTTACAAAATGAGTACCAGTAAATTAAAAACTTGACAAGCTTTCTCTTATAGAAATAGTTATGTTACAAAATGAGTACCAGTAAATTCAAAACTGGACAAGCCTTCTCTTATAGAAATAGTTATGTTACAAAATGAGTACCAGTAAATTCAAAACTGGACAAGCTTTCTCTTATAGAAATAGTTATGTTACAAAATGAGTACCAGTAAATTAAAAACTTGACAAGCTTTCTCTTATAGAAATAGTTATGTTACAAAATGAGTACCAGTAAATTAAAAACTTGACAAGCTTTCTCTTATAGAAATAGTTATGTTACAAAATGAGTACCAGTAAATTCAAAACTTGACAAGCCTTCTCTTATAGAAATAGTTATGTTACAAAATGAGTACCAGTAAATTAAAAACTTGACAAGCTTTCTCTTATAGAAATAGTAATGTTACAAAATGAGTACCAGTAAATTAAAAACTTGACAAGCTTTCTCTTATAGAAATAGTTATGTTACAAAATGAGTACCAGTAAATTAAAAACTGGACAAGCTTGACAAGCCTTCTCTTATAGAAATAGTTATGTTACAAAATGAGTACCAGTAAATTCAAAACTTGACAAGCCTTCTCTTATAGAAATAGTTATGTTACAAAATGAGTACCAGTAAATTCAAAACTGGTCAAGCTTTCTCTTATAGAAATAGTTATGTTACAAAATGAGTACCAGTAAATTCAAAACTTGACAAGCTTTCTCTTATAGAAATAGTTATGTTACAAAATGAGTACCAGTAAATTAAAAACTTGACAAGCTTTCTCTTATAGAAATAGTTATGTTACAAAATGAGTACCAGTAAATTAAAAACTTGACAAGCTTTCTCTTATAGAAATAGTTATGTTACAAAATGAGTACCAGTAAATTCAAAACTTGACAAGCTTTCTCTTATAGAAATAGTTATGTTACAAAATGAGTACCAGTAAATTCAAAACTTGACAAGCTTTCTCTTATAGAAATAGTTATGTTACAAAATGAGTACCAGTAAATTCAAAACTGGACAAGCTTTCTCTTATAGAAATAGTTATGTTACAAAATGAGTACCAGTAAATTCAAAACTTGACAAGCTTTCTCTTATAGAAATAGTTATGTTACAAAATGAGTACCAGTAAATTCAAAACTGGTCAAGCTTTCTCTTATAGAAATAGTTATGTTACAAAATGAGTACCAGTAAATTCAAAACTTGACAAGCTTTCTCTTATAGAAATAGTTATGTTACAAAATGAGTACCAGTAAATTAAAAACTGGTCAAGCTTTCTCTTATAGAAATAGTTATGTTACAAAATGAGTACCAGTAAATTCAAAACTTGACAAGCTTTCTCTTATAGAAATAGTTATGTTACAAAATGAGTACCAGTAAATTAAAAACTGGACAAGCTTTCTCTTATAGAAATAGTTATGTTACAAAATGATTACCAGTAAATTCAAAACTTGACAAGCTTTCTCTTATAGAAATAGTTATGTTACAAAATGAGTACCAGTAAATTCAAAACTTGACAAGCTTTCTCTTATAGAAATAGTTATGTTACAAAATGAGTACCAGTAAATTCAAAACTGGACAAGCTTTCTCTTATAGAAATAGTTATGTTACAAAATGAGTACCAGTAAACTCAAAACTTGACAAGCTTTCTCTTATAGAAATAGTTATGTTACAAAATGAGTACCAGTAAATTCAAAACTTGACAAGCTTTCTCTTATAGAAATAGTTATGTTACAAAATGAGTACCAGTAAATTCAAAACTTGACAAGCTTTCTCTTATAGAAATAGTTATGTTACAAAATGAGTACCAGTAAATTCAAAACTTGACAAGCTTTCTCTTATAGAAATAGTTATGTTACAAAATGAGTACCAGTAAATTCAAAACTGGTCAAGCTTTCTCTTATAGAAATAGTTATGTTACAAAATGAGTACCAGTAAATTCAAAACTTGACAAGCTTTCTCTTATAGAAATAGTTATGTTACAAAATGAGTACCAGTAAATTCAAAACTGGTCAAGCTTTCTCTTATAGAAATAGTTATGTTACAAAATGAGTACCAGTAAATTCAAAACTTGACAAGCTTTCTCTTATAGAAATAGTTATGTTACAAAATGAGTACCAGTAAATTAAAAACTGGACAAGCTTTCTCTTATAGAAATAGTTATGTTACAAAATGAGTACCAGTAAACTCAAAACTTGACAAGCTTTCTCTTATAGAAATAGTTATGTTACAAAATGAGTACCAGTAAATTCAAAACTAGACAAGCTTTCTCTTATAGAAATAGTTATGTTACAAAATGAGTACCAGTAAATTCAAAACTGGACAAGCTTTCTCTTATAGAAATAGTTATGTTACAAAATGAGTACCAGTAAATAAAAAACTTGACAAGCTTTCTCTTATAGAAATAGTTATGTTACAAAATGAGTACCAGTAAATTCAAAACTGGACAAGCTTTCTCTTATAGAAATAGTTATGTTACAAAATGAGTACCAGTAAATTCAAAACTTGACAAGCTTTCTCTTATAGAAATAGTTATGTTACAAAATGAGTACCAGTAAATTCAAAACTTGACAAGCTTTCTCTTATAGAAATAGTTTTGTTACAAAATGAGTACCAGTAAATTAAAAACTTGACAAGCTTTCTCTTATAGAAATAGTTTTGTTACAAAATGAGTACCAGTAAATTCAAAACTGGACAAGCTTTCTCTTATAGAAATAGTTTTGTTACAAAATGAGTACCAGTAAATTAAAAACTGGTCAAGCTTTCTCTTATAGAAATAGTTTTGTTACAAAATGAGTACCAGTAAATTCAAAACTTGACAAGCCTTCTCTTATAGAAATAGTTTTGTTACAAAATGAGTACCAGTAAATTAAAAACTGGTCAAGCTTTCTCTTATAGAAATAGTTTTGTTACAAAATGAGTACCAGTAAATTAAAAACTGGTCAAGCTTTCTCTTATAGAAATAGTTTTGTTACAAAATGAGTACCAGTAAATTCAAAACTTGACAAGCCTTCTCTTATAGAAATAGTTTTGTTACAAAAATGAGTACCAGTAAATTCAAAACTTGACAAGCTTTCTCTTATAGAAATAGTTTTGTTACAAAATGAGTACCAGTAAATTAAAAACTGGTCAAGCTTTCTCTTATAGAAATAGTTTTGTTACAAAATGAGTACCAGTAAATTCAAAACTTGACAAGCCTTCTCTTATAGAAATCGTTTTGTTACAAAATGAGTACCAGTAAATTAAAAACTGGTCAAGCTTTCTCTTATAGAAATAGTTTTGTTACAAAATGAGTACCAGTAAATTAAAAACTGGTCAAGCTTTCTCTTATAGAAATAGTTATGTTACAAAATGAGTACCAGTAAATTCAAAACTGGACAAGCTTTCTCTTATAGAAATAGTTTTGTTACAAAATGAGTACCAGTAAATTAAAAACTGGTCAAGCTTTCTCTTATAGAAATAGTTTTGTTACAAAATGAGTACCAGTAAATTAAAAACTTGACAAGCTTTCTCTTATAGAAATAGTTATGTTACAAAATGAGTACCAGTAAATTCAAAACTGGACAAGCTTTCTCTTATAGAATAGTTTTGTTACAAAATGAGTACCAGTAAATTCAAAACTTGACAAGCTTTCTCTTATAGAAATAGTTTTGTTACAAAATGAGTACCAGTAAATTCAAAACTTGACAAGCTTTCTCTTATAGAAATAGTTTTGTTACAAAATGAGTACCAGTAAATTCAAAACTTGACAAGCTTTCTCTTATAGAAATAGTTTTGTTACAAAATGAGTACCAGTAAATTCAAAACTTGACAAGCTTTCTCTTATAGAAATAGTTATGTTACAAAATGAGTACCAGTAAATTCAAAACTGGACAAGCTTTCTCTTATAGAAATAGTTTTGTTACAAAATGAGTACCAGTAAATTCAAAACTTGACAAGCTTTCTCTTATAGAAATAGTTTTGTTACAAAATGAGTACCAGTAAATTCAAAACTTGACAAGCCTTCTCTTATAGAAATAGTTTTGTTACAAAATGAGTACCAGTAAATTAAAAACTGGTCAAGCTTTCTCTTATAGAAATAGTTTTGTTACAAAATGAGTACCAGTAAATTCAAAACTTGACAAGCCTTCTCTTATAGAAATAGTTTTGTTACAAAATGAGTACCAGTAAATTAAAAACTGGTCAAGCTTTCTCTTATAGAAATAGTTTTGTTACAAAATGAGTACCAGTAAATTAAAAACTGGTCAAGCTTTCTCTTATAGAAATAGTTATGTTACAAAATGAGTACCAGTAAATTCAAAACTGGACAAGCTTTCTCTTATAGAAATAGTTTTGTTACAAAATGAGTACCAGTAAATTAAAAACTGGTCAAGCTTTCTCTTATAGAAATAGTTTTGTTACAAAATGAGTACCAGTAAATTCAAAACTGGACAAGCTTTCTCTTATAGAAATAGTTATGTTACAAAATGAGTACCAGTAAATTCAAAACTTGACAAGCTTTCTCTTATAGAAATAGTTATGTTACAAAATGAGTACCAGTAAATTCAAAACTGGACAAGCCTTCTCTTATAGAAATAGTTATGTTACAAAATGAGTACCAGTAAATTCAAAACTTGACAAGCTTTCTCTTATAGAAATAGTTATGTTACAAAATGAGTACCAGTAAATTCAAAACTTGACAAGCTTTCTCTTATAGAAATAGTTATGTTACAAAATGAGTACCAGTAAATTCAAAACTTGACAAGCTTTCTCTTATAGAAATAGTTATGTTACAAAATGAGTACCAGTAAATTCAAAACTTGACAAGCTTTCTCTTATAGAAATAGTTATGTTACAAAATGAGTACCAGTAAATTCAAAACTTGACAAGCTTTCTCTTATAGAAATAGTTATGTTACAAAATGAGTACCAGTAAATTCAAAACTTGACAAGCTTTCTCTTATAGAAATAGTTATGTTACAAAATGAGTACCAGTAAATTGAAAACTTGACAAGCTTTCTCTTATAGAAATAGTTATGTTACAAAATGAGTACCAGTAAATTCAAAACTGGACAAGCCTTCTCTTATAGAAATAGTTATGTTACAAAATGAGTACCAGTAAATTCAAAACTTGACAAGCTTTCTCTTATAGAAATAGTTATGTTACAAAATGAGTACCAGTAAATTCAAAACTGGACAAGCCTTCTCTTATAGAAATAGTTATGTTACAAAATGAGTACCAGTAAATTCAAAACTTGACAAGCTTTCTCTTATAGAAATAGTTATGTTACAAAATGAGTACCAGTAAATTCAAAACTGGACAAGCTTTCTCTTATAGAAATAGTTATGTTACAAAATGAGTACCAGTAAATTCAAAACTGGTCAAGCTTTCTCTTATAGAAATAGTTATGTTACAAAATGAGTACCAGTAAATTCAAAACTGGACAAGCTTTCTCTTATAGAAATAGTTATGTTACAAAATGAGTACCAGTAAATTAAAAACTTGACAAGCTTTCTCTTATAGAAATAGTTATGTTACAAAATGAGTACCAGTAAATTCAAAACTTGACAAGCTTTCTCTTATAGAAATAGTTATGTTACAAAATGAGTACCAGTAAATTCAAAACTTGACAAGCATTCTCTTATAGAAATAGTTATGTTACAAAATGATTACCAGTAAATTCAAAACTTGACAAGCTTTCTCTTATAGAAATAGTTTTGTTACAAAATGAGTACCAGTAAATTCAAAACTGACAAGCCTTTCTCTTATAGAAATAGTTATGTTACAAAATGAGTACCAGTAAATTCAAACCTGGAGAAGATTTCTCTTATAGAAATAGTTATGTTACAAAATGAGTACCAGTAAATTCAAAACTGGTCAAGCTTTCTCTTATAGAAATAGTTTTGTTACAAAATGAGTACCAGTAAATTCAAAACTGGTCAAGCTTTCTCTTATAGAAATAGTTTTGTTACAAAATGAGTACCAGTAAATTAAAAACTTGACAAGCTTTCTCTTATAGAAATAGTTATGTTACAAAATGAGTACCAGTAAATTCAAAACTGGTCAAGCTTTCTCTTATAGAAATAGTTTTGTTACAAAATGAGTACCAGTAAATTCAAAACTGGTCAAGCTTTCTCTTATAGAAATAGTTTTGTTACAAAATGAGTACCAGTAAATTAAAAACTTGACAAGCTTTCTCTTATAGAAATAGTTATGTTACAAAATGATTACCAGTAAATTCAAAACTGGACAAGCTTTCTCTTATAGAAATAGTTATGTTACAAAATGAGTACCAGTAAATTCAAACCTGGAGAAGATTTCTCTTATAGAAATAGTTATGTTACAAAATGAGTACCAGTAAATTCAAAACTTGACAAGCTTTCTCTTATAGAAATAGTTTTGTTACAAAATGAGTACCAGTAAATTCAAAACTGGTCAAGCTTTCTCTTATAGAAATAGTTATGTTACAAAATGAGTACCAGTAAATTCAAAACTTGACAAGCCTTCTCTTATAGAAATAGTTATGTTACAAAATGAGTACCAGTAAATTCAAAACTGGACAAGCCTTCTCTTATAGAAATAGTTATGTTACAAAATGAGTACCAGTAAATTCAAACCTGGAGAAGATTTCTCTTATAGAAATAGTTATGTTACAAAATGAGTACCAGTAAATTCAAAACTTGACAAGCTTTCTCTTATAGAAATAGTTATGTTACAAAATGAGTACCAGTAAATTCAAAACTTGACAAGCTTTCTCTTATAGAAATAGTTATGTTACAAAATGAGTACCAGTAAATTAAAAACTTGACAAGCTTTCTCTTATAGAAATAGTTATGTTACAAAATGAGTACCAGTAAATTCAAAACTTGACAAGCTTTCTCTTATAGAAATAGTTATGTTACAAAATGAGTACCAGTAAATTCAAAACTTGACAAGCTTTCTCATAGAAATAGTTATGTTACAAAATGAGTACCAGTAAGTAAATGCGGGTTTATTATTCATTTTGTGTTTATTTCACTTATATTAAACTGTTACCAGTCAATTCTCTTCTACACTTGTTACAGTGGGTGTGGCACAAAAACTATCCCTATGACTACCGGTAATTACAGAGATAAATCAGTGTTAAACTTCACATGTAGCTGGTGACATCTCAGTATAAGTGAAATAATGTTGATTTGAACTTCTAAATCTGTATTTCATTTACATTCTTTCACTCCTTCACATCAAGATTATGATCTTAATTCATCCCTTTTAACACTAATTAATTACCATAGAAATAAATTGATCTACGTGTGATGTCTCACCCATCGTCTCCCATTGAGGTTACAACAATTTATTATTTCTTAAACTTTGACTTTTCTTAAAAATTTTGAAATGGTTCAAATTCAGTGAATCGACTTTTGAAATACTTCAAAATTCAGTGAATCAACTTTTGAAATGATTCAAAATTCAATGAATCGGCTTGTTTTATTTTTAGTAACAAAGGTTAAAATCTGTGATTACCTACCTGTAAAGCTATGTTTGTTAAAATGAAATGTAAACTTAAGTTTTGAAATATGATTCCTAGAACACAGGGCATGATTCATAGTATTAAATGTTATCAAAAGCTCATCTCGAATCAGATATTAAGTTAACAAATCCAATATATCAATGCAGGGACTTTTTTTTAAAATTGATTTTAAAACATGTTGTTAAAGTTTAAAAAAAAAACAAATTTGAGTTTTAAAAATAGTTAAAGATTGTTATATCTATTTTTAGATTATTCATAGGTGTTAATTGATAAATCTCGATAAACACAGATAATACAATTTACCAGATAAAACACATTACCATTAAATGTCTGAATGAATAGATGCCAGTTAGTGTGGTAAAAAAATTAATTATAATTAACCAATGTTTAATCAATTATAATTATTTTTTTATCTAAGGTACCTGGCTGTTCAATACACAGTATTTAGGTGCTACTCATGAAGAATTAATTTTATGTTAACAGTTATTTTTAGATTTTTAAGCTTGTACTGGGTATTAGGTAACATTAACAAATAAATAAATTTATGTATTTGGTAAACATGCTAAAAATTAAAACAAAGAAAATATTGTTTACTAAATTTTAAGATTATAGCTACCATTGTCTGGATACTTATTTATGTTGTCTAAAGAGATATTATATAACTATTTATATTAGTATGTATTAAATTTGGCGCTTCCGAGGGTCTTTGCCCTTTAAAGTTTGTTTGGATGATAAATTAGTGTTGTCATGGTAACTTGATGGTCAGTTACATTTAGGTGATATATCATTATTGCTATAGTAACTTGATGCTTTATTTATTTATTTATTTATTTATTTATTTATTTATTTATTTATTTATTCATTCATTCATTTACCCATTTATTTATTTATTTATTTATTTATTTATTTTGTAATATTTAGATTTTACTTTTTATCACAGTTATGTTTTGTGGAGTTTAGAACTGTATATGTGTATTACCTTTTCTTACCTTATATATAAATATATCTGTGGGATGTTTATCTGTAGGGAATGTAGAAATTAGCATTTTTATGTGTGATCAATTTTAAATACACAAAAACATAAATATCAATTATAATTAATCACTGCATCAATTATCAGATTGATTACAGTACATTAGAGATTTTAAATTGTATTGATGAGGGTAGTTCATATGTTGTAGGATATTACTTACAAATTAGTTTGATATTTAGGGATTTCCATGGTTACAAGACTTCAAACATATTTTTATTACATGTTTAATGTTGGATTTTGTATTACATTGCGTTATGTAAAAGCTTTTATTATGCTAGTAATGTTATATAATTTAATTGAGTAGAGTCGAGTGAGTAATTGTGTTCTGTTCTCAAGTTAAGATGATTTCATTGACATTCTGGCTTGAAGGAGGAAACTGGAGTGCTTGGAAAAATAGACAAATATACATTAGCTGGAACCATGTTAGTTATACAAAGTATGTTGGGTATTTTATTTCATGATCATAATACTGGTACAATCAGTTGTAGATTTACAACTGTCTTACTACAGTGTGCATTTGTGTGATGTTCTATACCTCTGTCATAATTGGAATAATTTTGCAACATTTTGGATCATTCTCTCATACTTCAAAGATTGGATTGGATTAATGGAACTGACTTTCTGACACTAAGATCTCCCTGAGCAAGATTCAAATATAGGCAGTAAAATGTGCCAGAGTGGGATTCAATCATAGTCAGTTTGTGGTGCTGTGATCTGCCCAGTCAGTGGGATTCAGACATAGGCAGTAAGAGGTGCTGTGATCTGTCTTAGCAGGATTCAGATATAGGCAGTAAGAGGTGCTGTGATCTGTCTTAGCGGGATTCAGACATAGGCAGTAAGAGGTGCTGTGATCTGTCTTAGCGGGATTCAGACATAGGCAGTAAGAGGTGCTGTGATCTGTCTTAGCGGGATTCAGACATAGGCAGTAAGAGGTGCTGTGATCTGCCAGAGTGGGATTTAGACATAGGCAGTAAGAGGTGCTGTGATCTGCCAGAAAGGGATTCAGACATAGGTAGTAAGAGGTGCTGTGATCTGCCAGAGTGGGATTCAGACATAGGCAGTAAGAGGTGCTGTGATCTGCCAGAGTGGGATTCAGACATAGGCAGTAAGAGGTGCTGTGATCTGTCTGAGCGAGATTCAGACATAGGCCGTAAGAGGTGCTATGATCTGCTAGGGCGGGATTCAGACATAGGCAGTAAGAGGTGCTATGATCTGCTAGGGCGGGATTCTGACATAGGCAGTAAGAGGTGCTATGATCTGCCAGGGCGGGATTCAGACATAGGCAGTAAGAGGTGCTGTGATCTGTATGAGTGGGATTCAGACATAGGTAGTAAGAGGTGCTGTGATCTGCCGATCAGTGGGATTCAGACATAGGCAGTAAGAGGTGCTGTGATCTGTCTTAGCGGGATTCAGACATAGGCAGTAAGAGGTGCTGTGATCTGTATGAGTGGGATTCAGACATAGGCAGTAAGAGGTGCTGTGATCTGTATGAGTGGGATTCAGACATAGGCAGTAAGAGGTGCTGTGATCTGTCTTAGTGGGATTCAGACATAGGCAGTAAGAGGTGCTGTGATCTGTCTTAGCGGGATTCAGACAAAGGCAGTAAGAGGTGCTGTGATCTGTATGAGTGGGATTCAGACATAGGCAGTAAGAGGTGCTGTGATCTGTCTTAGCGGGATTCAGACATAGGCAGTAAGAGGTGCTGTGATCTGCCAGAGCAGGATTCAGACATAGGCAGTAAGAGGTGCTGTGATCTGTATGAGTGGGATTCAGACATAGGCAGTAAGAGGTGCTGTGATCTGTATGAGTGGGATTCAGACATAGGCAGTAAGAGGTGCTGTGATCTGTCTTAGCGGGATTCAGACATAGGCAGTAAGAGGTGCTGTGATCTGTCTTAGCGGGATTCAGACATAGGCAGTAAGAGGTGCTGTGATCTGTCTTAGCGGGATTCAGACATAGGTAGTAAGAGGTGCTGTGATCTGTCTTAGCGGGATTCAGACATAGGCAGTAAGAGGTGCTGTGATCTGTCTTAGCGGGATTCAGACATAGGCAGTAAGAGGTGCTGTGATCTGTCTTAGCGGGATTCAGACATAGGCAGTAAGAGGTGCTGTGATCTGTCTTAGCGGGATTCAGACATAGGCAGTAAGAGGTGCTGTGATCTGTATGAGTGGGATTCAGACATAGGCAGTAAGAGGTGCTGTGATCTGTATGAGTGGGATTCAGACATAGGCAGTAAGAGGTGCTGTGATCTGTCTTAGCGGGATTCAGACATAGGTAGTAAGAGGTGCTGTGATCTGCCAGAGTGGGATTCAGACATAGGCAGTAAGAGATGCTGTGATCTGCCAGAGTGGGATTCAGACATAGGCAGTAAGAGGTGCTGTGATCTGCCAGAGCGAGACTCAGACATAGGCAGTAAGAGGTGCTGTGATCTGCCAGAAAGGGATTCAGACATAGGCAGTAAGAGGTGCTGTGATCTGTCTGAGCGAGACTCAGACATAGGCAGTAAGAGGTGCTGTGATCTGCCAGGGCGGGATTCAGACATAGGCAGTAAGAGGTGCTGTGATCTGTATGAGCGGGATTCAGACATAGGCAGTAAGAGGTGCTGTGATCTGCCCATCCGTGGGATTCAGACATAGGCAGTAAGAGGTGCTGTGATCTGTCTGAGCGAGACTCAGACATAGGCAGTAATAGGTGCTGTGATCTGCCAGAGTGGGATTCAGACATAGGCAGTAAGAGGTGCTGTGATCTGCCAGGGCGGGATTCAGACATAGGCAGTAAGAGGTGCTGTGATCTGCCAGGGTGGGATTCAGACATAGGCAGTAAGAGGTGCTGTGATCTGCCAGAGCGAGACTCAGACATAGGCAGTAAGAGGTGCTGTGATCTGCGAGGGCGGGATTGAGACATAGGCATTAAGAGGTGCTGTGATCTGTATGAGCGGGATTCAGACATAGGCAGAAAGAGATGCTGTGATCTACATGAGCGGGATTTAGACATAGGCAGTAAGAGGTGCTGTGATCTGTCTTAGCGGGATTCAAACATAGGCAGTAAGAGGTGCTGTGATCTGTCTTAGCAGGATTCAGACATAGGCAGTAAGAGGTGCTGTGATCTGTCTTAGCAGGATTCAGACATAGGCAGTAAGAGGTGCTGTGATCTGTCTTAGCGGGATTCAGACATAGGCAGTAAGAGGTGCTGTGATCTGTATGAGTGGGATTCAGACATAGACAGTAAGAGGTGCTGTGATCTGTATGAGTGGGATTCAGACATAGACAGTAAAAGGTGCTATGATCTGCCCATCCGTGGGATTCAGACATAGGCAGTAAGAGGTGCTGTGATCTGCCAGAGCGAGACTCAGACATAGGCAGTAAGAGGTGCTGTGATCTGTATGAGTGGGATTCAGACATAGGTAGTAAGAGGTGCTGTGATCTGTATGAGTGGGATTCAGACATAGGTAGTAAGAGGTGCTGTGATCTGCCGATCAGTGGGATTCAGACATAGGCAGTAAGAGGTGCTGTGATCTGCCAGAGCGAGACTCAGACATAGGCAGTAAGAGGTGCTGTGATCTGTCAGAGCGGGATTCAGACATAGGCAGCAAGAGGTGCTGTGATCTGCCAGAGCGAGACTCAGACATAGGCAGTAAGAGGTGCTGTGATCTGCCAGAGCGAGACTCAAACATAGGCAGTAAGAGGTGCTGTGATCTGTCTGAGCGAGACTCAGACATAGGCAGTAAGAGGTGCTGTGATCTGCCAGAGCGAGACTCAGACATAGGCAGTAAGAGGTGCTGTGATCTGTATGAGTGGGATTCAGACATAGGCAGTAAGAGGTGCTATGATCTGCCCATCCGTGGGATTCAGACATAGGCAGTAAGAGGTGCTATGATCTGCCCATCCGTGGGATTCAGACATAGGCAGTAAGAGGTGCTGTGATCTGCCAGAGCGAGACTCAGACATAGGCAGTAAGAGGTGCTGTGATCTGCCAGAGCGAGACTCAGACATAGGCAGTAAGAGGTGCTGTGATCTGTATGAGTGAGATTCAGACATAGGCAGTAAGAGGTGCTGTGAACTGTCTGAGTGAGATTCAGACATAGGCAGTAAGAGGTGCTGTGAACTGTCTGAGTGAGATTCAGACATAGGCAGTAAGAGGTGCTGTGATCTGTATGAGTGGGATTCAGACATAGGCAGTAAGAGGTGCTGTGATCTGTATGAGTGGGATTCAGACATAGACAGTAAGAGGTGCTGTGATCTGCCCATCCGTGGGATTCAGACATAGGCAGTAAGAGGTGCTGTGATCTGCCAGAGCGAAACTCAGACATAGGCAGTAAGAGGTGCTATGATCTGTATTAGCGGGATTCAGACATAGGCAGTAAGAGGTGCTATGATCTGCCCATCCGTGGGATTCAGACATAGACAGTAAAAGGTGCTATGATCTGCCCATCCGTGGGATTCAGACATAGGCAGTAAAAGGTGCTATGATCTGCCCATCAGTGGGATTCAGACATAGGCAGTAAGAGGTGCTGTGATCTGCCAGAGCGAGACTCAGACATAGGCAGTAAGAGGTGCTGTGATCTGCCAGAGCGAGACTCAGACATAGGCAGTAAGAGGTGCTGTGATCTGCCAGAGCGAGACTCAGACATAGGCAGTAAGAGGTGCTGTGATCTGCCAGAGCGAGACTCAGACATAGGCAGTAAGAGGTGCTGTGATCTGCCAGAGCGAGACTCAGACATAGGCAGTAAGAGGTGCTGTGATCTGCCAGAGCGAGACTCAGACATAGGCAGTAAGAGGTGCTGTGATCTGCCAGAGCGAGACTCAGACATAGGCAGTAAGAGGTGCTGTGATCTGTATGTGTACATTTTAGAATTTGTCATACTTTAGATAAACAGATGATAAATCATAATTAATGTGAAAGATATTTTGCAATAAGACTTGAGTTTTCTTTATTTTACTTTTCAGATTTACAAATCCGATGGTTTATATGTAGAGGCTGATCTAGAACCACTGCAGTGTGGTAACTATACTGCGGTAGAATTTCTCTGGGTGATTTATAACCAAACAACCCAAGAAGAAATAAGTTTGGAAAATAAACATGATATTATATGGAACAAAAAGATATTGATTTTACCTTCATCCCTGTTACAGGTCGGAAAATATATCATTGAAGTCAAGGTGAGTCAAAGGTGAAAGTTTGGTAAACAGAAATTTGAATTTTAAGCTTAAAATGGAAAAGAATGTTTTTCTTTTGTCTTTTTTCTTTTTTTTTTTTTAAAAAAAATAATTTAAAAGTTAATCATTGATTTAAAAACAAATTATGAAACTTGTATTAATCTGTAATCTGCCTTATTGGCCAGATATGTAAAATATGAGAAACTTTCTAAAAATAATTTTAGGCTTACAGAAACTGTCTAAGAATATCTTTGGACTTACAGAAACTGTTCAAGAATATCTTTGGACTTACAGAAACTGTCTAAGAATATCTTTGGACTTACAGAAACTGTCTAAGAATAACTTTGGGCTTACAGAAACGTTCTGAGAATAACTTTGGGCTTACATCATTGGTTATAATTATTTTGGATATTGGATACCTTTATTTGTATTTTGATCAAGCAGATACTGAAATAACAAAGTTTGTTAGTTTTAAGACTGTAGTTTTCTTCTAATACTGCAGTATTACAGTGTTCAAGGATACTTGTTTTATGATAAAAAAGTAAAATGAGTTAGAATTAAATATTCAATGGAAGTAACCTATTGTTTGATTTAATTAGAAAGTTGTAATTTAGTAATCAGGGTCATTTATTTTATTACAGGTTAAAATAAAAGATTTGATTGTATATTCCAAGGATAAACAGTCTTTACAAGTCTTGTCATCACCATTAATTAGTCATATTAAAGGGGGACAACTCCGTAATGTACTAAGAGAAGATCTTGTAATATTAAATGGTTCCAAATCCATGGATCCAGATGACCCAGGTACTAAATTGCGGTAAGTAGTATTGATAATATAATTCCATATGGCACCATCTGGGGCTGGATTAGGGCTTCAGAGTACATGTATCACTTTGTTAAATTGTTTTGTGGAAACATATTTTTTAAGGTATTGTTAACTAAACATTTTAATTAATCCAAAAAAGCTTATTAATGTCAAGCAGCAGAATTTAACAAATTTTTGTACAACTGGGTTCTGAAGGACAAACATGTTGTGTAAAATTCAAACTTTAAAATGGTGTACCCTTCCATTTGAGGGAGATATGTTGTTTTGTTGGACCGATGTCTTGTCCAATCTGAGAGAGATGGACTGGTTTCCTGCCCCATCTAAGCTAATTTATTTTAAAGTTTATAAACCTGACTAGTTAATTAGTGAAAAATATTAATATTTTGTATTAGTTAATATATATATATATATATATATATATATATATATATATATATATATATATATATATATATATATATATATATATATATATATATATTATTTTGGTTTAAACTGTTATGTTTACAGTTTTTATTACCAAACAAACAAATTCTGGTTGTCTAATGCTGCCTGATCTACAAACATTTGAGATATTGTGGTAATAATCAAAGCACCGTGCCAATGAAATCCTGTGAATTGCTATAAGTTGTTTAATTTTCCCAATTTTTCTAAAAAGAGTGATTTTCCCCAGGCTAAAAGGGAGAAGATAGTAATTGAAAAAAGTAAGAAAATTGTTTTGTTTAATCTAGTTTTCCCTGCAGGTATCTATTTAATTTTTTATTTTTTTTTTATTTTTCATTTTATTTTATTTTTTTTTTTTTTGTAACGATGAAGCAGATTTCAGCACTTATTAACTCCAACTCTCCTATTTACATCAGGGAAACTCTTTAAAGAAGATAGGAAAGTTTAAGTGTATTTGCTGTCCTTAATTTTCCTAATGTTTGATAAATTAACATGTATGTTTTATTTTTTGCAGTTTTAATTGGACCTGCGTGATAAAGAACAAAGAGGAACCTTGTTTTAATGAATCTTTATCTTCTGTAATCAAATGGAATGAATCTGTACTGTCGGTACCAGGAACATGGTTTCCTCGTTTTAATGATAGCCAAAACTTTTTAGTAAACCTGACCTGTGACAGCACCAGGAAAACAAGGGGTGTCTACGTATCAGATTATTGATGTTAAAGATAAAACATTACCGTAAGTCAGACGAGTACAAAATCATTAATCTTAGTCTGATTATTTCGTATTGTCTTGTAATATACCAGCCAAGGTGAGACAGACACTGCAAGCGTAATTATTGTAGTCATTGAATATATTGTTATTAAGTTAGATTGATTAGTGGTGTTAGGTAACCTACATGTGTGATATTCTTTTTATGGTGTCAAGTATTTTCCATATGCAGGGTCAGAGGTAACTGTGGGTGGAGCTTTTTTTTTATTTGAGGATGTCTTTAAGCCTCTGTGATAGCTTTTGAAAGTTTATTATTTAGTTGATTTTGCTAAATCATGTGCATAAAATTTATTGTAGGAATTGTGACCAAAGTATAATGATTCATAATTACCTTCTTAGTTTTATAAAAAGAAAATATATTCAGCAAAATGAAGAATTTTTTTACATATGCACTCATATAATTTCCTTTTATTTTCATGGTTAGCACTTAATGTAATATTTTCATCTTTCAGAATTATGATAATTTGTCCACAGTGTGAGGCACCTACTGTAAATTCTAACGAGAGGATAACATTCCAAATGGCATATAGAGACTATGGAACTATGGGACATGTAGAGTTTGAATGGGAAGTAGAATTAGTGGAAGGACCTGTCCCATCAAATATCTATGCCCATGATAATCCATGTGTGTCACCAGATGGCTCTTCCTATTTGGCATATCGATTTTCTTCTAATGAAACTGCAGAAAATGAAACCACAACAACAAAAGCGCAAGATATAAAAACCATTTCATCTGCGACGTCATCCCTGCCCACTCAGATTTCAACAGGTTGATATAATAATTATCTCTACTGTCTGTGTGTCTCATTGTTTGTACAATTAACATTTCAGAGATAGTTTAAGATTATTTTTTCTCAATTTTTACGAAAGATTGATTATTGTGTCATTAAATTTTTTACAAATCATTGTAACTCTTATAAACTGCATTTTTAGGACAGATGTACCAAATAAAATGACTGACTTAATTTACACAACTTTGTGCAATTAGATCAATTGTGTAACAGGAAGGAGAAAAAAATGCAGGGTTGGACCGGGAATCGAACCCGGGACCTCCCACTCTATAGGTGAGTGCTCTACCAACTGAGCTACCCAGACCACTACAATCCTCCCCTGTTATTCTTGAGTTTCCCATGGTCCAAGAGAAATCTCACCCCAAATTCCCTTGGATGGACTTTATATGGCTGGATATTTTCAGTCCATCACTTCCAA
>CM056608.1:10441636-10525022 GCA_029721355.1 Tegillarca granosa
TTATAAATTTTTCTGAATAAATTTGGGTAAAAATTATTAATTAGATGTATTTACAAGTCTCTGGGAGGGGTTAAACAATTTTGGGGTAAATTATATTTTATCAACATGAATCTAAGTGATTTTTTTGGTAATATTTTTTATTAAATGTCGTGTTATTTTTTATCTCAGCATTTCAGAACTAAGTCTTAATTCTATATGACTAAGTGTTTCTAACGTGACTTATATCCCTCGATATCAATTTAAATTCATTCGACATTTATACAGGGACCACTGATCTAATTCCAGATCTTAATCCTCCTGACATACCACTTATCTCATACCTAGAGATATTTTACTTAATCAACTCTTTATTTAATGTTCACTTGTTAAAATAATTTCATTTTGTGTATGGATTGGAATATGCTTTATAACAGAAAAAAACAATAGCTTCATACATATGGTGTCGACTCTTCTTTAAACATCCTGTATCACGTACAATAAAAACAAAAATAACCTCGTATCAATCACAATAAAAAACAAAAATATCATTCAAATATTGCCACGAGTTAATTTCAGTATTTTAAGCATGTCAATATCTATTGATATCAGTATGATTTACACCAATCATAATTCAGATCTACTATAGTTTAGTGTTAAGTTGTAAATTTCAGTGTTTTATATCACGTCAATTTCTCATTGATAACGGGGAAATTTACAACAAATTTAAAACTGAACAATCAATAAGACACAATTCCTCCATCCTTGAATAAATTGGTTTGCTTAAACTAACGCCTCACTCAGAAACAGATGGTATTGTGTTTAACTGTTTGAGCGAAAAAAATCTGAAATTCACATCATTTGTACAAGTATTGATCGGAAATCAATATTATAAACTGCTTGAAGAATTTACCAGTATTATATATAACTGGTGTAACTATAAAGGCAAATATATTGAATATTTGGATAAAGCCGCTATTATCTAACTGGCTATGTTTATAAATGCGAGTCACGTTTAATTAAACCAATATTAAGGGGAGATAATCTGTTGATATTGATTATTTTGTTTGATGTCTATTGATGAATGTCATTAATTCTGAGTCAAGATAGCTGAAATTAAAAGTTTATCTCAAATTAATTATGTTTTCGTACTTTAGAAGCGTGCATTGCGTGACAGCCTTAGGATTTCAGGCATGTCTGTAAAAATAGTTTAAATATGGGAGGGGCTGATTTGAAGAGTAAAATATGGTTTTATTGTTTAATTATTTGTGTTTTATTCCTCATCTCACTAACAGATGCAAATTTCAGCCGACTAGTCATATACATGTATTTATAAATAACAATCGTCAATAAGATCCCCTTTTAATTTTATTTTATTATCTAGATATGAAAAGTCCTGCTATTTTGTCAGTGAACAGATATTTGTTAATTTTATAATGTTATATAATGCAATTAGTAATTATGTTTGAAAAGAGCAAGTACCTAGAAAAACAGAATTAGGCTTATTTCGTGATAAAACTTACAGACTCTTTGAAATTAGCAGATCACTAGTCTGGCATAAATTTCTTGAAGAGTTTAAATTTAGCAATATTCACTTCAGAGTTGGTAATTTTGTTGTACTTAACTCAGAAAACTTAATCTATTACATGTATGTAGATAAATGATAAATCTGCTGTTAGTTGATGATGGAAGCAAAGTGTCCTATTTGATTAAATTTGTCATTTTTATAAAAATTAATTTTTGGATTAAAACTCAGTAAATGGCCTATAAAACTAAAATAATAAAGAAAAATCTCATTGACACCATATATATTACAACAATACAGTACAATAATGTAATGATGTTCTTGATAACTTTGTTGCCTTGGTTATTACCACAATACAGTAAAATATTGTAATGATGTCCTTGATAACTTTGTTGCCTTGGTTATCACCAAAGTTTTATGAAGACCAAAATTCTGTTTTTTGAAAAGTCTCCTATTATTCTTTGCCATACAGTTTTAAAGTGACAAAATCTGGCTGAAAAAATAAATAAAATTAAATTGAGATTTTAATGTGTGGTACCTTTTTTAATGGGTCTTAATGATTCAACACCCATTTTTATGTTTGCAGAAAGACCTAGCCTTTCATTTATTAGGAGAGCCACCAATAAAAAAAGGAGCAGAGTTTGTAAGCACCTTAGCAACCATATACCAATATCAGAAACAGGAAACACCTATAATGATGATTGACCAATCAAAATTTGTGTTACCGAGCAACATGGATTATGTTGTATCTGCCAGTTCAAAGGTTAATTGGACAGATGAAGAAAAGTTTGTACTCTGTCGGGGTTGTTTTACAGTACACATGACCAGATTTAAACAGAATCCATTTAGCTTTAAAAACAGAAATAATCAGAAGGTGAGTTAAATTTTTACATACACAAACATTTATCTGAATTTTACTACCAGTTTTCTCTGGGCACTCCAGTTTACTCTGGGCACTTCAGTTTTCTCCATGACTCAGAACTGACTGTCATAATATAATTTAAAGAACTTTGACTGGAATACCATTTCTCCACTCCACGCTGACTTTTATTGTTGTATGTATGGTCTGTTTATATCGAAGAATATATATATATTATAACTCTCCATTTTATCTGCCTCTGCTGTTAGACTCTTTCTCAAAATCTAATATCTGAGCCATCAGAGACTTAATGTTCTTAAACATTAGATAACAGGACCTATCATCACCTTAGATTCGAATCCAACTTTTGAAATGTACTTGACCGGGAGAAGCTCATTCAACCCATTGAAGGTCGGTAATTTTCCCCCTTCCAAAACTAACTCCCTTGACATCAGTTAAAGAATCTTCATAAGGACCATTAAGTCCACTCCATTCCACTCTAAATCTATTGTTTTTCACATAGAGTCATGAGTGCTATGGTAACCCCATGTTTAAAACAATTTTGTCTTAAACATAACTTAGTTAGTTAAACGCAGCATAGTACCGTATCTGGACCCCCCCCCCCCTCCCCTCCCCTCTACCTTGTCTTGTCTTATGTGTGTCATTTTACTGGTCTCCTAAAAATTAACATAAAACCGTATGTTATATAGTGTGAGAGTTTATGTAAAGTAGCTTATAACATTTGTCACAGAGTTTGTAATAATTGTAGAAAATAGAATTATCAAGCTTACTGTAGTATAATCAAACTTGTCTTTTAATAAATAATTAATTATACAGCATACAGAGAGATGAGTTTAAGTGAAGATAAAAGAATGTCCTCGGATATAATTTAATCATGGAAATGAAATTCTGTTGGTTTCTGGTGATAAAAATGTTATAACATCACAATACAATCAAAATAAACTGTTATAGATTTGTTGTTTTATCTGGAATTGTTATTCGTGACACATATTCTAAACCATTCTTTTTCTCTCTATATTTTGATGCTAAGATAGGGAGACATGAGACTATGTTATAAGACAAGGAGACATGAAACTGGGTAAGTAGACAGGGAGACATGTGGCTAGGTGATAAGACAAGGAGACATGAAACTGGGTAAGTAGACAGGGAGACATGTGGCTAGG
Source organism: Tegillarca granosa (assembly GCA_029721355.1). Classification (NCBI taxonomy): domain Eukaryota; kingdom Metazoa; phylum Mollusca; class Bivalvia; order Arcoida; family Arcidae; genus Tegillarca; species Tegillarca granosa. The sequence goes on from CM056608.1 coordinate 10,445,181, forward strand.
TGATAAAACAAGGAGACATGAATCTGGGTAAGAAGACAGGGAGACATGTGGCTAGGTGATAAGGCAAGGAGACATGAGACAGAGTGATAAAACAAGGGGACATGAGGCTAGATGATAAGGCAAGGAGACATGTAACTGGGTGATGAGACAAGGAGCTATGAGATAAGAGTGATACGACAGGGAGACATGAGACCATGTAATAAGACAAGGAGACATGGGTTTTGGGTGATAAGACAAGGAGAGATGAGACAGTGATAAGACGGTGAGACATGAGACTAAGTGATAAGACAAAGAGACATGAGGCTGGGTGATAAGATAAGGAGACATAATGCTGGGTGATAAGACAAGGAGACATGAGACTAGGTGATAAGACAAGAAAACAAGATTCTGGGTGATACGACCAAGGACTAGCTATAGAATGTACAATTTCTTTTAATATTTTTAACCTGTTATAATAATTTTAAATCTTGTTTTTTTTTTTTTAATTAAAGGTACAATCAGAAGTTATTGCTTTGAAGATATATAACTATGATGGATCACCTGTGCCTGTAAATGGCCTTCCAGATAACAATTTGGTTACCATGGAGATACCAAGATTGGTAGAAGAAGTAAGTAACAGTAATTTGTTTCAATTTATTTTACTGTGTTAGACCAATGATTTCTCCAGGTTCAGCAACATGTGTACTTACAAATCACAAAACACTGGTCCAATGTCTCTGGAATTTCATATTGAAATAATAATCATTGGTATGAAGTTGTTTCATGGAGGCAAGCATTAGGGTTTTTGAAATGGGGTTTTATACCTAGATCCAATTATTTCACTTATATAGAGGCTGTCAGAATTATGGAGTAGATGGTCAGAATTTTGAAGGAGATGGTCAGAATTATGAAGGAGATGGTCAGAATTATGTAGGAGATTGTCAGAATTATGTAGGAGATGGTCAGAATTATGGAGAAGATTGTCAGAATTATGGAGGAGATTGTCAGAATTATGTAGACGATGGTCAGAATCATGGAGGAGATGGTCAGAATTATGTAGAAGATGGTCAGAATTATGGAGGAGATGTTCAGAATTATGGAGAAGATGGTCAGAATTATGGAGAAGATGGTCAGAATTATGGAGGAGATGGTCAGAATTTTGGAGGAGATGGTCAGAATTATGGAGTAGATGGTCAGAATTATGGAAGAGATTGTCAGAATTATGGAGGAGATGGTCAGAATTATGGTTGAGATGTTCAGAATTATGGAGAAGATGGTCAGAATTTTGGAGAAGATGGTCAGAATTATGGAGGAGATGTTTAGAATTTTGGAGGAGATGGTCAGAATTATGGAGGAGATGGTCAGAATTATGGAGGAGATTGTCAGAATTATGGAGGAGATGGTCAGAATTATGGTTGAGATGTTCAGAATTATGGAGAAGATGGTCAGAATTTTGGAGAAGATGGTCAGAATTATGGAGAAGATGGTCAGAATTATGGAGGAGATGGTCAGAATTTTGGAGGAGATTGTCAGAATTATGGAATAGATGTATGTTTGAGAAGTAAATGAACAAATGTTTCCAGACTAAGATCTACATCAAATTAGATAAAACCTTAGGTGGATTTGTGATTCAGAAATTTGTCTATGGTTGACCAAGGTAGAGTAAGGATTGTAAAGTTTAAGCAACCTGATTGACCACTGGATCAGTCTGGAATTCTGTCTTCATTAAGGATATCTGTTCAGTTTGTAGGCATTTGATTTTATTAATCGGTGACGTTAGATTTCCATGAAACTTATAACTTTAACTTGATTTTTGAATGAATGTCTGAATTTGAATAAATGTCAGAACTTGAATCCAGTGACATAGTATGTTTATATTTTATATCAAAATGCTATCAACTCTCCCCCCCCACACACACACACACACACACCCACACACACACTCCAACCATTTATTTTACATCCATTAGTAGAACAAGAAACATATAAAAATTAAAAATTAAGCTTTTTGTATCAATTCCATTTCATTTTTATTTTGTTGTTTGTTTTCTAGTGGTTGGATATTAGTCACTGACATTTTATTGTACCAATTTTTTAACCCTCAGTGAGAACATTGAAATTAAATCAGAATTCGAGCACACTTAAAGGTTACATAAGGGCTGTCACGTTTAATCAAATAACATAACTGATTTATAATATAAACTTGTTGTATAATTGGATTTCTCATGATTTAACATTGGAGAACCAAGGAAACATTACAAGTATATGCCATTTCCAGGAATTTTTTTTCCTTAATATTTTATTTATTTTATTTCTTCATTTGTTTATTTGTTTTCAATTGGATGATTAATTTAATTTCCATTCATACTTTCCAAAATTCATTTTAAGGGAAAAATTGAAATTTAGATTCTTTTTTTTTATTATTATTATTTTAATTTCCATTCACACTTTCCATCAATTTTTTTTCTTGGGGTGGGGGGGGGGGGGGGGGGCAGAGATGGAATTGATACTTATATTAATATTTTTATTTATATTTCTTTTTCAATTTTATTCTTACAATCCTGACAGAATAATTTTAATTTTTAAACATCACTTGTAAATCCATTGTTTTCTTGCTGTATAAAGGAGATGATAACCACACTTTTTTGTATATGTAATTATACTGTGTTTTGTATGTGTAATTATACTGTGTTTTGTATGTGTAAACTGTGTTTTGTATGTGTAATTATACTGTGTTTTGTATGTGTATACTGTGTTTTGTATGTGTAATTATAATGTGTTTTGTATGTGTAATTATACTGTGTTTTGTATGTGTATACTGTGTTTTGTATGTGTAATTATACTGTGTTTTGTATGTGTATACTGTGTTTTGTATGTGTAATTATACTGTGTTTTGTATGTGTAATTATACTGTGTTTTGTATGTGTATACTGTGTTTTGTATGTGTAATTATACTGTGTTTTGTATGTGTATTCTGTGTTTTGTATGTGTATACTGTGTTTTGTATGTGTAATAATACTGTGTTTTGTATGTGTAATTATAATGTGTTTTGTATGTGTATACTGTGTTTTGTATGTGTATACTGTGTTTTGTATGTGTATACTGTGTTTTGTATGTGTAATTATTCTGTGTTTTGTATGTGTATACTGTGTTTTGTATGTGTAATTATTCTGTGTTTTGTATGTGTAATTATTCTGTGTTTTGTATGTGTATACTGTGTTTTGTATGTGTATACTGTGTTTTGTATGTGTATATTGTGTTTTGTATGTGTATATTGTGTTTTGTATGTGTATACTGTGTTTTGTATGTGTAATTATTCTGTGTTTTGTATGTGTAATTATACTGTGTTTTGTATGTGTATACTGTGTTTTGTATGTGTATACTGTGTTTTGTATGTGTAATTATACTGTGTTTTGTATGTGTATACTGTGTTTTGTATGTGTATACTGTGTTTTGTATGTGTATATTGTGTTTTGTATGTGTAATTATACTGTGTTTTGTATGTGTATACTGTGTTTTGTATGTGTAATTATACTGTGTTTTGTATGTGTAATTATACTGTGTTTTGTATGTGTATACTATGTTTTGTATGTGTATACTGTGTTTTGTATGTGTAATTATACTGTGTTTTGTATGTGTATACTGTGTTTTGTATGTGTAATTATACTGTGTTTTGTATGTGTATTCTGTGTTTTGTATGTGTATACTGTGTTTTGTATGTGTAATTATTCTGTGTTTTGTATGTGTATACTGTGTTTTGTATGTGTAATTATACTGTGTTTTGTATGTGTAATTATTCTGTGTTTTGTATGTGTATACTGTGTTTTGTATGTGTATACTGTTTTTTGTATGTGTAATTATACTATGTTTTGTATATGTAATTATTCTGCTTTTGAAGGTTTAATCGTCCCTCGTGTCTTGTCTTAAATGTTGCTTTCTCGTAAATTCAGCTCGAAATTGATCTTTGTAAGAAAGAACAAATAGAATCAGTCACTCTAGGGACTCGTATGTTTTCAATTTCAATTATTATTGATGTCTGTCTAAAGTATTTTGTATTCTGATTACACTGGAAGGAGAAATGTTTGTCCTCTCATTCTTATATTGTTTTCTGAATAGAGAGTAATTTATTGTAGAGAATCACATGATACTTTGAATTAATATGAAATTAACGAAGCATGTTATATGCACTGTTTAAAACTTGTTGAAAATTAATACAATTTCCATAACAGTAATCTAGATACAGATCTTTTGCGAGGGATGTAGTGTGTATGATATTGACACTTAAAAGATTGATAGCTGAAATTGAATCAGATTCAGGATGTGTAATTTTATTAAATTGAAATGTATGTCAAGTAAAAAAAAAATATGGAGGATTATTGGTGGGATTTTTCAGGTTCCCACCTTCCTGGTTAGAATTTTTCATGAAAAACTGGACAAAATTTCATTTTGAATTTATTTATATCATATTGAGCCTTGTCCAGAAAGATTTAAAGTAGCGTAACCTGATTTTGTTTGGGATTTTACCAAACGGTATGACTGATAACTTTTAAATAAAATGGTTCAGTTTATTCAGGTTTAATGAAATAGTTCAGTCCAGTTTTGATAAAGTTGAGGTCTGTTTATTCAGGTTTAATGAACTACATGTAGTTCAGTATATCCAGGTTTTATGAAATAGTTCAGTTTATCCAGGTTTAATGAAATAGTTCAGTTTATCCAGGCATAATGAAATAGTTCAGTTTATCCAGGCATAATGAAATAGTTCAGTTTATCCAGGTTTAATAAAATAGTTCAGTTTATCTAGGTTTAATAAATAGTTCAGTTTATCCATGTTTATTGAAATTGTTCAGTTTATTCACGTTTAATGAAATAGTTCAGTTTATCCAGGTTTGATGAAATAGTTCAGTTTATTCATGTTTCATGAAATAGTTCAGTTTATCCAGGTTTGATGAAATAGTTCAGTTTATCCAGGTTTGATGAAATAGTTCTGTTTATCAAGGTTTGATGAAATAGTTCAGTTTATCCAGGTTTAATAAAATTGTTCAGTTTATCCAGGTTTGATAAAATAGTTCTGTTTATCCAGGTTTGATGAAATAGTTCTGTTTATTCAGGTTTAATAAAATAGTTCAGTTTATCCATGTTTATTGAAATAGTTCAGTTTTTTTACGTTTAATGAAATAGTTCAGTTTATCAAGGTTTGATGAAATAGTTCTGTTTATCCAGGTTTATTAAAATAGTTCAGTTTATTCAGGTTCAGAAATAGTTCAGTTTATCCAGGATTTTGCTGTTACAGGGTTCATTTTAGACAATTAACAAATTTATTTATTTTTCAGGAAATTTTATTACTTGGTATTCACATTAAAGTGTTTGTCTGATACAGACTGTTCATTGATGATCATCATCATTGTATGAGGGCATCCATTATTCATGTTGATGTACCAAAATGAAGTGTACAAATGCCAATATTACCAGACATGTTAGCTTTATTGTATAAAAAAGACATTTTACTATCAATTATTTATGCATGGAAAAAAGATTTATGTGTGAGACTAATTAAACCTGATCACTTCTATATAAAAATGATGTAAGATCAGTCGTGTCAAAGGTCATAGATGACAGGGTTAAAGGTCATATTTACACTTAATATTATTGAATTTCCTGACAAGCCTTACCATTACCAGATAATTTTGATCAATGTTCTCTGTCTGAACGTTTCCATTCTTGTTAGTGAGTATGTAAATATTTACTACTTTTCTGTGATATATCATGTTCTTGACATTTACTTATTGCTTTTTCTCAATTTATCATGAAATATTGGAAAAAGCAGAAAATACAAACTAGGCGATTATTTATATAATATCCATTTTCTGAGAATTTTACATGTACAATGTCCATTTTCTGAGAATTTTACATGTATAATGTCCATTTTCTGAGAATTTTACATGTACAATGTCCATTTTCTGAGAATTTTACATGTACAATGTCCATTTTCTGAGAATTTTACATGTATAATGTCCATTTTCTGAGAATTTTACATGTACAATGTCCATTTTCTGAGAATTTTACATGTATAATGTCCATTTTCTGAGACTTTTACGTGTATAATGTCCATTTTCTGAGAATTTTATATGTACAATGTCCATTTTCTGAGAATTTTACATGTATAATGTCCATTTTCTGAGAATTTTACATCTATAATGTCCATTTTCTGAGAATTTTACTTGTAAAATGTCCATTTTCTGAGAATTTTACATGTATAATGTCTATTTTCTGAAAATTTTACATGTACAATGTCCATTTTCTGAGAATTTTACATGTACAATGTCCATTTTCTGAGAATTTTACATGTATAATGTCCATTTTCTGAGACTTTTACATGTATAATGTCCATTTTCTGAGAATTTTATATGTACAATGTCCATTTTCTGAGAATTTTACATGTATAATGTCCATTTTCTGAGAATTTTACATCTATAATGTCCATTTTCTGAGAATTTTACTTGTAAAATGTCCATTTTCTGAGAATTTTACATGTATAATGTCTATTTTCTGAAAATTTTACATGTACAATGTCCATTTTCTGAGAATTTTACATGTGTAATGTCCATTTTCTGAGAATTTTACATGTGTAATGTCCATTTTCTGAGAATTTAACATGTACAATGTCCATTTTCTAGGAATTTTACATGTACAATGTCTATTTTCTGAAAATTTTACATGTACAATGTCCATTTTCTGAGAATTTTACAGATGTAGTGTCCATTTTCTGAGAATTTTACATGTATGATATCCATTTTCTGAGAATTTACTTGTACAATGTCCATTTTTGAGAATTTTACATGTATAATTTCCATTTTACTATTAAAACATTTTTTGTATTTTAACAAGCTAAAAAAATATCCAGATATCACAAAATCAAAACTAGTAACACAAAATACCTTACCAACAAATCTGATTTAAATATATTCCCCAGACAATTTTTGTGCAAATAAAATTTTGATTTAAAATCAAATGTACAAGGGCTCTTCTCAGCTTAAAATAACAGTGATTTACCTTGATTAAACACTGCCAATCACCATGGGATTGTTAAAGTATCTTAATTTCTATACCTCCAAGCATCCTGAAAATACTACTCCTCAAAGCTGGTTATCAAGTTTGATTTACTTAAAAATATGTAGACCTGTTATTGTGTAGTTCCTTTGCTGAACATTGCATTTTCCTGGAGTTATCCCCCTTTTATACTTAAATTACCCAAAGAGATTTTATCACTTTTGATCTACATTTCTTACAAAGTTATTGAAAACTATGTAGGTCTTTTTTTATGAAAGGTGTAGATATTAATGCTTATTATTTATCACTGACTGTGACATTTTGTTAGAGTTATTCCCCTTTTTGTTAAAATTTAATACTTCTTCTATATTGCTGCTTACCTTTCAAAACCTATTGGAGCAATTGAAATCAAACAATATACAATAGTTCATGATAATACAGGATGTGCTTGTGTAATAAACTGCTATCGGTTTCTGCTTATTGTAATTGGAAGTGGGGGTATCAAGGTCATTCTTAGGGTCTTTGAAGCTCGTCAATTTAGCAAATGTTACTTGTATTGTTAATATTTAATAATTAATTACGACCAAAACAAAAAGAAGTGCAATTTATTTCTTTGTCACAAAGCATTTACAATTTGTTGTATAACTCATTTTATTTTTGATCAAATTAAATTTATTTTATTTTTATTACAGAACAGTACAGAGATGAGCCACACATTATTGAAATCTGCCATGAATGTTCACCAGTTTAATATCAGCAAAGATAATCTACTTCACTCTCTACATATCAGAGTACAACTTGAACACATAGAAAGTGATGGTAGACTATTTCCTGTGGCAGTTTTACTAAGGTAAGGTCATATAGAAAATGATCGTCGACTATTTACTTTGGCAGTCTTGATAAGGTAAGGCCACATACAAAGTGATGGTCGACTATTTCCTGTGGCATTTTAACTAAGGTAAGATCACATAGAAAGTGATGGTTAATTATTTCTTGTGTCAGTCTGACTAAGGTAAGCTAGCTCACATAGAAAGTGACGGTCAATTATTTCTTGTGTCAGTCTGACTAAGGTAAGCTAGCTCACATAGAAAGTGACGGTCAATTATTTCTTGTGACAGTCTGACTAAAGTAGGCTAGCTTACATAGAAAGTGATGGTCAATTATTTCTTGTGTCAGTCTGACTAAGGTAAGCTAGCTCACATAGAAAGTGATGGTCAATTATTTCTTGTGTCAGTCTGACTAAGTTAGGCTAGCTCACATAGAAAGTGACGGTCAATTATTTCTTGTGACAGTCTGACTAAGGTAGGCTAGCTTACATAGAAAGTGATGGTCGATTATTTCCTGTGACAGTCTGACTAAGGTAGGCTAGCTTACATAGAAAGTGATGGTCAACTATTTCCTGTGGCAGTCTTGCTAAGGTAAGGTCACATAGAAAGTGATGGTCGACTATTTCCTGTGGCAATCTTGCTAAGGTGAGGTCAAATACAAAGTGATGGTCGACTATTTTCTATTGAAGTCTGACTAAAGTAAGGTCACATACTAAGTGATGGTCGACTTTTTCCTGTGGTAGTCTGACTAATTAAGGTCAAATAGATTACCATAGTAGAAACTAAATGGCTATCACAGGTCTAAAGTTTTCATATCTCAACAATGTCCTGAAAGATTCCTGGGAGGAAATAGCTAGTTCTATGTCAGTTTTTCAGAAATGTATAGATTTTTCTTATAATTATTCCATGTACAGTATTAACTCAATAATTGAGATTCAGAATTAGTATATACTTTATATGACCCGATATCATACCATATAGAAAATACTTTGAAATGAATTTCTCTATTTTCTAGCAGAAATATATTTCTGTCTAAAAATGCCATTAAGCATATAAATAAGTTTGATGTCAGAGATTTTAATGTCTTAATTTACATGTCAAACATTGATGATATTGATTACCATGGTATTAACGTGTTTGTAATGAACTGTCATTTTCCTGACAACTTAAGTAAGTCAGAATTAGCGGTTTCTGGCAGACTCCCCGTCACCAGTTTATGTTACCGGCCTTTTATTTTACTTACCCAGTTTGTATTTCCTCTTATTAAGTTTTTTTGTGTGAGTTCCTAAAGGTCAAAGTTCATTGTGAAATTATCCTAATGTTTTATGAGATGGAGAAAGATCAACTAATATTACTAGGTTTTGACTTCATGTTATTTTCAATAGTTGACTGGTGTTACAAGAGTAATTAAGAAACCGGTTCTAGAATTACCTGAACATTTTTATTAATATCTAAATGGTTTGCTGAAAGTTGTCTCATGTTACCAATAAAATTGTTACGATAAGGATCATAATGGATAGAAGGATGTGTCAGGAATGTGTGGCTAAAATGTGACTGGTTCTCTTTACTTCTGTTACAAGAATTGTTACGATAAGGGTCTGAATCGACTGTAAGATGTGCCTGAAATTTTCGCTCAAACCTGTCAAATGAAAAGGTGAGCAAAGTTTCAGGTGTATCTTCCATTTGAATATTCATCAGATTAATTGTTCAGTGTTGTTCTGTTGTCACTTTCACTAGGACGTTTTGTCTGATGTTTGAATACATTTGCTAATCATAACTCGGGGTTGTATCCCAGCGTTCTACTGGCTACTGGTAATTAATGTTTTAGTAACAACAGTAAAAAATGTCACCAATAGTATTAAGATTAAATACAATCATTATATACTTAGGAGATTTGATATAAAAGACAGGGTTTGTTTGATGTATTCATATTTTTTTAAATATTCTCTTATAGCCATGTTTGAGAAAAAGTATACTAATGTGCCTCAGATTGATTTTCAGACTTGTGACAAAAAGTCACATGTACAGACTTTTGGAAAAATGTTTTGATAGTAAGCATGACTTATGCTATGTCACGTTACCTTCTGAGGAAATAACTGACCCTTATATTTATATCTTAATGACATTTATAATAAATCTCAGATTCATTTGATTGTAGATGGCGATTTCGGATTGGTATGATTTCCGATTAGTACGTGCAGCAATACTTTGAGATAAATGTCATATCTAATTAAGATGTCTGGTGTTTTTATTCATTGAGGAAACATCGACGGTTTTCTGAGGTCATTTTCTCAGAATCTCACAAAAATAAGTCTGGTATTTTGGTTGATGTGTCACATGTTGATGCTTTTTGTTATTTTTACTGGGTACAAGGAATTCTACTTTCTGTCTGTATGCTGAGTTCTCTAACATTAAAATATATACTTTGTTTAAGTAACTATATGGTGATTCTCAAACATCTATCTTGTAAAGATATATTCTGTATTCTCCTGGTGTCGGTCAGAATAAAAATGACATTCTACTTTATATGGAATAGAAGAAACTGCAGAACATTATTTATTTATTTTCATCGTTTCTATTCAAATCTACAAAATAGAATATAACTCTTACATTTAGATCACATCGTCCTTTTATCCTTCAAGAGCAGCTCAGCATATAAAGTGATTAACAGGGCTTAACTTGAAACTTAAATTGAAGTTTGCTGAAGATCTGACTGTTTAGTGAAATTTGTGATGCATCGTTGGTTAAGAATTTCAGATTTAAAGGATTTAATGAACGGGATGCAATCGTTACTTTTGAGATAATTATATCAAATTGATTTACTGCTTTCAAACCATAAAATTTAGAATTTTAAATAACAGTTATTTATACCAATGAATAATGGATTCTGTCTTAAATGTTAGATACCGACATAAAGTCAGCCTTGTATAGAAATCTGTGATAAACTCAAATCTCATCTCTAATTAGTTATGTGATGTCAGAGATTTAAAAGTCAAAATGAATTTGATGTTTATATTGCAAAGTCTAAAATTAGTTTTTCCTTTTCAAGAAATATACTTACGGTACCGATGGCTGATGAAGAGCTAGCATCACATACATATAAATAGGGGTAAAAAATTAATCTCAATATTTTTACTCCACTAGCTAGAATGAGTTTTTCCATCTTGAATATTTATATTATACACACTGGTAGTGATACCTTTATTCGCTTGCTGTAAATTAAAAAAAAAATTCAATGTAAAGGGTTTTTTTTCAAATCAGAATTCTCAGAATTTTTTTAAAATAAATCTTTGTTATAGAAGTAAGCTTGAACCCCTAAACTATTTATTTAGCTTTACTGTAAGTTAAATTTTTACCACTAATAAATAAATAAAATGACAAAAAAAATGTATAATATTTCTTGATAATAAAAAAGTTAAAATATCATGTGACCCTAATTACATTTATAAGTTAATTAATTTCTAAAAAATAATTCTTATAAGATCAGATAAAGGCTGAATTTTGATTGGTCAAGCCGTGACATGTTAATTAATTTCTTGTTAGATTATTTTGTTGTATGTGTAATACAATTTTTAATTGGAACAAGGAAATATATTCTTCATAATCATTCAATGTTTATAGATATTTCATTCAAAACCTTTGTTGAGGAAGTAAAATCCCATGATAGTAAATCTAGCTATAAGGAAACAATAGTATTTGTCAGTGGAGGTCAGAAATTTTTTAAAACCTTTTTTTTTAGTTGAAGGATCAACATTTATGATTTTCTCAATAGATTTCTTTAAGAAAGCATCAGCAAAATGTAAAATAAAATGTGGCACGGCAGACATGTTTTGTTTCACTTTGATATTGGGGCAGAAAAACTAGACCCATTACAAAGATTGGGGCAGAAACACTCCAATCCATTACACAGATGACATGTGGGGCAACAAAACTCCAATCCATTACACAGATGACATGTGGGGCAACAAAACTCTAATGTATTACATAGATGACATGTTGGGCAACATAACTCCAATCTGTTACACAGATGACATGTGGGGCAACAAAACTCCAATCTGTTACCCAGATGACATTTAGGCAACAAAACTCCAATCTGTTACACAGATGACATGTGGGGCAGCAAAATTCCAATCTATTACACAGATGACATGTGGGAAACAAAACTCCAATCTATTACATAGATGACATGTTGGGCAACATAACTCCAATCTGTTACACAGATGATATTTAGGGCAACAAAACTACAATCTGTTACACAGATGATATTTAGGGCAACAAAACTACAATCTGTTACACAGATGATATTTAGGGCAACAAATTCCAATCTGTTACCCAGATGACATTTAGGCAACAAAACTCCAATCTGCTACACAGATGATATTTAGGGCAACAAAACTCCAATCCATTACACATATGACATGGTAGGCAACAGAAATGTCCTTGTGAAGCCAAATTTTATTTGTAAAAATAATGTTGGTAAATGGGGGATTTATCATGTAATATCTGTTGAAGTGATGTTGGAAGCCTTTCTTTTCTGTTATATTTGGAAACACAGTATTGGTGTATGTGACAAGACAGTGTATCTGAGATGAGACAACGTCAAAGTTTCATTATAAAACTGACTAATACATAAATGTTCTATAGTCAGACATGTGTCCCCTGAGGACACATAAACAAAACCATAGATAAACACAGACTAATGACAGATTGGTTTTGTTTTTAAAGTGCCTTTAGTTTTTATGTTATAAATAATGTCTTTTACATGGATATTTAATGCACTCTAAAATCATGGGTGGCAATAGGGTTTTCTCTTTGAATATTTTGAATATTTTTAATTTTTTTAAACAGAAAATCAATCTTGTTTTATGCCACTATTTTGCTGTAGAAATTGCTGAGATTTTTCTTAAAGCACCTTTATATTTTGTTACTGGAGATAAATTTTTATGCTTCTATTTTACTACTGGAGATGAATTATTTGATGTTGGTTTTCTGTACTGGAGATAAATTATTTGATGTTGATTTTCTGTACCGTAGATAAATTATTTGATGTTGATTTTCTGTACTGGAAATAAATTATTTGATGTTGATTTTCTGTACTGGAGATAAATTATTTGATGTTGATTTTCTGTACTGGAAATAAATTATTTGCTGTTGATTTTCTGTACTGGAGATAAATTATTTGATGTTGATTTTCTGTACTGGAGATAAATTATTTGATGTTGATTTTCTGTACTGGAGATAAATTATTTGATGTTGATTTTCTGTACTGGAAATAAATTATTTGCTGTTGATTTTCTGTACTGGAGATAAATTATTTGATGTTGATTTTCTGTACTGGAAATAAATTATTTGATGTTGATTTTCTGTACTGGAGATAAATTATTTGATGTTGATTTTCTGTACTGGAAATAAATTATTTGATGTTGATTTTCTGTACTGGAGATAAATTATTTGATGTTATTTTCTGTACTGGAGATAAATTATTTGATGTTGATTTTCTGTATTGGAGATAAATTATTTGATGTTGATTTTCTGTACCGGAGATAAATTATTTGATGTTGATTTTCTGTACTGAAGATAAATTATTTGAAGTTGATTTTCAGTACCAGAGATAAATTATTTGATTTTGATTTTTTTCAAGCCTTGCATTCCCATAAGGCGAGAATTATTTGATGTTGATTTTCTGTACTGGAGATAAATTATTTGATGTTATTTTCTGTACTGGAAATAAATTATTTGATGTTGGTTTTCTGTATTGGAGATAAATTATTTGATGTTGATTTTCTGTACCGGAGATAAATTATTTGATGTTGATTTTCTGTACTGAAGATAAATTATTTGAAGTTGATTTTCAGTACCAGAGATAAATTATTTGATTTTGATTTTTTTCAAGCCTTGCATTCCCATAAGGCGAGACTTAGGTGTTACTTTTCCAGTGTCATGGGTGGCTGTGGCATGTCAAAATGTGAAAGTTTATGTTAAAGTAATGTATTTTCTACTCAACCAAAAACTAACCAGGCAAGACATTTAAATCCATGGAATTCTTGTCTGTCCTGGAGATGCTGATTTTCTGTACTGGAGTTAAATTATTTTATGTCGTTATTTTCTGTACTGGAGATAAATTATTTTATGCCGTTGTTTCAGTAGCAGTGATAGATAGTATTATATTGCTATTTTTGTACTGTAGATAAATCATTACGAACAGAGAGGAATCTCTGTGATGTATTGTCACATACGTCGCAAGCATTTGGCAAGGAAATCGTAGATATCTTTAAAATGGGATAGGGATACAGGGTGACAGAGATGTTCATAGATGGGGGCAAGTAAACCCAAAACAGGGAAATGTTAAACGAAACATTTTTCCTAATGTCAGTGAAGAAATTCAATTTTTTTTTAAATCGGCCGGGCTATGTCACCGCTATGTCAAATCCTTGGGCAATATATGTGGAATATAGTACGGTAGTTTGCGGGTGATAAGTACGTGCTGAGGGTAACCGCACAATGATGTATGTATGTGGTATTGAAAATAAAATTTATACATGGATTCTGTGGAGAAACTTTTGGTGGAAATGATACAATGCGGCGCAGCGGAAGAATACATGAACAGTTTATGTAAACAAAGACCTATTTTCGCAACATTTTCGCGGATATCCCATAATTTAAACGGTCTCTTTTGATTGGATGAATTATATGACGTGTCATTTCTTGGTAGCATGCGTTTTGGCGAGAAGAGTGAACCACAGTAAATAAAGCAATATTTTTTTAACATTACCCGAAGTTTGAGCGTGTAAGTAAAAGTATAGGTTGCGGAAAGTGCTGTAAAGAAATCATGTCTTACATGCACGATAGCAAATGTCATGTTTATAGGAATGTATTTGTTTTCATTCGTTTCCCTTCCCATCCCCTCCTCGAAGCCCCAACAAAATTTGACCTATATCTGATGTAGACATGTTTACATTTTAATTTTGTCGACGTAGCGTAAAAATGATATACACGATTTTGAGAGCAGCATTGTGAAATCGACCGGAAAAAGCTATTGCTGAGAGATTTCATGAGTTCCTGTCGATTGTGCAAGATGTACTCTAGAAGTTTACATGGAAAGCTTTAGGGTAAATCCTCGGTAGGTGGCGTGTATTTTGTATATCGTCGTCGGTCCTAAATTCGCGATGGTCCTTGATTCGCGGCATAAACAGTTTTTTGCAACCATCATTTGTAGTTGTTTTGTCGCGCTACGGGACATTTCGGCCTATAACAATATCGGCCTATGACAATATCGGCCCATAATAAAATTTATTCAAAATATTTAATACACCTAAATTTGGACAACTTTGTCATGACTTATGCCTTGGTTTTAATTTTATTTTTATAAAGAAATTATTATTTTTTATTTCATATTAGATCAACCTATAAATGATGCACACACTCCGTTCACAAATGTTTTAGTCAGAGTTACTCATGACTGTAAGACTCGTCGATTCTGATCGATCTAAACTAGTTCGTGCAGATAGCGTAGAAGAAAGACAGTTTGAATGTAACTTGTATGAATCTACAATTATGTAAAAACACTAAAGTATCAGGATTTTTAAAGACAAATTATATTTACAAGAAAAGGATCTTTCTTTTCAATTCATTCTTATGGTTATTTTTCTTTACACACTACATGTAATTAAAGCATCATAATAATACAAATATTAAATTAAGATTATAATTAAGATTATCTATTTTTTAAAAAATTTTAAGATTAAAACAAAGTATAGGTACACCTTCCTGTCTTTAAATTATTCATTTTAAAAAAAAATGAGACATATATATAATCCATTATTTGAGTTTTAATAGATTAGTGGTAGACTTGATTAGAAATGATAATTTGAATTAATTCTTGTATTGCTTTGAATAAACTTACTGAAATTTACATGTTTCAAAGCATAATAATACTAACACATGTTTATGCACAACAATACAAATAAACGAAATGAGTAGCAATCTTTGATAAAGGCATTTATTTCATGGGCCGATTTGGCTATAGGCCGATATTGTCATGGTCCGTTTTTTTTTATGGGCTGAAATGTCCCGGAACCGTTTTGTCGTTATTGAGAAATATAACGATTGATGACACCATAAAAACTTCTTTCTGTTTGTGTAAATAATTAAAAATGTTACGTATGAACGTTTTTGTCTTTTCTTGGAGAAATGCTTGGAATGTGAAAGGACCTTGCTTCAGCACAGACTCTTCTGAATGTGGTAATTTGCCAACACTAATACAAAAAATATAATGGACACTCTTCCAGTCATGAATTCTTACTCCCCTTCCATATGATGTTTTACAACCTTGCTCGCATAGGAATGGAATGGGATAAGGCAGATTGTAATACTACCTACATTCACTTTCAAAGCCTCTTGCGTTTCCATGCTCTCTGTTCGTATGGCACCTCCGGTGCTTTGATTTTTTTGCTGCTTTTTGCGCAGATTAATAAGGTTTTAATTCAATAAAAATTTGTATTACCACTAAAGTTTCTATGATGGTTTTATAAGAAAATTCAATATTTATCAAATGATTTTATATATACAATAAAAGATACATTACTTCACATATTTAAACAATTGATACATGTAACTATGGCAATCATTCTTAATGCAATTTTATTACCTTCTAGATTACAAGATTTAACTAAAATTTGAGGATCTAGTGAGGATTTAAGTTTCTAACATTCTGTAGATTTTTTTATTTGATCATTGATTTTAGAGTCTAAAAAAGATTTAAACTCTATTTCCATGACAAAAGCACATTAAATCTGGATTTTTAGGGGTTTTTTTTCTGTTTTTACCTACTGTCAGTTTGTAACTTTGTTTCCATAAAAATTGTAAATTGTCTTTGTTTTTCAGTTTTTTTTTTCTGTCAGTTAATTCATTTGTAACTTTTTCCAATGGCAGTTGCAAAATGTTTTTGGGTGGTGACATTTTTAAGATTTTCTGATTTTCTATTAAACTGTTCATTTTTGTCTCTATAAATATGACATTTAACTCTCTATTTGTATACATGCATGTTGTAATGTTAATAGTTTTTATTGCAAGTCTGACTATACATACATAAGCTTAATTGGTTTGTTAAGGGTCTACCTGCATAAGGTCAGTTGGTTTGTTAAGGGTCTACCTGCTTAAGGTCAGTTGGTTTGTTATAGATCTACCTGCATAAGGTCAGTTGGTTTGTTAAGGGTCTACCTGCATAAGGTCAGTTGGTTTGTTAAGGGTCTACCTGCATAAGGTCAGTTGGTTTGTTAAGGGTCTACCTGCATAAGGTCAGTTGGTTTGTTATAGGATCTACCTGCATAAGGTCAGTTGGTTTGTTAAGGGTCTACCTGCATAAGGTCAGTTGGTTTGTTAAGGTCTACCTGCATAAGGTCAGTTGGTTTGTTAAAGGTCTACCTGCATAAGGTCAGTTGGTTTGTTAAGGGTCTACCTGCATAAGGTCAGTTGGTTTGTTAAGGGTCTACCTGCATAAGGTCAGTTGGTTTGTTAAGGGATCTACCTGCATAAGGTCAGTTGGTTTGTTAAGGGTCTACCTGCATAAGGTCAGTTGGTTTGTTATAGGATCTACCTGCATAAGGTCAGTTGGTTTGTTAAGGGTCTACCTGCATAAGGTCAGTTGGTTTGTTAAGGATCTACCTGCATAAGGTCTAGTTGGTTTGTTAAAGGATCTACCTGCATAAGGTCAGTTGGTTTGTTAAGGGTCTACCTGCATAAGGTCAGTTGGTTTGTTAAGGGTCTACCTGCATAAGGTCAGTTGGTTTGTTAAGGGTCTACCTGCATAAGGTCAGTTGGTTTGTTAAAGATCTACCTGCATAAGGTCAGTTGGTTTGTTAAAGATCTACCTGCATAAGGTCAGTTGGTTTGTTAAGGGTCTACTGCATAAGGTCAGTTGGTTTGTTAAGGGTCTACCTGCATAAGGTCAGCTGGTTTGTTAAGGGTCTACCTGCATAAGGTCAGTTGCTTTGTTAAGAGTCTACCTGCATAAGGTCAGTTGGTTTGTTAAAGATCTACCTGCATAAGGTCAGTTGGTTTGTTAAGGGTCTTCCTGCATAAGGTCAGTTGGTTTGTTAAAGATCTACCTGCATAAGGTCAGTTCGTTTGTTAAGGGTCTACCTGCATAAGGTAAGTTGGTTTGTTAAGGGTCTACCTGCACAAGGTCAGTTGGTTTGTTGAGGGTCAAACTGTACCTGCATAGCTCAGCCAGTGAATGGCTTGTGGCCTGATTGTGGCTGTATAAGGTCAGTTGATTTGATGGTGGTCCCACTGCAGTTGCATAAACTCAATTGGTTTGTTACAGGGCTGATTGTAGCTGCAAGTTGTACTTGAACATCCTGAAATTATAAATTGGTGGTGCAAATATAGAAATATTACAATAAGATGCCATTTCAGTTCTCACACAATTTAGTTGACACTTGCTCAATTCTGTTTTTTATCATGACTTTATATTGAAGGACTTTACATCTTGTTATACTGTGTAGCTCATTTCCTATAATATATCACTTACTGCTTTACGAGTTTGTTTATATTTCATCTCCATTGAAATATTGAAACTTTTTTGTCTAAACGCTAATGTTGACAATATCGGGGGATACATATAATATATATATATATATATATATATATATATATATATATATATATATATATATATATATATATATATATATATATCATCTACGGTGGCATTTACTTTATTTTAAGTAAGCTATTTTCTAATCAAGACCATTCATGTTTTTACTATTTGTATTTATAGGTATAAAAACCCACCAACACCAGACAGACATCTTTTCCTTGGAGAAATCAACACAGACTCGACGGATTTAAAAGTCTTTTTACCAGCCGGTTACTTTAATGGTAAGTAAATTCTATATACGATGATGTAATGTTCAATGATTAGTACATTCCTTAGATGCTCTACTTATTTTGTTAAGTTTTCTTTATGTGTTCTCGGAGGACACTTTACGTTGTCTAGGATGCTGATTTAAATCTTTATTACTGTTTTGTTTTGCTCAAAAAGTAACAAAACTCAACTGCTGCTTTCTTATTGCATTGTATTTAAAATTGGTAATAAACTTAATGGTACACTTTTAGAAGGAAAGGTTTTTGGTACACGATTTCGATTTGAGCTTCTAACACATGTAGTACATTAGGTTTGTATAATATCTGATTTTAGGTATAGCAGCTCACATTACTTCTTGGTTTTGTGGCGTACTTAAAAAGGAAATTCCATGCCAAATCTTTCTAGTGTACCTAAGTAATAAAATAATTAGTAATAGATAAAAAAAATAGGATTATTCTTGCAATGATTAATCCCATTTGAAGGGAGCCATTTCATCTTAATAGACTAGCATAAAAAAAACCTAGGAGATTAGCCAGTAGGCTTAAGACCATGGATAATTAAATTGAAATTAAATAAATAATTAATTAAATAAATGAGTGAATAAGCGAATAAATAAATGAATGAATATATAGATGAATAAATAAAAAGTTTCTCCAGTTAGATGAGTAACTCTCTCTCTCTCTATTCAGTAAAGGAATATTTGAGTTATATAAAAAAAAAAGACTTTTTCTGCATTTTAGCATGTAATAAAATATACCTGACTTGTACATTTGTGTGATGTGATATTTGGTTGATTGTATAGTGCTTGTTGTATCTTTAGTGTTAAGTACATAGCTTTGTATATATAACTTCATATTAAGTAGCTATATTAGAAAAAAAAAAATATATATATATATATATATATATATATATTTACACTTTACATAATAAAATGTAAAACAGAATGCTGGTTTTAATTACAATTTCCAAGATACTGATGGCATTCTTGAAAAAGAGTGCATATTTTGGTAAACATATTTATTGATGAACACAGATTTCCCTTACAACAAGCTTTATGGCAATATACTAATGTCTACCAGACTGTGAACTCTGTATTCATTTTACCAGTTGGATAAAAACTGTTTTATTTGTAAATTTTCATCTGTTATAGAACTACATTCGATGACATTTTCAAATTAAAACAACAATGTTTCTTAAGTTTTGATATAAATGTTTTGTTTTGGTTTTTTTTTTTTTTTGTTTTTTTCTTAAATCTTGCAAACAAACCTCATGGGTTGTCGATCATATGATGCATTGAAATATCTTATCCTATTGAAAATTTATTTGATTTTATCAAATTCATTATGACTAAAAATATTAAGTATGTTTATAATACAATTTGTGAAGCAGATTTGGTATTGACCTGGTGTCAGATTCCTCAACCCAATCTGAGTGTCAGATTTGGTATTAGGTGTCAGACTCCTCAACCAATCAGTTTGTCAGATTTGGTATTAGGTGTCAGACTCCTCAACCAATCAGCTTATCAGATTTGGTATTAGGTGTCAGACTCCTCAACCAATCAGATTGTCAGATTTGGTATTAGGTTTCAGACTCCTCAACCAATCAGCTTATCAGATTTGGTATTAGATATCAGACTCCTCAACCAATCAGTTTGTCAGATTTGATATTAGGTGTTAGACTCCTCAACCAATCAGTTTGTCAGTTCCTTTCATTTAAAAACATTAAGGAATTTAGTTTCATTTTAAATTTATTATTTGTTTTAAATGTCTATAATATTGGATAATTCTTTATAGAATATTTCTTCATGAAATTGGAAGCAATCCATTAAGTTATTAGATTTTTTTTTTGACAATTGATCGATTATTTAGGATGAAATTTCTCATGCATATAGGATTTAAAGTACTAACACAAGTGTGACAATTTTTATTGTTTTAATTTAGGTTAAATGTAACAGCATGGTACCATCCAGCATTTTGTGCATGTGTACTCACTTGACTGTCTAGCCAGAATACGATACCGAGTCAGAAGATGTCCACATATCATTATTAAGGATACTTTACAGTTAATGGTGTTAAAACACAAGTTGATTTAATCATTTATATCTAATATGGCAGACTTCAAGATATATATCTGTTTCTTATGGTAATTAGGGAATCACCTTTGTAACTGTTTTTGTTAGGCATATTGGACCAAAAGTGAAAGGTCAGTGGTTATTGAACCAAAAGAGAAAGGTCAGGGGTTATTGGACCAAAAATGAAAGGTCAGTGGTTTTTGGACCAAAAGTGATAGGTCAGTGGTTATTGGACCAAAAGTGAAAGGTCTGTGGTTATTGGAACAAAAGTGAAAGGTCAGTGGTTATTGGAACACAAGTGAAAGGTCAGTGGTTCAGAACATAGCCAGACATGAATGGTGACTTTTGCTAACCTCTCAGAATTTAGAAAGTTTGGATGAGATACAAAAATATATATAATCCAATCCTTTTAAAGTCTTACACAAAAAAAATCTGCCAATGACTCGTGATAAAAATTGTGCTGTGAAGGTATAGATAGATGTTTGCAACTTTATCCATAGTTATATCAGCATCATGATATCTGTGAAAAAAATTGTCTGGCAGGAAACATGATGTTTAATGACAAACAGTATACATTTGTATTAAAACAAAAAATTAAAACTCCATTGAGCCCGTAGTTTTAGTTGCTATAGGAAGAATCGATTTTACCCCAGTCATGGTCGTAAAATATTCCAACATTGTCATATCTACCAAAATATTTTTTTGATTTGCATTAAAATTTTCACTTAATCTTCATGAATCACCTGCGTACACCATCATTGATCTTAATTAAAGTCTGTCATGCAAGTATGGATGATGAAATCGACTGTGGAATGCACTCGTGTTTAATCAAGATATGTCTTGTGTAATGAAAAATTTTTACTGACTTTTTAATATGATTAAAACGTATTGATTCACAAGAAGTACCAATTGATTTAAAAGTCAGGTTTGTGTAGTCATCGTTAAAGGTAAACTCTCGTCCAGGTAAGTCGCATGACATTTCATCTTCTTATCATCCATCTGTTTAATTAAAGTTTCCAAGGTAAGTGAAAAAATTTTAATCAACAGTTACCGTATTCAATCTAGAAATTTCTCTGTTAGTACACAGATTCTGTGTTTTATTTCAAAGTTACTGAATTATTGTTGCTCATTTACATTATAATTACTAGAATTTACAATTTTCAAGATTGGTTTCATTTATTGATGCTATTTTTAGTTCACATGACCTGACTATTTAAATCATGCATATAAGCAATTTATGAATGAAATGTGACTAGATATTTCTGATTAGTTATTGCCAGATTTCCAAACTGAAGGAATTTTGTAAAGTTTTTGTAATGAAGTTCTTTGCAAGTTTTTGGACATTTCCTCAGATGAGCGTTAAGGCCAATGGACCTCTTGTTGCTTTTTAACTGAAAAATCCTATTACCTCTGTCCTGATTCAGACGTTTATAAATTTTCTAAGATTATTTTCAGATGTACTGCCCCTAACTTTACATTGCAGTTGTCTTTATATAAAGGCTGAAGAACATTGAGTAAAACAAAAAAGAAAAAGTAGTGTTTAATTATTCAATAAATATATAAATTTATAAAACAAAATCAGATATGATCAGTTTAGCACATAAAGATTCGTTGCTCTCCCCAAAAAAAAAAATCAGATCGTTATTTTACTCATAAAAATATTTAATACCAGATTGTTTTCTTTATTGGAAGAAAAGATAAATAAATATATTTGCGTTTTCATTTGAATAGATTTTATCTTACTGTCATATTTCTTTTGAATTTATTTTGTTTATATTGATGAGACTGGTCTAAAAGCAAAACAAAATAAAAGATGATTTTTTTTTCTTCTTCTAGAAAACAGTTATCTTAAGTTAAAGAGCATGATAAATCATGTGTCATATGTTTTTAATTACAAATTGTAAGAATCAAAAGAAATAATGTGGTGTCCATCTGTCACCATTAATATGATCTATAGGGTGTTCTGGTTAGATGAAACTAGTCAGACACAAACTGCCATTGGTTAATATAAGAACCAATCAAATTATTTATACATAAATTGTATAATTATACAGGGAAACCTGTCTAAACTGAACCCTAAATAAATTCAGATCCTGTCTAAACTGAAATAAAAAAAATTTCTAAAAATAGTCTAAAATAACCCCTTCACAAATTTGAACCCCATACAGACAGGACATAACAGTGTATAATATAGTTTATCAGATTGAATTACAGAATTAAAACTTCACAGTTTTATTAACTTTATATTTTTAGAATACTTTCCATTAAAAGAATATAGACACTCAGTAAAACAAACTCTACTTAGAGGCTCTAATTTTATATTACAATAAAAAGATAACGATATCTAGCATCTTTAAAAAAAATTAAACATCATTGTAAACTTTGACTGAAATTTTCATTATGATTAACATAAAAGTATATTTATTAATCATATACAATGCTTTCTGTATGATCAACTACAATGAACTCTTAGTTTATTTATCAATAGCCCTTCACTTGGTCGCTGTATGGTATCACTGCTTTACAGTTAAAAAAAAACAATAGTCCTACACTTACTTCTCATATGGTGTCACTGCTTTACAGCTGAAAAAAAACAACAGTTCATTACTTCAATAACTGCCAAAACATTCAAATTCTTATAATGACCTAGATTGAATCTGGTATCTTATTCATTGCATGATGTATTTTGAATTTGAATTAGAATTTTATAAATGTTTGGAAAATAAAAATTGAAAAAAAAAAAGATTAAAATGATTTTTTAAAAAAAAAACACTTGTTTGTTTGTTTTATGCACTCTTTTTATTATCAGGAAATAGTTCTGTCGAAGCTTGTATAAGGTATTATGGGTGATCACACTCTGTTTATTATCAGCAATAGTTCTATCGAAGCTTGTATAAGGTATTATGGGTAATCACACTCTGTTTATTATCAAGAATAGTTCTATCGAAGCTTTGTACAAGGTATTATGGGGTATCATCAGTAGTGTGCACCAATGAATGACCTTAATTATCATTTTCCAGATATCAAATTTTATTTCTAACTTTTAAGTTAATTTTTCATAGTTGTTTAACTCTATTTGAAGGAATTTTGGTTTGAAAATATTTTACAAAATCTTCAAAGTAAGTTCAGGATAAAGTAAAATGTAATAAGTCATAACTGATATATAATATATGTATAACAGTCAGCTGTGTTACCCATAATGGTCAGCTGTGTTACCCAAATTAGTCAGCTGTGTTGCCCATAATGGTCAGCTGTGTTACCCATAATAGTCAGCTTTGTTACTCAAATTATTCAGCTGTGTTACCCATAATAGTCAGCTGTGGTACCAAAAATAGTCAGCTGTGTTACCCATACTCTCTTATACAAGCTTCTAGTTTTAGTTTAAAGTTGACCTAGGCATCTATGAGCTACTTGCTATGGGAAAACTCAGGGTTAGGGTAACCCTTACCCTTAAACCCTGGCCTCAGACAAATCAATTTATTAAACAAAACTCTGAAGAATCCAGGATTTATGGTGCTTGTAACTGGCCGTTCAGTCATTCCAGAAAATAGTTACAGTTCTGTACAGAAAATATATGAGTAGTACATGGCCTAGTAGTAAAAACAACCCAAAGCTGCAGAAATACTTGGTATTATAAGGCCATTTAGTACTTGTAAATTAACTTGTACTTTGTCTACTGGCTTTTTACCACTAGATGCTGGAGTAAAGCCTCAAAGTTTGTCCCCATTGAGCATCAAACAGCATATCAGTATGTTGGAAGTCTCATTATTAATGACATATCATTATCAATAAAATGTACTTGTCATTGGTATTGTAGCATCAAATATGCTGATGTGACAAAATAGAAAGCTAAATGATGAGACAGTTACTTTTATGAAGCACAAGATCTTGTATACATAAAGAACCTGACCAGAGGTCCATTAGTGAAGGTTCATTTCATAAGAATATGAAAACTACTGGTATGTTCTGAGTAACTGTGTCTCCTTCAGACGAAGCCTAAACTAATAACTGACGGATCATTGTTACAGAGACATGGCTGAGAAAACTTCACATGCTTTGATATCCTGCTGTAAGAGAAATAATCAACAACACATAAAACCCCATTGGTTGGAGTATGTGCTACAACTTCCAAACTGTCTGTTTATGCCTGAAATCTATACAAATATTTAAGAAATGATATTCTTTTTGTCAGTGTTAATGCATTATATGAACGGCAAGCTGTTCATGTAAAATTTGCCACAGTTTCTGGTGCAACATTTAGTTGATTGGTTGGTCAAATGTTATTTTATGTCACATAAGCAATTTTTCAGCTATTCATAATGAGGTAATTATGATATATGGATGGTTATTCCTAACACAAACTTAAGTCTGGATTGTACTAATGTTCACTTATCGCTTATCATGATCTTTAGAATGTTTGTCTGCAGTGTTACAGCAGTGTTACAGATAAACATCTCAGACCACTGACAGTCCATTATAATGACACCGAGTCCGACCAGTAAAGACCTACAGTAAGGTTAAACTTCCTCACACTTGTAGCCAACCAGTGCCAAACCCACTGTTGTAACAATAAAGGGAAGTGTTGTAATGGTGTTTAACACCACAGTTAAGATTTTGCCCCTAACAATGAGGTGTTTAATTCCTGGATGTTGTAGTACACTGCAGTAAAATCAACAACCTTCTGCCAGTAAACTAACAAACTTTGATCACACATTAAACCTATAACAATTCTCTAATATGTGTTCATGAGCCAGAGGTACTGTCACTAGCTTTTAAAATCAGTAGTTGAGGGTTCAAATCTCACCTGCCCATACTGGAGCTGTAAGAAGCTTGATCCTGAAGTAGTAGTAAAGGTTGAGATATAAAACCAAGGTCCTATTTATCATGTTAAAAGACTAGTCTATGCATGGTCACTTCAGAGAATTCATACAACTAGGAGTTTTTAAGATTTTAGAAGTCTAACAACAGGAAAAGACAGCTTTAACCAGTTCTGGTAAATAATGAAAGAAGACAGCTAAACTCACATGACATTTGTCACTGTGACAATAAAAAAAAGATATAAAAAACATCACAGTTTTAACTGGAATTTGACCAGTGATGTTTATAAAGTCCATTATAAGTTTTAAGCATAAATCATTTGGATAAATTGCAGAAGAAAATAACAGATGAGAGCTTGGACCAATAAAACAAACATACCAGTCCTTGTCCAAACCACAATCCAAAAAACAAAGTAAAAACTTTGAAAGCTGGCAAAATTAGTTATACACTTGAACTTCCATCAAGAACTTCCATCAATGCAACAAATTGTGGTAAGATCTAGATGAAGCCTTCACATAAAATATACAAGAGATAACTAGACAACATCTAGCAGTTTAAGCTGATTGGTTAGTATTTGGAGACTTCAGAGTAGGATAACTTCTGCTGCAGAATTGTTGATTTGCTTTACAAATTAAGTCAGATTTAATATTAATGCATTTTCTAGAGATAATTTAATGTAAATGACACAGAGCAATGGCATAACATACACACTATAGCAGCTTACATTTTCCAAGGAAGCTGTTTCATAATCTACAAGCTTGCCAGCTAGATTTTACCATTGTTACAAAATAAGGTAAAATTTTAAGGTTACTTAATACTAGGTTATAATTCTAGATTTTGAGTTGGTTTCATTTTCATACTATTACGCTGATAAATAATATTGCTTTGTTTTTATATGCTTTCCCTATTTGAATCTAGATAGCAATTTGTAACTTTATTCTAGACATTTTTTCATTCAATTTATTCACCCATTTTATCTGGCTGTCCTTTTAATTTCTATATATGATGAGCCATACTATATGTAATAAGAAGGTAATATTGGTATCCTTGTACTTTTGTATTGTTCTTATTTAACCAGGAAGCAGACGGTAACTTTATATTTTATTCATTATATCTCTTGTTTATGTCTGAGTACACAGGCAACTTCATCTTTATTACATTGAGATTTGAGATCAGTCATCTAGGGATTCCTACACAAAAATTACCAGTATTGCTACAATCGTTGTTTTAACAAAATCTTCTGTATGAAATTATTAATCTTAGGAATAAATTAAAAGATTCTAACCTTATTAAAGAAAATCATTCTACAATTTCACCTGGAAGTTATATTTATAGTATTATCTTTTCTTACAAATATTCATATACCCTGAAAATATTTCTGATTAAGAATGCCTTCAATGCCATTTTATTAAACATATTCAGAATATTGAATATAACATTTTCAAATGGGGACTTGAAATTTTTTCCAAATGTTGTTTTTTCTTTTACAATTGTGTAAACTCTTAATTTATTCTATTATTTTCTGTTTTATTAACAGCTTTATCAGAAAATGAAAATAAAAAAATTAATAATAATAGTCCAGTTGTCATTTGTATTTACAATGAATGGTATTACCTGACCTTTGTGTGAACCATTGATTTGATCTGTTCTCTCCACCTTTTCTGGCTGGATTGAGAAATAAAGACTCTGGTCAGATTGTATGATATCTTTTTCTTTTTTCTGCTATCTCTTTAGGTTTGTTTTAGGCGTTTGCTATTAAGTATTTGTGTCTTTTTCTGTCATGACTTTAGGTTTGTTTTGAGGTGGTTGCTAAGCTACTGGGGTATTTTTTCAACCATGACTTTAGGTTTGGTTTTATGGTTGCTAAGCAACTTGTGTCTTTTTTCTGCCATGACTTGAGGTTTCTTTTTTCTGTCATGACTTGAGGTTTGTTTTGAGGTGGTTGCTAAGCTACTGGTGTATTTATTTTTCTTATGGTATCTGTCATTTTGGTATAGTTTGTATTTAAGTGAATTTCCTTGAAACATGTTGGCTTTTTTTTCATGTAACATTATTTATAGAGCAGACTGGGTTGACTGGCTGACTCTGGTACGGGTTCATGTGACATTACTTATAGAGCAGACTGGGTTGACTGGCTGGCTCTGGTGCTAATCCATGTGACATTAGATATAGAGCAGACTGGGTTGACTGGCTGGCTCTGGTACTAATCCATGTAACATTACTTATAGAGCAGACTGGGTTGACCGGCTGGCTCTGGTGCTAATCCATGTCATGTTACTTATAGAGCAGACTGGGTTGACTGGCTGGCTCTGGTAGAGGTCCATGTGACATTACTTATAGAGCAGACTGGGTTGACCGGCTGGCTCTGGTGTTAATCCATGTGACATTACTTATAGAGCAGACTGGGTTGACCGGCTGGCTCTGGTAGAGGTCCATGTGACATTACTTATAGAGCAGACTGGGTTGACTGGCTGGCTCTGGTACTAATCCATGTGACATTACTTATAGAGCAGACTGGGTTGACTGGCTGGCTCTGGTGCTAATCCATGTCATGTTACTTATAGAGCAGACTGGGTTGACTGGCTGGCTCTGGTGCTAATCCATGTCATGTTACTTATAGAGCAGACTGGGTTGACTGGCTGGCTCTGGTGCTAATCCATGTCATGTTACTTATAGAGCAGACTGGGTTGACTGGCTGGCTCTGGTGCTAATCCATGTGACATGTACTTATAGAGCAGACTGGGTTGACTGGCTGGCTCTGGTGCTAATCCATGTGACATTACTTATAGAGCAGACTGGGTTGACTGGCTGGCTCTGGTGCTAATCCATGTGCATGTACTTATAGAGCAGACTGGGTTGACTGGCTGGCTCTGGTGCTAATCCATGTGACATTACTTATAGAGCAGACTGGGTTGACTGGCTGGCTCTGGTGCTAATCCATGTGACATTACTTATAGAGCAGACTGGGTTGACCGGCTGGCTCTGGTGCTAATCCATGTGACATTACTTATAGAGCAGACTGGGTTGACTGGCTGGCTCTGGTGCTAATCCATGTGACATTACTTATAGAGCAGACTGGGTTGACTGGCTGGCTCTGGTGCTAATCCATGTGACATTACTTATAGAGCAGACTGGGTTGACCGGCTGGCTCTGGTGCTAATCCATGTGACATTACTTATAGAGCAGACTGGGTTGACTGGCTGGCTCTGGTGCTAATCCATGTGACATTACTTATAGAGCAGACTGGGTTGACTGGCTGGCTCTGGTGCTAATCCATGTGACATTACTTATAGAGCAGACTGGGTTGACCGGCTGGCTCTGGTAGCTAAGGTCCATGTGACATTACTTATAGAGCAGACTGGGTTGACTGGCTGGCTCTGGTGCTAATCCATGTGACATTACTTATAGAGCAGACTGGGTTGACTGGCTGGCTCTGGTGCTAATCCATGTCATGTTACTTATAGAGCAGACTGGGTTGACTGGCTGGCTCTGGTGCTAATCCATGTCATGTTACTTATAGAGCAGACTGGGTTGACTGGCTGGCTCTGGTGCTAATCCATGTCATGTTACTTATAGAGCAGACTGGGTTGACTGGCTGGCTCTGGTGCTAATCCATGTCATGTTACTTATAGAGCAGACTGGGTTGACTGGCTGGCTCTGGTGCTAATCCATGTCATGTTACTTATAGAGCAGACTGGGTTGACTGGCTGGCTCTGGTGCTAATCCATGTCATGTTACTTATAGAGCAGACTGGGTTGACTGGCTGGCTCTGGTGCTAATCCATGTCATGTTACTTATAGAGCAGACTGGGTTGACTGGCTGGCTCTGGTGCTAATCCATGTCATGTTACTTATAGAGCAGACTGGGTTGACTGGCTGGCTCTGGTGCTAATCCATGTCATGTTACTTATAGAGCAGACTGGGTTGACTGGCTGGCTCTGGTGCTAATCCATGTCATGTTACTTATAGAGCAGACTGGGTTGACTGGCTGGCTCTGGTGCTAATCCATGTCATGTTACTTATAGAGCAGACTGGGTTGACTGGCTGGCTCTGGTGCTAATCCATGTCATGTTACTTATAGAGCAGACTGGGTTGACTGGCTGGCTCTGGTGCTAATCCATGTCATGTTACTTATAGAGCAGACTGGGTTGACTGGCTGGCTCTGGTGCTAATCCATGTCATGTTACTTATAGAGCAGACTGGGTTGACTGGCTGGCTCTGGTGCTAATCCATGTCATGTTACTTATAGAGCAGACTGGGTTGACTGGCTGGACTCTGGTGCTAATCCATGTCATGTTACTTATAGAGCAGACTGGGTTGACTGGCTGGCTCTGGTGCTAATCCATGTCATGTTACTTAGAAGCAGACTGGGTTGACTGGCTGGCTCTGGTGCTAATCCATGTGTCATTACATATAGAGCAGACTGGGTTGACTGGCTGGCTCTGGTGCTAATCCATGTCATGTTACTTATAGAGCAGACTGGGTTGACTGGCTGGCTCTGGTGCTAATCCATGTCATGTTACTTATAGAGCAGACTGGGTTGACCTGCTGGCTCTGGTACAAATTCATGTGACATTAGTTGTAGAGCAGACTGGGTTGACTGGCTGACTCTGGTACAGGTCCATGTGACATTAGTTGTAGAGCAGACTGGGTTGACTGGCTGACTCTGGTGCTAATCCATGTCATGTTACTTATAGAGCAGACTGGGTTGACTGGCTGGCTCTGGTGCTAATCCATGTGTCATTACATATAGAGCAGACTGGGTTGACTGGCTGGCTCTGGTGCTAATCCATGTCATGTTACTTATAGAGCAGACTGGGTTGACTGGCTGACTCTGATACTAATCCATGTCATGTTACTTATAGAGCAGACTGGGTTGACTGGCTGGCTCTGGTACAAATTCATGTGACATTAGTTGTAGAGCAGACTGGGTTGACTGGCTGACTCTGGTACAGGTCCATGTGACATTAGTTGTAGAGCAGACTGGGTTGACTTGTTGACTCTGGTACAGGTCCATGTGACATTAGTTGTAGAGCAGACTGGGTTGACTGGCTGACTCTGGTACAAATTCATGTGACATTAGTTGTATAGCAGACTGGGTTGACTGGCTGGCTCTGGTACAGGTCCATGTGACATTAGTTATAGAGCAGACTGGGTTGACTGGCTGACTCTGGTACAGGTCCATGTGACATTAGTTATAGAGCAGACTGGGTTGACTGGCTGACTCTGGTACAGGTTCATGTGACATTAGTTGTATAGCAGACTGGGTTGACTGGCTGACTCTGATACAAATTCATGTGACATTATTTGTATAGCAGACTGGGTTGACTGGCTGACTCTGATACAAATTCATGTGACATTAGTTGTATAGCAGACTGGGTTGACTGGCTGACTCTGATACAAATTCATGTACCATTAGTTGTATAGCAGACTGGGTTGACTGGCTGGCTCTGGTACAGGTCCATGTGACATTAGTTGTATAGCAGACTGGGTTGACTGGCTGACTCTGATACAAATTCATGTGACATTAGTTGTATAGCAGAGTGGCTTGACTGGCTGGCGCTGGTACATGTCTATGTGACATTATTTGTAGAGCAGACTGGGTTGACTGGCTGACTCTGGTATAGGTCCATGTGACGTTAGTTATAGAGCAGACTGGCTTGACTGGCTGGCTCTGGTACAGGTCCATGTGACATGATTTATAGAACACACATGGTTGACTAGCTAGCTCTGGTGCTAATCCATGTGACATTACTTATAGAGCAGACTGGGTTGACCGGCTGGCTCTGGTAGAGGTCCATGTGACATTACTTATAGAGCAGACTGGGTTGACTGGCTGGCTCTGGTGCTAATCCATGTGACATTACTTATAGAGCAGACTGGGTTGACTGGCTGGCTCTGATACTAATCCATGTCACATTACTTAAAGAGCAGACTGGGTTGACTGGCTGGCTCTGGTACGGGTTCATGTGACATTATTTATAGAGCAGACTGGGTTGACTGGCTGCCTCGGGTACTAATCCATGTGACATTACTTATAGAGCAGACTGGGTTGACTGGCTGGCTCTGATACTAATCCATGTCACATTACTTATAGAGCAGACTGGGTTGACTGGCTGGCTCTGGTACGGGTTCATGTGACATTATTTATAGAGCAGTCTGGGTTGACTGGCTGGCTCTGGTACTAATCCATGTGACATTACTTATAGAGCAGACTGGGTTGACTGGCTGGCTCTGGTGCTAATCCATGTGACATTACTTATAGAGCAGACTGGGTTGACTGGCTGGCTCTGGTAAAGGTCCATGTGACATTACTTATACAGCAGACTGGGTTGACCGGCTGGCTCTGGTGCTAATCCATGTGACATTACTTATAGAGCAGACTGGGTTGACCGGCTGGCTCTGGTAGAGGTCCATGTGACATTACTTATAGAGCAGACTGGGTTGACTGGCTGGCTCTGGTACTAATCCATGTGACATTACTTATAGAGCAGACTGGGTTGACTGGCTGGCTCTGGTGCTAATCCATGTCATGTTACTTATAGAGCAGACTGGGTTGACTGGCTGGCTCTGGTGCTAATCCATGTCATGTTACTTATAGAGCAGACTGGGTTGACTGGCTGGCTCTGGTGCTAATCCATGTCATGTTACTTATAGAGCAGACTGGGTTGACTGGCTGGCTCTGGTGCTAATCCATGTGACATTACTTATAGAGCAGACTGGGTTGACTGGCTGGCTCTGGTGCTAATCCATGTCATGTTACTTATAGAGCAGACTGGGTTGACTGGCTGGCTCTGGTGCTAATCCATGTCATGTTACTTATAGAGCAGACTGGGTTGACTGGCTGGCTCTGGTGCTAGTCCATGTGACATTACTTATAGAGCAGACTGGGTTGACTGGCTGGCTCTGGTGCTAATCCATGTGACATTACTTATAGAGCAGACTGGGTTGACCGGCTGGCTCTGGTGCTAATCCATGTGACATTACTTATAGAGCAGACTGGGTTGACTGGCTGGCTCTGGTGCTAATCCATGTGACATTACTTATAGAGCAGACTGGGTTGACTGGCTGGCTCTGGTGCTAATCCATGTGACATTACTTATAGAGCAGACTGGGTTGACTGGCTGACTCTGGTGCTAATCCATGTGACATTACTTATAGAGCAGACTGGGTTGACTGGCTGGCTCTGGTGCTAATCCATGTCATGTTACTTATAGAGCAGACTGGGTTGACTGGCTGGCTCTGGTGCTAATCCATGTCATGTTACTTATAGAGCAGACTGGGTTGACTGGCTGGCTCTGGTGCTAATCCATGTCATGTTACTTATAGAGCAGACTGGGTTGACTGGCTGGCTCTGGTGCTAATCCATGTCATGTTACTTATAGAGCAGACTGGGTTGACTGGCTGGCTCTGGTGCTAATCCATGTCATGTTACTTATAGAGCAGACTGGGTTGACTGGCTGGCTCTGGTGCTAATCCATGTCATGTTACTTATAGAGCAGACTGGGTTGACTGGCTGGCTCTGGTGCTAATCCATGTCATGTTACTTATAGAGCAGACTGGGTTGACTGGCTGGCTCTGGTGCTAATCCATGTCATGTTACTTATAGAGCAGACTGGGTTGACTGGCTGGCTCTGGTGCTAATCCATGTCATGTTACTTATAGAGCAGACTGGGTTGACTGGCTGGCTCTGGTGCTAATCCATGTCATGTTACTTATAGAGCAGACTGGGTTGACTGGCTGGCTCTGGTGCTAATCCATGTCATGTTACTTACAGAGCAGACTGGGTTGACTGGCTGGCTCTGGTGCTAATCCATGTCATGTTACTTATAGAGCAGACTGGGTTGACTGGCTGGCTCTGGTACTAATCCATGTCATGTTACTTATAGAGCAGACAGGGTTGACTGGCTGGCTCTGGTGCTAATCCATGTCATGTTACTTATAGAGCAGACTGGGTTGACTGGCTGACTCTGGTGCTAATCCATGTCATGTTACTTATAGAGCAGACTGGGTTGACTGGCTGGCTCTGGTGCTAATCCATGTCATGTTACTTATAGAGCAGACTGGGTTGACTGGCTGGCTCTGGTGCTAATCCATGTCATGTTACTTATAGAGCAGACTGGGTTGACTGGCTGGCTCTGGTGCTAATCCATGTGTCATTACATATAGAGCAGACTGGGTTGACTGGCTGGCTCTGGTGCTAATCCATGTCATGTTACTTATAGAGCAGACTGGGTTGACTGGCTGGCTCTGGTGCTAATCCATGTCATGTTACTTATAGAGCAGACTGGGTTGACCTGCTGGCTCTGGTACAAATTCATGTGACATTAGTTGTAGAGCAGACTGGGTTGACTGGCTGACTCTGGTACAGGTCCATGTGACATTAGTTGTAGAGCAGACTGGGTTGACTGGCTGACTCTGGTGCTAATCCATGTCATGTTACTTATAGAGCAGACTGGGTTGACTGGCTGGCTCTGGTGCTAATCCATGTGTCATTACATATAGAGCAGACTGGGTTGACTGGCTGGCTCTGGTGCTAATCCATGTCATGTTACTTATAGAGCAGACTGGGTTGACTGGCTGACTCTGATACTAATCCATGTCATGTTACTTATAGAGCAGACTGGGTTGACCTGCTGGCTCTGGTACAAATTCATGTGACATTAGTTGTAGAGCAGACTGGGTTGACTGGCTGACTCTGGTACAGGTCCATGTGACATTAGTTGTAGAGCAGACTGGGTTGACTTGTTGACTCTGGTACAGGTCCATGTGACATTAGTTGTAGAGCAGACTGGGTTGACTGGCTGACTCTGGTACAAATTCATGTGACATTAGTTGTATAGCAGACTGGGTTGACTGGCTGGCTCTGGTACAGGTCCATGTGACATTAGTTATAGAGCAGACTGGGTTGACTGGCTGACTCTGGTACAGGTCCATGTGACATTAGTTATAGAGCAGACTGGGTTGACTGGCTGACTCTGGTACAGGTTCATGTGACATTAGTTGTATAGCAGACTGGGTTGACTGGCTGACTCTGATACAAATTCATGTGACATTAGTTGTATAGCAGACTGGGTTGACTGGCTGACTCTGATACAAATTCATGTGACATTAGTTGTATAGCAGACTGGGTTGACTGGCTGACTCTGATACAAATTCATGTGACATTAGTTGTATAGCAGACTGGGTTGACTGGCTGGCTCTGGTACAGGTCCATGTGACATTAGTTGTATAGCAGACTGGGTTGACTGGCTGACTCTGATACAAATTCATGTGACATTAGTTGTATAGCAGAGTGGCTTGACTGGCTGGCGCTGGTACATGTCTATGTGACATTATTTGTAGAGCAGACTGGGTTGACTGGCTGACTCTGGTATAGGTCCATGTGACGTTAGTTATAGAGCAGACTGGCTTGACTGGCTGGCTCTGGTACAGGTCCATGTGACATGATTTATAGAACACACATGGTTGACTAGCTAGCTCTGGTGCTAATCCATGTGACATTACTTATAGAGCAGACTGGGTTGACTGGCTGGCTCTGGTGCTAATCCATGTCATGTTACTTATAGAGCAGACTGGGTTGACTGGCTGGCTCTGGTGCTAATCCATGTCATGTTACTTATAGAGCAGACTGGGTTGACTGGCTGGCTCTGGTGCTAATCCATGTGACATTACTTATAGAGCAGACTGGGTTGACTGGCTGGCTCTGGTGCTAATCCATGTCATGTTACTTATAGAGCAGACTGGGTTGACTGGCTGGCTCTGGTGCTAATCCATGTCATGTTACTTATAGAGCAGACTGGGTTGACTGGCTGGCTCTGGTGCTAGTCCATGTGACATTACTTATAGAGCAGACTGGGTTGACTGGCTGGCTCTGGTGCTAATCCATGTGACATTACTTATAGAGCAGACTGGGTTGACCGGCTGGCTCTGGTGCTAATCCATGTGACATTACTTATAGAGCAGACTGGGTTGACTGGCTGGCTCTGGTGCTAATCCATGTGACATTACTTATAGAGCAGACTGGGTTGACTGGCTGGCTCTGGTGCTAATCCATGTGACATTACTTATAGAGCAGACTGGGTTGACTGGCTGACTCTGGTGCTAATCCATGTGACATTACTTATAGAGCAGACTGGGTTGACTGGCTGGCTCTGGTGCTAATCCATGTGACATTACTTATAGAGCAGACTGGGTTGACTGGCTGGCTCTGGTGCTAATCCATGTGACATTACTTATAGAGCAGACTGGGTTGACTGGCTGACTCTGGTGCTAATCCATGTGACATTACTTATAGAGCAGACTGGGTTGACTGGCTGGCTCTGGTGCTAATCCATGTCATGTTACTTATAGAGCAGACTGGGTTGACTGGCTGGCTCTGGTGCTAATCCATGTCATGTTACTTATAGAGCAGACTGGGTTGACTGGCTGGCTCTGGTGCTAATCCATGTCATGTTACTTATAGAGCAGACTGGGTTGACTGGCTGGCTCTGGTGCTAATCCATGTCATGTTACTTATAGAGCAGACTGGGTTGACTGGCTGGCTCTGGTGCTAATCCATGTCATGTTACTTATAGAGCAGACTGGGTTGACTGGCTGGCTCTGGTGCTAATCCATGTCATGTTACTTATAGAGCAGACTGGGTTGACTGGCTGGCTCTGGTGCTAATCCATGTCATGTTACTTATAGAGCAGACTGGGTTGACTGGCTGGCTCTGGTGCTAATCCATGTCATGTTACTTATAGAGCAGACTGGGTTGACTGGCTGGCTCTGGTGCTAATCCATGTCATGTTACTTATAGAGCAGACTGGGTTGACTGGCTGGCTCTGGTGCTAATCCATGTCATGTTACTTACAGAGCAGACTGGGTTGACTGGCTGGCTCTGGTGCTAATCCATGTCATGTTACTTATAGAGCAGACTGGGTTGACTGGCTGGCTCTGGTACTAATCCATGTCATGTTACTTATAGAGCAGACAGGGTTGACTGGCTGGCTCTGGTGCTAATCCATGTCATGTTACTTATAGAGCAGACTGGGTTGACTGGCTGACTCTGGTGCTAATCCATGTCATGTTACTTATAGAGCAGACTGGGTTGACTGGCTGGCTCTGGTGCTAATCCATGTCATGTTACTTATAGAGCAGACTGGGTTGACTGGCTGGCTCTGGTGCTAATCCATGTCATGTTACTTATAGAGCAGACTGGGTTGACTGGCTGGCTCTGGTGCTAATCCATGTGTCATTACATATAGAGCAGACTGGGTTGACTGGCTGGCTCTGGTGCTAATCCATGTCATGTTACTTATAGAGCAGACTGGGTTGACTGGCTGGCTCTGGTGCTAATCCATGTCATGTTACTTATAGAGCAGACTGGGTTGACCTGCTGGCTCTGGTACAAATTCATGTGACATTAGTTGTAGAGCAGACTGGGTTGACTGGCTGACTCTGGTACAGGTCCATGTGACATTAGTTGTAGAGCAGACTGGGTTGACTGGCTGACTCTGGTGCTAATCCATGTCATGTTACTTATAGAGCAGACTGGGTTGACTGGCTGGCTCTGGTGCTAATCCATGTGTCATTACATATAGAGCAGACTGGGTTGACTGGCTGGCTCTGGTGCTAATCCATGTCATGTTACTTATAGAGCAGACTGGGTTGACTGGCTGACTCTGATACTAATCCATGTCATGTTACTTATAGAGCAGACTGGGTTGACCTGCTGGCTCTGGTACAAATTCATGTGACATTAGTTGTAGAGCAGACTGGGTTGACTGGCTGACTCTGGTACAGGTCCATGTGACATTAGTTGTAGAGCAGACTGGGTTGACTTGTTGACTCTGGTACAGGTCCATGTGACATTAGTTGTAGAGCAGACTGGGTTGACTGGCTGACTCTGGTACAAATTCATGTGACATTAGTTGTATAGCAGACTGGGTTGACTGGCTGGCTCTGGTACAGGTCCATGTGACATTAGTTATAGAGCAGACTGGGTTGACTGGCTGACTCTGGTACAGGTCCATGTGACATTAGTTATAGAGCAGACTGGGTTGACTGGCTGACTCTGGTACAGGTTCATGTGACATTAGTTGTATAGCAGACTGGGTTGACTGGCTGACTCTGATACAAATTCATGTGACATTAGTTGTATAGCAGACTGGGTTGACTGGCTGACTCTGATACAAATTCATGTGACATTAGTTGTATAGCAGACTGGGTTGACTGGCTGACTCTGATACAAATTCATGTGACATTAGTTGTATAGCAGACTGGGTTGACTGGCTGGCTCTGGTACAGGTCCATGTGACATTAGTTGTATAGCAGACTGGGTTGACTGGCTGACTCTGATACAAATTCATGTGACATTAGTTGTATAGCAGAGTGGCTTGACTGGCTGGCGCTGGTACATGTCTATGTGACATTATTTGTAGAGCAGACTGGGTTGACTGGCTGACTCTGGTATAGGTCCATGTGACGTTAGTTATAGAGCAGACTGGCTTGACTGGCTGGCTCTGGTACAGGTCCATGTGACATGATTTATAGAACACACATGGTTGACTAGCTAGCTCTGGTGCTAATCCATGTGACATTACTTATAGAGCAGACTGGGTTGACCGGCTGGCTCTGGTAGAGGTCCATGTGACATTACTTATAGAGCAGACTGGGTTGACTGGCTGGCTCTGGTGCTAATCCATGTGACATTACTTATAGAGCAGACTGGGTTGACTGGCTGGCTCTGATACTAATCCATGTCACATTACTTAAAGAGCAGACTGGGTTGACTGGCTGGCTCTGGTACGGGTTCATGTGACATTATTTATAGAGCAGACTGGGTTGACTGGCTGGCTCGGGTACTAATCCATGTGACATTACTTATAGAGCAGACTGGGTTGACTGGCTGGCTCTGATACTAATCCATGTCACATTACTTATAGAGCAGACTGGGTTGACTGGCTGGCTCTGGTACGGGTTCATGTGACATTATTTATAGAGCAGTCTGGGTTGACTGGCTGGCTCTGGTACTAATCCATGTGACATTACTTATAGAGCAGACTGGGTTGACTGGCTGGCTCTGGTGCTAATCCATGTGACATTACTTATAGAGCAGACTGGGTTGACTTGCTGGCTCTGGTACTAATCCATGTGACATTACTTATAGAGCAGACAGGGTTGACTGGCTGACTCTGATACTAATCCATGTCATTTTACTTATAGAGCAGACTGGGTTGACTGGCTGGCTCTGGTACTAATCCATGTGACATTACTTATAGAGCAGACTGGGTTGACTGGCTGGCTCTGGTACTAATCCATGTGACATTAGTTGTATAGCAGACTGGGTTGACTAGCTAGCTCTGATGCTAATCCATGTCATGTTACTCATAGAGCAGACTGGGTTGACTTGCTGGCTCTGGTACAGGTTCATGTGACATTACTTAAAGAGCAGACTGGGTTGACTGGCTGGCTCTGGTACAGGTTCATGTGACATTACATATAGAGCAGACTGGGTTGACTGGCTGGCTCTGGTACTAATCCATGTGACATTACTTAAAGAGCAGACTGGGTTGACTGGCTGGCTCTGGTACGGGTTCATGTGACATTACATATAGAGCAGACTGGGTTGACTGGCTGGCTCTGGTACAGGTTCATGTGACATTACATATAGAGCAGACTGGGTTGACTGGCTGGCTCTTGTACTTGTCCATTTTTTTTTCTCAGATAAATTTATGACAGCAAGTTGGTGTTCTGTGATCTAACTGGCCATTTTTAGCTCAACTGGATATAGCCAGCTGAGCTTATGACATGGCGAAGCGTGCATGCATGTGTGCATGCGTGCGTGTGTGCATGCATAAACTTTAGTCTTCTCCTCAGAAACTACTGGACCAATTTTAACCAAATTTGGTATGAAAGGTCCCTAGGTGATGCAGATTAAAGTTTGCACAAATCAACTTCCTGTGGCATCCAAGATGGCTGCCATTACTATAAATAGCAAAAAGTGATAAATGGCTGATACACTATTAATCAACTGATTTCATTCAAATTTGGTTTATAAAGAAGATGCATAGCCATTTAACATATGTAACAGGTTTTTCAGAAACATTTTTTATTAGATCACTATTAGCAGAATATTTAAATAAGGTGCTTTATTTAGCCAATTCTTTGAAAATTTTCTCCTCAGAAACTACTGGACCTTTTTGAATCTAATTTGGTGTGCAAGGTCCCTAGGTGATGCAGATTAAAGTTTGCACAAATCAACTTCCTGTGGCATCCAAGATGGCCGCCATTACTATAAATAGCAAAAAGTGATACTGTAAATCAGGAAATTAATGCGAGCAAGAAATTAATGCGAAAAATGCGAGGCCTGTTCAATTGCATTAATTTCTTGTTGCATTTTTTTCCCGATTTCTGTATTCTGTATATTTGTTGTAAATTGAGTTACCTCCCTTAACCAGAAGTTGTTTTCTTAACTGATTTCTGAGAGCAGTCATTCTCATTTAGCGGTAATTTTTGCTGTTTCTTTCCTACTGGAAATTTAGCTACGAGTGAAATCGTGACTGATACATCATTTTGAACCTTGACTGGAACATCAAATTGAAAGTACTGTGGTTATAAGTAATCTAACATTCTAAACTCGTGAGTTGAAGACGAAGATCAGTTGTACACATGCCGACATGGATGTCCTAATTTTGAATGCTTTATTTTAATAAAAACTCCAAGCGTTATATTTGAGTATGTTTGTTTTTTTTTTTTTTAACAAAAACCACGCGTTTCTTTGTTTTGATAATTCTTTACCACCCTGGTTAATCAAAAGATTGGTCATCGGCACACCTCCGTGGCTGTTTATTTTCAATAATGTCTACCGAAAGTTTGTTTATAACGTGTTTATTAATAAAGGAAGACATAATATAATAATTTCTGAGTCCATGATTTAATGTTTATAATTGTAAGATTAAAGATGGACAAAAATTTTTAAAATTGAAATTTTAAAAATCGTATTAATTCCAATACGCATTTTACTTCAAAATCGGCAATTCGCATTAATTTCATGATGCATTAATTTCTTGATTTACAGTAGATGGCTGATACACGTTTATTTATCAACCGATTTAGTTTAAATTTGGTATATAGAAAGTAGATGCATAGCCATTTAACATATATAACGGGTTTTTCAGAAAAATTTTCTATTGGGTCGATATTAGCAGAATATTTAAATAAGGTGTTATATTTAGCCAATTCTTTGAAAATCTTCTCCTCAGAAACTACTGGACCTATTTGAACCTAATTTGGTGTTTAAGGTCCCTAGGTGATGCAGATTAAAGTTTACACAAATCAACTTTCATGCGGCATCCAAGATGGCCGCCATTACTATAAATAGCAAAAAGTGATAATTGGCTGATACACATTTATTTATCAACCGATTTAGTTTGAATTTGGTATATAGAAAGTAGATGCATAGCCATTTAACATATGTAACAGGTTTTTCAGAAACATTTTTTATTAGATCGCTATTAGTAGAATATTTAAATAAGGTGCTTTATTTAGGCAATTCTTTGAAAATCTTCTGCTCAGAAACTACTGTACCTATTTGAACCTAATTTGGTGTGAAAGGTCCCTAGGTGATGCAGATTAAAGTTTGCACAAATCAACATCCTATGGCATCAAGATGGCTGCCGTTACTATAAATAGCAAAAAGTGATAATTGGCTGATACATGTTTATTTATCAACCTATTTAAATTTGGTATATAGATAGTAGATGCATAGCCATTTAACATATATAACGGGTTTTTCAGAAAAATTTTCTATGGGTGGCTTTTAGCAGAATATTTAAATAAGGTGCTATATTTAGCCAATTCTTTGAAAATTTTCTCCTCAGAAACTACTGGACCTATTTGAACCTAATTTGGCGTGCAAGGTCCTTAGGTGATGCAGATTAAAGTTTGCACAAACTGTGGCATTCAAAATTGCCGCTGTTATTATAAATAGCAAAAATTAATGAATGGCTGATCACATTTATACATCATACAATTTGGTTCAAATTTGGTATATAGACAGTAGGTATATAGCCATTTCACATACATATCATTTTTTTCTTAAACATTTTACCTCAACTGGCAATAGCTAGCAGCATGGCTGTCTGAAATTCACATGCAAATAAAGTGCCAGTTGAGCGATACAGGCCCTTTTGGGTCTCTTGTTAAAATTCATAAAACTCAAATGGCAACTTGGAATTTTGATTGGTCGGATATTAAAAGAAATCTGATAAAAACAATCTATACATGTCACTAAGTATAATCTGTTTAAAACCAGACATAATCTTTTTTTTATAATTTTATCTGTAAATCAAATTAATTTGTGTTCCAATTATCTGTCTTAAAATAATACAATCATTCTGATAATGTTCTAATTTGATTTGAATATCTATATATCCTGATTAATTTGATAGTAAATTACTGAATAAAAAAAGGAATTGAAACATTTTATCTTCAAAAGAATTTTTTTCAATCTTCAGCAAATTTCTCTGGCTGTAATTGAATCATTACTTCAAAAGAAAATTATGTCATAAAAAAGTTGGAGTAAAACAGGAAAACAGAAGCTATTTTGAGTGTGTTTTAGTAGAATTGTATAATTAATCTTTATAAAATTGTCATTCCACAGAAGAATACTCTAAGTCAAATTGTCAAAAAAAACTTGCGTAAAAGTTTCATGTAATAATGGATTAATAGAATAAGGAAACAAAGTTATATAATTGTTATTGTTATATGTGTTAATTGTATTTGGCTTTGATCTGACAGTGAGTTATATTATTGTTCTGTCATGTTCAATTTGCATGGCATATCACTTTGCATGTTTTATTCAAACATTCTGTATTTAAATTAATTTCTAGCTCACCTGATTGTATGTGAATGTAGAAGGCGAGATTTTTTAATGCTCATTTGATCATGGCTTCTTTGTACATCTTTTAAATAAACAATTTTTTCTATAACCATTTAATCTATGACTGTTTAACTTTGCATGAGTGCTGCCAGATCCAAGTCCCTTCAAGTTTGACAAACCAGTTGACTTTGCCCCATATTTAAGGTCACCTAAAATAATAAAACCTTTAAACATCTATCTGACATATACTGTATAAGTATTTATTTTGGCTGTGTATTATTTTGGCGCTTTTAGCATTTAATTAATTTCCGCCAATATCAATACACTTCAGCATTAATTTTGTCTCACCTGTCTAAGGGGAAACAATGACAGCGCCAATATAAATACATGCTAAATGTTAGAGACTTTCAGGAGCGTCAAATATATAATACACGCTAATATAAATACTTATACAGTAGTCAAAGGAACTAATACATATATAGCATCAAGTCAAGAAGCTCTACCATGTTTGCTGAGCTGGTTAATCCTGACTAACTTTGAAGGTCACAGTGACCTAAATTAGTAAAACCCTTAAACATCTGTCTGACATATAGTCAAAGGTGTATAGGAACTACCGGTAATATACGTATAT
This sequence comes from Tegillarca granosa, assembly GCA_029721355.1. Taxonomy (NCBI): domain Eukaryota; kingdom Metazoa; phylum Mollusca; class Bivalvia; order Arcoida; family Arcidae; genus Tegillarca; species Tegillarca granosa. Next base: position 10,488,287 of record CM056608.1, read on the forward strand.
AGCATCAAGGCAAGAAGCTCTGTTATTTTTGTTAATCCACTAACATTGAAGGTCACAGTGACCTGAAGATATAAATCATTTTCTTTTGATTAACCAAAAGACATAGAAGCTTTAAACTATAAGAAAATCATGTACCTTGTCTTTATAATGTACTAAAACACTTTTTGAGATATTACAATTCCAACGGCCTTTTATTTATTGTCCTATAATTATGTCTGGGTATCAGCAGACACCTTGTTGTTACTCGTAATCTTTATTATTATTCCTCGTTTATGACAGAGACATCTCCTCCTATGTTTTTATGCGAACTGGTTGAAATTTTGTCAACTGGTAGGAATTTACCATTGGGAGGTCACTTCTTCCCCATTTTTCGGAATTTGGAAGGACTTCAGAAAAATCCGGTTAAAACCACAGAATTCCAGAGTTCTTTCTAGAGAGTTCTTTCTTTCTTGGAATTTCATCCGCTATTTGAAGCACCACTTTAGAGAGCTGATACGCAGACATATACTTGCTCGCAAGTATACATTCTAGTTTTTGATTTAAAGTTTCCATTAAGGTTTGTAGGATGTATTTATTATGTTCAGACGGCAGGAAATAGTGAAGTGATTAAAAATAACGCCAGTTGACATTTGAGAGTATCAGAATTTCTAAATATGACACAACCAATAACAAACATCATTTATCTCACAAGAATTGGACAGTCACATGTTTATAATTAACTGGCTGAGTACAAGATCAGAGAAACCAAAACAGATTAATAGATATGATTAAATTCTAAATGGGATAAAGTAACTTGTGTGGGAGGTTTTTATCTTTGTATTTGGCAAATGTACATTATAATTAACTAAGCTTATGTAAAAAAATATTGTTTGCTGTTAAGCATGATGATTACTTCACAACTTCGCTAACGTGCCTATCAGTGGTGATTACCATTTGTTTATTACATGTTGCACTTAGAAATCACATGTGTTTATCACATGTTGCACTTGGGAATCCCATTTGTTTGTCACTTGTTGCACTTGGGAATTCCATTTGTTTATCAATTGTTGCACTTGGGAATCACATGTTTATCATATGTTTCACTTGAGAATCACATGTGATTTTTACTTGTTTCATTGCTTTTGTTGTGACTGTGAGTCACAGATACCTAAAATAAATCATAAGTTATCAGAATGGTGTAGTGACAGCCTTAACTTTCAAATGTTCCTTTTAAACCAAGTTTATTTTCAAATTTCTGTAACTCTTCTGAAATCTGGTGGTGTCTCAGTATAAAGGAGGTAAAATAACTTGGAGGTTGACTTCTAGAATGGATAATTCATTTTGTTAGAAATACATTTGACATAAAATGTTAGACAGGCATAGCATCAAATTGACCTACTTTCTTTTTGATATTCAAAATAATTCAACATAATTTGTATAAAGTGGACCACACTCGTTGATATCATCTATTCATCTACATACTGGCATCATTGTCTAACATTCATTGACCTAATGTACTTTTTGTTATAAAATCGTCATTACACATGTATAAGGATGTTTGATACAGAAGAGAATCACTATATTTCTTGCTTCAAACAATCCTGTTGTTGTATAGAAGACTGTTAACTGTCATTAAAGTATTACATATAATACATCAAGCCTTTCTCATTGATTGCTGATATATGTAATTAAAATGTGGAATCTAAAATATTAAATTAAAGGTATGCTTTCAACAAACCTTGCTATGATTCAAAATGGTTGACCGTATTTTTTTTCTGAAAGACATTTACCATACATACCTGTCAAGTCACATGCATTGCACGTGTGTCACATGGATTTTGGATGTAAATCACACTCACACGCTAAACTTTCACAAACACACACATAATCAAACTATTTATAAAATAAAAACTGATGACATAAATTATTATTATAAGTTTGGTAACTTTTTCAGCATTTTCGTAGATCTGGTATTATATATCGATCCGGTAATATTTTGGTTTCTTGTTGCATGTTTGAAGATTCCACTGCTTTTGTTGATGTTTTTTACATTGCAGCTGAATAAACAATTTTACACCATTTTCCCCATTTTTTTCCGGAGGACACTTAACTTTGAAAATCCTTGACAGCTATGACCATATAATTTAAAATTTATTTAAAAGTAAAATTTAGCTTTGGATTTGTGATAAGTTGGGCTGAGTTGAATAATAGTGTCAAGATTCATTTACTCATTACAAGGTGGTCATTTCTGGGATGGTGGAGGAAATTTAAGTGCCCAGAGAACCACAAAATTTGGCAGAAAAACTGACAAACACACTAAGATCTGCTTGAATGGGATCCTAATCTAGGCAATTAGAGGCACTGTGATGTATAAGTGTGAGCTTTAAACCATTCAGCCACCCAAACCCCATGATAAGTGTGCAAGGAAACTGAACTCAAATCTAAATGCATGTGTAATTATATTAACAGGTTTTTCCTTTTATGGAAAAAATATCAGAAATATTTTACATCATGTCTCAGAATGTCACAAAAGCAAATAAGTATAGTTTTTTTTGACATATCAAAAATGTGCTTTTGAAAATAAATTGTGTATGTTGCTAGAATGAGTGTCTCTATACAAATAATGAGTCTAACTATACAACAACTCTATACAACAGTGCTATGCAACAACTCTGTACAACAACTCTATACAACAGTCCTATACAACAATGTTAAACAACTCTATACAACAATCCTATACAACAATGTTTTGCAACAACTCTATACAACAATCCAATACAACAACTCTATACAACAATCCTATACAACAATGTTTTGCAACAACTCTATACAACAATCCAATACAACAACTCTATACAACAATGCTATACAACAACTCTATACAACACTCCTATACAACAATGTTATATAACAACTTTTACAAAACTCCTGTACAACAACTCTATACAACAACCTGTACAACAATCATACATGACAACTCTATACAGCAATCCTATACAGCAACTCTATACAATAATTCTATTTAACAATTCTATACAACAATCCTATGCAACAACTCTATATAACAATCCTATGCAACAACTGTATACAATAAGCCTATACAACAATTCTACACAACAACTATACCACAATCCTATATAATAACTCTATATAGCAATCCTATACAACAACTATACAACCATCATATACAACAACTCTATATAACAATCCTATAGAACAATCCTATACAAATATATAACAAACCTATACAACGATCCTGTACAAAAACTCTATACAACAATCCTATACAACAACTATAAAACAATCCTATATAACTCTATACAACAACCCTATAGAACAACTATACAACTAGCCTATACAACAGCTATACAACAATCCTATACAACAATCATTTATAACTCTTTACAACAACCCTATAGAACAACTATACAACTAGCCTATACAACAGCTATATAACAATCCTATACAACAATCGTATATAACTCTTTACAACAACCCCATACAACAACAATACAACAATCCTTTACAACAACTATACAACAATTCTATATAACAGTTCTATACAACAACTATATAACAATCCTATAGAACAACTATACAACTAGCTTATACAACAATCCTATACAACAGTCCTATACAACAATCCTATACAACAATCTTATACAACAATCCTTTACAACAACTCTATATAACAATCCTATACATTATCTCTATACAACAACTCTATACAACAATTCTATACAACAATTCTATAATACTGTAAGGCTATAATACAACTTTATACAACAATCCTATACAATAATTCTTTACAACTCTATACAGCAATTCTATACAACAATTCTATACTACAATTTTATACTACAACTCTGTACAAAAAATTATATACAAACCCCCTATACAACTGTCATATACCATTTTGAATGTATTTTATGATTAAATTAAAAAATGGTATATGACATAGCAATCCTATACAAAACTCCTTACAGCAACTCTATGCAACAACTTTATATGCAAAAATTTTATACAACAATGCTATACAACAATCCAAGACAACAATCTTATACAACAGTGCTGTACAACAACTCTTTACAACAATGTTTACAAGAAACCAAGACAACAATCCTATGCAACAACCAGTACAACAACTTTTGACAACAGTCCTATACAACAGTCCTATACATTAACCCTATACAACAACCTTAGAAATCAATTGTTTAATGTGATTCATTTTGGCCATTTAATTTCAATCATTTAAACTTTAGAAGTAAGTATGCTATTTTAGAGAAGATTAAGACCTTGATTTATTAATCATGATTAGTAATTTTAAGATTAAACAAATAATTAATGACTTTGTTTTATTTGATTACATTTTTTATCTCATCATTCTGATTTTCAATAAATTTTTATAATCTTTTTCTCTCTTTTTGTTTTACAAATTGTAAAATGTCAAAACAAGAAAACATTAAAACTATCATAAAGATCTGAATGTTACACTAGAGAATTCAAATTAATTCTGTAAATGTTTTTCAGCAAACTTGCAAATTCTCAAATTTGAAAATAACAAATGTATTAAAGGTATCATAGAGACCCAGAATGCAATATTTAATTGCCATGGCAACAGGACACATATAATTCTGTGCAATAAATGGTTTCATCAGAAACCAAAATACCCTGATGTAATAGTTAATTTGTGGCAAAACAGCAAACATGAAAATACATGTTAAAACAAATAAATCATCAAGTCATCTTCAAGATCCAGAATGCAATATTTCTTTACAATAAGAATGGAAAGAAAACAATGCAGGATTCTCCAAAATACTAACATTTAAATAAGCAAAATGTGCAAACACTAAAAGGTTTTAAACATATAAAATATTTTTATCAAACTTAGACTCAGAATACAACAATAGAGCATATGCCCATTTTGACTTTAATCTGCAAATTTTCCAACTCTGAATCGTTAAACCACCAAGTCATCTTAAAGACTCAGAATGCAATATTTCGTCTCTACCCCGACAGAAGCACTACTAGTTCTTAAAGTTCTGCAATGGTTATGTCCTTCCATCAGCAACCTCAATGGACTGAAAAATGTCCAAACACAAAAATAATTCAAGACATCACAAAGAGCCAAAATGTAATATTTATCCCCAGGACAACAAAGAACATACACAGGATTTTCAACAATTACCAGCTTTTTATCAGCCTTAAAATAATTCAATAGTGGATTATGGTATATTTGTGATTTATTGTTACGCGTATTAACCATCACAGTCAGTTAATATGGATTAAACGTTGCCCAGAGGTTGATTTTGCAGACGCTACAAATTGTAAAATGTCACGTACAGATGTTTAAGAATAAAGACGTAGCCATTGCTTTAGGGGCTTTTTACAAAACCATATAACAATTATAGTACAATAGTTCTATCATACTTGTATTGACAAAGTAAAGGAACAAATTAACTCCAAAAAACTAAATGGATAAATATAATCTTTACTGATAGAGATGATGAATTGATGTGGAATGATTGAGTTTTATATAGCTATTTAATATTTATACATGCAGATACTTTATTTGTTTATGTCTGGCTGTAAAAGAACATTGGTTATGACTTTTATATAATCTCTCTCTCTCTCTCTCTCTCTCTCTTTCTCTCTCTCTCTCTCTCTCTCTCTCTCTCTCTCTCTCTCTCTCTCTCTCTCTCTCTCTCTCTCTCCAGTATCCTTAAATCTTTTGTTAACCTCAGTGGTTACAATGACAGCTCTCTCTCTCTCTCTCTCTCTCTCTCTCTCTCTCTCTCTCTCTCTCTCTCTCTCTCTCTTGATAAGACAGTTTTTTGGCTAATCAGGAATTTTTCCACCTTCCAAATTGAAAAGAATATACCCCTAATCTCTCTTGAGTTTGAGGTGATGTCAATTTATCAGGCCTGCTGGTACATGGCTAAGGAGATGTCAGTCTTATTTTAACTTTGTGAGATACATTGTATTTTATTGCTCTACTTGGCCAAGCTGGTTTCAGTTTTCAGCTGAGATTGGTTTCACAAGCCATTTGGTGCAGTTAATGTCAGTATACCTAGATGTCTGGTTTCGGGATTTAGCCAGTGTCAGAGTATGACAGGGTGCGGTTAATGTCAGTATACCTAGATATCTGGTTTCAGGATTAAGTTGGTGTCAGAGTATGACAGGGTTCGGTTAATGTCAGTATACCTGGATGCCCTGATTTAAGATTTGTCTAGTTTCAGAGCATGACAGTTTTCAGCTGATGTTGGATATTAGCCATCCGATATCAGTATCTGGCTTATTTTGGTTCAACTGTCTGTCACAATTTGTGGGGTTTGTTAAACGATTTTTAATTAGATTAGACTGGCTGGGAAATATAATGATTCTACAAATTAACTATAATGGTTTACAACAAGTTATTTTAATTATGTAAAAAAAACATCATGCATTATTTTATTCATCAAATTCATCATAAATAATGAAAATGTTACTTTTACATTTTAGATTAGACTGGCTGGGAAATATAATGATTCTACAAATTAACTATAATGGTTTACAACAAGTTATTTTAATTATGTAAAAAAAACATCATGCATTATTTTATTCATCAAATTCATCATAAATAATGAAAATGTTACTTTTACATGATAAAAATCTTAATTAACTCATCAATTTTTGAGAGGTTACTTTAATTCTTTTTACAATTATTTTATTTAATGATGAATTTATTTCTCTTTAATTTTCATCCTTTTTCATTTGATGAAAATTTTTTTTTTTGATTTGTATAATAGTCTTCCTTTGTGATCTTTCTTTTAACATTTTATTTACCAAATTTGGAATTTCTATTGGAAATGATTATATACAACTAATGAAATGCAAGTTAACATATTCAAAAACATTGTACTGACAAAGGTTTTTGATATTGATCACATAAGATGCTGAATATAACTTCATAAATTAGTTTCTAGCATTTAAATTTACATTACAATTAAGTTATATATATATATATATATATATATATATATATATATATATATATATATATATATATATAACAATAAAGTGGAGGCCATTAGTGTTTTGTTTTTAAAAAAGGTAAAGACATTTTTAGCTAAGTGGTCCCAGTCAAGAATATTTCATGTATATCGAGACGTTGCCAGCTATAGGCGTAAGTGCAGAAATTTTGCCTGTGCATTGCACTGATGGCGTTATACAGCAGGGTTCTTTATCGTGCCATGCCTGCAATGACACGAGACCTCGTTTATTTAAAGTTCCCATCCAAAAGAAACATGATTTTCATTTCATAATGCCGAGTGCTTGGCGAAAGAACAATAACTACCCACTTTCAAGTCTTGAGTCAGACCCGGCCAGGTTTCGAACTCACAACCTTCCACTTATGGAGCGAGCACTCTACCAACTGAGATACCGTAATGGTTGTACTGGATTACTGAATTTGTCATTACCTAGAAGTGTAGCTCACTTTGTTATCATTTTAAATGTTAACAAGTTTGTCTGGTAGTTTTCCACTTATCAATGGTCACTGGATATTGGTTTTATCAGGATACTCCAGTTTCCTCAACTGTGTCAGAACTGACCGACTGTAGCGAACCAGGCTTGATAGGTGGCCGGGTAGCTCAATTGGTAGAGCATCCTGCTAGTATTGGGAAGGTCCCAGGTTTGAGTCCTGGTTTGGCCACTGCATTTTTTCCTTTCCTGTTACATTTGGGGGCTTGTCAGACCCAGGGAAGAGGCAGACCAACAGGTTGGTCACAGGATGGAACCTGGTGGTTTTGATTCAAAATGGTTGAATTGAAAAAAAGGAAGGGAGGAATGTTGCGGACCAGGCTTGATAGGTGGCTAGGTAGCTCAGTCGGTAGAGTGTCCTGCTAGTTTCTGGAAGGTCCCGAGTTTGAGTCTCGGTTTGGCCACTGCACTTTCCTGTTACACAACAACATCAAATCAAGTTTAAAGTGATGAAATTAAACACTAACTAGGAAGTAAATACAAAAAAAAATAAATCATAAAAAAAAGATAGAAAAGAGAATTATTCACTTTATGTACATTATAGAAAAAGACAACGAATTTATGGTCCAAACATACAGCTTGAAGTGACTTCTTTTGAACGACACACCAAAACTTATAACATCAAACATAGCAGCCAGGTAGACCAAAGCAGTGATATTTAAAACTCATATCCATGAAAAATAAAAAAATGACCTTCAAATAATCCATTTTCTATAATACCATTATGTAATAACTGCTAATGATGAAACTCTCATAGATGAGAAGTTTTTCATTTTGATAATAAAAATTCCTGCTGTTTACAAGACTACAAGACATTTAAAATCTCTTTTTTCAGCCATAAAACTGCAGGTTACTTCTGATCATTCACAAGTAATATTCATTACTTCAATGTTACTGATCACCAACATAAGTTGACAAGACTTGGGGTAAAATTTCATAGGTCTCATTATCATTATGGTCTGTTTAACAAACATGTTAAAACTCTTGTATTACAGCATGAAACCAAAATTAATGTATCACACTCTAATGTTGATTAACTTCCAGTTTATGATATCGGGGTTAACTTTCCAGTTAAAAGGAAAAAAAAAAAAAACACTGAGACCAAATAACAACATATACATGCTATGGGATTGTAGCTTTAATATAGTGTTTAGTAAAACTAGGCTTAATTTTAATTTTTAAATGTGCATATTTGTGGAAGTAAAATAAGTGAGATGGTTGTGGGCCCACCAAAACTTCTTAAACCTCACCATTCAGCATACTTGTCAAGTGACACATATTACGCGTGTGTCTCACACATTTTTGAAGTAAATCATGCTCACATGCTTAACTTTAATAAACACACGTATAATCTGGAAAATGAAAAACTGATACCCTATTTAAGTTGTACGAGTCTAGTTACCGGCAGGTAAAAGTATCATTTTTAATATAATGAAGATAATTTCAGCTGCCGGTCACTTATTAATCCTAGTTTTCGTTAGGGGAAACTACATGACAACAACTGGACAGGTAGTTGAATATGGTTAAAATAGGTAATTTGATTCCCTAACATGCAAAAGAAAGTACGATTTTACATCATTATTTAAAAAATTTCCCAGGGGAGCATGCCCCTGAACCCCCTAATGAACTGCGATTTCGTTGCACGCATGACTGTAAAAGGGCCTTGACAGCTATGCCATTGTATGGTTACCTCAGTGCCCGTCTAAAGTCAGGGCTTTTAAAATCTGTTGTCTAAAATATTTTTTATCATTTTGTTTCTGTCATGTTTCTGTATGGTGGCTGTAAATAAAACAGCATGTTACATGTGATGTGTCTGGTTTACACTGGGATGTTACCAGTATTAGTATTATATGTGTAATATCTAAATAGTAAGCTATCCTGGTATATGTCTGTAGATGCAGAAAATGCAGTTTCCTACCATGAATTAGTCAAAAAAAATATGTAACAGGTATAAACTGAACATATTTTAATTGGTTTACACAACAATCATCTCTTAATCTCCTAACATCATGGAACAGTGATTTGTAGTGACATTTTAAAAATAAATCCATTATCCAAGTGTACACCGAAGACCATAAGTTGCTCTCAGTGACTATTACCAAGGGAGGTAATTTTGCAAATCTGACCATACATTTTTCTTTGCTACTCTATAAGTCTAACCAAGGGTGGTAATTTTGTGTATCTAAACACAAATGATATCTAAATAGTAAGCTGTCATGTATTATGTCCCTAGATGCAGAAAATGTAGTTTTCTACCATTAAATATGTAACAGGTATAAAATGAACTCATTATTATCTAATTTACAGAACAATCATCCTTTCAGTTTAAATGACATCATGAACACACAGTTGAGTGATTTATAGTAACATTTTGAAACATAAATCCATTAACCATACATTTCTCTCATTGACTCTAACCAAGGGAGGTTATTTTGTCCCTAGTTACACAACCATTTTCTCTATTAAGTGTACACTCAACTTAAATAAAAGAATATTTCAATGTCAATTTTTTAAAACATTACACCCGAAACCATCACTTTCACTACCAAACAAAACCACCACTACCACCACCAAATTACTAGCACCACCACTGGCATTACCACCACCACTGGTAACTACCACCACTAACACTACCACCACCAAATTACTACCACCACCATTGGCATTACCACCACCACTGGTAACTACCACCACCAAATTACTAGCACCACCACTGGTAACTTCCACCACTACCACCACCATCAATTATGTTACCAGCTTACAAGCAATATACCCCCAAGCAAGTAGAAGGTATGATAAAATTGTGGAAAGCAGAGATAATTTTGTTTATGTAAGCATGTTTAAGACATGTGTTTAAATAAGTATTAACATAAAAATACCCCGTCTTTTTACAAAACAATGATGACAACTCTCAAAAAAGTTCTTTGTGACCTACTCAGAGCAAATATACTAAAGGAGGTAATTGTGTAAATTTTCACACATTTAACGCGTCTGTAAGTAAATAAAACCCACCACAAAGAATGATTTAATAACATAATTATCAAGTAGTACTACATGATCTCTGTAGCAGTAGTGTGAAGACTTTATTACAATTTTATACACTATATATAAAGTCTACCTAAGTCACAATGTTGTTTCCTAAACTTACGTAACAATTATAGGTTTAAATTGATTTAGTAACAGACTTAATGAGAAAATCATGTCATCTTCACACCATAAACAAACCACTTCTGACAGGCATTGATTCTTTATTTTACAAACTCAATTGGAATTCCTTTTACAGCCAATAACAAAACCACTGACAGGGCATGCTTAAATATTATCTTACTTTCAGAAATAACAATAATAATTTTTGTAAAAATCTTTATATTATTCTGATATTTTGAGCATTGATTTTAACGATAATTAATCATGTTTAACGATAATCTGTACATAAATGTGTTAGTGTTTACCAGTAGAAAGCACACACAAACAATGACATTTTTACCAGTAGACAGTACACACATAAAGTACAATAACATGTTTACCATTAGACAGTACACACATAAAGTACAATTACATGTTAACCAGTAGACAGTACACACATAAAGTACAATAACATGTTTACCAGTAGACAGTACACACATAAAGTACAATTATATGTTTACCAGTAGACAGTACACACATAAAGTACAATAACATGTTTACCAGTAGACAGTACACACATAAAGTACAATTACATGTTTACCAGTAAACAGTACACACATAAAGTACAATTATGTGTTTACCAGTAGACAGTACACACATAAAGTACAATTACATGTTTACCAGTAGACAGTACACACATAAGGTACAATTATATGTTTACCAGTAGACAGTACACACATAAAGTACAATTACATGTTTACCAGTAGACAGTACACACATAAAGTACAATTACATGTTTACCAGTAGACAGTACACACATAAAGTACAATTACATGTTTACCAGTAGACAGTACACACACAAAGTACAATTATATGTTTACCAGTAGACAGTACACACACAAAGTACAATAATATGTTTACCAGTAGACAGTACACACATAAAGTACAATGACATGTTTACCAGTAGACAGTACACACATAAAGTACAATGACATGTTTACCAGTAGACAGTACACACATAAAGTACAATGACATGTTTACCAGTAGACAGTACACACATAAAGTACAATTACATGTTTACCAGTAGACAGTACACACATAAAGTACAATTACATGTTTACCAGTAGACAGTACACACATAAAGTACAATTACATGTTTACCAGTAGACAGTACACACATAAAGTACAATAACATGTTTACCAGTAGACAGTACACACATAAAGTACAATTACGTGTTAACCAGTAGACAGTACACACATAAAGTACAATAACATGTTTACCAGTAGACAGTACACACATAAAGTACAATTATATGTTTACCAGTAGACAGTACACACATAAAGTACAATTATATGTTTACCAGTAGACAGTACACACATAAAATACAATTACATGTTTACCAGTAAACAGTACACACATAAAGTACAGTTATGTGTTTACCAGTAGACAGTACACACATAAAGTACAATTACATGTTTACCAGTAGACAGTACACACATAAAGTACAATTATATGTTTACCAGTAGACAGTACACACATAAAGTACAATTACATGTTTACCAGTAGACAGTACACACATAAAGTACAATTACATGTTTACCAGTAGACAGTACACACACAAAGTACAATTATATGTTTACCAGTAGACAGTGCACACATAAAGTACAATAATATGTTTACCAGTAGACAGTACACACATAAAGTACAATGACATGTTTACCAATAGACAGTACACACATAAAGTACAATGACATGTTTACCAGTAGACAGTACACACATAAAGTACAATGACATGTTTACCAGTAGACAGTACACACATAAAGTACAATGACATGTTTACCAGTAGACAGTACACACATAAAGTACAATTACATGTTTACCAGTAGACAGTACACACATAAAGTACAATTACATGTTTACCAGTAGACAGTACACACATAAAGTACAATTACATGTTTACCAGTAGACAGTACACACACAAAGTACAATCATATGTTTACCAGTAGACAGTACACACATAAAGTACAATAATATGTTTACCAGTAGACAGTACACACATAAAGTACAATGACATGTTTACCAGTAGACAGTACACACATAAAAGTACACACATAAAGTACAATGACATGTTTACCAGTAGACAGTACACACATAAAGTACAATGACATGTTTACCAGTAGACAGTACACACATAAAGTACAATTATATGTTTAGCAGTAGACAGTACACAAGTAAAGTGCAATAACATGTTTACCAGTAAACAGTACACACATAAAGTACAATTATATGTTTACCAGTAGACAGTACACACATAAAGTACAATAACATGTTTACCAGTATACAGTACACACATAAAGTACAATTATATGTTTACCAGTATACAGTACACACATAAAGTACAATTACATGTTTACCAGTATACAGTACACACATAAAGTACAATTACATGTTTACCAGTAGACAGTACACACATAAAGTACAATTACATGTTTACCAGTAGACAGTACACACATAAAGTACAATAACATGTTTACCAGTAGACAGTACACACATAAAGTACAATTACATGTTTACCAGTAGACAGTACACACATAAAGTACAATTATATGTTTACATGTAGACAGTACACACACAAAGTACAATAATATGTTTACCAGTAGACAGTACACATATAAAGTACAATTACATGTTTACCAATAGACAGTACACACATAAAGTACAATGACATGTTTACCAGTAGACAGTACACACATAAAGTACAATTACATGTTTACCAGTAGACAGTATACACATAAAGTACAATTACATGTTTACCAGTAGAAAGTACACACATAAAGTACAATTTCATACTTTGACTATAGAATGTTTCAAAGTGATATCAAATCAACAGTAGATCCACACTGAAAAATGGACCTTTGTAACACTGTCAACACTGTTAAATATCACTTAACAATGCAAGTCCCTGTCCTTCCAGTTCACTTTCAGTGAGTGAAGTAAATTTCAACTATTCATTGTCTTTTTTTTTGGAACAAATCCACACTTTTTATTGCCTTCAGTAACTGTGAAATGAATAATTTGGGCATTTTACATTAGTAAAATATGAAATTTTATTGTATGTATTTTTTAAATTTGTTATTTTTAGTAACTGGAGAATACAACATTGGAATTGTGGATGCTGGGTACAATTTTGGTAGACCAAGAGAAGGGGAGATAACCAGTCGGAATTATACCTTAAAGCTTTGGTGGACAAGATGCTTGTCCTGGGACAGAAAAGAAAATGATTGGACGGACTTCGGATGTTGGTCAACTGAACTGTCCACTTATTATGTTACACAGTGCAGGTTAATATTTATTATTATTATCATTATTATTATTATAATTGTTATTGTTGTTGTCGTTATTATTATTATTATTATTATTATTACTACTACTTTTATTATAATATTATTATTATTATTATCATTTAATATTATTATTTTTATTATTTAATATTATTATTATTATTATTGTTGTTGTTGTTTTTGTTTTACAGTAACAGTAATTCTTGTTTAATGGTTGCCATTTGTACACTTATTTTTATAAATAATAAACTAGTTTTGGTAGGTTGTTTATGAGAATTGTCATCTGATCCTGGTTAAATGTCACACCCCCAAAAAATTGATCTGTTATTTTTTTTAGCTGCCTTCAGTGGTATCTGCCTCTAACTTGGTTACTTATAATTAATTATAAAATTTGTCAAAATTTTACTTGTTGAAATATTCAGATTCAAGATAGAACATATTGAAAAAGTTATTTATTTATTAATACAGATAAAAAAATTAACAGAACATACATTTTTTTGTAAATAAACTCTAAAAAAAAAAAAAATAAAAAATGATATGCTGTTTATGGAGCTCTATTAGTAACACAGACATATAGATTTTGAAATTGTGCAAACGATTTTGAAATCTAGCAGAATACCTGAGTGCACACAGCTGATGAAAATTTAGCGCATGACTGAAATCAAGATTTACAAAATAATGCTCTCCATTTTTAAAAATCGTTCACACAATTTCAAAGTTGTGTGTTTGATTTTAAAATCTTGTGCATGATTTCAAAGTCGTGCACTCTATTTCAAAATTTATATGTCTGTGGTATTAACAGGGCCCCGTAGCTGTTAGCTTTTGCACTTTGAAAAATATCACAATGTTAAGGAGAAGAGTAAAGTAATGGTGATTACAAAGTGCATGTAACAAATAATAAACTGTTAATGGATACCATGCCTAAATTGATTTAAAATGTATATACATGTATTTGTCATCTAAACAATTTGCTCAGGACAGATTTCACAGCATTAAAATCTCTATGTTTAACTATCCATAGAAATTATAACATTTTTTTTATAGCTTACAAAATGATACAGTTATCATCTTCAGTAATTTACAAACCCCCAGGTATGAACATTGATTAACTCATTAATGGGTACAATTTTTATGGTCATGTTTCAGATGTAATCACCTGACAGAGTTTGGTACACACTTTGAGTTAATTCCAAATGAGCTAACTATTATCCCGATTGATGATTTCTTTGCGTGAGTATTAATCGTTTTGATTAATTATTTTCAGTAAATTAACAATGTTAAGATGTTACAAATAGATTGTCCATTTACAAGTGCACATGTACTATATGACAAATAGTAAGAAAACTATAACTCTATGTAACCTTTTTACAAAAGCTCATTTGACACATTCAAATTATTTTTAGAATATTATTTATTATAATTTATATTTGCTATTGGCTGTCTGAGCTACTTCATATGCATGTTGTAAGTTTTAAAAAAATTTGATGATAAAAAACCAAACAAAAATTATATTTTTAAAAAATTTGAAATGTAAATATAACCATGTGTTATTCAGTTTGTTTTGAATGGCAATGGCAGTTATAGCACTATGAACGCCATTTCTAGACAGTTAAATGGTTAATTAAATGAATTTAAAACTTAAGAAGATGATCAGAGTTTAGCATATTTATTTTTATATAATGTTAAGTTTCTTAATGATGTAGAAATATTGTGGATTATTGAATGTACAAGTTTCTGATTGAGTCATTTACAGCAACAAATGGAAGCAACTTTGTTCTAGCATCAAAATGTTATTGACAAAATGAAAAATGTTAGTGATTAAAGCAAAGTTTTAAACAAACTAGAAATCATTTTAGCTTAATATTCCATATGGAACAATTTAAACAGTACAAAAGTTCCAATTGGGCTCAATTATTATATTTGCAAAATCAATGGGAATCAATCATTAAAAAAGTGAACACTAGTTAAACATTTAAAATGCAACATTTTATCTGATAAAAGGAATTCATTAATACACAAACAGATAAGACTTATGATGTTTTACATACAGATCAGAATTATTTCAGCTGTATGTGCTTAGTTACAGGAGAAGTTGTCAAAATTTTTAATTATAAGTCTTATTTTTTATATGCCAGGCTTAACAAGAACCCTGTAACCTTGAATCTGATTGGTCTTATTTTTCATACACCAGGCTTAACAAGAACCCTGTAACCTCAACTCTGATTGGTCTTTTTTATATGCCAGGCTTAACAAGAACACTGTAACCTTGACTCTGATTGGTCTTTTTTACACGCCAGGCTTAACAATAACATTGTAACCTTGACTCTGATTGGTTTTTTATACACCAGGCTTAACAAGAACCCTGTAACCCTGACTTTGATTGGATTGGTACTTTGTATGTATGCTTGTTTTCTGGTTATCTGCCACAAAGCAGACATCCATGATTCAAAGAAAGGTGGCATCATGTATTTACAAGACAATGTTATCACAGATAAACAAAAGTATGAGATTACCATGGAAACGGGATTCAGAAAAGGTGCTGGTACAACAGCTAAGGTAAAAGAAATCCATATAATTTGATTAATTGGTTAGACTTTTTTGTACACCCCTCCCCCTTTGAATTCTATATGTGTACAGAAATGTCCAAAATCATGATATCTTGTATTTTTATGCACTGTTGATATAAACATTTTAGTAGAGGACCATAGTTGAAGCACTTGGTGTTTCCAATTATTTGTTAGTTTGAAATTCAGATTCATTCTGAACAATAACATCAACTTTAATAGTTCCAACATGTGCAGTGATTTTGCTGTGGTTTTTAAAAACTACCTTCTACCTTTCAGATTGGGAAAATTTGGACCCTTTTGATGTCACATATTACGCTCAGAATTTTGAATGTGACAATATCTAACATTTTTTGTCGACAGTTGACAGTTTGTTGACAGTTATTGACTACAAACTATGTAGATTTTAATCAGAGACTGACATTGTACATTAGTCCACCTACAAATAAAACGATGGCACTAGAATAAAACGACAAATTGATCAGTGTCGCCAGGTGACTGAAATTAATTAGCAGGTTCTTAAATGATAAACAGTAATGACTACATAGTTTTTTTTTCTTAGTTTTTTTTCTAGAAGATATTATTGTTAAATAATTTTTTAAGCTGTACACAATCTATTGTGTTGCACTAATTGTAGTGATCTGGGTTGCTTAGTTGGTGGATCACTTGCTTTTGGTGCAGGAGGTCCCAATTTCAATCCCCAGTCCAATGTTTTTCCTTCTCATTACAGTTTGGCCCCTAGAAGTGGTGGATTGGTCATTGTGGACAATATAAATCCCTTATTAGGGACTTTAAATGAGATTCCCCATGGGAGTGATGGGACCATGGGAAACTCAAGAAAAACAGGGGTGATGTAGCATTCTAGGTAGCTCATTTAGTAGAGCACGCTGAAGTTAGGTTTACTAAATGATTTGGTTTGTATGGTAATACTGTAAATAAACATATTTAAGTATGATCATGTTTTCAGATAAGCATAATTTTACATGGAGAAGAAGGGATGTCAGAAACAAGGGAGTTAATTAGCAACGATCATAGACCTTTGTTCGAAAGAAATTCACGGGACAGTTTTATCATGACGTAAGTTTTACATACATACAATGAAGTCTATTAGTGTTTGTCATTGACTTTTGTAGGTGGGAGGTTGAGGGTTCAGACCCCCTCTGGGTCTGACAAAGACTTGAAAATTGGTAGTGACTGTTTTTTGCTAAGCACATGGCATTAAGAAATGAAAGTCACATTTTTTTTAGATGAGACCTTAAAAACTGATGCCCCATGTCTCTGTAGGCATGGCATGTTAAAGAACCCTCCCTGCACATAGCCCCAAGTGCACTGCAAATCAAATTTCTGCACCCCTATAGCTGATGATGTTCGATATAAGTGAAATATTCTTGACTGAGATATAAAATCCTATTAAATCAAATCAAATTCATTTATTTCAGTTTACCAGATAGTATTGGCAAGATATGGAAGGTCCAAGTTTGGCATAATAATTTTGGTCAGTCTCCAAGCTGGTATCTAAGCAGGGTTATTGTCAAAGATTTAAATACAGGTAAGTATGGTCCATTTTAGAATATCATACCTCATAAATTTGTTTTTCTAATGAATGCATTGATTTTACTCTGGGTGATATTTTGCAATACAGACTGGAAGTACTGGTCAGTATTATGTTTGCTTACATCACACGATTATCCTTGATGACGTAATATTACATTACAAAAAGTACATCTTAACTCGAATAGTTTCATCAGTGGTTTGGTGCAAATACAAAGTTACAGTCAGGAATGACAACTATAATATGTAAACAATCATTGTCTTAAAGGAATTAATTAATTCCAGAAAAATGCTGGTATCTTTTTTGAAATGGTATCCATTTGGTATAATATAACAAAAATTTCATGGGGTTGTGGGCTATATCTCAGTTTATGGACTGGCCCTATTGACACCCCTAAAATATGATATGGACCTCAGCTTGGCTTCGGTCCATATCATATTTTCGAGGTGCCTGCCCATTCCATAAACTATGATATAGCCCGCAACCCCATGAAATATTTGTTAAATAATTAATTTAAGTACCACATAGTCTTAAAAGGGTCAAGTTGTAACAATACATAGATTTAAGGTCCATGTCTGACATAAGAATTTGGTCCTCTTTGATCTGTAGTTTGCAGGTTCATTGTCCAACATTAAAATTGAGAACATACCACTATAACATGGATCAATGTACTGAGATACCTTAAACAGGCGAAATAAGATTTGGAAGGTTCAGGTTTGGAAAAAATATTTCTGGTCCGTCAATTAGCTGATAGCAAAGCAAGGTTATAGTTGATGATTTAAAAAACTGGTATTCCCTATTAACAGGGACCGATGTACCAAGTTGACATTCATTGGCCCATTTAACAGGGACTAGTATACCCATTTGACATTTATTGGCCCTATTTACAGGGACCATTCTATCAATTTGACATTCATTGGCCTTATTAACAGGGACCAATCTATCAATTTGACATTCATTGGCCCTATTAACAATGACCACTGTACCAAGTTGACATTCATTGGCCCTATTAACAGGAACCAATGTTCTGTGTTAACATTCACTGGCCCTTTTAACAGGAACCAATGTACCAAGTAACATTCACTGGCCCAATTAACAGTGTCCAATGTACCACATTAGCATTCATTGGACCTTTTAACAGAACCAATGTACCATGTTAACATTCACCGAACCTATTAACAGAACCAATGTACCATGTTAAAATTCATTGGACCTATAAACAGGGATCAAAGTACAAAGTTAACATTCATTGGCTCTTTAAACAGAAACCAATGTACCAAGTTAACATTCATTGGCCCTATAAACAGGGACCAATGTACCAAGTTGACAATCATTGGCCCTATTCTAAACAGGGACCACTGTACCAAGTTGACATTTATTGGCCGTATTAACAGGAAACCAATGTTCTGTGTTAACATTCACTGGCCCTTTTCACAGGAACCAATGTACCAAGTAACATTAACTGGCCCTATTAACAGGGACCAATGTACCAAGTTGACATTCATTGGCCCTATTAACAGGAAGCAATGTACCATGTTAACATTCATTGGCCCTATTAACAGGGACCAATGTACCAAGTTGACATTCATTGGCCCTATTAACAGGAAGCAATGTACCATGTTAACATTCATTGGACCTGTTAACAGGGATCAATGTACTATGTTAAAATTCATTGGATCTATTAACAGAACCAATGTGCCATGATAACATTCATTGGACCTATTAACAGGGATCAATGTACCAAGTTAACATTAACCGGACCTATTAACAGGGACCAATGTACCAAGTTAACATTAACTGGACCTTTTAACAGGGACCAATGTACCAAGTTGACATTAACTGGACCTTTTAACAGGGACCAATATACCAAGTTAACATTAACTGGACCTTTTAACAGAGACCAATATTACAAGTTAATATCCACTGGTCCTATTAAAACATCCTATATCATTCTATATTTTACAAGCTTTTACAGAATTCTATATACAGAGGAATTTTCATGATATTTTCTATGAGTAAGGACATTTCAATATGTTTGAATTTTTTTAATCTTATTTCATCAGATGCCAGACATTGCAAAAAAATAATAACTGATATAAAACATTAAATTTTAATATGTTTTGTTGTTTTTTTTTTTTTTCTTGTTTTATTAGTCTGGCATATTCAAGCAAAAAATAATAATGATCCCAAAAATTCCCAAATTGTCAGCAGTTAAGCTATCTCATTTGTAATAAACGTACTTTATTTTTACCTTTCTTCAGTTTTAAAAACACACGACTATATTATTTCCTGTTTAATTTAAATCATAATGCATTAAAATTAAATTTTTGTTTCATTAAAAATGTAACCATGGCAACCAATTTTAAAATACTTTTTAATGTCAACTAAACCTTACATTTACAATTAAGGTAAAATTTTGGATTTTTAAATTATATTCAACAAATTATTTTGAGAACTTGCAAAGTAAACATTTTCCACAAATATCACTCGGTAAACTGGCAAGTGAGTGAGTTGATAAATGCAGCATCAGCAATTTTGCAGTTATTTGCGACTAAAACGATGATAAAAATTTAATAATGTCAATACATGAATAAAAAATTTTATAATTAAAATTTTTTTTTTCAAAATAAGCTCATAAAAACCAGAACTTTCAAATATAATAAGACAATCAATTTAATCAAACAAGTTTCATTTCTGGACAGAAGTTTAAAATTTGATGACTACCGATATTACTACATAAATTGTATTGATGATGCTGAATAAAAAGTATCCTTTGTAGGGGCACTGTACATAATCCACAAAATAATAATATCAGAACTGTAATAAATCAACAAAAAAATAATATCAGAACTGTAAATAATCAACAAAATAATAATATCAACAAAATAGTAATATCAGACTTGTAAATAATCAACAGAATATTAATATCTGAACTGTAAGTAAACAACAAAATATTAATATCGGAACTGTAAATAATCAACAAAATAATATCAACAAAATAGTAATATCAGACTTGTAAATAATCAACAAAATATTAATATCTGAACTGTAAATAATCAACAAAATATTAATATCAGAACTGTAAATAATCAACAAAATATTAATATCGGAACTGTAAATAATAAAAAAGATAATAAAATCAGAACTGGAAAGATTCAACAAAATAATAATATCAAAACTGTATAAATCGGTTTTAAATCGTGAGTTGTACATGCTTGCTTTACCTCTTCTTGTTAATTTAACAGAGAAAACCTACTACTTTATCTGTGAAAAATGGCTGGCAGTTGAGGAGGATGATGGTAAAGTTGAGAGAGAGTTTATGACATTAGAAGGAAATTTAGGATTTAGAAAGGTAATGCATTAACAAGACTATATAATGTTTATATTGCACAGCGGTTTATTTATTTATTTTTTTTTTAATTTTTATTTATTTATTTATTTATTTACTTTTTTTTTTTGGTTTTTTTTTTTTTTGTTTTGTTTTTTTTTTCCTGTTTTACTCATGAAATGTGTTTCTGTGAGAATTAAATGTCATTGAAATATAGTCTTTCTAAAGTAAAGTGAAGTATTATAAAAAATAAAATAATGGCATAATGCTAAACCAAGGAATTTGACAAAAATATAGCATTCAAATATTAAAGAATTAAGCCAGTGAAAATAACAATGTGATTACAACAGATAAAAACCAAAACAGTGAAAAAAGTGACTTTTCTAGTTTTTTCTAACCCAGTATTGTATCAAAGCCATACTTTTATCACAATTTAAAACCAGACCATAGATCTTACTTGAAAAGCATTGGCTTTATTTAATAAAACAATATTCTTTAAAATAACATTAATTTTTAAACAAATTTTGTTTTTTATGGTTTAGAAATCTTACACTGATGTTTTTACTTAACTGCTTTAACTAAAACTGTATTAAAAATGTGAAATTAAAAAAAAAACTTTAAAAAATGCAGGGATTTAATTTAAACAATTAAGTTATTTTATATAAAATTGTATTACATGATTGTAACTAGCTTGTCAGGAAATGTTGTTCATTCTTTGACATTTATGTATTGTATGTACATGCATTCAATGTGGTTAGTTTTATATATAATTCTCTTTTTTAAAGGCCTGTCCATGATAAATGGGCTTAAAAAACAGAAAAAAAATAAAATAATATAAATGCAGGGCTTGATTAAAACAAGTAATTTTTCTATGATTTAATATTTAATAGATAGGTGGTCTTTATACAGAGGTTTTTTAGCTCAACTGGCAATAGCCAGCTGAGCTTATGGCATGGCGAAGCGTGCGTGCGTGCGTCCGTATGTAAACTTTGAAACTACTGAACCAATTTTAACCAAATTTGGTGTGAAAGGTCCCTAGGTGATGCAGATTAAAGTTTGCACAAATCAACTTCCTGCGGCATCCAAGATGGCTGCCATTACTATAAATAGCAAAAAGTGATAAATGGCTGATACACGTTTATTTATCAACCGGTTTAGTTCAAATTTAGTATATATAGAAAGTAGATGCATAGCCATTTAACATATATAAAGGGTTTTTCAGAAGCATTTTTTATTGGGTCGCTATTAGCAGAATATTCAAATAAGATGCTATATTTAGCCAATTCTTTGAAAATCTTCTCCTCAGAAATTACTAGACCTATTTGAACCTAATTTGGTGTGCAAGGTCCCTAGGTGATGCAGATTTAAGTTGCACAAACTGTGGCATCCAAGATGGCCGCCGTTATTATAAAAAGCAAAAAGTAATGAATGGCCAATACACATTTATATATCATACAATTTGGTTCAAATTTGGTGTATAGACAGTAGATGTATAGCCATTTCACATATGTATCATTTTTTTTCTGATACATTTTAGCTCAACTGGCAATAGCTAGCGGCATGGCTGTCTGAAATTCACATTAAAATACAGTGCCAGTTGAGCGATACAGGCCCTTTTAGGCCTCTTGTTTTGTTTTGACATTTTATGGAGGTCCTAACAGGCAGGTGGTCACAGTAGCAGGTTTCACTGTATTGACTCTTGTCTATACCTACAATTGGTCATCACAACATGTTTAACTGTAAAGGCAGGTGGTCTTTAAAAAGAGGTGTTTGTTTTTGTTTTGACATTTTGTGGAGGTCCTAACAGGCAGGCAGTCTCAGTAGCAGGTTTCACTGTATTGACTCTTGACTATACCTCCAGTTGGTCATCACAACATGTTTAACTGTGAAGGCAAGTGGTTGTTATATAGAGGTGTTTTTATTGTTTTGACATTTTGTGGAGGTTCTAACAGGCAGGTGGTCACAGTAGCAGGTTTTACTGTATTGACTGGTTGTCTGTACATACAGTTTTTCACCACAACATGTTTTAACTTTTAATATAGGTGGTCTCTATATAGAGGTGCCAAAAAGCCTGTTTCACTGTATTGATTGGTCACTCTTACAGGATTAACTTAATAAACAGGTGGTTTCTATACAGAGGTGGTCATTAAGCCTGTTTCACTGTATTGACAGGTCACTGGTGGTCACCACAACAGGTTTAACTGTAAAGACAGATGGTCTCTATATAGAGGTGGTCAATAAGCTTGTTCCAGTGCATTGACAGGTCACTGGTGGTTACTAAAACACTGGTTTAACTGTTAAGACAGGTGGTCTCTATATAGAAATAGTCACAAAAGCAGCATTTAAATGTACAGACTAATTGTCTTCTTATAATGGTGTTGCTATATATTGCAGGTTTAGTTGTATAGATGAAGGATTTTTATACATAAGTGGTCACCTTAACAGGTTTTACTGAATAGACAGGTGGTTTTTATAGAGAGATGGTCACTATTAATTGTTTATTTGTAAAACAGGTGGTTGTAATATAGTGATGTCACTATTTTAGGTTTTATTATATAGACAGGTGGTCTTAATACAAAGGTAGTCACTTAAATGAGTGTAGCCTTTAATTGATAAACAGTCTTTACATTGTTTGGTTGCTTAAATGGATTTTACTGTATTATATATTTTTGACTTCCTCATCAGGTATATCTTTTGCACTTTGACAAATATTACATTCTTTAGTTAGTTAAAGAGTTTAATAGCAAAAAATGATGTCTAATATGCATTTTTATTTTGTTTTCATTTTACTTTATCATTTGAGTTACCATAATTTAGTAGAAAAATTTAGAATGATTTTGTTACATCCTTTACCTATAAAAAAGGACAAATCTACAATATAGCTATTTGAGCTACTATTATATTCAGTACTACAATACTTATCAGACAACATTCTGAAAATATAGAAAACTGATGTCATAAATGGAACTTTAGAAACACACGTCCCACAGTCTTCCTTTTTACCTTCTGGATTGTAAATTTATTTAATTTCTACAATAACAGTCAATTCACAGTTACTAAATGCCTATAAGTTGAATTGCTACAATTTTTAATTTCAGGTATTTTGGGCTAAAGGTACTCAGTATTTGTCGGATTATCACTTATGGATCTCGTTATTTACACGGCCTTGTTACAGTCAGTTTACACGGGTACAGAGACTGACCTGCTGTCTGACGTCTACCATGATGTATATGTGTCTTAATGCTGTATGGTTTAATTATAAAGCAGATAAAGAGGTTAGTGTATTATACACAAAAAGTTGTTATTACAACCCAAAAGTTTGAAGTGTGTATCTTAGACATAGATATATAGAATTTATCTATAGGTAGCAAAAAACTAATCATCATTCAGGTTAGTCACCTTAAATGCTGTAAGCCTCTATACATCCTCCACAAGACAGACAGGGGTATTATATTGCTGTTATCAAACACACATACTGGTCCGTGTCCAAATAGTAATCCACCCACTTTAACTAACTTCCACCAGGAAAGTGGGGCCAATTGCTCTGGAAGGATAAATACCTCCTGTTTTAGGCACATACTGGTCTGTGTCCAAATCAAAATCCACACATGTTAACATACTTCCACCAGGGAAGTGAGGACAGGTGCTCTGGAAGGATAAATGCCACCAATTTTAGGCACATACTGGTGCATGTCCAAATCATAATCCACACACGTTAACTAACTTCCACCAGGGAAGTGAGGACAGGTGCTCTGGAAGGATAAATACCTCCTGTTTTAGGCACATACTGAAATACGTCCTGTTTTAGGCACATACAGGTCTGTGCCTAAATCACAATCCACACACGTAAACTAACTTCCACCAGGGAAGTGAGGACAGGTGCTCTGGAAGGATAAATACCTCCTGTTTTGCTAGCTGATATTAGATTATGAATAGGTTTTGTGTTTGTCTGACTTCAGGCATGATATAATAATGTCTTCAAGTCTACTGAGAAGAGAGAGTATAAAACAAGTTCATATTTAGATGGTTTTGTAGTGCTTCTCCTGACTATCCAAGCCCGAGGTTATGTTGGGGGCCTCGGCGGCCGAGTGGTCTAAAGCACACACTTACGGATCACAGCACCTCTCATCTCCTGGGTTTGAATCCCACTTGGGACAGATCCTAGTGTGAGGAAGTTTGTCAGTTTGCTTGCGGAAGGATGGTGGTTTTCTCCGGGCACTCCAGTTTTCTCCACCATTCCAGAACTAAACGCCTCGAAATAAGTAAAAGATTCTTGACTGGGGTGTAAAACACCATTACTCAACTCCACTCCACTCCCAGGTTATGAGTTCAAACCCAAATCCTCCTTAATGCTGCTGAGGTTATTTCATCTTAAGACTGTTCATACTCATGTTGTTTGGTAAACACATTAATCACTAATGCCTTTTGTTGAGGTAGAAATAGCCTGGAGAAAAAAAACTTCACTGTTCCTTGGAAAAATGGACTGCAAAGATAAAGTATGTGTAAATAGTTCAATATGTAAAAACTCCAATAATGATAATAATGTGTAACTGTATTACTTGTATATATTTTCAGTATCGTGGAGAATTTGGTCTTTTAGATTTGTCTCTAAGAAATGTTGTAATTGGTGCTGCATGCTGTGCCTGTGTAATACCAATAAACCAGTTCTTAGCACTGCTCTTCAGGAGAAGCAAGGTAATACAGTTATCTCCCTTATGTCCATACACAAAAAAATGTTAATTAATATAATGGAGTTATTTCCCTTATTAGTTACATAAGCATGTAAACATGTAACATTTTGAAAATTGTATCTGTATTTTTGAATGGCTTTTAATGGTGCAGCACTGTATCTCTCCATCTGCAGACAATTGTCTTCTGGACACTGCAGACTGTTATAGTTTCTTTTATAATTTAATTCTATCATAGAGGGTATATAAGTTCTAGCTCATATTCATTTTCATATTTAGTTTAAGTACAGCCATGTTTTAAGAAGTTACAACCGTTTGAAAAAAGTATATATTATGTCACAGTGCTATCTACATAAATTTATACCCATTTGACAGAAAATCTCAATCAAAGACTCTCTTTTCTGAAATTTAAATTAAATTGCTGTGGCTATGCTCAAGCAAATATTTCATAAAATTTTTTGGTAAATGAGCTATGCTTCCTTGTATTAAATTTTACATAAATTTACAAATTATCATAAAATTGCTATATTTCGACTTTTTGTTCAGAAACATGGGGTTGTATCTTTTCCTTGAATATCAGGTTTACTATCTAGATGTACAGGTGGCCCAGGTCTGCTGTCGAGTGGTAGCTCTTGTTACTTTATAGCCTAAAATTATGTAGCATGTTTGTATTATTTGATATTTACTATCTTCAGAAAAATGAAAGTGATGGGGCGTATATGTACTGTAGGTGGTGCCCTTGTGATATACCAATTTACTTTATCTACAGTCAAACCTGTCTATAAAGGCCACACATGGGAATCAATAAAAGTGGCCTTTATGGACAGGTGGCATTTATATACAAGTTCAAATAATATAGACAAAGAGCAATTGGGATAGAATTTTATTGGCCTTTATAGGCAGGTGACCCTTATAGAGAGGTGGCCTTTAAGGCAGGTTTGGCTGTATATTTTAATTAAAATTATTCTGTAAAAATCTCAAATGTATGTGTAAATTTTTATCTACATTAGGCAGGATAAGCATTTTTTTGTTTAACGTTTCATGCCAAGTATCTATTTCCAACAGCATGTGCTTGATAAAGAAGGTGAAATTCCAGAAGAAGAGAAAGAAAAGGAATATCCCAGTGGTAAACCGGACGAGCAGGGAAGAGAGGAGGATGAGGATGACGAGGAGACTGTCCAACCAGTAATGACCTATTCTATCCTTGATCAGTCTATCATGAACTGGCCAAGTATTCAGGACTGGGCACAAAAACAGTGGGTCAAGCGTCAACAGTCAGCACTGTCTATAGGAGATACAACCAGTAACAAGACAGACAGAAATCACACATCAAACAGTCCGACTGTCACTCAGATACTACAGAAACGATGTAAGTATGAAATCACACATCAAATGGTCCAACTGTCACTCAGATACTGCAGAAAAGATGTAAGTATCAAATCACATCAAATAGTCCAACTGTCACTCAGATACTACAGAAACTACGTAAGTATGAAATCACACATCAAATAGTCCCACTGTCACTCAGATACTACAGAAACTACGTAAGTATGAAATCACACATCAAATAGTCCCACTGTCACTCAGATACTACAGAAACGACCTAAGTATGAAATCACACATCAAATAGTCCCACTGTCACTCAGATACTACAGAAACGACCTAAGTATGAAATCAGACATCAAATAGTCCCACTGTCACTCAGATACTACAGAAACGACCTAAGTATGAAATCTCACATCAAATAGTCCCACTGTCACTCAGATACTACAGAAACTACGTAAGTATGAAATCATACATCAAATAGTCTGACTGTCACTCAGATACTACAGAAACGATGTAAGTATGAAATCACACATCAAATAGTCTGACTGTCACTCAGATACTACAGAAATGACGTAAGTATGAAATCACACATCAAATAGTCTGACTGTCACTCAGATACTGCAGAAACGACCTAAGTATGAAATCACACATCAAATAGATTGACTGTCACTCAGATACTGCAGAAACGATGTAGGTATGAAATCACACATCAAATAGTCTGACTGTCACTCAGATACTACAGAAACAGTGTAAGTATAAAATGACACATCAAAAAGTCTGACTGTCACTCAGATACTGCAGAAACGATGTAAGTATCAAATCACACATCAAATAGTCTGACTGTCACTCAGATACTGCAGAAACGATGTAAGTATCAAATCACACATCAAATAGTCCGACTGTCACTCAGATACTACAGAAACGATGTAAGTATAAAATGACACATCAAATAGTATGACTGTCACTCAGATACTGCAGAAACGACGTAAGTATGAAATCACACATCAAATAGTCCGACTGTCACTCAGATACTGCAGAAACAATGTAAGTATCAAATCACACATCAAATAGTCTGACTGTCACTCAGATACTGCAGAAACAAAGTAAGTATGACATCACACATCAAATAGTCTGACTGTCACTCAGATACTGCAGAAACGGCCTAAGTATGAAATCACACATCAAATAGTCCGACTGTCACTCAGATACTGCAGAAACGACGTAAGTATCAAATCACACATCAAATAGTCTGACTGTCACTCAGATACTACAGAAACGATGTAAGTATGAAATCACACATCAAATAGTCTGACTGTTTCTCAGATACTGCAGAAACGACCTAAGTATGAAATCACACATCAAATAGTCTGACTGTCACTCAGATACTGCAGAAACGACCTAAGTATGAAATCACACATCAAATAGTCTGACTGTCACTCAGATACTGCAGAAACGAAGTAAGTATCAAATCACACATCAAATAGTCTGACTGTCACTCAGATACTGCAGAAATGATGTAAGTATCAAATCACACATCAAATAGTCTGACTGTCACTCAGATACTGCAGAAACAATGAAAGTATCAAATCACACATAAAATAGTCTGACTGTCACTCAGATACTACAGAACTATGTAAGTATGAAATCACACATCAAATAGTCTGACTGTCACTCAGATACTGCAGAAACGAAGTAAGTATCAAATCACACATCAAATAGTCTGACTGTCACTCAGATACTGCAGAAACGATGTAAATATCAAATCACACATCAAATAGTCTGACTGTCACTCAGATACTACAGAAACGATGTAAGTATGAAATCACACATCAAATAGTCTGACTGTCACTCAGATACTACAGAAACGATGTAAGTATGAAATCACACATCAAATAGTCCAACTGTCACACAGACAACACAGAAACGACGTAAGTATCAAATCACACATCAAATAGTCCAACTGTCACTCAGATACTGCAGAAACCATGTAAGTATGAAATCACACATCAAATAGTCCAACTGTCATATAGATACTACAGAAACAATGTAAGTATGAAATCACACATCAAACAGTCAAACTGTCACACAATTACTACAGAAACCATGTAAGTATGAAAGTAATGATGTGGGAAAACTTGGTACTGGTAAATCTGTACTAGGTCATATTGCAGTTTAATTTATAATGTTTAAATCATTTTATAAGAATGAAGTAGCACTCACATGGTCAGCCTATTTTTAATTGACAAGAAGACGAGCCGTTTCAAAACTCCCCATATCCTGTCTTTTATATATCATATTTCTGCTGTTTCTCACCAGGGTATTTTCAGCTTTTCTCACACAACATCACGAGTATGAAATTGATGGATTAAAAACTGTCATTGGTTTAAATCCTTTTTGATATATATTATAAACTTACAGTGATTAATTTGTACATTAGACCATCTGCTGAATTAATTAGTACTGCATTGTGTATACTGGTTACTAAAAGTAATATAAAAAATGACATGTACAAGTTATTTATGTTTTCGGAAATTTAAAAATTGATTTTCTAGAGAAATGTCAAACCTTCATACATGTGAAGTCGCACGCATTGCGTGTGTGTCACATGCATTTTGGATGTAAATCACGCTCACATGCTAAACTTTTACAAAAACGCGCATAATCAAACTATCCAGAAAATGAAAACTGACAACTTTAATAGATCTATTATTGTACAATGGTTAACATTTTCAGAGGCCAATACTAAACTTGTAAATCCAGTAATATATACCAATCCAGAAATATTTTGGTTTCTTGTTGCATGTTTTATAGATTCTGCCGCTGTTGATGATGTCTCAGATTGCAGGTAAATGAACCATTTTACTCCTTTTTTTATTTTTTTCCGGAGTGGATGCCTTGATCTGCGAGACGTCACATGCTTAACTTTTAAAACCCTTGACAGCTATGAACCTTGTTTGTCAGTGGTAAATATGACCAATGGAGTCATCATTATATCTGAAAAAAATAGCATTTGAGTTTTCACAATGATAACTAAAATTTCTATTTTCAGTAGTTAGTTCAGAAACAGATCAAGCATCAAGTGGATTTGAAGATTCTAATAGTACTGATCCAC
The DNA here is from genome assembly GCA_029721355.1 of Tegillarca granosa. Lineage (NCBI taxonomy): Eukaryota > Metazoa > Mollusca > Bivalvia > Arcoida > Arcidae > Tegillarca > Tegillarca granosa. Next base: position 10,518,825 of record CM056608.1, read on the forward strand.
GACGCCAATTCACGATAAGTAGTCAAGCCAGTAGTGTAAAAAACAAAGCGCCATCTGTGTCCAGTTCTGGAAGTCAGAAGTTTACTGGTACTTGTTTAATAGTTATACAAAATTCGTCTCCTTATCTTAATAAAATATGATTTTTTTTTTCAAAAATCCACCTGGTCAATATCACTTCCCATGTCAATAGATTTTGAGTACACTTGGGAACTGTGAAAGCTTGTTGGGATCATCAGTTTAAATAATTGCAATGAAAATGTCAAAAATGTCATTATAAAGTTGGTATTGAAATTACATAGGGATAATTAAATTTTAAAAGAACAAGGATATACAATTTTTTCCTCAATTTCCACAGTAAATGTAACTTAAGTCTTTCTAGAACAAATACAGTGAAAACCTCTTTTCATTTGAACCTATTTCGTTGGATTTTGGTGTTATGAAGAGGTGTGGTGATACATAAAGGCTTGTAAAAAATTATAGAGAAAATAGAACATGGGAGTTGAAATACTTTAGATACTTCAGCAATTAACAATAGAACAACAAGACTTTCTGTATGTATTTAATTTTTTCTATTAATCACAGCAACTGTCATCAAAGAAAAACCACGGCGACGGATATTTCTACCATTTTGGTGTCAGTATGTAGCCTGGTTCCTGTGCACTGTTATCACTATAGGATGTGCTATAATGACTGTATGGTATGGTTTTAGGTAAGTTAGGACAGGGTACTCTGATTTACTTTGTTGGTTTTGAAGATAATTAGTGAATATAAAGTTTTTAAATTAAAGAAAATTTCAAAAAAAGAATGATAAATGGTAAAACCTAAAGATTGTATAACTAACATGGCTGTTAGTCTTGTTTATATAAGGATGTTTAGTATATGTCATTTGATGTATAAAACCTTTCATTTATGTCAGGCATCAAAAGTTTTATTTTTATTTGATGTGATCTTTAATAATTTTGTAATTATTCCCGAACAAAATCAGCAACTTATCGGTTTTGCTACATTTTATTTTACTATTCTCTCTCTATTTTGTTCCAAAATCTTATTATTCTCTCTCAATGTTGTCCCAGCATCTTATTACTCTCTCTCTATTTTGTCCCAGCATCTTATTACTCTTTCTCTATTTTGTTCCAACATCTTATTATTTTCTCTCTATTTTGTTCTAACATCTTATTATTCTCTCTCAATGTTGTTCCAGCATCTTATTATTCTTTCTCTATTTTGTCCCAGCATCTTATTACTCTTTCTCTATTTTGTTCCAACATCTTATTATTCTTTCTCTATTTTGTTCCAGCATCTTATTATTCTTTCTCTTTTTTGTTTCAGCATCTTATTACTCTCTCTCTATTTTGTCCCAGCATCTTATTACTCTTTCTCTATTTTGTTCCAACATCTTATTATTTTTTCTCTATTTTGTTCCAACATCTTATTATTCTTTCTCTTTTTTGTTTCAGCATCTTATTACTCTCTCTCTATTTTGTCCCAGCATCTTATTTTTCTTTCTCTATTGTGTTTCAGCATCTTATTTTTCTTTCTCTATTTTGTCCCAGCATCTTATTTTTCTTTCTCTATTTTGTTTCAGCATCTTATTTTTCTTTCTCTATTTTGTTCCAGCATCTTATAATTCTCTCTCTATTTTGTCCCAGCATCTTATTATTCTTTCTCTATTTTGTTCCAACATCTTATTTTTCTTTCTCTCTTTTGTTCCAACATCTTATTATTCTTTCCATATTTTGTCCCAGCATCTTTTTTTTTCTTTCTCTATTTTGTCCCAGCATCTCATTATTCTTTCTCTTTTTGTCCCAGCATCTTATTATTCTTTCTCTATTTGTTCCAACATCTTATTATTCTTTCTCTCTTTTGTTCCAACATCTTATTATTCTTTCTCTATTTTGTCCCAGCATTTTTTTCTTTCTCTATTTATGTTCCAGCATCTTATTATTCTTTCTATATTTTGTCCCAGCATCTTTTTTTTTCTTTCTGTATTTTGTCCCAGCATCTTATTATTCTTTCTCTATTTTGTTCCAGCATCTTATTATTCTTTCTCTATTTTGTCCCAGCATTTTCTTCTTCTCTATTTATGTTCCAGCATCTTATTATTCTTTCTCTATTTTGTCCCAGCATCTTATTATTATTCTCTTTTTTGTCCCAGCATCTTTTTTTTCTTTCTCTTTTTTGTTTCAGCATCTTTTTTTTTCTTTCTCTATTTTGTCCCAGCATCTTATTATTCTTTCTCTATTTTGTCCCAGCATCTTTTTTTTCTTTCTCTATTTCGTTTCAGCATCTTTTTTTTCTTTCTCTATTTGTTTCAGCATCTTTTTTTTTCTTTCTCTATTTTGTCCCAGCATCTTTTTTTTCTTTCTCTATTTTTGTTTTCAGCATCTTATTATTATTTCTCTTTTTGTCCCAGCATCTTTTTTTTTTCTTTCTCTATTTTGTTCCAACATCTTTTTTATTCTTTCTCTATTTTGTTCCAGCATCTTATTATTATTTCTCTTTTTTTGTCCCAGCATCTTTTTTTTTCTTTCTCTATTGTGTTCCAGCATCTTATTATTCTTTCTCTATTTTGTCCCAGCATCTCATTATTCTTTCTCTATTTTGTCCCAGCATCTTTTTTTTTCTTTCTCTATTTTGTCCCAGCATCTTATTATTCTTTCTCTCTTTTGTTCCAACATCTTATTATTCTCTCTTAATTTTTCTCCAACATCTTATAATTCTCTCTCTATTTTGTTCCAACATCTTATTATTCTTTCTCTATTTTGTTCCAACATCTTATTTTTTCTTTCTCTATTTTGTTCCAGCATCTTATTATTCTTTCTCTATTTTGTTCCAGCATCTTATTATTCTTTCTCTATTTTGTTTCAGCATCTTATTATTCTTTCTCTATTTTGTTTCAGCATCTTATTATTCTTTCTCTATTTTGTTCCAACATCTTATTTTTCTTTCTCTCTTTTGTTCCAACATCTTATTATTCTTTCTATATTTTGTTTCAGCATCTTATTATTCTTTCTCTATTTTGTTTCAGCATCTTATTATTCTTTCTCTATTTCGTCCCAGCATCTTATTATTCTTTCTCTACAGTATAACCTGCTATAGAGTCCACCTCTATATAAAGTCCACCTGTCTATAGCAACCGGTCTGAAGTATTCTCAATGGATTTTACTATATGATGAACCTCTATATAAAGTCCACCTGTCTAATGTGAATAAAGTCCACCCTTTTCAGTCCCAAATGACTCCAGAACCTGTCTATAAAGTCCACTTCTTTAATATAATTTTTTATTAAATTTTATAATTTCCCAAATTTTTTGCAGTAAATATCAGTTACATTTCTCTGATACTGTGATGTATGAATATTGGCAATAAATAATTTTAATATATATTATTGATCACACTAAATACAATGTAGTAACTTACATAGTTTAAAAATCTACTGTAGTAAAGACTACAGTATCGACTGATATTATGTAAAATTTTGAAGAAAATATATGATGTCATACTTATCATGTCAACAACTGAAGCCATCAGATATAAAGGTAGAAATACCCATTGTTATCTATTATGTTTTATATATAATTGTTTAATTTGTGACAACTTTGCTGCTACTAATAACAACAAAGACACAATAAGTCAAGTGTATATAATATGTAGAGTTCAACCAAATAATCTTTTTCGATGTACAGTTTATCAAATTTAATTAGTTTGGTTTTTCTTAAAATTATTTCTGAATAATCTGTTTTTAAAAATAAAATGAAAAAAAACTTTATTAATGTATATATTAATAAGTTTTTAATAGGTACTGCATTATTTTCACTTTTTAAACTATTTTAAACACTGTATGTTTACTTGTTCATATAGGGGACCCTCTATATAAAGACCACCTGTCTATTAAGTCCACTTTTGCTCAGTCCCCTAGATGGACTTTATACACAGGTTATACTGTATTTTGTTTCAGCATCTTATTATTCTTTCTCTATTTCGTCCCAGCATCTTATTATTCTTTCTCTATTTGTTACAGCATCTTATTATTCTTTCTATATTTTGTTTCAGCATCTTATTTTTCTTTCTCTATTTTGTTTCAGCATCTTATTATTATTTCTCTTTTTTGTCCCAGCATCTTTTTTTTTCTTTCTCTATTTTGTCCCAGCATCTTATTATTCTTTCTCTATTTTGTCCCAGCATCTCATTATTCTTTCTCTATTTTTGTTCCAGCATCTTATTATTATTTCTCTTTTTTGTCCCAGCATCTTTTTTTTTCTTTCTCTATTTTGTCCCAGCATCTTAATCTTCTTTCTCTATTTTGTCCCAGCATCTCATTATTCTTTCTCTTTTTTGTCCCAGCATCTTAATCTTCTTTCTCTATTGTGTTCCAGCATCTTATTATTTTTTCTCTATTTTGTCCCAGCATCTTATTATTCTTTCTTATTTTGTCTCAGCATCTTTTTTTTCTCTATTTTGTTCCAACATCTTATTTTTCTTTCTCTCTTTTGTTCTAACATCTTATTATTCTTTCTCTATGTTTGTTCCAACATCTTTTTTTTTCTTTCTCTATTTTGTTTCAGCATCTTATTTTTCTTTCTCTATTTTGTTCCAAAATCTTATTATCCTCTCTATTTTTTTCCATCATCTTATAATTGTCTCTCTATTTTGCTCAAACATATTATTCTCTCTCAATTTTGCTGCAACATCTTATTATTTATTCTCTATTTTGCTCAAACATCCATCTCTTATTTTCTCAGAGATGGTTTATCAGATTTTTCTTTTTCATAAAAATAATAAAAATTGGGGTGTAGTTATGCTTTTTGCTTTTATTCTTAGGACTAGAGCTCATTTGGTCCATTTCTTGGCCTAATGACAAACCTAATTTAGACCCTACTGGTATTTGTCTGTGGGACATAGCAATGGAATTATCCTATTTCAGTTTACACTTGTTTTTTATTTTATAATTTTCAGATTTAGTTCTACACAGGTTCTATGTGGCTACAGTCTTTGTATTTCAGTTAACACTTGTTAATATTTTATTATTTTCAGATTTGGTTCTGCAACAGGGTTCTATGGTGGGCTACAGTCTCTTATATTTCAGTTAACACTTGTTTTTATTTATATTACAGAATTTGGTTCTACAACAGGTTTTATGTGTGCTACAGTCTTTATCATTTCAGTTAACACTTGTTTTTATTTTATATATTTTCAGATTTGGTTCTACAACAGGTTTTATGTGGCTACAGTCTTTATATTTCAGTTAACACTTGTTTATATTTTATTATTTTCAGATTTGGTTACAACAGGTTCTATGTGGCTACAGTCTTTAAATTTCAGTTAACACTTGTTTTTATTTTTTGATTTGTTTCAACAGGTTCTATGTGGCTACAGTCTTTAAATTTCAGTTAACACTTGTTTTATTTTTTATTTTCAGATTTGGTTTTACAACAGGTTTATGTGGCTACAGTCTTTATATTTCAGTTAAACTTGTATATTTATTTTTCAGATTTGGTTTTACAACAGGTTCTAGTGGCTACAGTCTTTATATTTCAGTTAAACTTGTTTTATTTTTATTTTCAGATTTGGTTTACAACAGGTTCTATGTGGCTACAGTCTTTATTTCAGTTAACACTTGTTTATATTTATTATTTCAGATTTGGTTTTACAACAGGTTCTATGGCTACAGTCTTTATATTTCAGTTAAACTTGTTTATATTTTATATTTTCAGATTTGGTTCTACAACAGGTTCTGGTGGCTACAGTCTTTATTTCAGTAACACTGTTTTTATTTATTATTTTCAGATTTGGTTCTACAACAGGTCTATGTGGCTACAGTCTTTATATTTCAGTTAACACTTGTTATTTTATTATTTCAGATTGGTTCTACAACAGGTTCTATGTGGCTACAGTCTTTATATTTCAGTTAACACTTGTTTTTATTTATTTTTTCAGATTTGGTTCTACAACAGGTTCTATGTGGCTACAGTCTTTATTTCAGTTAACACTTGTTTTATTTTATTTTTTCAGATTTGGTTCTACAACAGGTTTCTATGTGGCTACAGTCTTTATATTTCAGTTAACACTTGTTTTTTTTATTATTTTCAGATTGGTTCTACAACAGGTTCTATGTGGCTACAGTCTTTATATTTCAGTTAAAAACTTGTTTTATTTTATTATTTCAGATTTGGTTCTACAACAGGTTTAATGTGGCTAC
>CM056608.1:10525122-10561210 GCA_029721355.1 Tegillarca granosa
ATTTACAGATTTGGTTCTACAACAGGTTCTATGTGGCTACAGTCTTTATATTTCAGTTAACACTGTTTTATTTTATTATTTTCAGATTTGGTTCTACAACAGGTTCTATGTGGCTACAGTCTTTATATTTCAGTTAACACTTGTTTGTTTTTATTATTTTCAGATTTGGTTCTACAACAGGTTTTATGTGGCTACAGTCTTTAAATTTCAGTTAACACTTGTTTTATTTTATTATTTTCAGATTTGGTTTACTCAACAGGTTCTATTGGCTACAGTCTTTATATTTCAGTTTAAACTTGTGTTTTTATTTTATTATTTACAGATTTGGTTCTACAACAGGTTTAATGTGGCTACAGTCTTATATTTCAGTTAAACACTTGTTTTTATTTTATTATTTTCAGATTTGGTTCTACAACAGGTTCTATGTGGCTACAGTCTTTATATTTCAGTTAAAACTTGTTTTTATTTTATTATTTACAGATTTGGTTCTACAACAGGTTTAATGTGGCTACAGTCTTTATATTTCAGTTAACACTTGTTTATATTTTATTATTTGCAGATTTGGTTCTGCAACAGGTTCTATGTGGCTACAGTCTTTATATTTCAGTTAACACTTGTTTATATTTTATTATTTTCAGATTTGGTTCTACAACAGGTTCTGTGTGGCTACAGTCTTTGTATTTCAGTTAACACTTGTTAATATTTTATTATTTTCAGATTTGGTTTTACAACAGGTTCTATGTGGCTACCAGTCTTTATATTTCAGTTAAAACTGTTTTTATTTTATTCTTTTCAGATTTGGTTCTACAACAGGTTCTATGTGGCTACAGTCTTTAAATTTCAGTTAACACTTGTTTTTATTTTATTGTTTTCAGATTTGGTTCTACAACAGGTTCTATGTGGCTACAGTCTTTATATTTCAGTTAACACTTGTTTTTCATTTGATTAGTTTCAGATTTGGTACTACAACAGGTTCTATGTGGCTACAGTCTTTATATTTCAGTTAACACTTGTTTTTTATTTTATTATTTTCTGATTTGGTTCAATAACAGGTTCTGTGTGGCTACAGTCTTTATATTTCAGTTAATAATTGTTTTTCATTTTATTATTTTCAGATTTGGTTCTACAACAGGTTCTATGTGGCTACTGTCTTTATATTTCAGTTAACACTTTTTTTTTTATTTTATTATTTACAGATTTGGTTCTACAACAGGTTCTATGTGGCTACAGTCTTTATATTTCAGTTAACACTTGTTTTATTTTATTATTTACAGATTTGGTTCTACAACAGGTTCTATGTGGCTACAGTCTTTATATTTTAAACACTTGTTTTTATTTATTATTTTCAGATTTGGTTCTGCAACAGGTTCTATGTGGCTACAGTCTTTATATTTCAGTTAACACTTGTTTTTATTTTATTATTTACAGATTTGGTTCTACAACAGGTTCTATGTGGCTACAGTCTTTATATTTTAAACACTTGTTTTTATTTTATTATTTTCAGATTTGGTTCTGCAACAGGTTCTATGTGGCTACAGTCTTTATATTTCAGTTAACACTTGTTTTTATTTTATTATTTTCAGATTTGGTTCTGCAACAGGTTCTATGTGGCTACAGTCTTTATATTTCAGTTAACAATTGTTTTTCATTTTATTATTTTCAGATTTGGTTCTACAACAGGTTCTATGTGGCTACAGTCTTTATATTTCAGTTTTCTTATTTGTGTTTTTATTTCTCATCCATTATTGGTAAGTTTTTATTCTACTATAAATCACAAAGTTATAGATATATCTTGTTGGTTACCCTAGAAACATAGGTACATACATGTACCTGTATTAAAAAAGTTACACACCATGTATGATGTGACATCACCAACGTGACATTATTGTTAGTGTAAACATTTTCCTCAGCATGCATAGATACAAGTTTATATATAAAAAGGGAGATAATCTGTGTGATTTGTACATTGTCTGTGATTCTACATTGTACATTTAGTATGGGAATAAAAGGATCAATCACCTGTACCAAGTATTATAAAATAAAGAAATCTTGACCATTCATCTATAATTTGGAAGAAAAGAACTTGACTTTTGTTTTAAAGGTTAAGGTCACCCCCCCCCCCCCCTTCTCAATCACAGCCTGGTCTGATGCTTATAGAAACATAAATGATCAAGTGAAAAACAGAAATAAATAGCTAATTCACAATAAATATTAATGTTTGGAATATTTAAGTAATGTAAATTGATAACACATAGGTCAAGTTTGAATTTGAATATTTTAATTCTTGTTAATTCAAGGGTTTCTGAAATTTCTTTACCACATGTTTATGAAAATATAATCAATAAAAAAAACTGTACTGTACTCAGACATGTAAGGGAAGGAAGTTTTGTAAAATAAATTCGGTTTCATCAAACTAAAACACTCTAATTGATGTGATAGATATGGACTTTTTTTATTTATATTTATTTATTTAACTAATCAAGCTTTGATCATGAAAATAAACATAAAAAATAGTTTTTTATATATCAGTTTCATTGTAAATTTTGTTTAAACAGATATTAATAGCAGTGGTATATACAGCCATAAAATATAGAAATGACCCGTCCATTATTGACCATTATGAAGACGGGTATTTTGGGGAAAAGGCAAAACTTGAAATAAGAAGACAAAAGAAGGAAAAGTCAAAAGAAACATGTGATGAGAATGAAGAGTTGGAAAGGGTAAGTTTTATAACTTATAACTGTAGAGAAACATGGTCACCTATCCATGATCTGACCACAGTCCATGTGAACGACCACAATCACAGTTCTGACCACAGTACATGTCTGACCATAATCCATGTCTGACCACAATCACAGATCTGAACACAGTCCATGTCTGACCACAATCCATGTCTGACCACAGTCCATGTCTGACACAATCCATGTCTGACAGCAATCCATGTCTGACCACAATCAAAGATCTTCCCACAATCAAAGATCTGACCACAATCGAAGATCTGACCACAGTTCATGTCCTGACCAAATCCATGTCTGACCACAATCAAAGATCTGACCACAGTCAAAGATCTGACCACAATCGAAGATCTGACCACAGTCCATGTCTGACCACAATCCATGTTTTACCACAGTCCATGTTTGACCACAATCAAAGATCTGACACAGTCAATTTCTGGCCACAATCCATGCCCATAAACTACAAGACTGAGTGTAAATACTAAATACTACACTACATATATCCTTCTGTTTACTACCCCCCCCCCCCTTCCAACTTTCTAGACCAACACTTCCCAGCCTGAAGGCAGAAGGCAGCATAAGTTTGAATTTTATCCTCTTTAAAGATCTTCTCTTCTGCCTCTGGTTTTACATATAAGTGTTACTTATATTGAAGAGATCAGTTTCCATTCTGGGATGGTAGAGGAAATCAGAGTGGTTGAAGATCTACCTGAGTGAGATATATAAATTTAGGCAATGAGAGGCTTTTTGTTTTATTGCAGAACATTTGTTCAACAATGAAATAGTTAAATTACAAATAAATTAACACTAAGCATACAAAAAAAGACCCATATGTATAAAGTGAAACAAAAATTACATGCAACAGACCAGAGTCTGCATGGAGACTGCTGAGTTGTTCTGATTTGATGGATTTTGTCTCAAACATTCAGCAGATCAGTACAAAAATTAATGGTGCATGACAATTGCAGTAAGCTTTATCCACTCAGCCTCATACTATACTCTTTACTCAGTGTTATAGATAATTGTGGTTCCAGGTTATATATCCTAGTCTGTTTTATATAGGGTGTTGCTGCCAGACAGAGGTCTAGTAGATAATTGTGGTTCCAGGTTATATATCCTAGTCTGTTTTATTTAGGGTGTTGCTGCCAGACAGAGGTCTAGATATTTACGCTTTGCCAGACCACCACAAGAAAAACAACTTATTGAAGCTAGAAAAAAAATTATGAAAGAGAAAAAAGCCATGTCTTTGATGAGGTATAACTTTTGTTTAAAAAAAAAAAAAAAAATCCATGTCTTTAATGAGGTACGAACTTCTGTAAAAAAAATATATATATATATATAAATTATATATATATATATATATATATATATATATATATATATATATATATATATATATATATATATATATATGTGTGTGTGTGTGTGTGTGTGTGTGTGTGTGTGTGTGTGTGTGTAAAAGCAATGTCTTTGATGACATATGATTTTCCAAAATGTGCACACATGGCACATCAAAATTTAAAAGTGTTTGTGTTATATATTTCTATGGTATCATAATAATTGTTGAGTAAAATTTGTGCATGTGTAGTTTGAAAAATTTAATTACAGGGAAAATGCACTGAATAAAAAATTAACTTCAATTTCAGCCTTATTTCTTGACATTAATTTTTAAAAAAGTCAAATTTTGATCCCAAAATTAACATTTTGGATTTTTCTGGTTTAATATCTTTTTGATAGTATCATTTTAGTTGACCTGGCTGGCAAATATCTGTTTTGATTAAGAATTTGAAACTGAAAATAACATTATTGTGACATTACAAATATATCATTGTACAAGTAAAGACTATTTTGTCGGTCATTATTTTTTACAACTTTATAAAACTGGACCATTATTTTATGGATTATTTTGACTTTTTATATTGACAGGAACTCACTTGGGTTTGGTATTATGTTAGTACTGCTGATTGTTATGGCTTATGGTAAAGATGTCACTTCTCCGTTTTATCTTAATGAAGCTCTCAGGAACGAGCTGCTGAGGTAAGTTATGGCTTATGGTAAAGATTTCACTTCTCAATTTTATCGTAATGAAGCTCTCAGGAACGAACTGCTTAGGTAAGTAAGGTTCCAGTGAATAATGAAACATTTCTAAATTTCTGCAGAACTAGAACTCTGGGATTTGTTGATGACAGGTTCTTCTGTTACTGTTGTGTAAAAAACCTCACTTATTTCTGATTTTTTTTTTTTCAGAACTGGAATGCCAAAATTTGTGAATATTAGGACTCCTGTTGACTGGTATAATTGGTCTATGAATTCCATGTTAGATGTACTTTACCCTGACTGTCAGACAGGTGAACATTTTACAGCTCGTAAGGAGGTAAAGTTATATAAATAGTAGCTGTAAGTCTGGTCATGTGACCAACATGTTGTTTTGATTCCATCTGGTCTTATTTTGGGTCAAACAACATTATTAAACACTTGATCATGTAACATTGATAGTTGATTTTTGTTGTCTGAAATCATATTGAGCAACAGTATAGCCATTAAACACATATAACAGGTTTTTCCGCCATAATAAGCTTGTAATTAGTGGAATATGTAAAAAACTGCTATCAATAACTGATTCTTTGAAAATCTTCTCTAAACTACTGGGCTAATGGCTGGCTTCAGATTGTGTATTTGACTGCCCTAAACTGGTATCTGTCTGATGGAAGACCTGACTAACCTGCAGTGTCAGGACTAAAATCATACATCTTATATATAAATCTTTAATATTTCAGAAGTATATCTTACATGGCAGCATCCTACTAATTGGAGATATCCACCTGCGACAACTAAAGGTGAATGAGGAGCAATGTACTCCTGAACATTTGATTGGCTTACGGCAACTACCAGTAACCTGCTATTACAGCTACAGTTCATCCAATAAAATGACAGATTCTTTTGGGAAAAACCAAACCTTTAACTTCCAGAGAGAATCTTCATTTTATAGAATATTTGGAAAACATGGAGTTTATGATAATTCTGGATATGTGATAAAGCTTAATACAACAAGGTATGAAATTATATTTAAGAGCTGTTACCTTTATTACATCCCCTCCCCCTCTCTCTATAAAAAGTATTAATATAAAATTTTTTTTTAACCATAATGGACTGGTTATTAGCTCATCTGAGCTATTGCAATCCATCTTCATCCAGCGTGTCGTCCAATTTGTGCGCCATGCACAAACTTTTTACATTTTTATCTTCTCCTCCAAAACCACTGGGCCAAATTTGATGAAACTTGGTAACCATCATGCCTGGGTGAAGCCCTTTCAGATTTACACAAATGAAGGGGTAATGTCCCCTTAGGGCCCCATAAAGGGGGGGGGGAGAGATAAATAGTGAAAACTTTAAAAATCCTCTGAATCTACAAGAGATATACCTTAATCATTTCATTTATATTTACATTACCAATGTTATCGCCTTATATGAATCTAGCCAATGACTGATGTTATCATTTCTCGATGACAACATCGAATCACGCACTAAGTTTAGTAAAAACAGGCCCATTTGAATTGCAACCAATCAGCTTCCTTCTGAGCGCTGATCACTTTATGGCAAATGAATACCATGGAACTGTCTTTTCATTCATAATTTCACAATTTCATTCATAACTTGCAATAAAATGCAGTGTAGCAACACGAGTTGTGCATATGGACAATTATATCGATTAAATACCAATTAGTTAATGTCTATACTTCTGCAACTGCAGCCTGCTGTCATCTCACTTCTTCAGTTCTTGCACAAGTAAACAACCCGTTACCTGATTTTTCGAAAATGACGACATATCTAGGTCAACCATCTCAGTCCGCTGTCGGCGGTGCAAGAAGAACAAAGTAGAATTTACGAAGGAAAAAAAAGTTGTTTCTTATGTAATATTAATGTAAATTAGATACTTTTTCAGAAAGAACGAACAAAGATAAAAAAAAAAAAAACACAATGATTAAAGAAACTACAATTTGCACTATTGAAAAAATGGCTCTTCTGTTTAGTCAGTCAACAATGTGAGTTATCTCGCTTGAAGTATGAAACACTGCCTTCATCAGCAACATATCGGAAATTTACTAAGAAACAAATAAAAAAAATTTTCAGAAACAAATAAAAAAAAATGTAAATATAAGGATTGAATGTCATTTTGAATGTTGTAATTGAGGTATGACAACATTAGACCACGTTCAAGGTAAGTGAATCGCAAAGCGATTCATGTAACTTTGATTCTGATATACATGCCTTACTTTGAACGTGGTCTAATGTTGTCATACGTCAATGACAACATTCAAAATGACATTCAATCCTTAAATAACATCATTAGGTCATCTATTTTCAGATTTGCACAAATGGTAGCCATGGGGCTCAAAATGGGGAAATACTAAGGCACTGACTGGGGAAATTGCTAAAAATTATATATTTGTCACTATATCTTAAAAACTATTAACTTTTTGTTAACTTGAGAAAAACTTTTAAAGTTTCTGTACTTAATATATTGTCTATTGCACTTTGCAAACAATATTCGACATATCGTCAGGTGAGCGTTAAGGCCCATGGGCCTCTTGTTTATAATTGTCTTTTGTATAATAAGAATCTGCTTTAAGATCTGTCTGTTTAAAATTCCAAGGGAAGAGGTGAGTTAAGAACAACAAGGTAAGGTTGGTACAATTCTGACCATGACTAGGTAAGATGTGATACAATTCTGACCATGACAAGGTAAGGTTGATACAATTCTAACCATGACTAGGTAAGGTTGATACAATTCTGACCATGACAAGGTAAGGTTGATACAATTCTGACCATGACAAGGTAAGGTTGATACAATTCTGACCATGAAAGGTAAGGTTGATACAATTCTGACCATGACTAGGTAAGGTTGATACATTCTGAACATGACTAGGTAAGGTTGATACAAATCTGACCATGACAAGGTAAAGTTGATGCAATTTTGACTATGACTAGTAAGGTTGATACAATTCTGACCATGACAAGGTAAGGTTGATACAATTCTAACCACAACAAGGTAAGGTTGTTTCAATTCTGACCATGACTAGGTAAGATGTGATACAATTCTGACCATTTCAAGGTAAGGTTGATACAATTCTGACCATGACTAGGTCAGATGTGATACCATTCTGACCATGACTAGGTAAGGTTGATACATTCTGACCATGACTTGGAAAGGTTGATACAATTCTGACCATGAAAAGGTAAGGTTGATACAATTCTAACCATGACTAGGTAAGGTTGATACAATTCTGACCATGACAAGGTAAGGTTGGTACAATTCTGACCATGACTAGGTAAAATTTGATACAATTCTGACCATTACAAGGTAAGGTTGGTACAATTCTGACCATGACTAGGTAAAATTTGATACAATTCTGACCATTACTAGGTAAGGTTAATACAATTCTGGCCATGACTAGGTCAGATGTGATACCATTCTGACCATGACTAGGTAAGGTTGATACATTCTGACCATGACAAAGTAAGGTTGATATAATTTTGACCATGACAAGGTAAGGTTGATACAATTCTGAACATGACAAGGTAAGGTTGATATAATACTGACCTTGACAAGGTTAGGTTGATACAATTCTGGCCATGACTAGGTAAGGTTAATACAATTCTGTTCATGACTAGGTAAGGTTGATACAATTCTGACCATGACTAGGTAAGGTTGATAAAATTCTGTCCATGACAAAGTAAGGTTGGAACAATTCTGACCATGACAAGGCAAGATTGATAAAATTCTGACCATTACTAGGTAGGGTTGTTACAATTTTGACCATGACTAGGTAGGCTTGGTACAATTCTGACCCCGACTGAGAAAGATGGATGCAGTTTATACCAGTGAGTTTAATAATTCTGACAAGGTTATTTTGATGCAAACCAGATCAAGTAAGACCAATGTAATTTTGACCAATAAAGATTGTTGCAGTTCAAATTAAGTAAGGGTTGATGCAACAGGTACTAGTCCAATGCAATTCAGACCAGGTACAGTTGATGCAATTCAGACCAGGTATGTTTGATGCAATTCAGACCAGGTACAGTTGATGCAATTCAAAACAGAAAATTAAATTTATTGTGTCTCTTACAATAAATATTTTGTGAATATAAAATAATATATTAGGGAAAACAACTAGAACATTACACAGCAATTATGAATTGGCTGATTTTAAATAACTTCACCTTCTTTACAGTTTACAAAGCAAATATCTTTATTTTTAGGTCAGAAGCACTCTTACAGCTTCAGAGTTTAAAACAAGATGTCTGGATTGACAGAAAATCTCGGGCAATTATTATAGAATTTACCACCTACAGTGCACCAACAAATCTCTTTTCGTCTGTCGTGTTACTGCTAGAACTGCCACCAACAGGTGGTGCTTTTCCTGATCACAGGATAATGTCGACCTATGTCTACAGATATGTTACAAGATGGGATAATATTATATTAGCTTGTGAGGTAAGTTTTATCTAAATACTTTATTAATGTGTAGCAGGTAAATTAAAAAATATATTGGGTGGGTGGGTGGCTGTAATAATGTTTTTCAAGATTGTTTTATTAGCTCACCTGGCTGAAAGGTCATGTGAGCTTATGGCATGGCGCGGCGTGTGTATGTGCGTGTGCGTGCTTGCGTGTGTGCGTGCGTCGTTAACACCTATTTTCGACTCCTCCTCCAAAACTGCTGGACAGATTTCAATGATACTTGGTCAGAAGCATATATGGGCCGGTGCAATTCAGATTTGTTCATGGCGTTGCCATGGCTACTAAAACTAGGTCAAGGTGACCTAGGGGTCCAAAAATCTTAAAAAATCTTCTTCTCCAAAATCGATGACGGAAGAAAAAATCTGATGTGATGTTTGGCTTCTCTAGGGTCTTAAGCCTTTAGTTTTTTCATTTCATGAAATTTGGTCGCAATATGGGTTACACGTTTTTGCGTTTAATTTTAAAAATTTCGTAAAATGGCTTCAAATTGTTATAACTTGACTATTTGAACAGATAATGACATGGGGTTTTCAGTTTTGACTTTTTCTTGAAATGACCTTTAAATGTGGGTCAAGGTCACAAATCAAGGTCATGACCTAATTTGTGATTTATGCAGTTTTAGGCAATTTTCTTGCAAATATTAAGAGATACATGACATCCAATCATTGTTAAAATGTTCAGCATGACAAAATTTAAAAAGGTACCAAGTTTCGTAACTATATGATAATCCATGTTGGAGTTGTTGCCCCTGAAATGTTATTTTTGGCTTTTAAATACCAATATTGTGCATAAGCTTGAAAACTATAATCTTTTTGTATAGGCATGAATATTAGAATATTGTAGGTATTGTGACAATGATCATTTTGATATATGGTTCAAGGTCATATGATCAAAGGTCAAGGTCACAGACGCAGAAGAAGACATAAATTGCTAATTATCTTGAAAACAATTAACTTTTTGTATAGGCTTGTATATTAGAAAATTGTAGGAATTGATATGGCGATCATTTTGCTATATGGTTCAAGGTCATATGTTCAAAGGTCAAGGTCACAGCTGCAAAATAAGACTTAAATTGCTAATTATCTTGAAAACTGTTAACTTTTTGTATAGGCATGTATATTAGAATATTGTAGATATTGTGACAACGATCATTTTGATATATGGTTCAAGGTCATATTTTCAAAGGTCAAGGTCACAGCTGCAAAAGAAGACATAAATTGCTAATTATCTTGAAAACTGTGAACTTTTTGTATAGGCATGTATATTAAAATATTGTGCAATTGATATGGTGATCATTTTGATATATGGTTCACGGTCATATGTTTAAAGGTCAAGGTCACAGCTGCAAAAGAAGACTTAAATTGCTAATTATCTTGAAAACTATTAACTTTTTGTATAGGCATTTATATTAAAATATTGTGCAATTGATATGGTGATCATTTTGATATATGGTTCACGGTCATATGTTTAAAGGTCAAGGTCACAGCTGCAAAAGAAGACATAAATTGCTAATTATCTTGAAAACTATTAACTTTTTGTATAGGCATTTATATTAGAATATGTAGGAATTGATATGGTGATCATTTTGATAAATGGTTCAAGGTCATATGTTCATAGGTCAAGGTCACAGCTGCAAAATAAGACTTAAATTATCTTGAAAACTGTTAACTTTTTTGTATAGGCCTTTATATTAGAATATTGTAGGTATTGCAGCAATGATCATTTTGATATATGGTTCAAGGTCATGTGTTCAAAGGTGAAGGTCACAGCTGCAAAAGAAGACATAAATTGCTTATTATCTTGAAAACTTTAACTTTTTGTATAGGCATGTACATTAGAATATTGTAGGTATTGACATGGTGATCATATATGGTTCAAGGTCATATGTTCAAAGGTCAAGGACATAGCTGTATAAGTATACTTAAATTTGTTAATTATTTGGAAATTATTCATTGCATTACAGTAACTTCATGCATATTATATATGCTACTTATCAATGAAATGTGACTGGATATATTTCTGATTAAGTTTTGTGGGAGTTCTTAACCTGAGAAAACTTGTAAAGTTTCTGTACCTAATATATTGTCTTTTGCGCTTTGCAAACAATTTTGGACGTATCCTCAGGTGAGCGTTAAGGCCCATGTGCCTCTTGTTTAAATTAAGGCAGAAATTTATGGATTTGTAGAGGAAACTAAAGATGAAGTACTTGATGTAACCAGCAGACTTTCAGAAAATGAGCTGTCGAACCTTTTCACATTATGATTGGTGTCCATGTTGGAAATCAAGCTAAACCATTTATATAGCTCTGCATGCAAAATTTGCCTTGTTAAGGAATTTTTTATAGAATTAGGACCTGCCACTTTTTCAACATCATAAAAAAAACACATATCACATTGTTTTACATATCAAAGTGCCTCTCATCACCTAGGTTTTGAATCTTACTCGAGCAGAACCTAGTGTAAGTTTGCTTGCTGAATGTCGGTGATTTTCTAAGGTCACTCTTATTTCCTCTACCATGTCAAAGCTGGCCGATCTCAATATAAGTTATTTAATCTTGTCGATATAAAAACATTATTACACAACTCAACTCAGGATCAACTGAACAATATCATGTCTAACAATTAACTCAACTCAACTCAGGATCAACTGAACAATAATCAGTGTCTAACAATTGACTCAACTCAACTCAGGATCAACTGAACAATAACCATTGTCAAACAATTAACTCAACTCAACTCAACTCAGGAGTAACTGAACAATAACCAATGTCTAACAAATAACTCAACTCAACTCAGGAGTAACTGAACAATAACCAATGTCTAACAATTAACTCAACTCAACTCAGGAGTAACTGAACAATAACCAATGTCTAACAATTAACTCAACTCAGAAGTAACTGAACAATAACCAATGTCTAACAATTAACTCAACTCAGGAGTAACTGAACAATAACCAATGTCTAACTTCCCTAGATCACTATCAAAGTATGGTTTACGAGTTTTAGTCACTGATATGTTTGATACTCTTACAGTGTAATAGCTTTTATCTCAGTACACATGTACTTACACATGTTGTCACAATAAATAACCTGTTATTATGCGAGAACATAAACTATGATTAATGCTAAAATGTCAATATTGATGATTTGTTTTTAAAAACTACAGTTACAATCCCTACAGATGTAGTTATTCCCCAAGCATCCATTAGACCCAGACTTGCGAGTATTAGTTTACCAAGATGGTAAATGACAATACTTACTAAATATATGTAATAATAACTGTTAAAATGATCACATTGTAAATAGGGATTTCTATTTAGAATTTCTCAAGATTTATATGTGCTTTCAAAAATATATGTAAGTACATTTGTACTTGAATTAGGTTAAGTTGCATTTTGCCCCAAATGTCGTTCCAAGATTTAAAGATGAAAATACTGAAAACTGGTTTTTCAGCAATTATTCAATTACTGTTAAATAAAAATTACCTTCAAAATCACATCTCAGCAAGTGTTAAGCCACACTGAAAATAATACTGACATTAAAATTCAAACACCCATTTTGACACTAAAAAATACTGACCTTCAGATTTACACACTTATGTCCACTTTGATCAGTTATTATTATACATCATGCATCAAATATTATTATTACACATCATACATCAGTTTTTATTACACATCACAGATCAGTTATTTTTACACATCACAGATCAATTATTATTACACATCATACATCAGTTTTTATTACACATCACAGATCAATTATAATCACACATCACAGATCAGTTATTATTATTACACATCACAAATCAGTTATTTTTATTACACATAACAAATCAGTTATTTTTATTACACATCACAAATCAGTTATTATTATTACACATCACAGTTCAGTTTTTTTTATTACACATCACAAATCAGTTATTTTTATTACACATCACAGTTCAGTTATTTTTATTACACATCACAGATCAGTTATTTTTATCACACATCACAGATCAGTTATTTTTATTACATATCACAGATCAGGTATTATTATTACACATCACAAATCAGTTATTATTATCACACATCACAGATCAGTTATTATTATTACACATCACAGATCAGTTATTATTATTACACATCACAAATAAGTTATTTTTATCACACATCACAAATCAGTTATTTTTATTACACATCACAGATCAGTTATTTTTATTACACATCACAAATTAGTTATTTTTATTACACATCACAAATCAGTTATTTTTATTACACATCACAGATCAGTTATTTTTATTACACATCACAAATCAGTTATTTTTATCACACATCACAGATAAGTTATTTTTATTACACATCACAGATCAGTTATTATTACACATCACAAATCAGTTATTTTTATTACACATCACAAATCAGTTATTATTATTACACATCACAGATCAGTTATTATCATTACACATCACAGATCAGTTATTATTATTACACATCACAGATCAGTTATTTTTATTACACATCACAGATCAGTTATTATTACACATCACAGATCAGTTATAATTACACATCACAGATCAATTATTTTTATTACACATCACAGATCAGTTATTTTTATTACACATCACAGATCAATCATTATTACACATCACAAATCAGTTATTATTATTACACATCACAGATCAGTTATTTTTATTACACATCACAGATCAGTTATTATTATTACACATCAAAGATCAGTTATTTTTATTACACATTAAAGATCAGTTATTTTTATTACACATCACAGATCAGTTATTTTTATTACACATCAAAGATCAGTTATTTTTATTACACATCACAGATCAGTTATTTCTATTACACATCAAAGATCAGTTATTTTTATTACACATCACAGATCAGTTATTTTTATAACACATCACAGATCAGTTATTTTTATTACACATCAAAGATCAGTTATTTTTATTACACATCACAGATCAGTTATTTTTATTACACATCACAGATCAATTATTATTACACATCACAGATCAGTCATTATTTTTACACATCACAGATCAATCATTATTACACACCACAGATCAGTTATTTTTATTACACAGATCAGTTATTTTTATTACACATCACAGATCAGTTATTTTTATTACACATCAAAGATCAGTTATTTTTATTACACATCACAGATCAGTTATTTTTATTACACATCACAGATCAGTTATTATTACACATCACAGATCAGTTATTATTAAACATCACAGATCAGTTATTATTACACATCAAAGCTCAGTTATTTTTACACATCACAGATCAGTTATTTTTATTACACATCACAAATTAGTTATTTTTATTACACATCACAAATCAGTTATTTTTATTACACATCACAGATCAGTTATTTTTATTACACATCATAAATCAGTTATTATTATGACACATCACACATACATTAATTACATTATTACACATCACAGATCAATTATTATTACACATCACAGATCAGTTATTTTTATTACACATCACAGATCAGTTATTTTTATAACACATCACTGTTCAGTTATTTTATTACACATCACAGATCAGTTATTTTTATTACATATCACAGATCAGTTATTTTTATTACACATCACAAATCAGTTATTTTTATTACACATCACAGATCAGTTATTATTACACATCACAGATCAGATATAATTACACATCACAGATCAGTTATTTTTATCACACATCACAGTTCAGTTATTTTTATTACACATCACAGTTCAGTTATTTTTATTACACATCACAGTTCAGTTATTTTTATTACACATCACAGATCAGTTATTATTACACATCACAGATCAGTTTTTATTACACATCACAGATCAGTTATTATCACACATCACAGATCAGTAATTTTTATTACACATCACAGATCAGTTATTATTACACAACACAGATCAGTTATTTTTATTACACATCACAGATCAGTTATTTTTATTACACATCACAGATCAGTTATTTTTATTACACATCACAAATTAGGTATTTTTATTACACATCAAAGATCAGTTATTTTTATTACACATCACAGATCAGTTATTTTTATTACATATCACAGATCAGTTATTTTTATTACACATCACAGATCAGTTATTATTATTACACATCACAGATCAGTTATTTTTATTACACATCACAGATCAGTTATTTTTATTACACATCACAGATCAGTTATTATTACACATCACAGAACAGTTATTATTTTTACACATCACAGATCAGTTATAATTACACATCACAGATCAGTTATAATTACACATCACAGATCAGTTATTTTTATTACACATCACAAATTAGTTATTTTTATTACACATCACAAATCAGTTATTTTTATTACACATCAGTTATTTTTATTACACATCATAAATCAGTTATTATTATGACACATCACACATACATTAATTACATTATTACACATCACAGATCAATTATTATTACACATCACAGATCAGTTATTTTTATTACACATCACAGATCAGTTATTTTTATAACACATCACTGTTCAGTTATTTTTATTACACATCACAGATCAGTTATTTTTATTACATATCACAGATCAGTTATTTTTATTACACATCACAAATCAGTTATTTTTATTACACATCACAGATCAGTTATTATTACACATCACAGATCAGTTATAATTACACATCACAGATCAGTTATTTTTATTACACATCACAGTTCAGTTATTTTTATTACACATCACAGTTCAGTTATTTTTATTACACATCACAGTTCAGTTATTTTTATTACACATCACAGATCAGTTATTATTACGCATCACAGATCAGTTATTATTACACATCACAGATCAGTTATTATCACACATCACAGATCAGTTATTTTTATTACACATCACAGATCAGTTATTATTACACAACACAGATCAGTTATTTTTATTACACATCACAGATCAGTTATTTTTATTACACATCACAGATCAGTTATTTTTATTACACATCACAAATTAGGTATTTTTATTACACATCAAAGATCAGTTATTTTTATTACACATCACAGATCAGTTATTTTTATTACATATCACAGATCAGTTATTTTTATTACACATCACAGATCAGTTATTATTATTACACATCACAAATCAGTTATTTTTATTACACATCACAAATCAGTTATTTTTATTACACATCACAAATCAGTTATTTTTATTACACATCACAAATCAGTTATTTTTATTACACATCACAAATCAGTTAATTTTATTACACATCACAAATCAGTTATCTTTATTTCACATCACAGATCAGTTTTTTTTATTACATATCACAGATCAGTTATTTTTATTACACATCACAGATCAGTTATTATTACACAACACAGATCAGTTATTATTAAACATCACAGATCAGTTATTATTACACATCACAGATCAGTTATTATTACACATCACAGATCAGTTATTTTTATTACACATCACAAATCAGTTATTTTTATTACATATCACAGATCAGTTATTTTTATTACACATCACAGATCAGTTATTTTTATTACACATCACAGATCAGGTATTTTTTTTACACATCACAAATCAGTTATTATCACACAACACAGATCAGTTATTATTACAAATCACAGGTTAGTTATAGTTACACATCATACATCAATTATTATTACATGTATTACACATCACAGGTCAGTTATAATAATTACACATCACAGATCAGTTATTATTACACATACTTCAGTTATTATTATCACACATCACACATAAATTAATTACTATTATAACATGTCACAGAACAGTTATTATTACACATTAAACATCAGTTATCATTATTACACATCACAGACGAGTTATTATTACACATTACAGATCAGGAATTGATACACATCACACCAGTTACCACTATTACACATCACAGATCGGTTTTTACAAATCACAGACAAGTTATTATTACACCTCATTATTATTATGCATTACAAATCAGTTACTATTACACTTTTAATAAATTACAGTTAATCTTCATCATTCTGACTGTCTACAAACTGAAAAATGAACTTTGTGACATGATAAAGTTACGGGAGTCATATTTCCACAATGCTTGGAATATTGTTGAAGTAAGTAATATTTATATAATTGTTTTATGTTCAGTAACTTAGTGAATTTATGCCTTAGGATCCCATAATCAGAAAAATTGTAATTCTTGGAACACTGTGAATCTGTTACAATTGTCTGTAATATATATTTTAGGTAACTTTGGGAACATTATCTATCTGTTACATTGCCTGTTTTGTATATTTAAGGTAATTTTGGGAACACTTTCTATCAGTCACATTGCCTGTTATGTATATTTTAGGTAATTTTGGGAATACTCTCTATATGATACATTGCCTGTTATGTGTATTTTAGGTAATTTTGGGAACACTATCTATCTGTTACATTGCCTTTTAAGTATATTTTAGGTAATTTTGGAAACACTGTTTATATGTTACATTGCATGTTATGTATATTTTAAGTAATTCTGGGAACACTATCTATCTGTTACATTGCCTGTTATGTATATGATTTAAGTAATTTTGGGAACACTCTCTATATGTTACATTGCCTGTTATGGATATTTTAAGTAATTTTGGGAACAATATCTGTTACATTGCCTGTTACGTATATAATTTAAGTAATTTTGGGGACACTATCTATCTGTTACATTACCTGTTAATGTATATAATTTAAGTAATTTTGGGAACACGATCTATCGGTTACATTGCCTGTAATGTATATTTTAAGTAATTTTGGGAACACTGTCTATATGTTAAATTGCCTGTTATGTATATTTTAAGTAATTTTGGGAACACCATCTATCTGTAACATTGCCTGTGATGTTTATTTTAGGTAATTTTGGGAACACTGTCAATATGTTACATTGCCTGTTATGTGTACAGATTTGTATTGGTTTCGGATACAGTAGAAAGTCTTCGAAGAACTTATCATGAAGAATTTGTAGATATTTCTTTGCTGACAGTTTGGGATGAGGTAAGTGTACAGTAATTATATAGATATGTGACAGTGGTAAGTAGCTGTTCCAAAAGTAATGAACATTCAACAAGGTTTACCGGTATTTAAATCTGAAATCACAAGCTATCTGTCATCACATTTACAGATACTAATAATGTGTCACTATTTGTGTAATCATATTACCTCTGGCTTTATTATGACATATCCATCCATAGCCACCAGGCCTCATTTTCACAATCATTCACTCAACTGAGTGTACACTCAACTCAAATATTTCCATTTTACTCTCATCCATATTTTGAAAATTTTAAGTTTTATGAGACAATGTTTGGTTAAGTTTAATAAATCTATATCAAACAATTTAAATATAAAATTAGATATAAAATTTTAACTGTGTAATGTTCTAAAGATTGACACTGAAGTATTCCTGAATTTGAGTTGAGTGTACACTCAGCTGAGTGAATGATAGTGAAACTGGGACATAGGCAATTCATAGTTCTCCTGGTACACATACTATATACTTGTATGTATACATATAAATATATATATTGTATCATTGTTGCAGAGTGTTTTGACCTAAATTCTTTATCGTGAAATTAAGTGTTTGATGGCTAAAGAGAAATAACTCCTGTAAACATTTGTCGATAATAGCTTCTTAATCAAGCTGTTTCTTTACACAATTGATGTCATCAGATTTTATAGTTCAAAATTTATTAAGAAAATTGCAAGATTTTTTTGTTCAATGTTTCAGTTTGCAAAAATCATAATGTTTTAATTTTTTTTACATTTATCTTTTCTTTTTTACAGATTTTAAGAGCGCAAATAGGTTTTATCCTGTTTCTGACCGTTGTCAAGTCCCTACGGTTGCTAAGATACCATAAACTATTTGCCTTATTTGGTAATGTATATAGAAGAGTTCATCGAGAGATCCTCATTTTATCAGTAAGTTGGTTAATGTGATATGTATGTATGATACCTATTGTTTTTACCAAAATCGGAAACAATTTTCATTTCTCATGGAAATATTACAGATGATTTCATATATCTAAAAACATATATATTTAAACTCTGAAGACCCACCCAGATTTTACATTGATTCTGCATAGAGGAAAAGTAAGTTTCAACAATTGTTGCTTTGTACAGTCTAGTTGTAATTTTAGAGTAAAACAAGAGCACAAAAATATAGATTTAGGCTATCAAAAACTTGGAGCAAAGATTTTGATAAAGGTTTTGCAGATGATTTGATTGAATAGAACATCATTCTATTTTTCTTAAAACTATGTGACACAATAAGATTATAACACAAATTTATGTATACAACCCCCCCCCAACCACCACCACCACCACCACACACCTCTACCACCACCACCACCACCAATTTCAACACCAATACCACCATCACCACCTTCACCACCATCGATATCAATACCTTTACCACCACCACTATCATCACCACTTCCAATACCTCATTACTACCACAACCAACACCACTTCCAACACTTACTACCACAACCAACACCAACACTTACTACCACAACCACCACAAACACTTACTACCACAACCACCACAACACTTACTACCACAACCACCACCAACATCACCTTCACCACTATCATCACCAACAACAATACAACCTCTACCACTGCCGAAACCAACACCATCACCACTACTAATACCACCACCAATTTTATTATTCTTATGTCCTCAAAAAATATTACTGTCGTAAAAAATTTAAGCATGTATAAATATTATGCAATAAGAGAAAGATCTACAAATACTGTCATTTAGAAATCTGTATTTAGTGTATATTATTTTCACATCTTGTCATTTTTAACGCCGTTGATTGTAACTTATTGTGATATGGGCCTGAGGCCTTTAGTTAATAAACATATATATATATATATATATATATATATATATATATATATATATATATATATATATATATATATAACATACCACCACCATATGGGCCTGAGGCCTTTAGTTAATAAACATATATATATATAACATACCACCACCATCAACAATACAACCTTTACTACTGCTGGATCCAACATCATCACCACTACCAACATCTTTTCACCACCACCACCAACACCACTTCAAACACACACTACCACATCTATCACCAACTTCACCTCCACAACCACCACCAACATCTGCTCCCTACCACCACCAAAATCATCAATACAACCTCTTCCACTGCCAAAACCAACAAAACCATCACCACTATCAGCACCTTGTCACCACCACCAACACCACTTCAAACACTCACTACCACATCCACCACCAACATCACCTCCACCAACCAGCACCAATATCACCTCCACTTCCAACACCAACAATATAACCTCATCCACTGCCAAAACCAACAAAACCATCACCACTATCAACACCTTGTCACCACCACCAACACCACTTCAAACACTCACTACCACATCCACCACCAACATCATCTCCACAACCAGCACCAATATCACCTCCACTTCCAACACCAACAATATAACCTCATCCACTGCCAAAACCGACAAAACCATCACAACTACCAACACCACCACAACCACCATCACATTTTTGTTAATATAAAACTTATATTACATTATATATGATATAATTATTTTACAGGCCCTGTTTATGGTTTTACTACTGGGCTTTTCTGGTCTTGGCTATGCCTTGTTTGGGACACTGTGTTGGAGTTTTAAGGATTTTGGAAGTGGCCTACTGACCATGACGGCTTTGATGACCAGGAACTATAGTCACATGGAGATAGAACCATCACTTCCTTACATGGCTAGATTATTTGTCTTCTGTTTCTGTGTGTTTGTTACAGGTCTCTTAACTTGCTATGTAAGTAAAAACTTAATGAAAATAATAATAATAATATGATGATGATGATGATGACGGCAGTGATAATAATGATGATGATGATTGGAATGATGATGATGATGATGATGACTTAATATCACATTTTCAATTTTTTCATATTTTGACAATGCTTGCTGTATTCTTTTCTTTTAATTTAATTTTTGTGATGTAAAAATTAACTCTTGTATTACTAAATAAAGACTAGTATTCAATGTAATTTTATTTTATTTTTTTTTATTTATTTATTTATTTATTTATTTTGTAATAACAAATGTAGCTTATAAAAGAACTTTAAAATATTAACATGATACAGGGGTTGCCAAATCTTAACATGACAATTAAAGGGAGATAACTTTTGATGCTACATTCGTTCACTTTGAAATTCTTTGTTTTCAATAATTTTTTTTTTTTTTTTTCATTTCTTGTCTTCAATAAAAGTAATGAATTTATTTGACCTGTCAATATGATTGATAACCCCACTTTTAAAATAAAAGCTTTAAATAAAGCTCAGTGATAATACATTAATCTATAATTTGCAAATTTCCAACATTTATTACATTAATTCTTTATTTTGTTGACATTTTAGGTTGTTGCTATTTTGTCATTCCGATTTAAGATCTTTAAACATAAACAGACAGATATTTTAGCGATGCCTGCCAGAGAAGCCATTTTGTTTTACTATGAGGAGTTTCTTGTTTGGACAGGGATTAAGCCTGTAGAACCATTGGAAGAACCAGAAAATGTCCTTCCTCCAGTATGTTATTTTATCCTTTCATAATTTAAAAAAAATTACACATGTAGGAATCACTCTGCCTGTCCATCTATAATCAATCATCTTTGTCCATCTGTGTAATTTTGTCAATAACTCATTGCCTCTGAAGAGGAATCTCATGAAAATTCAAACAGAAGATCTCAAAGGTCATAGATGTTTCTTGACCTTGAACCAAGGTCATATAAAGGTCAAGGTTACAATTACTGAGTCAGGGGTATAAGTCCTTTTTAAACATTCGTAGTTCTATAATTTTACTATTATTTAAAAAAAGGTATATCAGTGTAGACTTATTAGGAAAGGATAAAAATCTACTCTGGCATAAGTTTGAGGAGTCTTTACCATCTTTAATTAGATGGGTAATACATATAAAGAAGATCTTGCATTCGTGTTTATGTAATATTGAATTTATCAAAGGAGTTGAATAATTTTTATGCAACGAGCCTTGTTCTATTTATTATATAATCCCATAAAAACGGCTTTTTCACAGATTTAAAATGTGTCTTCTCATTATAAAAAACAGCTGATTGACCAAAACACAACAAGTTTATGTTACCGTGTACATGCGCCAAAAGTAATCCTGCTGAAATATTAAAAGTAAACAATAGTCTGTCCGCAGGATACAAAAACAAAACAGACATTTTCAATTTAGATACAATATATTTCCTTTTTAGAAAAAAGTACAAAAGTATCAGCTTAAATTATGAATCAAAAAACATTGTGTCACTGTGATCTGTCACTCTGGAATGTCAACAACCTGGACAAGGATTTACAGACACGTGTTACTTGGAATCGCTATCCATGATTATTCTGGCCCGTTTTTTAGGAAATGGTGAATTGTTTTGATAAATATGTATTTGAATGTTTCCTCCGGTGACTGTTCCTGCAAAAATGCTTTGGAATCCGCCGTGTAAATAACCGTGCGTAGTGCATAAGGTTATAACCTAATTCACATGCTTTTATGACATCATACCCATTCAATACGATTTTTATTGTATGACCGTATTACATGGATTATTGAGTAGATTATATAATAAAATTGCTTATATCATTAGTACTGTAAAAATAAAAGGTCTTCAAAAAAGTATTTACAGTATAATTCAGATGATCAGCCTTTGTAGTTCTTATTTAAGGATTAGAAGTGTAGCATAATGTAATTGTGTTCTACGTCTCAATCAAGATTTTTCACATATATTGAGGTGCATGGTCAGTTCTAAAATGGTGTAGACAAACAGAGGGATTTTTTAAAGAAAAAAAAGTCAACCTGCAAGTGAAATTATATACATTTGTGTTTTAAAACTCTCACACTAGGGTATGTCAGTGGGACAGGAACCGGTTGTTTCCAACAGCATTTATTCTATATCAAAATGAAACATTAACACACATTTGGCTGAGGAATTTACAGTATACTATCCTAATTCTTATCTTATATGTGGTTTTATTTCGCAGGAATTTACAATGGCAGAAATAGAATACCAGGTGGACGAATTGTTTTTCCGTATTAATGCCTTGTCAGGATCTCACAGCTTGCCAGAGAAGCCGACAGAATATCTAACTGACTCAGATGGTGTGTACGGAGTGTTTGATGATGGAATATCTAGTGGTGGATCTGAGGTTTGTATTATATCACATTATAACTAGATTGGGGGAATCTTTCTAAGTGACCTTGCACAGGGTCACAGAGTTTGCTGAATCTTTCTAAGTGACCTTGCACAGGTTCACAGAATTTGCTGATTCTTTCTAAGTGACCTTGCACAGGGTCACAGAGTTTGCTGAATCTTTCTAAGTGACCTTGCACAGGGTTACAGAGTTTGCTGAATCTTTCTAAGTGACCTTGCACAGGGTCACAAAGTTTACTGAATCTTTCTAAGTGACCTTGCACAGGGTCACAGAGTTTGCTGAATCTTTCTGAGTGACCTTGCACAGGGTCACAGAGTTTGCCGAACCTTTCTAAGTGACCTTGCACAGGGTCACAGAGTTTGCTGAATCTTTCTAAGTGACCTTGCACAGGGTCAAAGAGTTTGCTGAGTAAGCCAGGTGAATCTCTCAGGCATAGTTAGGTATTTGATGGTGGAATATCAATGTTAGGGTCTGATGTTTATTTTATATTACAATGGTAAGAAAAACACAGATTATCTCTCTGCAGCCTTTACCACTGCGGTAGCTTAGTTGGTAGAGT
Source organism: Tegillarca granosa (assembly GCA_029721355.1). Classification (NCBI taxonomy): domain Eukaryota; kingdom Metazoa; phylum Mollusca; class Bivalvia; order Arcoida; family Arcidae; genus Tegillarca; species Tegillarca granosa. The sequence goes on from CM056608.1 coordinate 10,549,187, forward strand.
GCTCACTCCGTAAGTGGAAGGTCGTGGGTTTGAACCCCGGCCAGGTCTGACCCAAGACTTGAAAGCGGGTAGTGACTGTTCTTTCGTCAAGCACTCGGCATTATGACATAAAAGTCATGGTTCTTTCGCATGGGAACTTAAAATAAACAAGGTCCCGTGTCATGCCAGGCATGGTACGATAAAGAACCCTGCTGTATAATGCCATCAGCGCAACGCACAGGCAAAATTTCTGCACTTTCGCATATAGCTGGCGACGTCTCAATATAAGTGAAATATTCTTGACTGGAACATTAAATACCATTACTCACTCACTCTGTGCAGCCATTTCTCCACGTATAACATCAAAATTGAGAAATGTAGAGCAGTCACTTGACTTCACTCCAGATAAGGTCCTTACCATATCTTCTACACTGAAATGTGACTGAAAGTCCTACATATTTTTAATTAATTTTATTGTGATTTTGATGACATCAGGTACATTTAGCAGATGAGGAGAGATTAGAACATAGAGTACAGAAAATAGAAGACAATCTTTGTTCACAGGAGCCATACCTCGCGCAGCTGTTACAGTTAGATAGTATCGGAGCCAATCTGTTGTCTCAGGAGAGGGAAAAACAATTGAGGTAGACTTGTATATAACATTTTTACCAACTAGCTCAACACCTCCAATAAATCTTAAGTTTGTAAACTATTCTTATCATATTATCACTTGTATTGTTATAATCTAGTAAACATTTTATAATCCAAGACACATTGTAACAAGGTATTCGGTCTGTATTCCAATTCATTGTCCAAACGTGTGTCCATCTGTCAGTATGACTGTTTTCATTGTCCAGACACATGTGTACATCTGATTTTCAGTGGTATTTTCTAGATGATCACTGAGAAAGTATCAAAGATTTTTTTAAACTTAGCACAATTATTTAGTGATATTAAAAAAAATTGAATTGTCAGCACAATCACATTCTTGGTTAAAAAACAAAGGTCTACCATGTTTAAGAAATTAACCTTCCTTTATATCTTGAACTAAAGGGTAGGGACGTAAATAATTGAAGTTTTACATAAAGCATTGAAACATGGTGTCCTGTCAAGTTTTTGACCTTGCCTCAATGCAAAAAACTTTGTTTTTCCTTGTAATTAAAGTAAATCTATCTGTTCTTCAGATCCCATTTAGAACTTGAGATATTCCGCCAGCTACAAATGCAGAGACAGGATGTGTTACCAGGGCAACAACCATCTGCTGAAGCATCATCTAAGGGAAATACTTCTAAAGTCAAACCAAGTACTTCCTTGCCAGACAAAGACCCGAGCCAGCCTCATAATCGGAAAACTAAAGAGGACATAAAACACACTTCAGGTCACAGAGGTTTGTAATTATACTGCAGATTGATTTGTTATAAATAATTTTATATCATTCTTATTCAAATATGTGATAAAAATTTATAAATGATAAACATGTACTTGAAAAAACCAAAATAAGAAAGAACACAATACACAACTGTATGATATAAACGACTAAAGAAAAAACACATGGAACTCTCGACTTATGATGATTACTAGAAAATAAATGTCCAGTGGTGTGGTTATAGTACAATTGAAACCACTGATTATAAAATTCTTGACTCTGGTCAGGCATTTAGTAAATATCTAGTGGTGTGGTTATAGAACTAATGGGACCACAATTCCTGACTTTGGACAGGCACTTTCAATTAGTAAATATCTAGTGGTTTGGTTATGAACTAATGGGACCACTGATTATAAAATTCCTAACTTTGGACAGGCTCTTTAGTAAATATCTAGTGGTATGGTTATAGAACTATTGGGACCACCTATTATAAAATTCCTGACTTTGGACTGGCACTTTAGTAAATATCTAGTGGTGTGGTTATAGAACTAATGGGACCACTGATTATAAAATACCAAACTTTGGGCAGGCACTTTAGCAAATATCTAGTGGTGTGGTTATAGAACTAATGGGACCACTGATTATAAAATACCAAACTTTGGGCAGGCACTTTAGCAAAAATCTAGTGGTGTGGTTATAGAACTAATGGGACCACTGATTATAAAATACCAAACTTTGGGCAGGCACTTTAGCAAATATCTAGTGGTGTGGTTATAGAACTAATGGGACCACTGATTATAAAATACCAAACTTTGGGCAGGCACTTTAGCAAATATCTAGTGGTGTGGTTATAGAACTAATGGGACCACTGATTATAAAATTCCTGACTTTGGAGAGGCTCTTTATTGAATGTCCAGTGTTGTGGTTACAGTACTATATGAGAACTCAAAACCAGCCTAATTAATTTATTATCATAATTAGGGATATCTTTCACCCAGGATTAAGTATATATTTATTCAATTACTTTCATTTCAATAAAAACTGTTGAAATATATTTATTAAGTTTCCAAATCTGCATTTCTACTTTTTTTAATCTTTATCTTTTAATTGATATTAAGTTTTGGTTTATATTTTATCCAAAAATGAGTTTAAATGAAGGGGAAACAAGTGACTCTGGGAAACCCTTTTGTAAAACGTTTGTCAGTTTGCTTGTCAAAGGTCAAAGGTTGTCTCTGGGTATTCTAGTTTCCTCTACTATTTCAAAACCAACCATTTTAAAAAAAAAAGTGGAAGAATCATGAATGCAGCTTAAATCACCATAACCTCCCTTCACTCTGTTTGTATATACTAGAGACAATTAGTTATTCCAAGTTGTGTTATATTTCTTTTTACAGGTGTTGATAATTTTCAAGAAGATTCCCAAGAAAGAAATCAAAGACAAAATATCCCACTTAGACAGGAATCCAGCCCTTCAAGCATACTGACAGTAAGTGATGTACAACCAGAAACCAGTTCATCTTCAAATCCAGAATCACCAAGTGAACAGCAAATAAATCCAAGCAGGGTCAAGAAAACTCTTGAAAAACCTGGAAAATCAACATTTCATAGACTATTTGATCACAGTGATAAATCTGGTTCACAGTCATCTGATTCAGATAGAGGCTTAGGTTCTAAAACCGCAAAACTCAATAAACCCGAACAGTGGAAAAGACCTGATCCTCCACCCAAACCAACATTTATTCATCCTAATGTCCGTGAACTTCCAGCTGTCGAAACAAATCGCCCAAATCTGTTGGAAAGTCCAGCATTAAGACAGTTAAGAACTAGTTTAAATGCAATAGAACGTACATCATCAAAGGGAGATAACAGTGGTAGCAGTTTTACTACCGAGTCGAGTTCCGGCTCAGAAGATGCATTTCACTGTATGCAACGACCAATTGGAAAAAGAAATTTACGGAAAACAAAATCTAGAGGAAAAGGCAAGGGTTCTGGTAATTTGACATCCAGTTTTTTATTAGATGAACTTGATATAGAATCAAAAGAGGAAGAAGATGATCAATTTGATTCAGCCAATCAGAGGGGAGCTTACAAAATAGATGACCCAGAACCAATCCTTGAACAGGATTAAACATGTGAATCTAAATGATATTTTTGATTCAATGATTTAGAGTGGAGCTTACAAGGTAGACAGTAGAGACACAATTGTTTGAACGGATTAAACATTAAACTTACAAGAAACAATATACATTGTCTTTCATAAGATATATTATACACTGTCACTTTTATTTGACTTTTCAATTTTATGTTATTTGAAATGGATGCTGTAAATGTCTAAATAATACAGAATGTTTCATTAAAAACAGTTTCGAAAACAATTTTCATAAATTTTAATTTCAACAATGCAGTATATCAGTGAGTATATATCTGCAGCTCTTACATAATGTGTAGAATTCATGTATTTGTATTTTTCTTTTTGAGAATATTTACATTTAATGTTTCTCTACTATTAAACATTTTTTCTCTACTATCAAGTTTACTTAACAAGAGATATTTTTTTACGTTTTATAAGCAAGTACATATAACTCTCCAACTAGAGACAGGGGGAACAGTGTGGTGGGGCATTCAGGTGGGTATTCAATTTTTTTTTTGATTTTTTTTTTTTTTTTAAATATAACTATTTGAAGGATTTGGAACAAAATGAAAATATATTAGTTAATAAAATTTAAATGTACATCTGCATCCTTAATGAATTTTGAAGTAAACAATTGACCATTTGTAGATTTTTATTTATTTATTTATTTATATTTTTTTTTTTTGGACTTGGAGTCTCTTAACAATAAATAACAAATAAAATAAAAAATTTTGTCAAAAATATTCACAAGAATATACTTTTAAGATTCTATTATTGTAATATATGTGTAACTTCATTACTTGCCAACTAAAGTTGGTTTTCAGGACTGCTACATTATCTTTTATTGTTCAAAGCATCAAATGTTTATTTTTGGCATAAAATCTGGTCATCATTTAAATTAGAGTAGAAATTATTCATAAGATTTGTAAAAATTGGTAAATAAATGTAATTTAAATTTGATTATGTCTCTTTTATTTTAAAATCAAAGTTCAATAAAAGCTTTCCGAGTTGAAACACAAATAAGATTTTGTTAGTCTCCCCCACCATGATTCATTGATGGATGTATATGCTCTAGTCAGGTTTATTTAGTTTAAATCAAGACATCACCAGCTATAGGTAAAGACTGGCATATCTAATCACCTCGGGGTTTCTTGGCTACTTCAGGGGCCTCTTAGTTCCTACAAATTAAAAATTCAAAAATCCTTGTATGTTTAACTTGCTCGTAAATAAATATTTCTGGTCTGATGATACACTAGATCCTGTGCTGATGGCATTATACAGCAGGATTCTATGTCCTGCCAACCCTACCATGACATGTGACCTCGTTTATTTTAAGTTCCCATCCAAAAAACTGACTTTCGTTTCGTAATGCCGAGTGCTTGGCGAAAGAACAGCCACCACCCACTTTCAAGTCTTGGGTGAGACCCTGTCGGGGTTCAAACCCACAACCTTCCACTGTATGATGAAGAGAAGAAATAAAAACAATAATTGCAAATATCGGAGTTTGACCCAGTTTTAGGACGTCAATGATAGGAGTGATCCAAATACGAATAGCCAGAAATTTACTCCACCCAAAGAATATAATAAAGTTCTGTTAATCTTTTCTGAGAAAAGTTGAGGAAAAATCTTTTCAGAAATAATAATAATAATAATAATAACTAATGTTTTCTTATATAAAAACTTGGCTCTCTTGTCATGTATTATTTTGACCTCATAGCAACAGTCTGTCTAAGTTAGAACTTTTAAAGCTGCATTAAGGTTTCCAAGGAAAAAATTAAAATGGTGTTGATCTAATTAATGATATTCCTAATTAACAATGTTACATTTGGTTCAATGATAAAAGCTCGAATAAATACAGAAACAACAATAATTTCCCAGTGAGATGTAGCATGTGGGATCCAATATTAGAACATGGTAATGTCATAAAAAACCGGGTCTTACAAAAAGATGAAATACGATAAATTAAACTTAGAATTTCATTGAATTTTTCATTTGTGCCTTAGTAAGGGATACATAACACCATTGCGAATACATCTAGATATTAATGACGGACAATTAATACAATTTGTCAGGTTTCACTTTAGATTCATTGGTCCGTGCGCATGCTCCCAGCTCATAATAATCATAGTTAAACATTGGCCAACCAGTTAGAGAATTCCATTGATTTAAAGTTAAAAGGAATGGAATTTTAGAAAATGAATCTCACGGATAGAAATTAGAAGTTATCTATTTTTCAAAAAATATATTTTTAGAAAAATAAAAAAAATAAAAAAATAAAAAAATAAAAAATAAAATAAAATCAGAAAACTGAAAAACTTAATGCTGATTTAAAGTTTTTTAATTTTTTGTTCTCTACTCCCTTTATTGTATTACAATGATTATAAATTGCCTTCTATTCGTAACCATTTAGTGCCAGTGTCAAAGATTGGACCATGGGCAATGAGGGGCACTATGTTGATCTCCAGATTTAGACCACATGGTCACTGACACCTGAAAAAAGAAAAATGATACAATGAAAAAAAAAAAAAGAACAAACTTTTTATATCTCCAGTTTGATAGATGTCCATCTAGTACATCAGAATGAGATTTCAATATAGTACATGTACAAATAAATGATCACCCTAACTGACTAGACACCCCCTAGCACTGTAGTATTATAAATGATAACACAGAGATAAATAATTTCCTATAGATGTTTATTATTTCAAAAATATTATGACAATGATTTTTCAATAGCTTCCGATTCAGCTTTTGCCTTTCTCAATTCTAAAGAAAACTTTCTCATTTATTCTTGACCTATGCTCTTATTATTTCGTGTTTTGACAAGAAAAAGTTTTATTTTCGTACTAGTTTTTTTTTTTTTTTTTTTTTTTTTTTTTTCGCTTTGTAAATATCTGGAGCAGCTTAATACCACATCTATTGACCATAACATAATTATACAATGTTTAAATATTTACTAATATTTCTATATCTTAAATAGTTTAATAATAAAACGCAAACATACCAGTCCTTGTCCAAATATCACAATCCCCAAAACAAAGTAAAAACTTTGAAAGCCGGCAAATTTAGTTTTACACGTGAACTTTTATCAAGGAAGAAAGGCTGGGTGCTCCGGAAGCTAGCTACACATGTCACATGCAAAGTCAATTTTAACATCTATTGATATTATTTACATGAAATTCACGTTTTAAATTTTGGTTTGAGATTATACTTTCCACTTCAAAATGCTTTTAATTCAAAAGTTCCGACATTTTGTCTATCCCAGCTGGCTAGAAATTTATTTGTGTCTCTCTGAAATGCTACCACTCTTGATCCACCAGCGATTTTATAAGGAAATTTCAGCACTTCAGAAAAAATTCCTTCTTTTTGGTCAAGACGATAAAATTTATCAGAGGCTATATACATGTTTCCATCACAATCAAAAGACATTTTTCTGAGTTCTTTGTCACGTGTTTGATGAGTAACAACTGTTCCGTCAAGTTTTATCCTATACATGCATGACCCTCCTGTACATACAATTTTGTCTTTGTTTTCAAATTGGAGATATTGTATGGATTTGATTGGTGTGTGTATTTTTCTTTCAACTTTACCATTAGTGTCAATAATAAGTATTTTATCTGGGATGGAAACGGCCATTTTCCCCTGATAATAAACTATACCATGACATTCTTCTTCCATTGGTATTGTTTTCACATATGACATATCTGAAACACTGATTACATAAATCAGTTTCTGTGATGGAATGGTTAGTGCAATTGTGTTTGAGTTTAAGCAGGTAATATCCCAAGGCTGATGACTGAAAATCAACTCTGATTTGAGCTTTCCTTTATCATCATAAATCTGTAGTTTACTCTGATCATTATCTACAACAGCAATGTTACCATCAGGCAATAGAACACCACCGGTAATAAAAGCACCTTTTATTGTAAAATGCTCCGTATGTTTGTTTATATTAACATTACATAAGCGAGATACAGACACCTCCGGATTCATTGATACATTAATTTCAAGATAACCGAACACTGGAGAGATTTTTCAAATGCTTCAAACAGCTGTTCTAGTCCCATGTGGAAGTCGAAATCCCTGAAATTTTTCTTTACTTCACTGACATCTTGGTCGAGTTTATTGTAAATACATTGGACTTTATCCATTACTGCAAGCATGGTTTATGTCCTCATTAGCTGTAGACGCATCTAGAACCCGCTGAAGACTGTTGATAATTTTTTCTCTCTGTTTCGACGACTTCAAATCTCTTTGAAATGCAGCATTAAATTTCGATTCTGCTACATTCAAGTTTAATTTCAGCTTTTTCGCAACATTCTCAATTCTTTCATTTACCTTTTCAAGGAACTCGGTAATCATTCGATTACATTTCTGTGTTTTTTTTTTGATAGATTTTGAAGATTTCGTTCAGCATTTTCAACTATAATCTGGTTTTGAATTTTCAGTTTTGATAGGCATAAACACAAAGCCAAGTTGTCAAAATCAGTCCGAATATTTTCAGCCGCCTCCAGTATCGGTTTTATTTCGCTGCATGTTCTATGACAGTCAACGATGCAAGTAATACAACACAGTTTTTTGTGATTCATACAGTACATTTCATATTTCCGCCCGGCATGTTGAATACAGTTTTCGTAATCGCTGCGTAAATTCAGACAAATATCTTGAATGCCACACACTGCATGTGAATACAGAACAGGGAACTTGTCATGATTGCCTTTACAGTCTACACACAAACACGCTTTACACTCACGGCACCAAAATTCTGCGTCGTTTTTCCCGCCTTCACAAATGTCACATGACTTTCTCTCAGCAGCCAACGTTTCTTTTCTTCGCATTGAGACTGTAGTCCTCGTTGATATGGTAATAGTTTACCCAAGTTGATGGGTCTTCAGAAGTTTTGGGAGGGTTGGTCAATGTTCTACACACCGGACAATTAAATCCAATCGGTTCTTTTCCTTGTGAAATAAATGATGAAGCTATATAGGATGATAAACAAGGTTCACAAAAAGAATGTAAACACGGCAAAGTCCTCGGTAGTGTTGTATAACTCGAAACAAATAGGACAACTCAATAATTCTTCCTCCATTACAGCTGCCGCCATGGCTGTCGTTCGACTAACGTGTGTGTGTCGAGTTTAGCCCACTTTTATACAATATCTAACTGTGGTTTTCAGAAAATCTTCAACATGACGGTTTCCAAAAAGCTAGTAGATATAATTTACGTAATTTTGACCTAGATTTTCGGTAAATATATAAAACAAATACCAGTTAAATTAAAGATAAGATTCCAATAATCGAGTTATATAACAACAAAAGTGCATTAATCAATACTGTAAACTTGTAATTCCTGGACTTCTGATAACAATCATTACAGCTGTTTTTTATGAGGCGCCGTTTCCTATATTTATTCAGTATTTTAACATGGGCATAAATCAATTTTTATGGTGGCTTATTTCTGACATCGACCATAATTTTAGTCGACATAAATTATCTCAACATGTCGACTTACTATCTCGACATATCGACTTAATATCTTGACAAGTCGGAGATAATATCATGAAAGTTGTGATGCCAAACTAAAAGTTGAGATATATAACACGGCGTGTCGTGATACTTGTGTTCCAAAAGTTACATAAAATAAGTCGCGATAATCAAGATTGACCAATTAGAAAACATGACAGGGGAAGTAACTCTTACGATTGAAAACGAGGCTGGGGGCAGCAAATGAAATCCAATCTCATTTAGCCTATGTACTTGTTGGCTTTGAGTCGGGGTTTAATTATTATTTTTTTTAAATTTTTATTTTAATTATTATTATTATTATTATTATTATTTATTATTATTATTTTTAGTATTTATTATTTTTTGTGACCAGTTGTGTATCTTGTAGAGTTGAAATCTAAATACAACTTCTTCATTCCACGAAGAAAATATACGTTAATCGGCTGAAAAAAACTGGACATTCTTTTTATTATCTACATCTAAAATCGGAAAAAAGACTTGAAATTGCGACTAGAAGGAATTAATTCCCACTGCGGTCCACCGCAAAGAACATTTCTGTCGTGGTGGAATATAAAATCGTCTACCGCGATGTTTATTGAAAACCAAACACATTTAAACTGGATGTGTAATTAACCATTTGAAGATGTATCAAGATCAATTAAAATAAAATGTAAATCCCGGTTTTAAGAAGAATCGTATGATCGAATATTATATTTCAAATCAAAAAAAAAAAAGAAAAAAATTCTGTTAGTTGTAATTTAATACACGATGTATTTCTCTTGCATTTCCGAATATACGACACATCACAGTAATGATAAATAAGCGTTTAGCTTTAAAAATACATTTTTGCGAATCTTTCCCACTTTATCAATTAAGTGAATCGAGCCATAATCTTTTTTTATTTTGTTAATTTTGTTCATACTGGATTTACACCGTAGGCAAATATGTTGATTAACTTCTCCATATTTTCTCCCTTTTACTCCTGTCTAACATGTATTGGTGAACAGTATCGTACATATGCATACATATTTTCGCCGTAAACTCATTAAAAATCATCCTAGAGTCATATATTTTTTTGAATTTGTTCATTTTTAAACTGCGTCTCCTGAACCTACTGTAGGCAAAATATGTTAATCAACTTTTCTTTATTTCTCTCGTTTACTCCCGTTTACTCTTCATACCTACCGAAATTGTAGTGTTCCAGGCTGTTCACATCAATAGGCATTTAAAGATTGACAATCTTCATACTTAATTCATGTATGATCATATTTAAAGTTTCCACTGAAAGGATAATTATAAAATAATTTCCCACGAAAAGGATAATTTATAACACACATGTTGCAAATTTTATTTCTGAAAAATCTATTGTTTTCTTTCAAAATTTCGAATGTTTCTCAAACAAATTTAGAAAAATATGAATTTAATTGCAATGTATACAGTGTAGCTATAAGCGTGATATATTCTTATTCATCTTTCTAGAAAATTTGACTGTTAAGATTTTTTTTATTTTCCGGACTGTCTTTTACATCCGCTACCCATAAGAACAGTGTCTCACAAATTAAAATAGTTTGTTTCAGAATATGAAATTTAGAGGCTGCAGTGGCCACGTGGTTAAGATGCAAGTCTACAAACCTAAGGTCTTTCACACACAAAAATAATAATTATAATTATAAAAAGTGCTCATAGTAGAAATCGCTTTGATTAGAAAATTTGATAGGTGAATAATGATATCTTCAAAATCTATGCAACAACTCGTCGAAAAAATTCTCATGAGAAAGTTTAATTTTGATATTTCTTTATATTGAATGTATTTAAATAATAATCTAACATGCGACTAATTAAAAGATTATCAATAATCTAAGTCGGTGGACATCCTGTTATTAGGCACATTCCATCACCTGTAATCATCAGGATCTTACCTTTCAATTTGCTAAATTGATTGGACAGGTATCCTTACAGCGATAAACTAGTAATGCTGTTTGTAAATATTTTGAGATGTGACAAAATGTGGTAAACGAATGTTAATTATATTATGTAATTTAAATAAATTAATTTGAGATTAATTTGAAATAATTAATCGAAAAACCGACTGGTTGGCGGAATAAAATACTTTTGGTAAATTCAAAGATTACATTATCTGGCAATATTTTTATAAAATCATTTAAATTATTTAATAAATTTAATTTCCTTCACATCTCTAGTGCCATTTATACGACTGAAAAAGTTTTAACTAATTTTGAACGCTTGCGGACCGACATGTCTTAAATTAAATTTGATTTTTTATTATTAATTTCAGTCATATTTAACATTTTTTAAAAAAGATATTACTATAAATTTCATTAAAACTGACGAAAAACTAACGATATCGCAGTACACTAGATAACAAAATCGCAATCGTTATATATAAACTTCGCTTTGCCTTAAACGAGATTTCAGACAAAGCGAGATTTCATGTTTTCGAATTCGTGAATAATTATCACGACTGGTCAACATAAGTATCGCGACATGTCGTGTTATATATCTCAACTTTTTATTTTGTATCACAACTTTCCATGATAATATCTTGTCAAGATATTAAGTCGACATGTTGAGATAATTTTATGTCGACTAAAATTATGTCGATGTCCAGAAATAAGCCATCATACATACCATGTAATATTTACTGTTTGATGAAGCAAGTTTTAAAATATACCTAACTGGAAGTACAGAAATAACACAACAATATTCAGTTAATGTTCATACATAGCTTAAACAGAATTGTCAAACGTTTCATGAAGCACAGTATGTACATCAAAGTTATTTTCACTTCGACTTGGAAGTATTATTTTTACTTCCTATCGGGACATTGGTTTAATAATATGATAAAGATATATATATATATTTTTTTTTGCAAATGTTAAGCATTTGGTCTGTTTTTACAGACCCCATCAAGGACAAAGCCTCCAACTTTCTAATTAATGCATGCAAGTAAATGAAGTATCCAGTGAATGGTCAGTTCTTGGTCAGTTTGTTCAGAGCTCATTAGGGAAAAATCCTAAAACATT
>CM056608.1:10563810-10614711 GCA_029721355.1 Tegillarca granosa
GCGTTTAGACCACTCGGCCACCGAGGCCCTCTAGTGGAAAGGGACCTTAGGCGTCTTTCGTTAGTATCATGTTTTTAATTTTATTATCAGGAACCAAAAAATATATAGTTTAGAGGTCGGGAATTCGACAGTTTAAAAGTTATGTCAAAGCCCACCAAGCACCACCCTTAGTGGTAACCCAGGGGAAAAAATGTCTTATAAATTGATGCGCTTGGGATGCTGATTACAAATATATACATAAAATGGTTTTATAGTACACCACAAAGTGATTAAGGAAAAATTGGTGATTTTTGTTTTTAAGACTCCACCTTTCTGCCCCTCTCCCACTAAATACCTATGCATTTAAAAACTTTAATGGTGCAGCAGCCTACCCTAAAAATTTGAACAAGATTGAATGATGCGTTTAATGTTTGACAATGCTGATAAAAATTGATATACTTTTAACAATTAAATACAAAGTAACTGAGAATTTATTAAAAACAAATTCTGTTGCGAAAAAGAGGGTTAAGCACTTAATAAACATGTAGTCCATTAACATTCCATAATATTTGTTTAGTACTCAACTTTATACATTAAATCAGGACTACCCATTTTTATCGGGCGCTCATATATCTGAGAAACTGAAGAAGAAAGAAGATTCTGTAAGAGATATCTCTCTTTGAATGGGACAGAAAACTGTTTGGAATTAAATGACGCAATTTACAAGCACGTACCGTCGAGCTGTCGAGATAGAAAAAAAAATTGACCATTTGATCGCATCTATAAAGGTAGCAGCTTGTTGGTACCAAATTTTATCAAAACCCATCATACCGTTTCCGTGTTTCTGCACTGGACAAAAATTTAAAGAAAAGTAACGAAATATAATAATAAAAATAATAATAATAATGATGGAGAAGAAACGAAACGAAAACAATATGATTCCCCACCTTTGGCTGGGGAATCATAATAACAACAATAACAACAAGAGATTAGTCACATAAGTAACATGTAGTTTATTAACATTCAATCATATTTGTTTAGCGCTAAACTTTATACAATAACTCAGATTACCCATTTTTATCGGGCGGTTATATATCTGGGAAATTAAAGAAGAAAGAAGAAATTCTGTAAGAGTTATCTCTCTTTGTATGTATTGGACAGAAAGATGTTTGAAATTAAATGACTCAATTCACAGGCACCGACCGTCGAGCTAAATTGACCATTTGATCGCATCTACAAAGATAGCAGGTTGTTGGTACCAAATTTCATCGAAAACCCATCATACCGTTTCTGAGTTCTGCACCGGACAAAAATTTAAGGAAAATATCAAAATATAATAATAATAATAATAATAATAATAATAATAATAATAATAATAATAATAATAATAATAAAATAATAATAATAAATAATAAGTAAAAGAAGAAGGAAACTGAACGAAAACAATATGATTCCCAACCTTTGGGTGGGAAATCATAATAACAACAATAACAACAACAACATTAATAATATTATAATAATAATAATAATAATAATGATAATAGCAAAACAACTATACTACTACTAGTACTACGTCTATTACTACTACTACTACTACTACTACTAATAATAATAATAATAATAATAATAATAAGAAGAAGAAGAAGAAGAAGAAGAAGAAGTAGAAGAAGAATTTTTATGGATGAAAAATAATGATAATAATAACAACAACAACAACAACTTCCGTTAAACGTGTTTAAGTTTCTTACGTAGTAACTCAAAAATGCTTTATTTTGCATTTAAACAATTAATGGATATTTTTCAAGCAATATCTTAAAGGGCATTAATAAGAAGTTTGTAAAATGTCATGATATATTTTTTTAAGAATTTCCGAGTGTCAAAGTATAATTTTAAAAATATTTTCTGAATGTCATATTCTAATTTTTTAAAATATTTTCTGAATGTAATATCATTTTTTTTTAAAAATATTTCATTCAGAAAATTAAATATGATATGACAGAAACCAAAACAATGTCGAAAAATCACTTGGTTGAAGACTTGCTTAGAAAATGTCATATTTTCCATAAACTTATGGCCGTCATCGCAATATCGTTGATAGTTTGTAGTCAATGTATCTAAACTTATACTGGATATACTTGACTAACCATAGTTGTTTGTTCCTTTTATTCTCAAAATTGATTGGCACGTGACGGGTGTAGCTAGCTAGACAGAAGGTGCTTACCCTTTCGAAGCACCCGGCCTTACTTCCTTGATGGAAGTTCACGTGTACATCTAACTTTGCCAGCTTTTAAACTTACTTTGTTTTTGGGATTGTGATTTGGACAAGGACTGGTATGTTTGTTTTATGTTTTGTAATAAAAAACCACTTTAAGGAACACAAAAACTAGTACACTTAGTGTAGAGACGACAAATAATTACTAAATAATATAAATATTCTATTTCTCTAGAGCGTCTCTGTTCCTGTCATTTTCTGTCGATTGCTTTGATATTCGATTCTATTATCAATGAAATATTCGTCTTTATTTCTCCAGAATTTTTTAATCATTACAGAAAAAACATCTACTTTCTACTACGCAGACATAAATGAGTTTTGACATATATTTCGTATCATGTTTTTGCATTTATTATCTAATACCGACCGCCTCGGTGGTTCAGTGGTACAGCTTTCGCCTCAAGAGTGGTTTGCTGTGATTTCATACCCCTGTCGAACCATACATAAGACTTTATGACTAAAATATTGCTTCCTCGTCAGATTATCAGTATCAGGAGGATAAAGAATCGACTGGTTTATAGGATGCCAGGGTAATGAATAAGCAAACATGTATTTGCAGCATACTGACTTGATGGACTAGCACCTTAACAAAGAATCATCCTAAGTGCGCGCTGGTACGAGGCAGGCCATGATAACACATGCACATCGAACGCGTAGTACAAACTTGTTCTTAGATTAATAATCTTGCTCTTGTCGTGAATAGCTGAAGAATTGCTGATGCGACGTTAAACAACATATCACGCAATTATTATATAATGTCAAATAGATGCTACACCTTCTTTGTTTCGAATTTAATGTTTCCACTCTGAAGATACGTATAAAAAAGAAAAAGTTTTCTATTACATTTAATTTTGACTTTCAAAATTATAAAGTTTTTTTTTTCAGACAAAAACCTAATAAAACTTTCGAAATTAATCTCCGACCGCAAAAAGTCTCAACCGAAAACAATTGACAGTTGTATATTATATCCCACAGGGTATAGCTATATCATAAAAACGAAAGTATTTAAGCGAATACCCCGAATCTTGAGTTTATTTTTTATTTCGTAAATTAGAAAGTATTTTAAAACACATTGATTAACTAGAGAGTCTCAAGCTGAATAAAAAAATCGTCTTATATCTAGAAAAACGAGTTTGAATATTTTTTGTTACCAAACCACCAAAGTCTAAAAAAAAATCAAACTTCATCAAAAACGGGGTGATAAGATATTAAGCACAACCCCTGAGGCGAAAAAGAAATTTTGAATTTAGGATTTTTTTTAAAACCTTGGTACCACCACTCTTTTTTAACTTTAGTGCAATTATAGAAAATGATTTATTTGCTTGTAGGTCATTATATATATATAAGAAATATCATGGTTATATGTCCATGTCCACAGACAAATCCCTAGATTTCCATTGAAATGCAACAGATATACATGAAAAGTGTGTACATGCTCATGGAAATGCCATAGAAAAATTAATTTGCCATCTTTTTCGACCATGGATATGTCCATAATTTCCATGGAATTTCTACCAGCATATATACATAGATTTTTGTGGCAAATTTTGTTTGTCAATGAAAAAATAAATAGCAAAGTTTCAGATCATTGTCAAAAATCTTTGTAAGTGGTAAATTCACGGATTTCCATGAAATTTTTCTCAAGTGTCAAGATGAACAATATCAGTGTTATGTCGAAACATATGGAAGTTTTGTTAGACGGCGAGAAGAAAAAGATGGCTGCCTAATATGACCATCATTTTTAAATGTATTTCAGCTTTAGACTTAACAAGACTTAAAAGAAATTAAAATATTTATGTTGCTTCAAAGTCACTGGATATTACACAAAGAAAAAATCAAACAAGTATTTTCTTTAAAAATGGAATCCAGTGAAATTATAATCAAACTATGGAAAGTGCCAGATGAGATTTATTAAGCTGTCTTCTGAATTATGTAAAGTTTAAGTTAAGTTTAATTAACTTAAATAAATAATTAAGGTACATAATGTTATGTCAAGTATAATTAAGAGAAGGAAAATGAATTTTCAATAAATAAATAATTAATAAATAAATAAATAAATAAATAAATAAATAAAAAAATTTTTTAAATTAAAAAAGGAAAAAAATTTCATTCTACATGAAAAACGTAGTTTCCAGCCATACTTACATGTAAGTGTCTATATTTTCAAATATTTAAATACAAAATATATAATTTACTTTTAGCTACCAATACATCATTATAAAACTTTTTTGAATTTTTATTATTTTAATACATAAATATTTAATAAAAGATTATCTAGACAAATTGATTAATTGGATAGAGTTTTCTTTCCCATGACCCAAACAAAAATATTTCATTATATCTGGGGCCAGTTTCACAATCATTCGGTCAATTGAGTGTACACTCAACTGAAATATTCCTAATTCACCTGCATCATTATTTTAAAAAAGTTGAAGTTCTATGAGACAATGTTTTGTTTTGTTCAATAAACCTACACTTAAACATTTAAATATAACATTAGATACTGTAAATCAGGAAATAAATGCGAGCAAGAAATTAATGCGAAAAATGCGAGGCCCGTTTTAGCGCATTAATTTCTTGTCGCATTTATTTTCCGATATTAATTTTCGATTTCTGTATATTTATTGTAAATTGAGTTACCTCCCTTAACCCGAAGTTGCTATCGTAACTGATTAATTAGAGCACATTTTCATTTAGCGGTAATTTTTTGCTGTTTTTTCTTACTTGGAATTTTGCTACGAGTAAAATCGTGACTGATACATCATTTTGAACCTAGACTGGAACCTCAAATTGAAAGTACTGTGATTATAAGTAATCTAATATTCTTAACTCGTGAGTTGAAGACGAAGATCAGTTGTACACATGCCGACATAGACATCCTTATTTTGAATGCTTTATTTTAATAACAACTTCAAGCGTTATATTTCAGTATGTATGTTTGTTTTTTTAACCATGCGTTTTTTTGTTCTGATAATCCTTTACCACCCTGGTTAATTTAAAGCAATAGGTCATCGGCGCATAAAAATTTACTCTCGGCACACCTCGCTGTTTATTTTAATAATGTCTACGGAAAATTTGTTTATGACGTGTTTATAAATAAAGGAAGACATAATATAATAATTTCTGAGTCCATAATTTAATGTTTATAATTGTAAGATAAAAAAAAAATTGAAATTTAAAAAATCGCATTAATTTCGATACTCATTTTACATTCAAAATCGGCAATTTACAGTATTTAATTTTAACTGTGTAATGTCTTAAAATTGACAATGAAATATTCCATAATTTAAGTTGTGGGTACATTCATTGAGTGAATGATTGTGAAACAAGGGCCTGGGCCTCACCAGTGTCATTCAAAGAGTAAAAAATCGACCTTTCCAATTAACTCGTTTCTAACCTCTAACCATTTGACTTTTAGACTTATGTGGCTTATTTGTAATATTTGTAATTTCAAATAGCTGAGGACGGTAACACAGTCACGGTAGGCACCTCAACCACGAAGTGGATATGCACATGCAATATCTTAGTATAAAAGTAGAATATAAATGAAACCAAAGGTAACATATATTACATTGTAACTGTATTGTTAGAGTACCCTTCGAGATAACTTCTGGATGGCAACAATAGACAATTTTCATATTTCGTTTAATGTCGAACTGAATAATTTTGAAGATGAACCTTTAGTATCATATCTTCTAGGAAAAGTGCCGAATTCTATTTTGTGAGCCGCCGAGATCTCCAAGTTTTACAAGTTATGTTTAAACTATGTTTATCAGTCAGTGGCGTAGTACATGCGACATACTGGACTTTCTACCTAGTTAGATTGAAATGACTTTTTTAATAACCAACAATGTGTATATATGTTCATATGTTCTTAAATCTTTAATGTAGAGGAAATAAATCAATGATGATGATGAAGCAAACAATAGAAATTTTCAATAAATTTTCAATAAAAACTCAAAAAATTATTTCTGATTTCACTCTTGAAAATGTTTTGAAAATGTCCCTCAGGTAATGTCAGCAAACATGGCTAGGGATGGTTACGTGCTCGCAGTTCATAAGTATTCAACTCTATTTCCTGTTGTTATTATAATCTTGCTATGTCATTTGTGATATCATCTGCCCGACCATTTATGAATCAAACCTCATAAAAATAAAAAGGTGGAGTTGTTGGAGTTTGAAGTAAAGTTGAAAATTTTACAGAGTGACCAGACTTTTTAAAATATTATTTTGAACAGGAACTGACATTGTTTATTAGGTCATTTTTAAATAAAACATCGTCACTAGAATAAATTGTAAAATTATGTTCAATGTTGCTTCAATCTTTGAAAAACGGGGTTTTAGTAATATTGAATGTGGTTTTATGCCTGTATTATCGTCGCATTTTTTTTCGTGACATTTAAAAAAATAAATCAAGAATTAACTTATTTTAAATTAAGTGCAAAGTTTACACTGTAATTTGGTTTTTCTCTCCCCCACTCCTCGATAATAAAATAGCCCGCTTCTCGTCACCAGACATTGCATTGTTTAAACTGTAAGAGGGTTAACAAGTGAGCCAATTAAATTTTAGCTCTCTCAATTCTCCCGGGGAAACTTTCCGCAAAGTTCATTGTGAAACTGTCAGGTAAGTTGTCCACAGTGTTTTTGTTTTCCTTTTAGAATTTTTTAGCTGGTGTTTTTGTTTTGAGATATTTTTTGAAGTTTAATCCAAAACAAAACATTTATTTTATTGTGTATCGAATTTGTATTTTTACAGAGAGAAATAGATACATTTCAAAATTTTCTTTTTCCATCTCGTATAGAATCTTTTAATTTTGCAATGGAAAATGTCTTTGTGAAAAGTGACACTTATTGAGAATTTAGGCCCCTCTGCGGTAAAAAATCCGTAAAAATTATTTCGACGGCTGAACAACATAAATAATGATTAAAATAGTGATTAAAAGATCCTTTAAGTGCATGGGGGTAAAAGTAGGAGATTTTATGGAAATGGAACAAGTCCGAGAATTTCTACGATTTATACGTCATCAAAAATGCGTTAACATGCGTGACATTCAGATTTTAAAACCAATTATCTAAAGTTGGTTACACAAAGATGTATTACACAAAATAAAGTGAATATTGTTTAATGTGAACATTGGTGAACAAAATTCATCTAGTGTTTTCTAAAAAGTACCTTATATGTTAAAATGGATATTCCTTATCTCTGGTGATGGAATATAAATATTCAATCTTGGCAACACATTTTCTGTAAAGATTTTAAGTATAAATTTTACAATTTTTCTAAAAGCGTGTATTTACATTTTTTTAAAATAAAAATTCCCCAAAAATGATATTTTTGTCAATTAGTAATTTTTTTTTCAACTTTATATCAAGAACTTTGGTAAGACCTTCTTTTGTAACTTATATTGAAGCTGTAAGTTTTATAAGAGAAACAGCTTTTGTAACTGAGTAACTGCGACATCCGCAAATTTTTTTTGTTGCTAATAAATTCACCGACTGTTGCATGTTCCCGCATTGGATCAGAAGCGACCCTGAACGCAATTTTTAATGCTTTTTACTGAACCAGCAATACCACAGACACACTTCTGTACCACAAAAGGATTTATTTTCAATGTTTCGTCGGTGACTTAATCAACAACTGCAAACTTAGTATATATTAGTTTCATTAATTTCATTATCACTATCCTCTCTTAATCTTTTTGAACTATTCTGAATTTTATTTTTTCTAATAGGTGGTGTTAGGTGGTTAAAATTCCTTGCTACCCAACCGCCGATATGGAGTGCCAACGAGGGCGATGCCTTAGTTTCGGGGATCTCCTCTCGGAACAGCACCATTGACTACAAGGAATACATCCAAATGAAATCGCAATACCCAGATTGAGAACATCACAATAAAACAAGACTTGACCCATAAGCCACCGCCTTCTACAGAAAAAAGAAACAAGACCAAGGTTAAGCACTACGAATGTTAAAACGTAATCAGAGCTAAAGAAGAAACCATATCTTGCCACCAGGGCTTGGAGTGACCAGCCAATTTGTTGGACACGGGCCGATGCCAACCGTCCTTCTAGGTGAAATAAGGGTCAAAGTGATGTGTTGGTCCAAAATAAGCCGCAACCCACATGGTCCTCAATCACCAGAATTCCGTCCTCGACCATTAAGGGTCGCATTCCACGGCAAACGGAATGCCCCATTTTTGTCACCTTTTACGACAAGCATTAGGTACTGGGGACCTATTCTTACCGGGTTCCCTACGGGGTAAGTATTTTCAGACTTTATTTACCAAAAAAAAAAAATGACTAAAACATGGTAGGCATGCAGTCAAAAATGACTTCAAAATGAAATCTAAGTCAAGGTCATGACCCAATTTTTTTCTTTATATTTTTTTCAATTTTTGCAGAAACCAAAGTTCATGAGAAAACCAAAATGAACTTTCAGGCTTCTGTTTTTAGTATTAAAGAAAAGTTAAATGTGTTGCCCACTACGACAATCCTTTCAAAATAAAATTTAAAGTTAAGCTATCACTTAAGTTTTGCCTCTTTATATCTTTATTTTTGTTTTTTCTATTTTTAAGTTAATAAGCAAATGTAGGAAATAACATGGTTGTCAATTTGGAGTTGTTGCCCTTTATATGTGATAAGATTTTGAAATTTTATTCCATTATTTATCAAGAAATCATGATAAAGATCTTGTCCCTAAAATTGGACATATGTTGCAGATATTATCCGATAAAAAGCAATGCCCATGAACCTTTTGTTAAAAAATATGCTAATAATGGGCTGCACAGATTGCATATTGTTTCATTTTTTTGGTTAACAGAAAATTGTAAGAGTAATGTCCATTTAAATATTAGGAATGATAATTGATAGTTGGATAATTTTTCTGGTTGTGACCATTTGATTTTATTTGTTTATTTTTTGTCCAGACTAGACAGTAATATAAAGATTAATCTCACTGTAGATTCTATTTATAATTTAATAAAACTTGAAATCACTGTCATATACCACTTTTTTTAAATTAATCATAAAAATGCAATCAAAAAGTGGTATATGACAATTGTCAATTGACAAATGCATTAGAGAACATGTCCCTTTGTTTGTTTTAAACTAAGTTCGGGTAGAACTAGATCCCTGCAATTCCTGTTCATAATTTTATGAAAATTAGTAAGAATAATAAACATGCTAATATATTTGCATATTTTTGTCCCATTTCGTTTCATTCATATTGCTCAATTAAGACATTTTGAATTTTTAAATAGCCTTTTTTCTTCATAAGAGGAATGTTTAATACACCGATTGCTTTCTTCTATGTCCGTGCATACGATTTTTGTTATTTGAATGGACATGCAATCACATTGAATCTAAGTTATCATTTTGTTACTGGCACTTAACTGGAGGAAAAATGTCAATATATAAGATAAATCGAGCATCTAACATTCAAATCCCTTCTAGAAAGATACCATACATTTGCACTGACATATAAATTGAAATGTATGTTGGTTTCAGAATTGATTAAACCATTATAAACTTTGTCCGAGGGAAGCCATCTGGAATCTGAGTGGAACAACCTTGCGATAGTGATAGTAGTGACACGTATGCATTTGGGGGAACCATCATTCCTGAACGGCTTGCTTGCCAAACCCTATCCATAGGTGGCTGAATGATCTAAGGGACTTCTTTACAACTTGATGCCTGAAGTAGTGTGTTGTGATATAAGGGAGACAATGCTATTGATAACAACTCTATTAAGATTACACAAAATTGAAAAAACATGTAAGAATGACCTGCCATTAAAGCTTGTTTACAAGTGTTCAATCACAAGTTACTTGTGTTAAATCATGATTCTACAGTTCCATTAGCTGTCCAAAATTAAAATTTACCGACAAATCCTTCTGAGACGGTTTTCATTGTACTTGCTGTACGAGATGAGTTGAATTGAGTTATGTTGTTTAACGTCCCAGTAAAGCCCACAACCCACGACCTGCCACTTACGGAGCACTCTTATAAACGAAATATTTGCACAACTAAAGTCATTCATACAATTGATTTATTCAACGATATGATTATCATAATTTGTACTGGATGAAACAAGTAATAAATAAAACACAGACATACCGGTCCTTGTCCAAATCCCAAAAACAAAGTAAAAACTTTGAAAGCTGGCAAATTTAGTAATACACGTGAACTTCCATCAAGGAGGTGAAGCTAGGTGCTCCGGCAGCGTAAGCACCTCCTATTGAGCTAGCTACGTCACGTGCAAGCTACCTTTGAAAATGAAAGGAACAAGGAACTAAGGTAAGTCAAATATGTCTAGAATAAGTTCTGATACAGTGACTACATACTTATCAACAAAATTGTAATGATGGCCATAAAACTTTTTAAGGGCCTTGATTAGCCTAGACTTGCAATATTTTTGCGTCAACAATTTGATTGTAAGCAGTTTGCTTCGTAATAGAAAGACCCCATAGTGAACATATAAACCATTCTCTCATTTTGATAATGCATCGGTAAAAATTGTAATGAAACATATTCGTTTTATTGTCTATCGCAAAGTTATTTATTGTAATGTTATTAAACATTTTTAAATATTCGTTCCGTACTAACTATATGTTGCCTTTAAAATCTGATCACTTCTTGAATCGATGATCACGTGATCGAATCATGTTATAACATACCAGTTTTAAATATGCACAAATATCAGCAACAAAAGTCATAGTTGATATTCATATTCATCAGAGAGAAGATTAATCGTCAATGCACCATGAAAAATAATGATTAAAAAACATGTTATTTCAGTTGACGAATTAAACTGTTTTTGACAGAAATGATCTAGGACAATATTTGGTAATTTAAAACTGGTAACTAATCATCAACCAAAATGGTCATCATGCCGGTTAAATATATAACAAATACATGCTAAATGTTGATGTGCCATATGTGCACATTTCGGAAAATAATTCCTCATCAGTGACACTAGGGGCCGAATTGAAGGAAATATAGTATTAGAAGGAAATTTACAACTAAAACAAAAATAGCCGAGCAATCTAAGAACACGATATATCACAAAAAAAAACTGCTAAAATTTAATAAAAAACAACAGGTAATATTATACCACTACTTTCGTAAACACAGTTTAAAACTTAAAAAAATATGGATTTATCACAATATGTTAACATCGTCCGAAATTCTCCCAACTTGACAAATGTCTCCCAACTTAATAATGACGTCACACAGGTTCTCACGTACAAATGATGTAATGCTATTGTTTTCGGAAAAGGGAAATTCCTTAAAAGTAGTCCCCGGCTACTATGGTGATACGGAATGTTGTATCGCACATGCACAGAAAATGTACTGTATCGCTATAGTAAGATTCAATGGGTATGTGAAAAATATGTATTTTGATAAGTTGTTATAGCAGGCCGTTGTTTACGCCCTTTGTTACGCGCAACCTGGGGCTATTTTATCGGATGGATAATTAAGTACCACAGCAAATGCAATTCTAAAAATAATTACTCGCATATCAATATTGTTTAAGTGACATAACTTAATAAACTTGTGTAAAGATTTTAAATTTTATAAAAGAACTTAAAGTTTGTTCATGGCAAACGATCGAAATCATTTGTTATTACGCTAGAAAATTTAAGTGTTTATATTTAATACAGTTTAGATTCAAGAAAAGAACGTTTAGTTACGTAACTGGAACCAGGTTCGTTAGTGCCTAAACCTGCAATAATTCTAAAAAAAATAATAATGTGTGAACAATATTCTAATTTTTTTTATAAACTTTTTGATTTTAAAGTATAGAATAAATGCTAGTCTGAACATCCTCATAAACATACATTTGTGTATCTAATTATTGGCAAATTTGATTGATTAATTTTTATACAGGTTTTATAATAAAACACAAATTGTCCAAATCACAATCCCGAAAACAAAGTAAAAACTTTGACAATTGGCAAATTTAGCTACACACGTGTACTTCCATCAAGGAAGTGAGACTGGGTGCTTTGGAAAGTAAGTACCTCCTGTCTATCTAGTTACACCCGTCACTTGCAAGTCAATGTTGAAAATAAAATGAACAAAGAACTGTGGTAAGTCAAATATATTCAGTATAAGTTTGGATACAGTGACTTCACACTTATCAACAATATTGTGATGACGGCTAAAAATACATATATTATTTGAGATTGCCTAGAAATAACTGCGTGATTGATCCTTCACCTATGGAGCAAGAGCTTTTTAATAGAATATAAATTTGTTATCTTTGATCTGATTGCATTTCCTTGTTAAGCAAACAGAAAATCAACCAGTGCATTTTTGATCTGATCTTCTGATTACTTTATTTAAAAGTTACTTACTGAGAAATTGATTGCAAATATATCACATGTACATCTAGTTTCAAAAATAGTGGATAAATAAATAATGTGTTTTATAATGAATTAAAAGTTTTTTTTGTAACCTCTCTCTCTCTCTCTCTCTCTCTCTCTCTCTCTCTCTCTCTCTCTCTCTCTCTCTCTCTCTCTCGTTTAAGCTTTTCTACTTTCCTAAAAATAATCCAGGACAAAAAATATCGAGTAATTTAGACTGAGGCCAAAAATAACGCACCTTGATTTAATTCTCATTTACAGTTAATGTATAAACAACATATCATATTTATAACCATAAATCAAGTAATATGAATTCATAATTGCCTGATGACTTCCCTAATGGAAGTTCACAAAGTGTATAAATTAATTCGCCAGTCCTCGGTTTTTTATTTATTTATTTATTTATTTTGGCGATGGGTGGGTATAATGTTGGAATGGACTGGTATGTTTGTGTTTAATTTGAATTGACTGTATACTGAAAACTAGAGATCGGGCTCGATTATAGATATACAATTCATTCCAGAATGAAAAAAATTTTCTATAAAGGTTCATAACCATAAAACTAACATCCACGAATTGTAGTAAAAAATTTATATATTGTTGAATCATAATACTAATATTTATTTTCTGTCTGTATTTTCCCAGTCCTGCTTTGGCCAAAAATTCATGTCAGACATTGCGGTGTATAAACTTTCAATTTGGCCTATATGAAATAACTTTATAGCGTTGAAAATGCTATTAAATAAAACTATCAAACACAATTGTTAGGTATTTTTTCTACTTACAAATTGTAGCAAAGAAAAATTAGGTTCATATTTTTTTCTCAAAATCTGGAGAATATGTAGGATTGTTTCATTTATGTTGAACTACATAATTAATATAACGAAGGCACTAAATATCACTTTTTGCAAGACAAACACAAGTTGTTGTTATTCAAATGAAATTTAGCACTGATAATTCAAAATGTTAGGAATACCTTATAAGAAGTGAATATGTCAAAGTAAATTACTTAATGTTTAAGATAAAAAAGTAATAAAATTGATAATTATAAACAAAAAAGCTAGGCAAAACCAAAATCTGGTTTTATAGGTTTTTTTTCTTAATCATTGGAAATACACATCTATTTAATAGTAATTTTATATATTCTAAATCAATATGGCATTGCAAAATTTAAGAGAGACTAATGTTATAAACTTTCTAAAAGTGTTTATTTTTTGCCTGTGTAAATAATGTCTAATATAAATGACTTTTCAGTTTTTATTAAACCAATATCGACAAATTATCAGAAACGTGTCAAAATGTGATGTCCTAAATATCCATGCTATATCCGTCAGCAATCAAATGTCACCGAACAGTTGTTAAAATAGATCACTGTTGTCCTAAGACGAAGAGCTTTCAGAACACATTTTTGTTGTGAATGAATATATATTAACCTATTTGCCCCTAAATATAGCTCACATGAACTGATTGTTGGAATTATATTTAGTACTGAAAAAAACACGCAAGTACCCTCCTTGGTGAAAATATATGTATGTTTCAAGAGTTTTGTTGAGATTCGATAGGTTTTCTTTTATATACTTTAAAACATTAATCATTATTGATCAAAAAATTGATTGGACCCAGCAGGTGTTTTCGATCAGAAGTATTTTTATCATGTAGAACACAGAAATAACAACATGAATAGTAAAATCGTGAGAGAATCTATCAAGTTTGAGGACGAGATGGAGAATTTCTGATCGAGTGGTGAGTTTTTTTTCATTTCAAACGAGGCTTTCCCATCTCCACCTTAATCGAGAAATTGATTATTTTTCTCGCATATAATTTACGAAAAAATACCGGAATGCCTACTCTTACGATGCACGATTTTACTAGCGAATGAAAACAATAAATTATATATTTGATATATATGGCACATCAAAATGAAACAGGTATTTTTCTTAGATATTCATTATATTATTGACAGTTATATCTTAAAATCTTATCTTATCTTATCTTTTGCACAATATTTGTTTTAAAAAATACTTTTAAATTTTAATTTAGTTAACAAAAAATCAATTTTATCTACTTCACAATGCGAAATGAAATATTGTAATTTATTGAGATATCTGCAGAACTGATGAATGATTAACATATTTAAATGAGAAGATTTCAAATGTATAACGTCTATATTTTTGAGTTTTATTTTTTGTACCTGTTCATTAAGGAACGACTCTAATTTATTTCAAAGACATGTCCCATATTTTCATAGTCCAAAACATGTCCCAAAAAGGTTCTGTTTGTGTCTCTATTGTGTCAGTTTTTAAGTTTGGATTCTGTAAGATTTATTAGTCATTCATAAGTAAATAACATCAAAAGCATTGACTTAAAAAAACCGTTTAAACTGACAAAAACTGGAGCCTGGTAAAAAGTAAAATTCAACAATTTTAAATGAGGTCGACTGTCACGGTCATGATCTTCTATTTTTCTTTCGTGTTTTAACACTAATTCAGTTATTTGCAACAAATTATAGTTTTCAAGTTTTGTAGGATTTACACCTGAGGTTAAACTAAAACAAGTGTTAACACTAAATTAATAATTGATTTTTGCAATGGTTAATTGTGGTCACCGATTATAAAATTGCTTTTGTTAATGTACTATTTGACGGTCATTAATACAAATATACAAATATTGACAATTGTGACCACTGCCTATTTTATATAAAACATTACACTTGCAATTGATTGTCTATTTTTTAGATTATTTTGGTACTAGAGAACAATTAAATCAGTCGATATAAATCAAATTAAGATTTCAACTAAATTAGGACAAAAGAGCAAGTTACTGTACAAATTCTTTAAAAAGGACGAAATCAACCAAAACGCATTTTTGAGTATTTAATGTTGATATATGGACATATTAAATTTGTCAAGGCATGTCAAATCATATTTGTCATGTACTTATAACTTATGATAATAATAACAGAAGTAATACAAGTGTACATTTCTGGCTCTTTATTATTCTGGTCCATGTTGTTTTCTACGCGTGTGCTGCAGTCTGTATGTGTACCTGCCAGGGTGTGTAGACGCGTCCATGGTGATATGTGTATCTCTGCTACATGTTGGTGTCTGTGTCTGTGTGTAGATGTTTGTGTGTGTTGGGGGGGGGGTTCCTCTCTAGTAAGGCGACAACCTTATAAATTCTTCTGTTACATAACAGAAGGGAAGATCCTGACCGAACCTTTGACCAAATATCATGAATTGTTCAGGTTAATTAGACACGGTGCATACACCATGCAATATATTATCTTATGTTTTTATTTTTTGTAATGATATTAGAAATTATATAAAATAAACCCAAATATTTTCTAATATGCGTACATATTCTTATTGGTGAGTAACAATAAGGAAGATTTGCAGCTTTCTCCTTTGCTAAAAATTGAATTTTGTAGCGTTGCACATTGCGCATTCCACAAAGCGGCATTACAAGTTTAGTGGTTTTTCCAATCTTTAAAACAAGATAAGGATAAAAGACAGGCTATAAAACATGAAATGGGTTTTGAAAACAGATTTTTTTTTCTTTTAATGAACTGTTATTTTTTTTACATTATAATATCTTCAAAAGTAAAACTTGGACAGAAAGTTCTCATTTAAATGCATAAAGACTTAAAGTGAGAGAATATAGTATTTTCTCTTTCTATCATAAATGAATTCGATTTCTATATCTTTTATATCTATCCTGTAAAATAAAAATTAAAAATTATCATTATATAAAGCATTGTCAGTATTTTATCAAAATTATTTCTAGATTTTAAACCTTATTTTGTAAACAAAAGCTCCCTTTACTGTAAATATTACTTCAAACGTTTTACTAACTTTTTCAGGGTATCACTAACAACTTTTGTATGATGCTCTCCTTGAAGCAACAAGTCCGTGTTATGATTATGCTGACTTGAATCACTTATAAAACACATAATATTGTTAAAATTCTTTTTAATTAATTTTAACTTATTTATAGGTGATTTTGTTTAAACAGATAGAAAATATTCAGCAATCCTGCATACATTGCACTAAAGAACTAACAATAATTTATTAGGATGATTAACAAGCTTCTATATCTTACTGTAGCATGGTCAGAATTTAAAAAAATCAAAAGATAAAAGTCAGTGGTGTACGTTTTTAATTGTATTTTTTGCTTTGCTTGCTTCCTTTACAAAAATATATTACTTTGTTTCATTTGTTTTTTTTTTTTTTTTTTTTTTTTTTTTTTTTTTTTTGAAACTCAGTTGAGTTCCATAAACTTCTCTTTCAAAAACATTATAAATGTTTATATAAATAAACTGAAAAATAAGTTAAAATGTTTTCTTAAGCATAACTCAATTTATTTTTTGTAAAACATGTTTTACTGCTGTGTACGTTTCTTCTTGTTACATATATTTAAATGGTATAAAAAAAATATAAAATGGCTTTTACATACATTAATATATAATACAAATACCAGTTAAATTTTGATGTGCCAGATGTGCACATTTCGGAAATTCATTCCTCATAAGTGACACTTAGACCGAAAAGTTTGATTATAAAAAATATAAGCAAAACAGTTAAAATTATAAATCTAAAGTTTCAAAATTATATAAATCCAAATCCAGCTAAGGAATGCTGTGCATGAGGGAACAAACCTTAGTTTTAAATTAATTTCAAATTTAATACGACTGATAATTTTGCTAAATGGTACATTTTATGACAGCACAAAGTTCTGCCTACTGAGTTATGGATACCCTCGGGGAGTTTTATTCCACCAGCAGCGGTACCCGCTCAGGGGTAGTAAATATATAATACAAATACCAGTTAAATTTTAATGTGCCAGATGTGCACATTTCGGAAATTCATTCCTCATCAGTGAAACTTAGACCGAAAAGTTTGATTATAAAAAACATAAGCCAAACTGTTGAAAATTATGAATCTAAAGTTTCAAAATAATATAAATCCAAATTCAGCAAACGAATGCTGTGCATTAGGGAACAAACCTTAGCTTTAAATTAATTTCAAATTTTATACGAATGAAAATTTTGCTAAATCGTACATTTACTATAATGACATACATACTTAACATTAGATATTCCTATTTCAAGGGCAATAGGATTATTTAATCCCTCCTAACACTTTCAGAAGTATCGGAAGTGTGATAATTACAGTTGAATACAGACAAAAAAGGATCTGTTGTAAATGCTCGTAATTACACTCGATAATATGATTATCTATGAATGACTAAATTAAATAGGCAGATAAACAAAACAAAAATATGAAAGTTAAATATAAGATTCTAAAGAATAAAGGTGAATAAAACTGTTTTTTCTGTTTAGTAAAGGCTAATACTGCAGATTGAAATTGTCTTCCTTCTGTCTTCTTAAATCACTATTTGCTGTAAACCATTTATAAAACTGCATTATTGAAAATTTATTATCTAAATCTTTCGCAAAGTTCGAGTTTGTTGACAAATAAACTATATCCACTGTTAGGATTTGTTAACGCCACTTCGATGAATAGTTACTCGATATTTCAACTTCTTTTCCGTTTTTTTTTCCATGTAATATTCATGTTAATTATTGCAACTTAAAACATAAATTATAGTTTTTGTGTTTCAATTGAAATTATATTTAGTATAAATGTTTTGTTTGCCTTTTCAAAAAGTCAAATATGGAACAGGTTTTTATTTTATTGCAACATTTACATCTTGTTTGTCAACAAGTCTTAACGTCGAATAAAGTTTGATCAGAACTTGTGAATCGCGCGTCGGCTAACAAATGTTTTAAATTTGGTCCCTGACTTTTGCTGTTGATAAACGTAACATCGTTATAAACACCTGTGAGGTGTTTTAAAGAGAGTAATATGTCCTGTGAATCTTTTAATTTTCTGAAAACATTAATGCTATAAGGATTATGAGTTGTGATAAAAAGTTTTATTTCATTTGTTTCCGTATTTTTTTTTTTTTTTTTTTTTTTTTTTTGGTTTTGTTAATTTCTTAAATGTTATGTCGGATCCTTTTTCTTATATTTATCCCTGGCAATGAATAGTTCTTCTTTAAAAGGAATGTTTTGAGCTCTGTTGGTCTCAGATTTCGAGTTTCTTGGACCTACACTATAGAGTAAATCCTCCTAGCTAAATTAAACGGAACATGGAACATTGTTTTTTATATGTCGGTTGACACGATCGATAATCTAAATATTGTTTTTTATCAGTTTCCTTATGGTAAATACTAGTATCTGTGATATCACCATAATTATCTCTTTAAACTAGGATATCTAAAAAGCTATTTCATGTTCTTGAATGCCCATATTAGACTGAAGTATTTGTCCATAGATTTCAGAATTTTATGAAACTCGGTCACATCACAATTATTTGTATTCCAGATCACAAAACAATCATCTAAATATCTTTTGAAGTGAATTTTCATATAATTTGGTACGAAGAATGGAATTCCTATGTGTATGGTCTGATACATCAGTTGCTTTAAATATGCCATTACCAGGGTTGCACATGTTGGGGCGAATTTTGTATCTATTGCGATTCCTAAAATCTGTTTAAAGAATATTTTGCCAAAATGAAAGGTGTTGTTTTCCAAAGTGAATTTAATGCCTTCTATTATGAATTCAGATAAAAATTTTGATTTTATGGCATGCGTGAATCTCGTTCACCAGTATTTAAAAGCTTCTATTCCTAGTTTAATTGAAATTTGGTATAAAGGTTAACTACATCAAATGTCACAAATACTTCATTTTGTTCTATGCTGCCAAGTAGGTGATTTAAAGGTATTTTTCACCCTTATTCTTAAGAACCTTATATTTAACTTTCGTGTTTTTGTTTTGTTTGTCTCCTTATTTTATTCAGTTATCATAGATAATCATACTTATCAAGTGTAATAACGAGTATTTACAACAGATCCTGTTTTATCTGTATTAACCTGTAATTATCATACTTCCAATTCCTTTTGAAAATATTAGGAGGGATTAACAAAAACCTATTACCCTGGAATTAGGGATTATCTATTGTTAAGTATAATTGTTTTTGAAAGTACTAACCAAATATTTCATAGAATGTATTCTACAAACAAAAAGCAGAGTTCATTTCATATAGTTTAATGAAAAAAATTTAACGAATTACTTTCATCAAAAGCGGTTTATAATTTGTTTTTTTTTAATAATAAAATAATGAAAGACTTGAAAATTCTCTTTCCATACATCATATGCTATATGTTACAATATATATATATATATATATATATATATATATATATATATATATATGTGTGTGTGTGTAAGATTTATATAATAAACTCTTTTGATACCAAATAACTATTCGGATTGATAATAGGATTCTGTCTTTGGTTTTGAACTCGACTCTGATACTGAACTAAATTATTAAAGGACCTCAAAATTCTCTTTTAATACATAATATTTATATACATTGATAGATAGTTAGATAGTTAGATAAATAAATAGTTACCTTTTTTGATAGTAATTAACTACCAACCATTCGGAAAGATATTAGGATTGTTTGTTGGGTTTTGAATTCGACTCTGTATCGGATACTGAACTGAACTGTCGATTGGATAATGAATCGGATTCAAAATTGGATACTGAATTGGACCCGGATAGTGAATTGGACTCTGTGCCGGATACTCAATCGGATAATTATACGGATTAGCAGGCACATACACAACAACGTTTCCAGCTCCCTGACTGAATATCAATGGTAATATAACTGTAACAAAATAAAGATATTGTTCAGTTCAATTTCATAATATATTTGAAAAAATAAAGTTTGTGCCTGTACGAAAGGAAATAATTAGTTTTTATGGAGAAAAATTCCGTAAAGATAATAAAACTTGTACAACAAAATACAAAACAAATAACTATTGTTTTTAAATATTCAATGGGCATACCTATATTTAAATATTTTGTTTTATAATTAGGAGTAATTCTATTAAATTAAAACATTTAGGATTTATTAAAATTTCTTATTCAGAGTTTTTTCTAATAACCTAATAATGTTAATCAAACCCTTATTTTCGATTTTTTTAGGCTCATGCAAAAGACTAAATAATTTTAATCTTTCATTTAATATTTGCACATATTCTAGACATAGGATAAAAATATGTAATTGCCTTTGTGCAAAAATAAAGAAAAAATAGGCATATTTTATGTTAATTTTATCTCTCAACCCATCTACCGGTACTCGATGCACAAACAGTTCTCCTCAGAGTAAATTTTAGTAATATACTTAATAAAGTTAAAACTGACTTTTCATTCATTCATTCATTCATTCATTCATTCATTCACTCTTAATTTCCTCTTTTACAGAGATAGATTGAAATATAATATAACATACAACTTAACTATTAACGAACTAACTTTGTCTATTAATAGTAATGCTAACATATATACAAATTAGTTTTAGATTATATTTATACACACAGTGTCATTTAACATATGCACTTGCCGATGCTTTTACATATGTAAAGCAAATAAACAAGAAATATTTAAGGTCGGGTGGGTTGAGTGTAGTTTGGGATTTTCTTCCAAGCAATATCTGAGTTAAGGTTTCATCATCATAACTTGCCAATTCGGTTGATAAGTTAATGTGGAAATTGTCAAGTACTACTTGAAATAAATTGTTTCTATAAAATTCTGTTTTAACACAGGAGAACAAGGCGTGAGACAAGAGGTCGCTATATTGTCTTTCACAATGTTCACATGTTACATTTTTAGTTTGTCGAGGCACTACTGTCAATTTTGCGATATAGCGTGCTAGTTGCAATTCCTGTCGGTTCTCCGGGAATTTCCATACTGTACCAGTTAATACTAAACTATTATTTATTTTATGTTTATTTATGAAGTTTAAATTACATTCAAATATGCATTGGCTCCTAAATAACAACTTATAATATAAATTAGTTCTTTATTCCGCATTAAGTTTAAATTTTACTTTGAGACTGACCAGATTTAAAAGATCGACATTAGATAAAAGGTATCTAATGCCCTTACACAAAAGGTAGCTGTTTCCTTAATAGTAAATCTAGGTCTTGCTTAAAATATATAAATGCAGAACATGGTGGCTGAGTGATTTTATGCAGGCGTTTACGGATCACATCGGCTATCTCTTTCTATGTTTGTAAAAAAGTTTTTATTCAATTGTTAAAAGGGCTGTGGTTTTGCTTCCTTCACTTCCAAAGAACTAATTGCCTCGATATTCATTTTATGGTTTAAAATTAAAAGGTTACTTACAAAGTAGTAAGAGAATCGACAATGTCGCTGTAGATGTACGATTGTTTCTTGAAGTAGTCGTCGTAGTTGGCATTGTTGTCGCTGCAACAGTTGTAGTTGTTGATGTGGCAGTTGTCGCTGCAGCGGCTGTAGTTGAAACAACGCTTGAAGTTGTCATTGCAGCACCCATGATTCAGGAAGAATTTTATCACTGAAAGAGAAAAAAATGTTTTGTGTTAACTGTCTTCTTACAAAAAATAGAATTATTGGTCGTTTGATATAAATACAACCCAAGTACAAAAATAGAATCACATTAGGATCACATTAATCCTTAAGAAATGTCAATCAGAAAAAAATAATAAGTAACATAATTACACCATTCGGAGGCCTCTTAACACCACAACGGTCGGCTTATATTAGGCCATACTGGTCGTTCGATATCAGTATAATGGACTACACTGTCTAAACTGAAAACTCGTCTGTTAAAGCAGAAAGAAAAAAACTCTAAAGTTCATATGACTATTATTATTATTATTATTATTATTATTATTATTTAAGCATTGAATCTGATTTCCGCGAATAAGACAGTAAGCACAGCGCCCATCCAGGTTATTTCTCAAGGAGCTAATGAAAATGAGATAACAAACACTTCAGCACGTGAGTTCGAGTAATTGAGAACTGACCTGGGCTTAATTTCGCTTTTTGATTAATGAAATTGTTAGATATTTGTAAAATTTAATTATCATTTATTGTTTTAAATATGTTAACAATATCAAATAACAAACATAGACATAAATATAATTATGTAACATTTTCACATCTTTTACTCAAACATTCACTCTGTATATAATGTATTTATTTGTAATGGTAGTGTTTTTTTTTATAAATATATGTTGTATGCCCGAACTCGGTGGTCGAGTAGTCTAAAGCGCGTACAGATCACAGTGCCTCTCACCGCCTGGGTTCGAATCCCACTTGGTACAGTTTCTAGTGTGAGAAAGTTTGGAAGTTCGCTTGCCGAAGGTCGGTGGTTTTATCCGGAAACTCCGGTTTCCTCAACCACTCCAGAACTGACCGCCTCGAAATATCTAAAAAAAATTTGACTTGGGCTCAAAACAACAGTACTCGACTCCACTCGTAATCTAATAATAATCTGGATTATTGATATGGTTCTATTCTGAAAAAAAGTATTGGTAGAGAAAGTGAGAACATTTAAAAATAACTTTTATCTGACAAATTTATCAATACTATATAATATTAAGTTTCTGTAATTTTGGTGACAGGGGATAATATAATAGTTGAAAGTGAATAAGGTCGTTTTTCTGATCATTATCTCAATTTTAATTTTTTTAAAAACCAATAAAATCTCGTTTTCAGACTTCAATAGTTACTTGATATTTTTATTGAATACCCTGTCTATAAGGCACTTTTTCGGATGGTCTTTCGACTTTGAAATCGGTCGTTAAGACAAAATTATTTTTATTTTCTTTTTCTTTGCTTTTTATTCAACGGAATTCTTGCTTATTTGAAATTTGAATAACCTTGTGTTTTTGTTGTTTGTAGGAATGAACCGTTTTGTAAGTTGTGTTGTGTTTAAATGACCCAGTTTATTATGACGTGACTAGGTTTAAAGTTAGATCCCATAGATTTATATATCGCTGGATAATTGCTGCTATTTCTATATTTATTCGATCTTTTATCTTTGAACTAAATATAACATTATTTATCGGAAACCTCATTAAGTAAATCTGCACCGTTCTAATTTTTTCTAGAAAACCTCAATGCAGCTTTTAGATTAAGATGAATCGTTTATATGCATTAACATTATTATTGCAGCTATTAGTCGCTTTAAAAGTAAATATATAATAAACATTAATTTAATATACAATAAATTCAAACGTTATTAAAACTAATACATTTTTGATAAAAAATCTATTAACAGTTATATGATACAACATAACAACAATAAATAAACCAATAAATTAGAAGACAAATAAAAAAAAATAGAAATAAAAATTCATGTTCTTTAAAATTAAAAGAAAAAAAAAACAAAATACATCGAGAGAGAAGTGATATATTTTAATATTTCGAAAAAAAATCTTATTTGTCTTGTAAATAATTGTCTAGCATTACTTGTATTTTTGTAATACAATGCATTTGCAGTAGGTATTTCAAATCTTTTTGTGCGTTTTTTGGTCGCTTAAACATGGTATATATGAAAAAAGTGGCCTCAAATGTCGGTGACGGTAACTAAAGTTTATCACTAGATAAATTGTTTTGTTATCAAATTAAGACTTCTCATTTTTTTTTTTATGTTTATGGAAAAATATCTCATCTTCCAAACTTGTTAAAGCAGGTTCGGTCAAATTTTAGGACTCAGGAAATCAAAATGGAATAATGTTTTACTGAACCGGACTGTATTATTCAAAACGTTTGTAAAATTTTACTTAAACATACAAAACTAGTTCTATTTGTTTTTTATGTTAAAATGTTCTATTTCAGCAATTCTAAGAACCTTTCATTTATTTCAATTATTCAACTCTAAATGAAATCTCCAGAAAAATAATAATATGTTTTATTGGCCTATCTGAATTATCATTATTTTATAATTAAAAAGCTAAAAACAAAATTAGTTTTAAAAAAATACAAAACAAATAATTAAATTTAAATTGATACAAAATTGTATGAAAAAAAACTTCAAAAAATTAGAAAACAATCATGATACATGAACAGCAAAGTAATATAAATTACCATTTTTAAACAATTTTTTTTAATTATCGTTTAAATGATTATGTTAACATACTTGTTTTCCGGTAAGATACTGCATTTATAGTAGTTGTGAAACCTACTTCATTGTACGATGAAACATCCCATTTATGAAGAACACAGCTTGAAATATCAGTGACGGTAACGATAACTTAATATCGGTTACATTATATTGTTATCCTTTAAAAATAAACTTAGATATTTTTTCTTTTGTGGAAATTCCCTCGAACTAATTAAAAGGAAGTTGAGTCAAATTTTCAGACATCATAAATTGCTCCGTGTATTATACCATACTTGTTTGCAATTTTTCTTAACTATTTGCAAGATTTTACTCGAAATCAAATTAGTCGCATTTTGTTTTAATATAAAAATTATCTTTAAGTTACTGTAAGAACTATTGAAAAAGTTATTGATTTGTTTAAAAATCTTCGAAAATTCTGACATTAATAAAACTTTTATAATACTGATGTTAAACCTACCTTACCAAACATGTACAAATACTTCATGTATTCTACCCAAGCAATGCCACATCACTGTATAAACCCTGCCTATATATACATATCAATAAAATGTAAATCAAATAATAAGATTCATATATTATTTATCAAATATCCAGGGTATTTGGAGAAACTGTTAGGTTCACCAGGGTTTAAATCATGAGTGATTTGAATATGTGAATGTCTAAGTGCGAGTATCAACTTATTATATATTACTCCGAATTTGAAAGTCATCTGTCACTCAAAAATCTTATTTAAAAAAATAAAACCTATCGCAAAATCGTGAAATTTTATGCATATTGATTGTATATAGAATATACTGCTTATTTTGTAAGATAAAAAACTTGATACATTGTTTTTTATTCTACATAACACTTGTCTCGCTTTAAATCAGTTCTATTATATCATTAACTTTTAGAGACTCTATAAAATATGCAATAAAACAAATAAAACACATAAAGAAACTGATCAATTTTTATTAACTTTGAAAAGAAAATGACCAATCTTCATTTTTAAACGTTTTCTGTAAATATTTTTTCTTCAGTGATCACCAGCATATTATAAAAGGATATTTTTTTAATTTTTAATACATTTTAAGTTTAACTTTTTGTGAAAGAAAACAAAGACTGCAAATCTTAATTTAACGTCAAATTTTGAAATGCGAATTGTCATAAAGGTATTATGTATTCAAAATTTAGCACTATATGTTCTCAAGAAATTTCATCAGTAAGGCTTTAAATGCAAAATTATCAGAGTTTCAACTATTTAATTGTTAAACTCAATTTGATTTCCATGCGGTTAAGATACCGCCGTTACCTTAAAAATTGGTTCATGTTGTCTTAGTTCGGACCATGTTAAATCCTTTATATATTTTTTTGTTGATATTGCAGGCTAGAATTTATTTCAGCCTTAAAATTAAAAAGAATACCAAGGAATATTTTTACTCACAATACTATAAAAAAGAATGATGTAAAAAACATGAACGTTGTTCCAAAATTTCCCTTTTTAAAGGAGATTAAATATTTTAGTACTTAGTCTTAAGTATGTCGGGTATCAAATGATATATACATACAACCAATTTAAATGCCTCAGGTGGTGCTCCACCCCTGCCTTGAATATTGTTTTAACAATGTACTTTAGCTGTCATTTCTGTATTTATAGGTTTAATTTTTAACATATGTCGTGTGTTGATATGATATGTTGATAATAATTTACATTAAGTTAAATACAATGGTATTTTTCTTTCAGTGACTATACTTGTTAACCACATGCATTAACTTTATGCATTTATTTAATGCATGTTCCACCCGAGAAGCTTTTCAAGTTTTAAAATATTATATACCTAAAATTGTGTAATAAAACAATTTAATTTAAAAAAAAAAAAAAGCAATACATTACTATAACGGTTTCACTTTAATGTATTTTAGAGTCTTCAAAATGCTCTTAACCATTACGGTTTCATTGTAATTACTCTTATGAACAGTCTAAGAAAAAATGGCACGTAATTGCAAAGAAAAATATTGAAACGTTCATAAAGATATTGATAAGGGAAAATAATTATGTTAGTCTTTAACAAAGTAATTATTTTTCAAACTGGTAATAAATGAACTGAATTTTCTATGTACTATGTATAGTTATACAATGGATTTTGTTTAATTATCTACACACCATGGTCTTAACAATAATTATATATATAACTGTACTTATGACGTAGACGATTTATTTATATTTTTGGGAAACTGCTGCAAAAACTGCCTTTTTAAGATCAAGTTAGTTCTAAAGCTTAAAATAAAGTCTTCCGTTGGTTTCATAATAAGGTTAAAAAAACAATAAAATAAAAAAGTATATATAAATAAAAAATAAAAAATTAGTTGTATTGTTTTAAAGCTCATTCGGATAATTGCATTTACATATTCTCAAAAGATTGGTTTATTATGAGATGGAATTTCATCTATTTGTCTTGACACCGCGTGTATTTTTCCGCGACTTATTTCATAAGGTATTGTACACAAAAATGCTGATACAAAAGACTAGTTTCCTAAATGCATTTCTTTGGTTCAGACGACTTTGTTAAAAACAAGCACATTTATTTAAGATTTAAATTTTTGGCGTCTGGTTATAACTATACAACAAAGAAAATAATGGAAGTTAGCTATCACGAAAGAAAGTTCAATTTTATAAATCAATAAACCAAATAAAAATAACAATTTCAAACAATAATAATAAACCCGCCAGTTAACCTGAAAATGAATATTTTTGTTCTTGCAAATAATTTCACACGTCTTTTACCGTATTATATTACATCTTCATATTTAAGTTTGCTGTTACTTTATTTTATCGTTATACTTCTTATTTTCCTGAAAATGGCTGGTTAAGTTAAATAAAGTGACGAAACAATGGGAAGGGTTATTCAAGACAAAATCATAATCAATCACTTATGACAATTGTACCAAAAATTACAATTTTTGTCTGTCATTAGGCACTTATTTATTTATCTATTTATTTGTTTGTAAATTAATTGTTTAAGTTTTTAATAATCATTAAAAGTAAATTTTATTCATTTTGATGGTTCGAGAAGGTAAACACATTTTAGATTTATCGTCGAGTTTTGCAAAGTGATAAAAACACAATGTTTTTGCTCATTTTAGGGATATCATACACATGTTTTAAATTTTTTTAGGTTTTAGATATTTCATTAAATGCCCTAAAAATATTGAAGAACTTTAAGGAAAATAAATAGCTTTTAAAATAAAATATAATAGTACATGAATATATATATATATATATATATATATATATATATATATATATATATATATATATATATATATATATATATATATATATATATATATATATATGAATAAATAAAAAAATAAATAAATAATAAATAATAAATAGATTAATTAATTAATTATTTATTTATTAATTCATAAATAAATAATAATAAATAAAATCAACACAAGGTTTCCCTCGGATTCCACCGGCCACTTTTGAATAAACAATTCTACGGTGTAATTAAACAAAAAAGCAAATATGTAATAGAGATATGTGTATTAGCATTCTAGAATGAGCTTGTTTAATGTCCTAAGTTTTGAAAAAAAACAACAAATTTTTAATTCATAACAAAGTGTGCAATAAATGGAAAGTTGATTTTTCATAATGAGTGTTGTATGTTGAATAAGTGGATTTAAAAATGGAAAAACGGTTGAGACCAATTACGGAAATCGTAATTCGTTCTTTGAGTAGTAAAATTTTAGTAACTATGTTGATTAACACACTGAAAATATTTGTTTTTCTGGAATCAACAAAAACTAG
Organism: Tegillarca granosa; assembly: GCA_029721355.1. Taxonomy (NCBI): domain Eukaryota; kingdom Metazoa; phylum Mollusca; class Bivalvia; order Arcoida; family Arcidae; genus Tegillarca; species Tegillarca granosa. The sequence continues at coordinate 10,592,247 of CM056608.1, forward strand.
TTTTTGTAAAGTTTTACAAACTTCCTGAATTAAAAAATACTTTTATATGTATTTTTGATAGATAGAATTTAATTTTATCACGTTATTTAATTCATAACAATTTAAGAAGTCAGGAGTAGTCGAAATAAACCTTCTCATATTTCAATAACAGAAACCCAATCGTATGATTTTTTTATTTTGTATTTTAGAACATACAACAAACAGTTTTTGGTATTATTTAAAAGAAAAGTTTTTTTTCCAGATTTTGGAAAATTTTGATTTTTGTTTGAAACCGTCAACGAAAATGAAAACACTTTTTTGCACTTATCCATTTATTATTAAATATTTTATATATCACTTCACTGTACGTTTTTATTGAAATATTGGTAAAAAACAATTATTATATCAAATTATAAATTAATTATTTTTTTTAAATAAATCATATAAACTCTGTTTACGTAACATCTATTCATTGAATTAATAACAAACACGTAGTTAACATAAAGGAATAATTAGAAATAAAACACAAACATACAAGTCTATGTCTAAATCACTATCCCCCCCAGAGAAAAATGTAATACACGTGAATTTCCATCAAGGAAGTAAGTTCGGTGCTGTGGAAAGGTAAGCACCTCCAGTCCAGCTAGCTACATCCGTCACCCCGTCACGTGTAAAGGCATTTTTGAGAAGGAAAGGAACAAGGACTATATTTAGTAAAATATATCCAGTATAAGCTTGGATACTATGACTCTACTTATCAACAACATTGTGAATACGGTCGTGAAACTTTTTTGGCCTTGATTAGCCTAGGCTTCAAATACTATTGAATCAACAGTTTAATTGTAAGCAGTTTGTAGAATGTCCCCGCAGTGGAAACAAGCTCCACTATAAGGTATTAACTAACTGTGAAACATATACACCATACGCAGGAGCTGCAGGGATATTACTGCAAAGAAACGGAAATTTGACAATTGAAAAATTGAAGTTATCACGTTTATCGTATAGCGTCGGATGTAACCTTTCGTTGGGTGTCGTAATTGAGGTTAAAGTCCAAATACGAAGCGGATCATAGAGAATCTCTCGTGTCTTTTATTTCAAGCTCACTTGGATAGCTGATATTCACAATATTCTCCAAATTTGGGATCTATATATTTGTATGTGTAGTTGAATGATTTAGCGACAATCTTTTTTCAAGATTTGTTAAGGTTCTGTAAAAATTCTTATTCATATGATAAAAAAAACAAAGTAAATCATTTCCGCTGTTATTTCATCTTCAGATGCTTTATATTGTAACATTAATTCTATAGTAACAATGTAACTAGTAAAAAATTTAGTAACAGTTATATGACACAACATTATAAGCAATAAATAAACCCAAAAATTAATAGACAAATAAAAGAAATGAAAATAAAAATTTATGTTCTTTAAAATAAAAAGAAAAGAAAAACAAAAATCCAAATACATCGAGAAGAAGTGATATATTTTAATATTTCGAAAAAAAATCTTATTATTCGAGTAAATAATTGTCTAGAATTACTTGTATTTTTGTAATACAATGCATTTACAGAACGTATTGCAAAAGCTTTTTCTCTTTGTGCCTTTTTTTTTGCCGATTAAACATGGTTTTTATTAAAAAAAGAGGCTTCAAATGTCGCTGACAGTAACTGTAAGTTATCATTTGTTACATTGTTTTGTTATCTGTTTAAAACTTCTCATGTTTTTATGTCATTTTAAGTTAAAACAAGTCGAAATATGACCTACATGATACTATTTCAAAAAGAGGAAAGGATAGAACTAACTTTAGATATTAACATTGTAATTTCACATTAAGCTGAGAGAAAGCTTAAGCTTGTTGAAACATAAATAATTTTTTTTATCAATTTTAAAATATATATGTTTATTTAAACTTGAAACATAACATAAATATAATAGTATTATAGTTTTAAACTTTTCTTTAGGCAATTTTGCAGAGCTTGCATTGCAGCTACACTTATATATATATATATATATATATATATATATATATATATATATATATATATATATATATATATATATATATATATATATATAATAACAAAAATACTTGCTCAATTTTGCTCTGCAATATATGCACATTTCGGAAAATTATTCCTCTTCATTGACACTAGGGGCCAAAAAGCTTTGCGTGAGAAAACAGTATGTATATATATCTGCTTAACCATATTTAAGAGTTTATAATCTATAAGTCTCATTTTCCAAATGCACAATATCAGTTAAGGTACCGAGCATTGAACCTTTCAGAGAGACAACTCTTACACACTATTTTTGTCAGTACATGTAATTACTCAATAAAATTTTACAATAAATGGGAGGTTACTCCTTTGCACTTATTGCCTCTTTAAAAGCCATCAATATCTTACCAAAACTGTTATTATTACTTTTAGAAGGCCCTATGCCCTATATAATTTCAAATGCGATTGAACTTACGAATGTACTGTTAAACAAGTAAATTCCAAAGTATTAACATTGTCATTGTTGACATAAATTGTAACATTCTTTTTATTTATTTTTCAATGTGCCATTGTTTGGGCACAACTCACATTTTAGAAAAACATTTATGTCTTTTCAATCACAATGCCTGGCGTGTAAACATTATATTAAAAGCTCTACATTGTTATATTCTGCACTTTGATGCAACAGTTTAATCAGAAAATTCAAAATAAGTAAAACTTACTTTTAACTTTATCAACTATTCTTATATTTTTAAAAAAAATTATATCTTTAGAAAAACTTCAACCAAACAACATAAAATGTATATATAAAACTTCAATGTTTTTGCTCTTACTAACCCGATATAGCATATTCTGCATATACATCAATATTCAATTCAGCCATTAATTTCTATTTTAATAAAGGAATATCTTTGCTTTAGGTAAAATGACAAACCAAGAAATGAATATATATTAGGGTGTCAATGTAAACATCTTTATTTATCTAAAAAACTCTGGACTCATAGTGACTGTTCAGCAAGTTTTCTACACAGTGATAATTTTATAGATAACTTTTGATCGTTTCCTGCATCAATAAATGTATTCAAACAAGGCGACTTATCAAACTCAAAACCTTTCCAATGTATTAAGTTAGGATTTGATACACGATATCAACACAAACAAAATTTGTTCCTCAGCAATCATAATAATAACGATATATAGCGAAAGATAATCTTTATTTTACAAAGAATATTAAAACACGGCATTATTTATCTGGCCTACAGACATAAACTATAACAATTAGATAAACATTCCTTTTTGAGTAATAACCTTGATCAATTTTTTATATAAATGGCTCGAACATTTAAAAACCAAAGAATAATACAAATACATATGCATTGCATTAAAAAGAGAACATTAAGATTGATAAACCAATTAGCAGTTTATTTCTTTTTCCTTCTTGATGAAAGATAAAAAAATCTTAGTTTCACTAGAAACCGAATTTTTATGACTTCATTAATAAAACATTTTGAATAAATATTTGTCTCTAACAATCCATACACGTTTTATGCTATCACTGCACAAACTGTGTCCAGATTGTTGCTCCATTGTCTTTAAATTCCAATACAATGTTACTCTTGGTTAAAAACATACGAAACGATCAGACACTTCGTTCTTGACAAATGGATGTTAATTCAGGTTTTAAAAGAAAAGTCACTGTAACTGAAACATCGGCTAGAATTCCAATTTTAAGAGCTATAATTCTTGATGCTTTATTAACATTGTTTAATGTAAAGGCTTTTTCGTGCATGACAAGTTGTTAAAAGTTTTTAAAATAAGATTTAATTCTTGGCAATTAAGAACCAAATAATAGTTTAATAGTTAAATCGTGCCATTTAACTTAGTAACACTTACATAGTTGTAATCGTGACTTTAGGTGAGATATCAATGCTGTTCCTTTTTATGTTAATATATGTAAATGTCAAACTTATTAAGGCTTCACAAAGTCAAAGTAAATATTGATGATTGACATCAAGATGTGAATTTTAAAACATCCAAAATGATTAAATAAAAATGATATATATCTTACAACTTCGAAGGCAATTCACATGATTAACTGAATCAAAATTTTTACTGTTTGTTTGCTCTGTGATTGTAATTTCAATAATTTGAAAATTTAAACGGGAACCGGTATGTTTGTGTTTGATTGTACATTAAAGAAAACGTGACAAAATATAAAATAATTACTTATAATTGCATATTGTATTATTTACGTAACATATAAAACTGTAATATATTGAAAAACGAAATTTTAGCTATTATGTAAACTTACATGAATATCATCACAATTATTACAGTAAGAGAATATGCAGGAAAAATAAGATAAAAAATTCTTCATATAAATTTAGCGAAAATTACTAAAAAAAATACATGAACCAGAAGTGATCATACAACTATAGGGACATTAATGAAATAATAACTGTTTTACATAAAATAATTTGCTTTAATCTTATCCTAATGGTGTAGGAGTTAAAAGACCAATTCTTTACTGTACCAAACAATTACCAAACCGGAGTGTTTTTCTTGTCGATTGAAATGAAACATAACGAAAAAAATTCTATGAGCTTAATAAATTGTGTTACATAACTTTTGATTTGATGTGTTTACCTGTTCATTCATAATGTTCTCTTTAATATGGCTTAGCAAGTGACTATATGCATTATAGAACTGAATTTTTAAAGGAAATGCAGATTTTTACTTTAACATTTTATAAATTAACTCGGTAAGTATTAGCATCAGTTTAAATTTATATTATATATCAATTATCTCTATTTTACTTTACAGTAAGTAATGAAAAAAAAATTAAAAAAAATTAAATATATTGACTTTCTGTTGACTATATATTGTTTATTAATATACATGTTAAGTATAGTATTATGTCAGATTAATTTTTGTCAGTGAAAAAAGTTTTTAATTGATTTTGTTCTGAGATTTATTTACTTTAAATATGATAGACAGTAAATTTTGTTTAATTTTAAATTTCAAATAATGTTTTAACTTGTAACTCGTTCACGCATATAAACTTTATTTAAAAAAAAAAGAATTACATGGTTAGGTTAAGGCATTCACCATAATTTAAATTTAGTAAACTGTAATTTTTCAATCTTTAATTTGAAGTACTGTAAAATTATACATTTGAAATTTTTCTACATTTGATTATTTATTCTATATATATTAAAAAAACGTATAAAAATTGTTTTCGCTATAGGAGTGAGAAATGCTCATTTTTCTCACCAGCCCATTTCCAAATCACAATTCCAAAAGTAATGTGAAAACAGGCTAGTTCAGCTACATACTTTACCTTTCACCAAAAAAAATGGCACTCTGGAAGGGTTTTTTTCTGCTGCCTAATATGCTTTTTCCCCCATGTCAAAAATCAAATTCGAGAATGGAAAGGAGATAGAAGTATAAATTCGGATGGAGTATTGTTATTGCACCAAGTAAAACTTTTTAAGGACCTGATAAGCATAGGCCTATTTAACAATTTATTTTAAGGTTACTGATGTCCCTTTTGTTTTGTAAATGTGACATACTCAAAAAGTAAACTTAAATTAAATTAGGCGTCGAAATAAACAATATATTTTGCCATGTTATTATCAGTTTTTTATCTATAACAGACGTTCCTTTTAATTTTTTTATAAAACACTTTTTTCTATTAGGCAAATTCAAATGCAATTAAAGAAAAAAACATGTGCGTTTTTATTTTCTCAATACTAACCCACTGATTAAAAAAGGATCGTTTATTCAATTACGAACTAAAGTTAAATTTTGTAGCACATCTCTCTCACTATTAGTTTTTTTTACACCAGTGTTAAAAATATATAAGAAACATAACAAAATATGAGGTCCTCAATATTCATCTAACACATGTAACCTACCAAACTAAACTATCTTATTATGTATACAGCTAGAGGAAAACGTGTAGTAGTTGACATTTGAAATTGTTTTGGTAACGTATAACATTGATCATCATTGATCAATATTTTGATTTGGCTTGTCATGTATTTGCGTCCAGAAGTATAAATAGAATTAGAAATTAGTGTAGAAAAGACTCCAAATCGACTTGTTTATCATTTTTATATAACTTATCAATCATTAATCTATGTTCGTTTACCAAATTCAAAGCCGTCAGTTTTATGTTTGTATTTTTGACAAATTAAAAGTATTGTGACGTCACCACCAGTTATTATTATAATTATCATTAATTAAAGCAGAAAAAATAGAAGCCAAGAAACGAACAGATTTGTGATATCAAGAGGTCAAGTAGCTTCTCAGGTGCTGCATATATATATATATAACAAAAATACCAGTTAAATTTTGAAGTGCCAGATGTGCACATTTCGGAAATTCATTCCTCATCAGTGACACTTAGACAGAAAAGTTTGATAGATAAAAACATAAGCCAAACAATTGAAAATGATGAATCAAAAGTTCCAAAATTATATAAATCCAAATCCAGCTAAGGAATGCTTTACATAAGGGAACAAATCTTAGTTTTAAATAAATTTCAATTTTAGACGGCTGAAAATTTTACTAAATAGAACATTTTCGGTTACCGCTGCTGTTGGAGTAAACTCCTCGAGGGTATCATAACTCAGTAGGAAGTACTTTGTGCTGTCAAAAAACATACCATTTATATTTTTCAACCGTGTTAATTTTTTGAAATTTATTTAAAACTAAGGCTATGAGTATAAAAAAATCGAAAGCTTTATGTATTTTACAATTTCAAAAAAAAGTTGAAATCGATAACGTTTGTTTTTCTCAAATAATTTTGGTTTAACGATATAACGTTTTTTAACAAAGAACAATTTTATATATCAAACATTCTTGTAGTTACCTCGGAAATCGCAAATCGGCGGCTGTAAATTAATTACTGCTTAATTGCATTTATGGATATGGTAAACGGCATATGTCTTGAGTGTCAAATGCAAAGTAATAGTTTTACGGTTGCTCATAAAAATTCAACACAATTTTTTGTTTAAAGGACTTGAGTTGAAATTTAGAAATGCGAATGTAAACGATATCACGTTATACTGTTTAAGTCTGTTTATTCTTAATTTTAAGGACGTCATGCAAAGTTATATAATTGTTTCAATCTGTATGAACTTTACAACAAGCACTTTTTTTTTCTGGTTTTTCTGCTTTTTCTGTTGTTTTTTTTTTTTCTTTTTTCTATCCTTTTTTTATTTCAACAATATTTACCTTTATTAACCACATGTAAATGTCCAATATTGTTCAAACAACCGTTTTTAGCTGCCTTCTTGATTTGTAAAGAAATGTGTTAAAATATAGTAACAGTGTTTAAGCATGAAGATAGAGTATACCATTAAGTCAAGTTCCTCTGGTAAAAAGAGGGTTAAATAAAAATAATAATCATCGTCACATCTTTTGGTAAAATATGATATGAAGGTGTCTTTGTTGCTTGTAGTGTAAACCTAGTAAATACTATCCCGTGTTTGATTTTAAATATTTATAGTGTTGATCTTCTTAAAAAAATCATACTTCCAACACTTCAAAACGGTTTTAGCTGTTTTTAAAAACAGTAAAACATTACCAAGGCAACATTATGTAAATTGAAAAATGTTCCGCTTATAAAATCATCATTGCTTTGCCATTTTATATACGTGCTTGACAAAAGAAACAACAGTTATAATTCAAACATAGTTGTTAATCACTTAAATGAATTTCGAAATGTGCACATCTGGCACATCAAAGTTTAACTGGTTTTTGTTTTATATATTGAAAAGTAAAGAGAAAAACAACATAAATATGTAAATATATAACACAAATACCTGTTAAGTTTTGATGTGTCACATGTGCTCATTTCGAAAAAACAATCCTCATCAGTGACACTAAGGACCGAAAAGTTTAATAGTTAAAAGGCATAGCCTAACAGTCACAGATAGTGACTGTCAAATTCATGATCTTCTATTTTGCCCGTTTACACTTACAGCTAATCGCAAAAAATTATGATTTTTAAATGTTTGTAGGACAGGTTTTAACATATTTCTCCTGACGTTGAACCTAAGGAAGTGTTAATATTGAATTACTATTAGAACTCGATTCTCTATCGGATACTGATCTGAACTGTTGATTGGATGCTGATTTGGATTCAAAATTGGATACTGAATTGGATCTGGATACTGAATTGGATTCTGTGCCGGATAATTATACGGATAAGCAGCCACATGCACAACAACGTTTCCAGCTTCCTGATTTAATATCCATGGTAATATAAGTGTCAGAAAATAAAAATATTGTTTGGTTAAATTTCATAATATATTTGAAAAAATTAAGGTATGTGCCTTTACGAAAGGAAATACTTCGATTTAACAGGAGCAAAAACACGAAAAGATTACAAAAATTGTACAAGAAAATACAATACAATACGACTTTTTTAAATATTCAATGGACATACCGATTTTTGAATATTTTGCTTTATAGTTAGGAGCTATTTAAGTAAATTAAAAAATTAAGGATCCAAATAAATTTCCAATTTTTTTTCTAATAACCTAATAATGTTACTCAAACGCTTATTTACGCTATTTTGTAGGCTCATCAAAAGACTAAATAATTTTCAATCTTTCATTAAATATTACAAATATTTTTGACATTAGCTAAAATAGATTTAATTGCCTTTGTGCAAAAATAAAGGAAAAAAGACATATAGTATGTTCATTTTATCTCTTAACCCATCTGCCGGTACTCAATGCACAAACAGTTTTCTTCAGAATAAATTTATTTTTCATATGCATAAAAGGAAAGGCTTTTAAAATGACAAAATAGATCAATTTATTTAAAACAAAGCTTGCAACAGTTTTAATAAACCGAACTGTCAGAAAGAAGGAGGTGTGTCGACGAATATGATTTTAAAACCAAGAAAACAGTTTAGACACATTCCGGAAATCATAAGTAAAGGATTAAAAAGATGCAAAACACAAAGAATTTGAAAAAAATTGTATCATTTGCATTTGGAAATAGAGTACCAAATTAAAAATTTTGCTGAATGACAAATTCACTGATTGAAATATTGTTTTCTTTAATACAGATTTATTGGGAAAAATAGAAAAACACTCAATATTGAAAGAATAACAACATTTTCATATTTTATCCTCCAGTCTATTTTTCGAATGTGCAAGTTTCCATAAGTAATTTGTTTGACGAAATCCTATAGTTATAACAGACATAAACATTATTTATTATTTATTTATTTATGTAGCCAAAGGAAGATTCAAATGTGCATTGGCGCGTAAAATTTATTATATGATAACAATTTATTAGATAAATTAGTTCTATAATCCGCATTCAGTTTAAATATTACCTAGAGACTGACCAGATTAAAAGCATAGACAAAAGGTAAATAGTATCTAATGCCCTCATATAAAACGCATGTACTTTCTAAACAGTTAATCTAGTTTTGGCTTAATGTATAAATTTAAAACATGGTGGCTGAGTGATTTAAAGCAAGCGTTTACGGATTTAATTACCTCTCTCTTCATTGGTTTTTAAGAAAGTTTTGATTCAATTGTTAAAAGGGCTGTGGTTTTGCTTCTTTTTTTATAGTTTAAGATCAAAAAGGCTACTTACAAAGTAGTGAGAGAATCGACAATGCTGCAGTGTTTGAACGATTGTTTCTTGAAGAAGTCGTCGTTGTTGGTATTGTTGTCAACACGCCAACTGTTGTCGCTGCAGCAGCTGTAAATACTGAAGCAGCTGTAAATACTGGAGTAGCTGTAAAAACTGGAGCAGCTGTAAATGCTGAAACAGCTGTAGTTGCTGTAGCACCCCTGATTCTGAAAGGATATTATACTGGACGAGGATAAATTATATCATGTTAACTATTTTCCAACAGAATATAGAATTAGTTCTTTAGAAATAAAAACAGTCAAAGTGCAAAACAGGAGAAAATGGTTCACGTCAATCCTAAAGAAATGTCTATAAGAAAAAATAATAAGTAACACCATTACAACATTTGGAGGCATCTTTACACGACATCGGTCTGCTTGTCTGAGGTCATAAATTGGAGCATGTATAATGAACTACACTGTCTAAACTAAAAATTCGCCTTACAAAACTTGCAGACAAAAAAAACGTACATATTATTATAATAATAATAATAATAATAATAATTATTATTATTATTATTATTATTATTATTATTTAAGCATTGAGTATGATTTTTGCGAATAACACAGTGTGCACACTGTCCATTCACGTTATTTTGCAATGATCCAAATTAAATAGAGATTGAATGTTTATAATTAACTTCTACACAACTTTTTCACATGAGAGAATACCTTTATGCTTTTTTATTTGCTTTTAACGACTTAAAAGCATGGAAAAATGAGGCGCATTGATTAAGATTGTAAGACGTGAACAATGTTATTTAAAATGAACCATTAGAAAATGTCGTGTCGGTCTTGTCCCAATGTTGTACGTTTTGTTTAAGAAATTGATCAAGATGAGTAATTGTTTTACATGCAGAGTTGATTGCAAGTTAAGATCTTTTAAAAGGTTAACGATAAGGCATAATGGTAAATGGTTAATTAACTATTTCAATTAGCTCTCAAGTGTTTACTCCCATTAGTAAACTTTTACATGAATTAAAGTTAAAACAAGAAAAACGTAATTCTGAAATATAAACGACTTTAAAAGACTGATTTTTTTTAAAAAATAGATAACTTTTTATCACAATCCACGAGAATCTCCTTCTAGAATTTCATTCTAATTGGCTATAAAATATATCTTTTAACGTGTTGGGCGCAAGTTAACAAAGAATATTATTAGCTTGAAGCATGTACAATGATGTCCGAAAACTTAAAATCGATCAAGGAAAACCTGAAATAAATTGCATTAATTGTCTGTCATTAATTTCAAAATGTATTTGCAATTATGTTATTTATTACAAAGTCACAAATGACAAATTCAATAAAATTCTGTATTTAATTTATCGTTTTCCACAGTTTTGTAAGTTGTGTTTTCACGACCCGGTTTTTTTTAACGTTATCAGTTTCCAAAGTTAGATCCCTTAGAACTACATCTTGCTGGGTTATTCTCTATTTCTTTATTTATTCGAGCTTATATCTTTGAACAAATGTAACATTATTCATCAGAAACGTCATTTTGTAAATCAGCACCGTTTTAATTTTTTCTAAAAAAATAATGCAGCTTTAAGAATTAAGAATGAACAAGTGTGTGAAGTTTTTTTAAGGCACATTTACATTATTATTGTAGCTATTAGTCGCTAAAAAGTAAAGGTAATATTTTTCTGATAAAAAAACAAGTTACAGCTATAAGAAACCAACACTAGATGTTAAATGATAAAACATTGTATATAAAATAACAACTAGTATGTTTTCGTCAAAGAGCAAACTGTAACTGGAAAATATAAAGCGGATGGTGAATTTTTTCTGTTCTAACAAAAATAAAAAAATAAACCAAGAAAAAGAATAAATACACAAATGAAAAAATAAAAATAAAAATTCATGTTTTTTCAAATGAAAAGAAATTTTTTTAAAAGAATTCTTCAACAGCGAAGTAATGTATTTAAATATTTCGAAAAAAATTCATTTCTCGTTTTATTAATTGTCTAGCATTACCATTTTTTGTAATACAATGTATTTACAGTAATTATTGTGAAAGCTCTCTTTGTGCGCTCTTTAGCCGATTGAACAAAGCATATGTGATAAATGTGAATTTAAATATAGGTGCCGGTAAAATTATTTATCATTAATTACTCTGGTTTGTTATCTATTTAAAATTACTCATTTCTTTTTTATATTTAATTAAGAAAAATATCATCTTCCTTGTTAAAACATATTCTGTGGAATGTTAAAACATAAGAGGATCGTAATGGAGTAATTATTTAACTAGACTGGGTGCATTTATTTAAAATGATTATAATTTTTTTTAATTCAGCTAATCTAAGAATTGATGTACTGATTTACTGTAAAATATTTTAAAACTGAAAAGAATACTCTGATTTTAATGCAATATCCTTATTATCATTATTACTTGTTTGAAAACTAAAAAATAAATACAAGAATAAAATAATTAAAGGTAGTTCTCGGCACCAGAGGCAAAATAATTCTTCGAACTGGGATTTTCTGAAAATTTGCACACGTTTTCCCTACAATGTACTTTGTTGAATAAAATAATAAAATACTTATGTTTGGGTTTTCGTTTTTTTTTTTAGTAGAGTGTATTAAATCTACCCCACTTTTCAACAATCATTTCTCAGTTCTAAATATCCCAGCAAATTATTTTCGTGTTTATTATTAATGCCATTATGATTAGATGTTATAAAAACAAATTTTATAAATTTGAATCTTAGGCGTGCAATGAAGTGAAATAAATAGCATTTACATAATAAAAGTTTAAGTTTTTATATGATAGTGTGCTAAAACTATCTTAATTTTCGTTGACAGTCCATATTTCATAAAATCTGTGAACTGAGCTTCTTTCAAAAACTGCACAAATAAAGCTTGATACTAATTCGACAAAATGAAATTTAAAACAAAAACTATGCTTGGGTTATTGTTTTCGAGATATCTGATTATCATCCCTACATCTCATTTTTTTTAAATTGCTATTAAAAATTAAAACCAACAAAATGACACGATTAAAGAATCATTTGAGTATAAAAGTTTGTAAAACTTTACAAAGACTAACTTTGTTTTTGGTTTTTGAAATCCTATATTTTGACACACAAAAATCTTCCTGAAAGACCAGTGTTTGAATCCATTGCAAGATTTGTTTTGAATGAAATCGATCTATTATATATTTTGGACATTTAACAAGTAAATATAAAAATATTCACCTTAAAATACAACCCCTTCAAAATGATTCTGATTTCATTTTACATTCTAAACCATTATAGTAAATGATAATATGATTGTAGTCACAGCCTATGTAGGGAGCCCAGCCAATTGTTCCATTTCCACTTCTGGTGGTTTATTATATTGTTTATAACTTAAGATTTTATTATTATTTCATTTCACTAATTTAATTAGACTACGTTAATATGTCCTTTGCTAATAAAAGACAAGTCACAATGAATATATGTTTAGCTTATGAAATCCCCAATCAAATAGATTTGACAATTCCCTGAAGAATTCCCCCACACCAGAACTTCTGCACTGGTAAGATTCAAACCTAGCGTGTTTACGAGAGGAATTGTAATCTATCAATTGGCGTACTCAGCAACTTAAAGTTTCATAAAGATAAGAAAATCCAAAGAAATAAAATTGAATAAATTCTGTTATGATAAAGATGGATATACTAGATAGAGAATGTTTATGGTTATTGGAAGCATATTCATCATGGTCCTTAGGTCCTTAGTTGTGTCTGATAATAAATTGCCCCTCTTGCGACAGGTGCTTGGGGAAAATTAAACTTTGATGGTTTTCTCCGTTCATGGACATTTCTGGTACGTTTTCTCTAACCACTGTCAGTGGTTTGGTCTCAAGCAAACGACCTCTTCTTTGGTAAAAGTCCAAAAGATGTGATTTTATTTTGATGAAGGATGTCTCCTACAGAAGAGGCATACTGTATTATAAGCAAGACGATTGTCAGTAAATGCTGTTAACACAGACAGAAAAAAACACATGGTGGTCTATGTTTCTTTGAAGAACTAAAACAATCGCTGCTCCCTTGCCGAGTATTTCAATGCAAAATAGGAACAACATTATACACCTAATTCAGTTTAATTAAAATTGCTTAAAACACGGAACAGATAAATCACATGCTTAGGTTATAGGTTACAGAAGTTGCAACTGTTTTTAATTTGATGAACAATCGTGCCACTAGATAGTATTACAATATTATCAAACTACTATGCGACTGTTTAAATATCTTGTATCATGTGATCTTGTGCAACGAAATCAGTTTACTTTCGAAACCATGTTGTTTTTGAACATTAGTTTTACGTATCAATGCATAGTTAAACGACCTTGATATCTAAGCACTTTTTTTAATATATTAAATAGTTGGGAAAAAGATTTTATTCTGTGTTAATTGAAGTAAGTCATATTGCTAACTGCACTTTTTTCAAATTAATTATGACAGTTATATGGTCACCAATATGCATGAGGCATACTGTTAAACATAATATTATGCTATATCATGATTATGCTTAATTTTATTTTTGGTAATAAATGAGATATTTCAGTACATAATACTTTAGTACAAACAAAAATTAAATAAAAATAATAATTATTTCAACAACCCCAAATTCCACGAAAAAAATGCTCACTAGATTTATGCCATGTGACACTATGATGTAATGATGTCAATCATGAAAGGCTATCTCTTTCTAATATTAACATCTTAAATTTTCGGCAATATCAGTAGATTTACAGATCGTAAACATTGATTCATCACAATACAGTAACAGTGAGTGATGATAATCTGCTCATTACGTCAGCCATTTTTATATGACAAATTCGGATGTTATGTTGTGTGAAAGTTAGAGCTGATGCGGTAAATTATATGTATTAAGTGTTCATTTGGGTTTTTAATTATTTTTGTTACCTCTGAACAGTTTTGAAACACGACCATTAGCAGATTTATCGTCCACTGTTCATAAGAATTCATTACGGTCCCATTTTTAACCTTTGTCCTTCATCATCCATGACGTGATATTGGGTAGATTTTTGTCAACAAGATTGACACTTGCCATAAATCGCTTGTTTCCGTAACTTTGTCATACACTAGTCGATATTGTAAATTTTGTAAGTCTCACGACGAAACTTTTTTTTAATAGACAATAATGTTGTCGTTAATATTTTTTGTAATTTATTTTAAATTAACGATTTTGAAAAAAAAAATTCACTTCCGTTTTTCCTACACGACCCCGGAAGTGACGTTATTCACTGGTACTAAAAACAAACTTGAAGGATTACTCATTTTCAACTGTTCTCCGTACACGATATCTAAAGAGCTCGCTATACTATAAATACACAGTTAAACGTAAAATTTCAGATTTAAACATTAATTACCATACATCAATAAATAGAAACATGTTGTTTTGTATACCCGGAAAATATTTTTGTGTATTTTGAATATGTGTGCATTAATGCCATCACTAAATGTCACTTTTTTTCAAAGCTTCAACAAGAAACAGTTTTACCCACCAAAAATTTTAAGAGAGCAAACTTAAAAGTTACATAAGTTGCGCTATCCACTGCTTGTTTATTTATTATTATATTTTTGTTTTATTTAATATAATCGAAATATATGAATTTTTTTCTTTTTTTTTTTCCTTTTTTTAATTTATGAAAATGTTTGACAAACTGCATAACTGTATAAGCATAATCAAAGTATATATTCCGTGATATTAAAACACATAGGTTCATACGATATTTAAATGTATCCATGGGTGTGCAAATTGAACAAATTAACCTTGCAAATGTTTTGTTTTAAGCAATTTGTTTGATGTTTGTTGAAATATTTTTATATACTCAGTAGTAAATAAAAAAATGTAAAACTGTATAAGCTGTATAAGCTCAAGCTCTCTCTCTCTCTCTCTCTCTCTCTCTCTCTCTCTCTCTCTCTCTCTCTCTCTATATATATATATATATATATATATATATATATATATATATATATATATATATATATATATATATATTATATATATATATATATATATATATATATATATATATATATATTCAGTAATATTTATAAAACACGTAGGTTCATACATTATTATCATGTATTCAGGGGTGTGAAAAATGAACCAATTCATCTTGGAAATGTTTTGTCTTTTCGCAATTAGTTTGGTATTTGTTGAAACCCTTTTATATACTCAGTTGTTTCTAACAGTCACCAGTCAATCAAAATTGCTTATCGTGAAATACTATCAAACACAGGTAGTTATATTTTTTAAGTCAAAGTCCTTATCCTTACACTTTTTTCTACAGTGCTTGGTCATATATATTGGCACATAGAAATGGTCGATGTCATGATATCTCTTTCTTAATTTTTAACAAATCTCCTCTCAAAACATGTGGTTATGTTTCTGTAAAAAACCCAAAATTTTCAGGGTATAACACACGGTTATCTTCAAGTTATTCCCTTTATATGCGTCAATCGCTTTCCGTATTACCCCAAAAGGCAAGGAGTTGACACCAGACGTAAAACTGTTATTGATGATCTGTCCAGGATTGTTTTTTTCAGAAAGAAAGGATGAAGAACTACTTAGTCTTAAATGAAGAACAGTACAAGTTTTCTTAAGGTAGTTGACGTTAAAATATTATAAGATATACAAGGGGGAAACAGGTACAAACACTGACTATCTCTGTATTTTTGTTTTGCCATAGTAAACAATATTTAGAAAAAAAAAATTTGAAAACTTTTTTTATTCAACAAAGTTGAAATTCACATACGGATTCATAGTACTAAAATCTTGAAGAAAATTTTGCGTCGAAGTAGTGGACTATTTTCTTCTAGAAATATAATTTTGTATATAAAATTTGTTTACTTTTTAAGAATTTAACAAGAAATACATGGAATTTGATGTTTGTATTAAAAAAAAATTTTGAAATGATCTTTCTACAATATATTTGAATGATGCTTAGTTTCAATTGTAAGCAAACAAAATTATTTCAAGTATACAAAAATCAAGATATTAGCGGTACATGTATTTTGGAAATCAAGCAAATATGTGAAAATGCTTTATTTATGTTTTCAAGGTAACAGATATTTAGATTTTACCTACCTTAATATTAAGTATATTATATAGGGATACCAAATATATAGGGGTTGGTTACAAACATTTTTATTGCAAATGTCCAAAATTTTGATTTGATAATGTGGTACATTTTTGTTTAACAAAAAAATTGCTCTGCCAATTAAAGGGGAAAAGTCTTCCTACCTGTTCACATGTACGGTGAAATCTTCCCCTTTATTTTATATTAATAATGAAATAATGGAAAATATTTAACTGATAAAACATATTTTCACAGCCGTGAAATACATATATTTTCACTGGTGAAAATATATGTATTTCACTCCGAATTCCTTCACGTGCAATTTAGAGGGTTTTTTTTTATTTAGAGTTACTCCCCTTGTTATTATTGCGAACTGTTGCCCTGTACTTGTTTCTCGTCACACTTCGGTGCCGCAAGTTTTTCCAAATTGCGTCAACCATTAGACGAGCAATCCATTGTTTTAATTAACAAAACTTGTCAGATATAAAAACAATTTAAACAGTGATATGAAATAAATAGAACATTTAACAGTGAAGTATGAATATGAAATTTATTTTGTCTCGTGAAGTGAGAAAATCAATATTTTCACGAGACGGCGCAGCGTCATTACTTTATTTTCTTATGCTGAGTGCCAGCTGAGGTTGCTATATCTCAAATCAAAAGTCTTATGTATAACCAGACTAGGTTCGAACCAACCAACCTAGGGCACTACCACTGAGTCATCAAGGTGGTAATTAATTTTTTTCAAGTTTCAGAAGAGTATCAGTAATGCCAATTACTGTTTGTAATGCAAAAGCATATGGTTTTTTGAAATTTTGCACAAATGATATTTGAATAAATTATTTAGATAAAATCATTTTACATGTATAATGTAACGGTCATAATTTTCTTTTTGGTCTTTTTGTTTTTACACTTAAATTTTCTTATCACAATACAAATTACAAATTTAATTTTTTTAAACTTTTACACCCAACGTCGAACCTTAGCATATGTTTATATTGAACAACCATCTATTTTTGCAATCTTGAGTTATAACCACAATCATAAGATATAAGACACTCAAGTAAATGTCATTTGTGCGTTAAGGTACCATATGATGGTCAATTCTTCCCTTATTATAAATCAATAAAACTAAGGTTTGTTCCCTCATGCAAAGCATTCCTTAGCTGGATTTGGATTTATATAATTTTGAAACTTTAATTAATTTCCGAAATGTGCACATCTGACACATCAAATAAACTGGTATTTGTATTATATATTTACTACCCCTGAGCGGGTACCGCTGCTGGTGGAGTAAAACTCCCCGAGGGTATCCATAACTCAGTAGGCAGTACTTTGCTCTGTCAGAAAATATACCATTTAGCAAAATTTTCAGTCGTCTAAAATTTAAAATTTATTTAAAACTATGGTTTGTTCCCTCATGCAAAGCATTCCTTAACTGGATTTGGATTTATATAATTTTGAAACTTTAGATTCATTATTTTCAACTGTTTGGCTTATAAATTTTTTATGTATCAAACTTTTCGGTCTTAGTGTCACTGATGAGGAATTATTTTCCGAAATGTGCACATCTGACACATCAAAATTTAACCGGTATTTGTATTATACATTTACTACCCATGAGCGGGTAGCGTTGCGGGTGGAGTAAAACTCCCCGAGGGTAGCCATAACTCAGTCGGCAGTACTTTGTGCTGTCAGAAAATGTACCATTTAGCAAAATTTTCAGTCGTCTAAAATTTGAAATTTATTTAAAACTAAGGTTTGTTCCCTCATGCAAAGCATTTTGTAGCTGGATTTCGATTTATATAATTTTGAAACTTTAGATTCATTATTATCAACTGTTTGGCTTATATATTTTTTATGTATCAAACTTTTCAGTCTTAGTGTCACTGATGAGGAATTAATTTCCGAAATGTGCACATCTGACACATCAAAATTTAACCGGTATTTGTATTATATATTTCAATCCTAAATTGTGAGCACTGATTATAAAATATCAAACATTGCACTGGCGATTGATTGATTGTCTTCTTGCTGGTTATTTTTAAATAAGAAGACAATCAAACAAATTGATAAAAGTTTCTTGGCAAAACAAATTGAAAATTTTTACTGTACATGTGTTCTAAAATTATTCAACCAAGGAATATATCTCTGAACATTTATTGTTGATAGTTACATGATCATATCAGTTTTCTCGAGGCATGTCAAATCATTTCCGCTATTGTGAAAAAATTTCGCAGCTCAAATACACCTGAAACAAAAAAGGAAGGGATTTTTAAAGACTTTTTTTTAATTACAATGAAGAAGTTAAACTTAAAACCTTCATCTTTATTACCAGCACTTACTTTTTAAGATCGATTAGAAAAAAAAAACGATTGCGAATGCAGTTCCCTTCAAAACCCAAGTTGAGTTCAGAGAGAGACAGATCCTCTACAAAGGCATTAATTTTCAACTGTTTGGCTTATGATTTTTATCCATCAAATTTTTCGGCCCCTTTTTGTCACTAATGAGCATTGAGTTCCGAAATGTGCATATATGGCACATCAAAATTTAACAGGTATTCCAGTTATATATTTCTAAACTTTTTTTTAAAAAACAAAGACTTATATTGAGAAAATAGTTTGATATCTTTAAACAGCATAATGGATTTTTTTTATTAAACTATAGTATAAAATTAAAATAAAAGAATCTTAAATGAGGCAGTGTCAAGGTCTTATCTAGACCATTTATACATTTAGAAATTCAAACTTTTTCTCTTAATTTCCCTGTGATCGTTTAACGTTTTTTCCAGTGTATCAAAAATGGCATTCATATGAGTTCTCCTCAGAGTAACTGGCTATAGCAAGCTTGGATTCTGATTATCTTTATTTCATTGAAAATAAATATTGGACTATTTTTAAGATGAATTATTTTGAGAACGATTTTTTCGGTCTATTTATGATATAAATTATTAGGAAGAATATCAAATACTCTATCAATGATCAAACAAACTAACTGAAAACAAAATACATAATATTTCATTTTTTTTTAAAGATTTTTAAAATGAATTCAAATTGAAGTATCTCCCAAGAAATTTTCCAAAAATAAAGATCAGCATGTTTCAGATAATATGATAGTAACACTTAAATCATTTATTTGACTCATTCAATAGGTTATGCCTTGTTGGATAATAAAAGAAAGTATTCAGCAATCAAACATATATTGCACTAGTAGACAAGGAATCATGAATAAATCAGCTTATTATATATACACCGGTAACATGTTCAATCTAAATGAAACTAAACGATTCAGGTGTCTTTTGTCTTCTTCCCTTTTTTATTATTTTCTGAATGAATAAGTACATTAAAAAGGAACAATATTTGTTGGAACTTTATATACCACAGAAATTAAGAATAAAAATAAGAAATTAAGAAAAAGCTACCATTCATTCGGTTAGAAGATATTCGGATTCCGATTTGGGTATTGAATACCATTTTGTATCGGATACTGAACTGGAACCGCTGCTGGATACTGAATTGGATTCTGTGCCGGATACGACCTCGGATAATTATACGGATTAGCAGGCATTTGCACAACAACGTAATCACCCCCCTGGTTCAATATCCATGGTAGTACAACTATAACAATAAAACAGGGAAATTGTTATTGTTTTTTAATAATTGTTTAGTTTATTGCATAATATATTCATAATTCAGTTCAATTCAAGTTAAAATTTTATTTGCTTAACATTTATTGACATTTATAGTCAAAAATATTATAAATCTATCATGGCTAATTTAAAATTTGTTCGAATAAATATTCCAATTAAAACTAAGCACACGATTTCTTTGATGCATAATACAAAACATTTTGATAAATTACTTATTTCATATGAGGAATGATTTTCCGAAATAATGTTCAAATATGGCACGAAAAAACATCTTCCTGAAACATTGTTTTTCTTCAATATAAATATTTTGGGAAAAAGAGTAAAAAGTCATAAGTTTTTGCATTATATTGACAATGAACATTACTTTAAAACGGGTCCATCGTTAAGTGATATATGTTTGTGATTGGAAACGTGAGGAGGCTTGCAAATTTACATGTTTTATTTCTTTGACTTTTTGTTGTCAAGACATTAACATATCAGGTTGAATCTTCTTACCTTTTTATTTTATAATTAAATATAAAAATACTTACAAAGTAGAAGGAGAATCGACAATGCCGAATTGTTCCGACGATTGTTCTTTGTAGTAGTCGTAGTTGGTATTGTCGTTGCTGTAGCAGCTGTAGTTGTTATGGCGGCTGTAGTTGCCACAGTGGATGTAGTTGCCACGGTGGCTGTAGTTACTACAGCGGCTGTTGTTGCTGCAGCGGTTGTTGTTGACATTCTTATGGAAGGATATTATCACTGAAAGGAAAGATTTGTATTATCTTTTTACAATATATTGTTTTTATGTCGTTCGATAATAATAAAATCCAGGCAAAAATAGAAATGATTGTTCTTGTTAATGCTAAGAAAATATTTATAAGAACAAAAACAATACACAACACTATTACACCATAAAAAGACCCCTTTATACTGGATTGGTTGGCTTGTTGTAAGCTTCTAACCGTTGGTTCGGACCAGAATAACTGCTTCGATGTTTATTTTGCACCATTGTAAGAAAATGTACTAGCGTCCTAAAGGTCTTAACAAGTATGCGTTAGTACAGTTAATATGGAAACTCGCGCTTCCTATAATTTTTTATTCATGTTGTATTTTCATAAAAAAAACTCGTCAGGAGGAGGTAATGTGGTGTAAAACAAAATTCAACAAAACAACTAACCGGCACATAGATTGGACGCAAAGTATATAAAACGCATTTACAAAAAAAAATTTTCTCTAATGATGTCATATATTGCGTAAGAAAAATGTAAAATGAGTTTTTAGGAAATTTTGTCTTAAACCAAGGGTCTCTACTTTTGTACGAACAGTCAATTTGTTCTTCAAGATGTAGGAAACGATCATTTGAAGAAAAGAACTGTGACGGAGTTTAGCTGTAAGTATCTTTATATGTATCACTTTTTCTACCCTTAGTGTCACTGATGAGAATTTCCAAAATGTTAACATACGACACAAAAAATTAAACAGGAATTTTTTAAATTTTTTAATTTTACAGTTTTCTGTTATCTACAAAAGTGAGGTTAAATGCTGTATACTTTGTCTGCATTTGTTACTCAGGAAATAAATTTGAATTCCTCTTTTTATGTTAGCAAAAAGGAAAAACCCTGAAGTTATAAATATGTACATTAGACGTAACTCATAAATATAATTATAACAATTTTACACCTTCCACTTAAACTTTCACTCTGCATATAATTCATGTTTATTAAAGTAATGCGTTTATAACCGAATATTAATTTAGATTATTGATAATTAGTTGCATACTGAAAAAAATATGACAAAAGTTGTAAAAGAACAATCAATAATAATCTACAAATTTGAATGATTACTAATTCACTATTGATATGTTATGTACATATGTACCTTTTATATAATTTAAAGTTTATATTATAAATGAGGGCATCAAATGAAAGTTAAAAGGAAATTCTGCTGTTTTTGCATATATTATCTGAGTTTTTATATGAAAATTTCTCTTTCCATTCTGTTCTATAACATGAGTTTCTTAACATGTCTAAAGAGGATACTATTGAAATATTGTTAAATATTTTATTTGTACATCTTGATGAATACCAATTAAATTCATTTTAATTTTT
>CM056608.1:10614811-10688117 GCA_029721355.1 Tegillarca granosa
ACCATGACACGGGACCAGGTTTATTTTAAGATCCCATCCGAAAGATCGTGACTTTCATTTTGTATTGGCGAGTGCCGAGTTGTGATCTGAAGCGACCATTTAACTGAAACGGACATTTAACCAAACTGTTTATAGGAATAGATAATCACACTTTTTTTCATACACAAAATGTATCACTAAAGTGGTTCAATTAATAGAGTTGTCACTGATAAAGTGAGTTTTAAAGATTTTACAACCTAGGTGCAGTTGTTTAAAGCTGGATTAATTGTTCAGTGATAATTAATTTCTTACAACTTTGTTATCGAATCATATACTTCAAGACAGTGTAGCAACAAGTCAGGTGGAATAGTAAATGAGATGCATTAAAGCAAGGGTTTACTGCTTAATCTTGATCTATATTCCTTTATTATGTATATATATCAACACTGCAGATTTTTAACCACTGTCTGTCTGCATAAGAAAAATGAAATGTATATTATTTGAACTAAAGTAAAAGATATTGGTTTTCAGGTTGTGACATTTTCTATTAAAGACCTTTAACTAGGTCAAAGTCATAAACTAATTTTGTTCCTTTTTTTTTGCAGATATTTTGGGGATATTTCTGTGTATATTTAATTTTTTTTTCGCAGTTCTGAAGCATCGTTTGGCATTAGGCCAAAGTCAGGGTCATTGCCCCTATTCAAGAAGTAATCTTAAAATAACAAATCTTTACTATCTTTCTACCTTCAATGTAGGTGTTTTATGTGTGGTCATACTGCAGCTAACCCCTAGATAATGTTACAGTCATATTTTAAGGACATTTTATGTTTAAATTCCAAATTAAAAATATCTTGGAAGTGGGGTCCAAACAAAGGTAAACAATTTAATAACCCGTTGTATTTTTTGTAATTGTCCATCAAACTTCAGATTTGAATATCCTCAGGTGAGCAGTAAGGCCTTTTTCTTATTAAACTCTTTCTTTCACATATATTAAACATATTTTTGAATGAAGATTTTAATTAAGATTACGTTTTTGAATTGTGGATGTTAAATGTTTAGGACAGATAAAATACTTGACCACACACAGACTACATTGAATACGGTTAGGGACACCTGGAGAGAAACATATAAAACTGTGCTCCATAGATTTATACTTTCATTTTATCGATATCATATAGCTGCTGCAGCTGTGGTGCAATGAACTTTTTAAATTTTTGATCGTATATCTACGCATAAATTTTATAAAAGATAAATTTAATGTATATACATTTAAACCAATCGAGTAAATCCTGTATATAAGACCCCCTAGTGAACTAGGTTAGATATTTGGTTAATTGGTTGATGTTTTAGGTCAATTCAGCATTTTTAAAAACTATTTGCGAGGTGAAAATTTTCATTTTTTTCTCTATGGTTAATACAAATACTAGTTCTTCTGGCCTCAGTTCACAATCATTCACTGAAATGAGTGTACACTCAAATCGAATATTTTCAATATTCCCATTTTCTCTCATCAATATTTAAAATAATAAGTTTTATGAGCCAGTGTTTTGTTTTGTTCAATAAACCTACACTAAACAATATAAATATAACATTAGATATTTAATTTTAAATGTGTCTAATGTCTTAAAAATGCCATTAAAATATTCCCTCATTTGAGTAATGAATACTCAATTGAGTGAATGATCGTGAAACTGGAGCCTGAAGCACAAGTTTTTATGCCAGAATAATGAAATGTTTGTACAAGTGCCTTCTTAAATATAGCTAAACAGTGCAAACCACTCATCAGATTTACTGGTACCGAGCCAACGAGAGTAGAGATCTAAGACAATGAAAGCACAACCTGTCGCCCGGGATTGACAATCTGACCACTCTGCTGCGATTCTGCCAGTGAAGAAGGGAATGTATGCATGTTAAGTCCCAAATAGTAGGCCCTACTATTGTTTCATAATTGTTTGTCACATGGTTTTTTTCTAAATATTTCTTTTATTCAAATCTTTCCTAATGGAAATAAAAGTAAGATTGAATTTAAAAACATTGACCTAACCAAATTCTATTTTTAAATGAAAAATTCTTCTTGAATTCTTTTGTACATAGAGCAGATTTTGGAAAAAAGCTGAAATTTAATTACTTCAATGATCCAATTAGGCCTCACCCAAGATTACATCAGGTATTTTAAGGTTAACAGGGTTCAAATGAATTGATATGCAAATCACATTTGCTTACTACATGGTGTTGAATTTTAAAAGAAATATCAAAAAGGAATTGAAGTAAAAATGCAATAGATATAGTTTAAAAAGTTTTGATTTTTTTCAATCAAAAAAAAAAAAAAAATGTATGAAATAGCCATAAGTCAATAATTGTTGTTCGGATTTTCAGGGGGTGATCATCATGAATATTCAAATATGGTAAACAAGGAAGGTGCATTAGGGATATTTCGGACATAGCTAAATTGTTATCTTGTTGAAAACATTAAAAATTCTTATACGTACAGAATTAAAGCAACTTTTTGAATAAGTCTGGTTATTTTTCCCAATTAGGACAATACAATTTACATGGAATTGATGTTTTTGAATGTTTGTTTATCCATGGATTTTTGTACTCCAAATATGACAAAAATCATGGAACGATAGTAATTCAATTTTCAAAAGCACATGTTTTGAAGGGCTTTAAAACTAAAGGAATAACGCTGATCAACATATGAAACTAATTTAAACCCACCACAGACCAATCAACACACACAAAAATAAAGAATAAAGATTAACTCACAGATTTCCATTTGTAACTGAAACAAAAATACCCTCAACGACAGCGATACCACTAAGAACACAACAAAATAAAAGTTAACGAGAGAGAGAGAGAGAGAGAGAGAGAGAGAGAGAACGACAAACACAAATCCGGCCAACTGATTACATAAGTTTCGGTAGGGAGAACAATTTTTTTATTAATATTGCATATCAATAATATAATTTATCATTTAATAATTTGTATGTTTTTGAAATTAAATGGTGACATTTTGTTTAGAACAGACTACTGGGTTCGTCAGTCTTTTTACGCAAAAATTTTTAACAATCTGATCTGAAAAACAAACCTTCCATGATGGTAAACAATGTCACTGACTTATAATTGTGATGTTTGTAACTTTAATGACGTAAATCTAGAAGGTGCGATGCAACACATGCTGATTATTTTCTTCTCATTGTAACATTCTAACTAATTAGCAAAAAAAGAAAAAAATCATGACTGGGCCCGACGTTTGTTCAAAACTCTGTAGTATACTTGCTAATTAATCATCACAGTTTGAAAAATAAATATCACAAGTTTGAAATACATGTTTGAACAAACCCATGTAATTTTGTCTTTTATTGGATTGGCAACTAGTAATGGATAGAATAGTGTCATAAAACTTTTGTTTTGAAATTTTATCGTTAAATTATTCAAAATCTGCTCTATTATGACTTTTTTTATTGCATTTAACAATATTTTTTTTAAAACAATGCTCAATGACAATAGCCTATGACTACGTTTATTATTTGCAATCAAAAGCCTTGGATGTTTTAATGTACAATATTTAAAGAAAGTTAAGATTTTAAAATTGTATATGAAAACATCAGTATATGTGCCAAGGTCGCTTCTTGTGTATGAATAATACTCCAGATGTTTAGCCCAATTTAAAATGAATCATTATACCACTTGGTTAAGAGATAGTGTTATTAATAGTTAAAAGCCAGTATTTATGTTGAGATAGCATGTACATACAGTTGAATCTCGTTATCTCGAACTCCGCGGGGAAATGCAAAAAGTTCGACTTATCCGAAGTTCGAGATAAACGATGTGAAAAAAAACGGCAAAAAAGGGAAGTAACTCGTACAGATCTATCGGAAGTCACTTCCAGTATTATGTAATGCTTATGTCGACAAAATTCACAGTATTTACCGATGCCTCTGTATCTCTTTTAATACGTGATAAGCAAGTCGGTTACAAAATAGTGTCATTTTCAAGTATTGTGAGATAGTATTCAAGTACAATTTTATTCATAAGTATATCTGTATACCGCTGACAAGTACATGGACTATGTTGCTTTCCAGGTACAAAATATTGTTTACTGTTTTTTTAATTAAAGTGAAATACGTGTGTTAAGTACATTTGTTTTCAGCTACAATGTTGCAGCTGTAAGAATGAAAATTAAAAAAAAAATAAAGTAAATATTGTTTATTACACAAAATATCAATAAATTAATATCAAAACAATTCAACCATACAATCATCACTTTAATCCATAAATAATCATGAAAAGAATAAAAGAATGTCAATGTTCATTTCGTAAACATCATGTAAACTTTTCACGCATTAGCACTATACTTTCAATGAGGTTAATAACAAGAGCACTAATTTTAAAAATTTTAAACTTGACTATCCCCCCAGTACTAGGACCGGGTCCTTCATCCAGTTTATTTGTAGCAGGTTCACTTAATGACATCTTTAAACGCATTGGTAAATGATAGATTTATGCATTTTGTTTTATTAGATTTTCTTTTTTACTCAAAATCTGTCAATAACTGATTACACTATTGTATTTTACCGACAAACAGCGAGTCCGTTTTGTTCCGCATTCCGGTTTCGCTTTGTGTATTTTAATCACCCCAAGCTTCCAGTTGTTTTGATTGATGTTCACATCACACAACCACGATGTTAAGCTTGGCAGTAATTAAAACACCCGTTAATTTTCTTGATGTTTATTTTTTTATGCAACGATAATAATTAACGGATTAAAGAAATCAGAAGGTCAGTGCAGTTTAATAATAATGAATGTATTGGTTTTAAATCAACAGTGCCGACAGTCACTAGATTTTTAAAATTAATTAAATCTACCAAAAAATATTTTCTTACAATTTTTGTTCGAGTTAACGAATGTTATTTTTCTAGGATTTTCATTCATGGGGACGAAAAATTTGTTCGACATATCCGGAAATTCGAGATATCCGAGTTCGAGATAACCGGAGTTATTTTAGTTAAATAAAGAACAATTCTGTCCGGACTTTTTCTAAAAGTTCGACTTATCCGAAAGTTCGAGATATCCGTGTTCGAGATAACGAGATTCAACTGTATTTTTATACACGTAACATGAAACAGAGGTGTAAAAGAATAAGATTGGAATGGAGTAATGGTGTTTAACGCCCCTAGTCTAATTTCTTGTACTTATATCAAGGTGATCAGTTTAAGGACGGTGGAGAATCCGCGTGTGTGTGTGTGTGGGGGGGGGGGCAGGGAAAATGCTTGGCGCTTCGCAATCGTACTGACAAACTTTCTCACTAGGATCTGCTGTGTGGGTTTCGACCCTAGATAATGAGAGACACTATGATCCATTAACTTTCACTTTAAACCACTCGGCCACCAAGACCCTGAAAAACAGGAATGGCATGTCTTCTACTCATGCTTTTTCTTGTCAGCATTGAAATGTTAAGAGAAAAGAGGAAACGAAACAGACTAGCCTGAGAATTCGGATCACTTCACTCTACTTTTTTTATTGCTGGACCGCAAAATAGTTAAAAAAAGGTCAAGTGGACTGAATAAACAGATTGGGTATCGGTATAAGAGATAAAGAACTTCGAAGAAAACAAAAGCGATAATACGTTAAACCACTATTTGCACTTAACATCCTGCATCAAGGAATGATAATGCAAAAACATAAATGGTGTAGTTTTAGCTAAAATTTTTAAAGCCATTTATTTCTTCGTTAATTTTTTAAAATTTGTTTGTTATTTACAGAAATGTCTAAATGACTAATTCATTGTTTTTAGTATTTTTTTCAGTAGAATTACTGAAAATATTGGTGAAGGGAATGGAAGTATTTTGGTCACTGTCATAACATCTTTTTTACATAATAATATTCTTTTTTTGAAATTTTTTTATGCCATTATTGTTACTATTTGGTACTTCAGTGTAATTGAAAACATATAGCTACACTGCGTTAATTTGTTTACAATTACCCATAACTATCATTTCATCTTTAACTAGATCAAAAGTATTAAACAAGTGTAAACGCCCATGTTCCACTTCTTTGAATATTTTCTAGGTATTTTTCCCCCGATAAAAACTTTTGTTAGGTTCTAAAAAAGGACAATATTACATGGTTGGGCTTTTCCATGATAAAAAGGTTCATTTTAAAGACTACTAATGTTCTGCTTTTAACAGTTTGAACATGTAAATTTGTGTTTGTCCAGTCAACATTCATTTTCCGTTTCGTTTTAAATTTTTCTCAAATGGCAATATATTCCATTTTATTGTATAATCATAAATGAAAAATATTAATACAACTATATTTCACAAAATGAAAAATTTAATAATTTTATGTAAATTATTAAATGGGGATCTATGAAGGAAGGATCTGTCGTCAGTTTTGACGTCATATATGTGAAACGTGTTTGTCAAAGAAAAGTCTAAAAAATTCGAAGTAAATCATTTCTGTTAATCTTGATCTATGATCAGATTTTTTAAAAACGAAATAAACAAACAAACAAACGAGACAACAAGCATTAATTAGCCTCAACATAGTGTTTTATAGATACTAATTGATTAATCAAACAATTTATGCGCCTTTCCAACAACAAATGAAACTGCAGATGTGACGTCACAAAAACGACGTATTAATGATCATAAATAAAAATACAAGTTGATTCACCAATGATTTAGCTACTTATTTGTCCAGTATATTCCGAATTCAAATGCTATTCGGAAACCGTCTAGGGAATCGCCACATGGAACTTTCTTCGAGAATAAGCCTGATCTTCTCTGTGTCTGGAAAATTCTGTCAAGCTTTCCAAGCGTTTTTACAATTCTAAAACTGCTAATTGAAACAAATGACGCCAAGCACATGCCTTTTTTCCGGTATTCATGATCAAAAGTCGTGCCCTGTAAGCAAAATGGCACCGATCACTCAGAAGCCATTCATGAAAATTGTAATGATAGTGGTCCCCGCTATATCACCAATGTGAGCTTTATGTTTAAATATAACCGAAATCCTTAAGACTATCGCACCATCATAACTGATTCAGCTAATTCGTTCATTTCTTTGATCAACACATAATCTTTTAAGGCTCTGGGCATCGGCAGACATTCGACATTTTGAACAATTTTGTACCCAAGCCTCTTACGAATACACTTTCTACACAGTTCCTGTAATGAGGTAGCCGTTTGCATCTTTCTGCGTAACCACTGCACAACGTCTTCAGATTCCGTAACTAACCTCGGGGGAACATAATTTGTATATATTTGAACACGTGCTGTAAAGTCTACATAGCCATATGTAGCAAGCATTCTACAAATTTCGTAATGTCCCTTTTCTGCCGCAATTTGAAAAAGAGACTTATATATACCATTTGAAAAATATTTTCCAGGTTGTTCTGGATCACAATTATGTTTCACCATTAATCTTATAATTTCGTTTTTGTTACTCACTACGGCGTCATAAGCTGCCGTTTCACCTTGGTGATTGTAAATGTCATGACGACTTCCGGCTGCCAATAACAACTCAACAACTGAAGTATAGTTTCTTTTAATTGCGATATGCAGTGCCGTGTCACCCGTTTTAAATTCCCGCC
Source organism: Tegillarca granosa (assembly GCA_029721355.1). Classification (NCBI taxonomy): domain Eukaryota; kingdom Metazoa; phylum Mollusca; class Bivalvia; order Arcoida; family Arcidae; genus Tegillarca; species Tegillarca granosa. Next base: position 10,622,388 of record CM056608.1, read on the forward strand.
TATTTAAATCACAGCGTGCACGAAGCAGACGGGCAACTGCGTCTTTGTGGTTGTAACAAACGGCTTCCATTAAAGGTGTCCTACCCCAATAATTTTGAACATCAATTTGACTCCCGGCTGATAACAAAATATCGATGACGTCAGCACAACCATTTCGTGAAGCATAGTGTAAAGCCATATCACTATTTCTGTCTGTGATATTTAAGTCACAATTAGCTCTTAGCAGACGTAAAACAGCATCTGTTTTGTTGTTCCGAACGGCCTTCATTAGGGGTGTTTTAGACGTTATATCTTGAGTATTAACATTGACATTACGGCGTATTAATACATCTAATATTTGACAATACCCATCGTCTGCCGCGTAATGACAAGGAGAATTGCCAAAAGTGTCTTTAGCGTCGAGTTTAGCACCTGCTGCTATTAGCAACAACATACACGCCATTTTGTGACGCAACACAGAAAAATGTAAAGATGTCCTCCTAAGTGTTGTTGTCGTTCTGTTTACATCACATTTTGAGTCTATCAGATACTGCAGCATGTACGTGTAACCCCTGTAAGCTGCAAGATGAATAGGACACAAATCAGCATGGTTTTTCTTTCTTACCTCAACAAATTTAGCATTTAAATCAATCTTATGTTGGGTGACAAGTCGCTTGAGTAGTTCTAATTCATTATTTACAACCGCATCGTAAAATTCGATTCCCGCCATCTGCGTTCGCAGCAACATTGAATATTCTATAGATGCATACAATACGTATATACGGATATCTTTCGTGATGTTTCGTCTTTACATTGTTGTTTTGTTCTCGAAATCTGCTTCATACAACCCTATATAACCTTCAGTCTCGATCCAAAATGGCTGCCCATTATCCTGTCAATTTTCCCAATATACACTCCGTGACGCACAACGAATGCAGAGTAATACATTATAATAAATGAGTTGAAGATACTGACTAAGGAAGCTGTGTACAGTACAATCGATAAAAACGGGAGATAACTTTTCGATATAAACAAATCGATGGTTGCTGATCCTAGTGTATACATGGTTTACACGTCATCCATGTTTGTATTGCATTGTATTGTATTGTATTGTATAGTATTGTATGTATGTATGTATGTATGTATGAATGTATGTATGTATGTATGTATGTATGTATACTATAATTTATTTTTATCAGTTGTAATCAAAAAAAAGTATAACCTATTCAAGAATTTCATTTCATAGAAATAAAATTAATCCGGGCGCTACTTTAAAACAGAGAGACGAAATAGACTTTATACAAGAAAATTAGAAATACATTAGATGATGAGGTCTATTTACTGAAACATTGTCCGTGTTATTAATATGGTGGTATATATATATATATATATATATATATATATATATATATATAGTATATATGTTTAAATATAACACTCCACATATCAAATGCGTGTATTAGCAAATTAGTGACATTAAAAATATGATTCTGTTTTTAAACCGTTGTTTTCTAAAAAGCAAATTTATTTACTTTCAAAGTACAAAAGAGAATCTCTTCAGAAATAGTGGGCTTCTTTGGTAGCTGCCTAAGAAATTGGAGCACCTGTAAGGTTTTTTGCCAAAGCTTCCAAAATGCGATTGTATTATGTTTTCATGTTTTGAACTGCTTCTTTAGGTTTGTTCTGTGGTGTTATATTTTATTTATTTATTAATTATTTTTTAAAATTATTTTCTGTGGTAATTTTATTTTACTTTGTTCTATTTATTTATTTATTTGATTATTTATTTAGTTATTAATTTAGTAAATTTGTTTTTGGTTATTGCAATATACTTTGTTCAGCATTGCTGCTTCTGGTTTATTTTTCAGCCAGCAGAGAATTCATAAAACCTACATATATTATCATTTTTTAACATACTCATTTTCGTCTTTGAACAATCTAGACATTATCCCATTATATTGGAATAGACGAAATAGACGAAATACACATTATTTGTTTTCTTTCGTTGGTTCATAGGTGAAGACGTACCTGTTACCATCTTAATAAGGCTGCTGTTGCGGACTAGACTAAAGCGGAGACTTCCGCATGGCTAGCGTTTAACCGCTGAGGATCGAACCCCATGAGAACGCGTAAAAAAAAAACCGACGGCAAATTCGCGATCCCAAGACCCGAAAACTACCATTAAGGGAACACTTGCATAATTGTTTAGATGAGGACCATTCAAAGAGGTTAACCAGAGAGGAACATTTTATGAAAGTTTTTAATTCGAAATTAAATGGATAACTTGGAAAATTTAAAATTATTTACTTTTTTATTGTTATCTCCCTTATTGAAACTTTGACGTCATAATAGCGTTGCTATTTTTTTTTTTTATAAAATCATTAAGCATTCGCCTGAAGATTGCAACACGTATGAAACGATACTACCGAAAAGTAATTTTCATATGTTTCTGCCATTATTTTTAATTGTTCTTATATATCAACTGTATACAAGTTTCCAAAAATTTTTGATTCATATAATAATAATAATAATAATAATAAAATAAATAAGTACAATACGATTTTGTAAAGTATTAGCGCTTTACGTAAAGCTTCTGAAGATGTAACGAAAGCGCTAATGCTTGACAAAAAATCGTGTTGTACTTATTTATTTTATTATATTCTACCGGACACTGAGAAACTAACTTATATATATATGTGTGTGTGTGTGTGTAAATATATTTAATTAATTATTTATTTATTAAATGCCATTATTTTTATTTGTTCTTGTATGTCAACGGTATACAAGATTCCAAGAACTTTTGATTCATATATATATATATATATAATATTATATTTATTTATTGATTTATTTGTTGATTTGTTGTCATTTGCCAATCACATTCGTCAAGCTGCTTTTAATTTGTTTATTTATTATTCATTATTAGTTAACAAAATAAACAAATGAATGCTGTAATGTTGTATTTTTACTTTACGTTGCTTTTTTATTATCATTATTGCAAATGATAAACAATATTAAGCAAAGAAACTATTTGATATAAGAAAGATTTTTCAACCACGTATTCTGCGATTTGATTTGATCCTCCTAAAATAAAAATAATAAATATATTAAATCATTAAGAATACGTCAAATATTTTTAACATCTCAAAACCCAATTTTCTTTTCTCTGGGTTCGAACACGGTAGGTGTTTTGTTCCCTTACTGGTTAGCTTGATACCTTTGGACTGAGTGATCTGCGACATTTCGACCGAGTGCATAATCACTCTAAAGGTCGCTACAAGTGCGCACTAGTGCAATGCAGATCAGAAACGATTGCACATTCATTCGTAAAATAACGCTGTGTTAAGATCAAATCTCGGGATTGATGAAAAAAATGTCTTGTAGCAAATAGCAGAAAAATTTCTGATGGGACGTATCAATAAAACAACCTTTTAATTGGCAAAAATACTACATTGCAGAATTGTTTTTTACGCCATTTGTAAATGAATATAGTCAATATAACTTACGTTTCAACAACGCCACCATTGCTCAATGAAGATTCTTTAGACAAATATTATATTTACCTTCAATAGGTTTCAGCAGTTTAAAACGAAACGTCATATGTTGGAATGTCCATTTACGTTCGATTGACATTTGTCACAAACATCAAATATTGAAAATATAATATTTGGTACAATTTTTTTTACAATTTTGTCCTAAAATCTAGTAATCTTCCAAAGTCGGGATAAAAATTATAATTATTTTCACTTATCCAAGTAAATGTTTTTAAACTGTTTTGTTTTTGTTTATTTTTTGTCACATTTGTTGTTTCGTGTTTATGGTATACAAAAATGCACATTTTTTGTAAAATTAATTTAAATGCACACCTAGAATTATTTTTAAAACATTTAACACGGTTCAAAAACAAGAGACTATATGTAAATATAAACATACAACAACGTGAGATAAGAAAATTAATATGAAATAAAATAAAATAAAATAAACATGAAATAGTATGAAATTAAAATAGATTAAAATGAAATAACACAACATAACAAATAAAACTTAAAAACTAAACAGGGTATTTTGGATATATATTTACCTCAGCGTAAAGTTCCGTAGGATTTTTCTTTTGAATAATTGTTGTATAGGTCTGTCATTGCTATGCTTTGCAATGTTTTGCGCTGGATCTTTTGTTTTTAACTTTCGAAAGGCAGTAAGCTAATAGAAACAAAAGTTTCGATTTAAGAATAATTTTTAAAATTACCTTAAAACTGCACTCTAAGCAATGCTAAAAATAATTATGTTTTTTATGGCTTTTTTACTTGTTATAGAATGCATAAGTAACCAGATTTAGTACATGTATTTGTAATCTAGTTATATTAAAATTTAGTTTATAATTTGCTCATGCAATATCCCCATTAGATATTTTTTGCCACAGAAGGGAAATTTGACAAGATTTTGAAAAGTAAAGACCATTTCTTCACAAGAAAGCTTCTTAATTCTATGACATTGTTTCCCCGAGTTTGTTACACTTATATTATTTATTTGGAAATATAAAAAAATAACTCCATGTAATTGTATTTGGGTAATACGACTTCACAAATTAAGTCAAGTGTAAAAATATTAGGTATATCAATAGTGAGAATTTTTGAATGTTTCTGTAAATGTTATCATATGGTCATTTCTTATCTGTACAACTGAAAGAAGTTACATGATATACTTGAAGCAGCTAGGTGTAGTCATCCCATGCTGCTTAAACCTTTTTGGATTAGATAACAAGATTTTCTATGATACTACATTTAGGAAGTGTCAATATTATAGTTAATCTTGGTCAGAGTAATTATTGTTGATAATTAATTTGATGAAAAAACTGATCATATGCTTCTCAAATACACATTTCTATATTTGCCGTGTAGTATTACCTTAGAAAACTAACACATGTTCACTCCTGTATATAAAGAGTATTTTTTAAGATTAGAAAGAGAGAGAGAGAGAGAGAGAAAACTAGAGGTGAGAGGACAGACACGAAATGTAACCTCTATGTAAGCAACTATAGACAAGCTGCATTGGATATCCAATGCATGCTGCTTAAATAATGTACAAGATATGTCTTGGATGTCCAAGACAAGAAAAACAATAAAGCCGTGTCAACATTACAAGAACGTGTTGTCATTGTGTTACACAAACATTATAAATCTAGACAAGTTTAACTGAGACTAGTTGCCTTGGAAGTCATTTGTATGTTCACATTTATATATCTGAGGAAGAAACTCTTACAGTGTTAGTATGAATTGGAACTGTCTCTCTCATTACTATCCACATGACACTTTCGTGACAAGCCGGCGTTGTTAAAGATCCTTGATAGGAATAAGCATACTGAGATTTTGGAAGTAGTTGGAATGGATTAAATTCTGTATATACACCGTTAACTGAAAATATAATTAAATAAAAAGTATAAGTTTGTAATTGAAAAGACCAAAGTGGAAGATTTAGTTGTGTAGATTTGTTTTGATATTAAAAGTCAGGAAAGTTAACTAAAAACCATATTTAAAAGAGAATACTTGGAGGATTCTATACATTCAGGAAAACATTACTTTAAACCTGGTTTAACAATGTTACCTTAAAAAAGATATTATATAACAATTTTTATATGACACTATTTGGGTTCTTATAGAATTATTAAAGAATTAATATATGACGAAATGGGACACACGACGCCTGTCTACTAGACGCCACTGGTTGAAGATTATTCACGGGCAATCCAATAGTAATATAAACTTTCTCCAGTGTCCATAGAAATTCGGAAGTTTTACAGCTTTTTGCCTATTTTGCTCACAATTTGAATTAGATTATATATATATATATATATATATATATATATATATATATATATATATATATATATATATATATATATATAATAAAAAAAATAAAAATAAATAAATAAATAAATAAATAGTTAATAATATATATATATATATATATATATATATATATATATATATATATATATATATATATATATATATATATAATTTTATGAAAAAACAACAACAACACTATCATGCATTATTTTAGAAACTTGGTTGCATAATGCCAGTATTTTGTTTATAATAATGTATAATAATATATGTTTGTAATATATATATAAATATATAATAACAAGCTTACGTGATGGATTAATTATTTGTTTTCCATATTTCTGTACAAAATTGTCAAACTCATTCAGTTGAATATAAACTTCCTGAAACATAGATATAATGAGATGTTAGTAAGGAATCCAGTGAAACTCTCACTTCATCTACATAAACTAAAGAAGTAAATTTGAAACAAAAATCAACTATTTATCTATACTGTAGGGAAAACAAATTAAAACTTAAAACGTGCTGTTGACTAGCAAGTCCAAATGAGAATACCGAACAATCAAACGCATATTGAAGAAACTAAACAAGAATAGAAAAAGTCATATGGATCTACTGATAAAAATTCGAATTTTAGAATAATACTGGAAAATGATAAACTTATTTCTTTTGTTTAACAGTTGATTTAAAACAGCCGATAAGGTTTGCATAAGCTCTTCTGCACTGAATGCATGGACTTCAAATATCAAACAGCGTCCAGATCCACACTTAGTTTGGTTTATAGTAAAATATCAACAGAAATAGAATAATGACTTGAGCATTCCACAAATAACAAAAACGAATATTTCAGCGTTTGTGCTGTTTGGATCTTCAAACAAAAATGCACAATCAGTAAAATCTTTTACACAGTTAAAATTTAACAGGTATATGTGTTATATATTTACTAGTCCCCAGAGCGGGTACCGGTGCTAGTGGAGTAAAACTCCCCAAGAGTATCTATAACTCAGTAGGCAGTACTTTGTTCTGTCAGAAAATGTACCATTGAGCAAAATTTACTTAATGTTTTAAATTTATTTAATACTAAGGTCAGTTCCCTCATGCAAAAGCATTCCTAAGCTGGATTTGAATTCATATAATTTTGGAACTTTAGATTCATTATTTTTCAACTTTTTGGTTTATTATCTTTTATCTATCAGTCTTTTCGGCCTCCAGTGTCACTGATGAGGAATGATTTTCCGACATGTGCACATCTGGCACATCAAATTTAACAGATATTTGTGCTATATATTTAAATAAATAATTTGACTTCAGACTGAAAAATATTAAAAAATAAAGTAAAGAACACTTTTAAAGGAAACTTTTTTTTATAATAATCTATTGTTCTTTCATTTGTTTACTGAATCTAGCCAAAATTTTGTCAGCTGTATTGTTAGTCTTTTACATTTTTAGTGAAAGAATAAAGTAATCTAGTGAACAGATAAAGGGATCTTGTGAACGGATTAAGGAATTTAGTGAACGGATTAAGGGATCTTGTGAACGGATTAAGGAATTTAGTGAACGGATAAAGGGATCTTGTGAACGGATTAAGGAATTTAGTGAACGGATAAAGGGATCTTGTAAACGGATTAAGAAATTTAGTGAACGGATAAATGGATCTTGTGAACGGATTAAAGAATTTTGTGAACGGATAAAGGGATCTTGTGAACTGATTAAGGAATTTAGTGAACGGATAAAGGGATCTTGTGAACGGATTAAGGAATTTAGTGAACGGATAAAGGGATCTTGTGAACTGATTAAGGAATTTAGTGAACGGATAAAGGGATCTTGTGAACGGATTAAAGAAATTAGTGAACGGACAAAAAGGGATCTTGTGAACTGATTAAGGAATGTAGTGAACGGATAAAGGGATCTTGTGCACGGATTAAGGAATTTAGTGAACGGATAAAGGGATCTTGTGAACTGATTAAGGAATTTAGTGAACGGATAAAGGGATCTTGTGAACGGATTAAAGAATTTAGTGAACGGATAAAGGGATCTTGTGAACGGATTAAAGAATTTAGTAAACGGATAAAGGGATCTTGTGAACTGATTAAGGAATTTAGTGAACGGATAAAGGGATCTTGTGAACGGATTAAGGAATTTAGTGAACGGATAAAGGGATCTTATGAACGGATTAAGGAATTTAGTGAACGGATAAAGGGATCTTGTGAACGGATTAAAGAATTTAGTGAACGGATTAAGGGATCTTGTGAACGGATTAAGGAATTTAGTGAACGGATAAAGGGATCTTGTGAACGGATTAAGGAATTTAGTGAACGGATAAAGGGATCTTGTAAACGGATTAAGAAATTTAGTGAACGGATAAAGGGATCTTGTGAACGGATTAAAGAATTTAGTGAACGGATAAAGGGATCTTGTGAACTGATTAAGGAATTTAGTGAACGGATAAAGGGATCTTGTGAACGGATTAAGGAATTTAGTGAACGGATAAAGGGATCTTGTGAACGGATTAAAGAAATTAGTGAACGGACAAAAAGGGATCTTGTGAACTGATTAAGGAATGTAGTGAACGGATAAAGGGATCTTGTGCACGGATTAAGGAATTTAGTGAACGGATAAAGGGATCTTGTGAACTGATTCAGGAATTTAGTGAACGGATAAAGGGATCTTGTGAACTGATTAAGGAATTTAGTGAACGGATAAAGGGATCTTGTGAACGGATTAAGGAATTTAGTGAACGGATAAAGGGATCTTGTGAACGGATTAAGGAATTTAGTGAACGGATAAAGGGATCTTGTGAACGGATTAAAGAATTTAGTGAACGGATAAAGGGATCTTGTGAACTGATTAAGGAATTAAGTGAACGGATAAAGGGATCTTGTGAACGGATTAAAGAATTGAGTGAACGGATAAAGGGATCTTGTGAACTGATTAAGGAATTTAGTGAACGGATAAAGGGATCTTGTGAACGGATTAAAGAATTTAGTGAACGGATAAAGGGATCTTGTAAACGGATTAAAGAATTTAGTGAACGGATAAAGGGATCTTGTGAACTGATTAAGGCATTTAGTGAACGGATAAAGGGATCTTGTGAACGGATTAAAGAATTTAGTGAACGGATAAAGGGATGTTGTGAACTGATTAAGGAATTAAGTGAACTGATAAAGGGATCTTGTGAACGGATTAAAGAATTGAGTGAACGGATAAAGGGATCTTGTGAACTGATTAAGGAATTTAGTGAACGGATAAAGGGATCTTGTGAACGGATTAAGGCATTTAGTGAACGGATAAAGGGATCTTGTGAACGGTTTAAAGAATTGAGTGAACGGATAAAGGGATCTTGTGAACTGATTAAGGAATTTAGTGAACGGATAAGGGGATCTGGTGAACGGATTAAGGAATTTAGTGAACGGATAAAGGGATCTTGTGAACGGTTTAAGGAATTTAGTGAACGGATAAAGGGATCTTGTGAACGGATTAAGGAATTTAGTGAACGGATAAAGGGATCTTGTGAACTGATTAAGGAATTTAGTGAACGGATAAAGGGATCTTGTGAACGGATAAAGGGATCTTGTGAACGGATTAAAGAATTTAGTGAACGGATAAAGGGATCTTGTGAACTGATTCAGGAATTAAGTGAACGGATAAAGGGATCTTGTGAACGGATTAAAGAATTTAGTGAACGGATAAAGGGATCTTGTGAACGGATTAAAGAATTGAGTGAACGGATAAAGGGATCTTGTGAACTGATTAAGGAATTTAGTGAACGGATAAAGGGATCTTGTGAACGGATTAAGGAATTTAGTGAACGGATAAAGGGATCTTGTGAACAGATTAAGGAATTTAGTGAACGGATAAAGGGATCTTGTGAACGGATTAAGGAATTTAGTGAACGGATAAAGGGATCTTGTGAACTGATTAAGGAATTTAGTGAACGGATAAAGGGATCTTGTGAACGGATTAAGGAATTTAGTGAACGGATAAAGGGATCTTGTGAACTGATTAAGGAATTTAGTGAACGGATAAAGGGATCTTGTGAACGGATAAAGGGATCTTGTGAACGGATTAAAGAATTTAGTGAACGGATAAAGGGATCTTGTGAACTGATTCAGGAATTTAGTGAACGGATAAAGGGATCTTGTGAACTGATTAAGGGATTAGTGAACGAATAAATGGATCTTGTGAACGGATTAAGGGATCTAGTGAACAAATAAAGGGATCTTGTGAACGGATTAAGGGATCTAGTGAACGGATAAAGTGATCTTTCTTGTAAAACGTCATACACAGAGCAACTGAAGATATGCCACACTTGAAATAAATAAGATACTAAACAATTAATAAATTTGCTTTAGATTACAGTTGTCTATAATGTAAACAAGCAAATTCATAAAATATTGTCTTAAATGGAATAGACTTCTGTATTGTAATGATAAATTAGGGGTAACCGATTTTCTATGTATAGTCACAGTGACCTTGACTTTTGGTCTAGTGACCCGAAAATTAATCCCAAATGAGCTCTTGTCATAAGCTACCTCTGTGCTAAGTTTCATTTAAAAATCTTGAACGGTTAAACTTTTAATTACCGAAAACAGATTTTCTATTTATAGTTACAGTGATCTTGCCCTTTAATCTAGTGATCCGAAGATCAATCCCTAGCGAGCTCTTGTCATAAGCTACCTCTGTGCCAAGTTTCATTTAAAATCTTTAATTGTAACTGAAGTTATTGCACGAAAACCAAACGTGACGGACGAAATGACGGACAGACGGACAAACCCATCTTAATGTCCCCCTTTCGGTGAAAGCGGGGGACAACTATGTTTGAAATATGTGACGCTTCAAACCAAAAACAATGGTTGGTCTCAATCTACTGAGTTGCACTGACTAACTTATTCATATATAATAGAGAAAGGATAAGTATTGTTAAACAAACGATCAAAATTATTTTAAGTATGAGAAGACAAATACTTATGTAAAAGTAAAATTTCATTTAAAAAAAATCAAATGTAAAAAGAGTTTAGTTCGCCTTTTAAACTTGTTAAATTTTTATGTGTGCACATTTCGGAAAATCATTTCTCATTGGTGACACTAGGGGCCGAAGAGTTTGATTAAAAAAATCACGCAAGTCCAACAGTTGAAAATTGATAAATTATTTATTATAAACTTTGTAGCCACATGTCTAGGTAACATTTAGCGTTGTATGAAAACACGCTTATAACTAGTCTTCATATTATCTGATATGAAACTGATGTAATTAATTACATAATATTACTCTTCATACCATATTATGTACTGATGTATAAACAGTTATAGTTAAGGCAATTATATAAAATGTCTAATATAGAGGAATTGGATGATGATGATGATGATGATGAAAAACAAAAAAAATTAAAAACTCATCGTAATTGGTTTAAAAATTTAAAAATATTCGAATACAACTATATAGGAACAAATTTGAAATTTAAATTTGAACTTCGTCTTTTTTAAAATCAAAGATAATGTATAACAGGCTAACTTATTTAAATGATGAATACTAAAACGTTAAAACGTTTTATAATGATGTACCAGCTGGGCTTAGAATGATAATTTTAATTGCATAATTTTAAATCCCAGAGGTAAAGTTAGCTCAAAATAAATCGCTGACAATTATGGCGTTTTGACATCAGTCTGTAGTATTTTGTGCCGTCAGAAAATGTGCAATGTCGCAAAATTGTCAGCCGTTTTAATTTTTAAAACTTATTTAGAACTAAGGTTTGGTTCCGCATGCAAGCCATTCCTTAGATGGATTTGAAGTCATAAAATTTTGGAACTTTAGAGTCATTAAATTTAAAATGCTTGGATTATTTTTTTTTCATCTATCAACAGTTTTAGTCTCATTTGTCACTGATGAGGAATGAATTTCGATAATGTGCACATATGGCACATCAAAATTAAAAGGTTATTTTTGTTAAATATATACGAAATAGTTTTTGGTCGTTTGAATTACATCCTTGGTTCTTGCTTTTATATGTTTTTAAAAACAAGAGTTCAAAAACACAAAAACGAAGTGCATGAATCTTTATAATCAGTGACGTCCACAAGACAGAAACGCATCTTTAAGCACCTTTAAGCCGAGCTTAAAGATGCTTTAAGATGTTTTAAAGGCGAATTGAAGGCACTGCCATCTTTAAGCCATCTTTAAGCCTCGCTTAAAGACGGCTGAATGTCACTGAAATAATGGTCTTTTTAAAACAGAAATCTGAAGTTAGTTGCAGTCTACATTTTAAAAATGAAAAATTTAAATAAATCAACGATAAAAATGAAGTTGAATTAAAAAGAAATCTTTATAATTAGTGACGTCATGTACTCAGTATATGTGCTAAGTTAGTTCTTAATAAGGCTATCTAGACGTAAATATACTGTAAAATATTAAATGCCCATGAAATGTCTACATTCGTTTATTTTTTTACACACTTTTATCAACAAATTTACAAGTCAACGAATATGTGTATAGTACTAATTTTTTAAACGGTTACTACAGACGACAAATTAATCAACATACACAATAATTGTTTTCACAACACTCGAATTAGGCACCACGAAAATATATAATTTTACAATAGACTAACTGTGTTATCGAACCAAATTAGGACAAACGTGAAAAATATTGTTGTTTTGCCAAGTGCTATATTCTATCGAACCAAACATTGATGAACAGATAAAAGATATCGTTATTAAATTATTATTATTATTTAAAAAAAAAAAAAAAAAAAAAAAAATATTTTATGAAATAAATGCATAAAATAGCACACGACAGCTTGACAATTAAATGGATTGAAATATTCATTTATTTGCACAGCATTCCTTAGCTGGATTTGGATTTATATAATTTTGAAACTTTAGATTCATTATTTACAACTGTTTGGCTTATATTTTTATATATCAAACTTTTCAGTCTTACTGTCACTGATGAGGAATGAATTTCCGAAATGTGCGCATCTGGCACATCAAAATTTAACTGGTATTTGTATTATATATTTACTACCCCTGAGCGGGTACCGCTGCTGGTGGAGTAAAATTCCCAGAGGGTATCCATAACTCAGTAGGCAGTTCTTCCTGCTGTCAAAAAATGTACCATTTAGCAAAATTACAGTCGTATAATTTGAAATTAATTTAAAACTAAGGTTTGTTCCCTCATGCACAGCATATCTTAGCTGGATTTGGATTTATATAATTTTGAAACTTTAGATTCATTATTTTCAACTGTTTGGCTTATATTTTTATATATCAAACTTTTCGGTCTTAGTGTCACTGATGAGGAATGAATTTCCGAAATGTGCTTTTATATATCAAACTTTTCGGTCTTAGTGTCACTGATGAGGAATGAATTTCCGAAATGTGCACATCTAACACATCAAAATTTAACAGGTATTTGTATTATATATTTAGTAGAAAAACATCAGACATTCTCTTGTGAAACTTTTATAAATATCAAGAACAATTATAATGCTTTCCAAAAGTGGTGGTAATAAGTGAATTTTTAAGCTTAGTAAAACTCGTTTGAAAAAAGTTACCCTGATTAGGAACTCTTCGTCAAAGCCTTTAACAAACATGGTTTGCAAAATTTGTTTGAAATCTTCAACTCAAAAATCGAACTGGGAATTCTGTCTATATATTTTTAAAAGATTATATACCCACCTCAGTTAGCAATACTTTATGCTGTCAGAAATATACCATTTAGCAAAATTTTAATCCGTCTAAATTTTTTAAATCTATTTTAAACTAAGGTTTGTTCTCTTATGCAAAACATTCCTTACCTGGATTTGGATTTATATAATTTTGGAACTTTAGATTTATTAATTTTCATCTGTTTGGCTTATGTATTTTTATCTGTGTCACTGATGAGGAATGATTTTCCTAAATGTGCATATATGGCACATCGATATTGAAGATTTAATTTTATTTAAGATAAGTATAATATATTACAAATTTTACAATCCACGTGATTTATATGTCTAACAATCGTGCATGCACCATCTTGACATAAGTGTATTTATTTAAATTACGTTATTAAAACATGAAATCTCTTATCATGAGAAACTGGAGGCAAAAAAATATGGCATTCGAAATTTTATATCGCTATGTCCGTTTTTAACCTTTTCTTTTTTTCTATCTGCTATGGCTTGTGCCACCCAGAGTATAAACTGTATCTATATATAAATTAATATAAGGTAATAATTATCATTGGTCCTAAGGTGTCTCAGTTTAGATCGATATATTTAGACTCGTGCACGTTTGATTTTTATGCTAAATGGATTGTTATTTGAGAATGGACCGGGATGATGTTAATGTTTTATTTTATACTATATGCGCACGTTACAAGAAGCGTTTTTTTTTTTTTGTCACATGATGCAATGAATACATGTGGTTATAGTGTTAGAGTTAAAAATTACAAATACAACTGAATGTGAGTTGCCAAGATATGCATGTACTTACGTCTAGAAATACAGCTATAACAGCAAGACCATCGAGTTTAGTAGCAGCTTCGTCAAATGAGGTATATTTAGTATTATAATGTACCATATGCATCTGTTAATTAAACAAGTATACTAAATTTATTATATGAGGTATGTGTAGATATGGCAAATCAAAATTAACAGGTATTTTTGTTAAATATATAAAAATATACAAATATACACAATATCAGTAGCCAAATCTTTAAAAACTCGTTTAGTTTTAGGCTGATTGGAAACGGCATCAAATCTGCTGGATCAACACAGATAGACGGCATCTTAGAAAGTGAGGTTTTAAAGTCGTGATTGCAGTACTTTAAGGCAATTAGCTTTGCAAAATGAGCTCGTTGAAAAAAATGAATAAAATTAATTAAACTAACTGTACTATGTAAACGCGAAAATAAAGTTACTTTAAAAAATTGTAGATTGTCAATGCATATTTATAACAAACTACGGATAAAAGAGAAGGTAGACATGAAGACATTTGTTAGGTAGTATTAACTAACTATAAATGTAAATATAATTGTCATAACAACCATTCTATATATATACATATATATATATATATATATATATATATATATATATATATATATATATATATATATATATATATATATATATATATATATATATTCCATGTCGAAATGGCAGCGCGATGACACAATGATACCGATCCAATGCGGCAGAATACTTTTAAAAAACTAAATTTTACATGGAAAGTTGTGTACTTGATTAACGCTGCTTAAAACACCAAATTAAACAGTTCTTCAAAAAGACTTTCGGACAAGAAACATATAAAACATGTTGACATATTCAAAGCAAATACAAACATCTTATATCTTGAACTAAAAGTAGTTGGTTTACTTGTACATTTTTTGTACTAGTAAAAAAAAAATCTTACTTCGGCTGCATAAAATTTACTATTCATTGCATGTTCAGACCCATGGTCGCTTCTCATCCCAAAATGGAAGTGAAACTGGACCAAAACAAATTGATCATTTGGTCGTCCAGGTACACCTGTCATTATGCTTCCATTGTCTTCTAGTTGAAAAGTTGGAGCATGTCCTGTTGAAAATAGTTTTTGACCACACTTATAAAACATTAAATAGAATATACCTTTAAAGCTGTACATGTCATGTAATCGTTGCTAGTGAACTTTAGAAATTATTTCTGCTAAAATAATTTTTTTAATGGTACGCAAAAAGCACTCTCTATGAACGGATAAGAAAAATATACTATTGGTTTCTAACGCCTACTCACCGACGAAGGTGGTTCACGTTATCTGGATTGAAAAAAGAGACATTTATTGAAAAAAGTTATTTCGGATACTCAAATTTTGTTCGATTTATTAGAACCGATCGGTTCTCTTTGTTTGGAAAACCTCTTTTCTTGAACAAAAATTATTTTTAGACCACCTTTTTATAGTAGTTGTTTTCTTATATTTAAATCTATATCTTACACAAATTGATTAATTATCCAAAAAAAAGAAGCAAACAATTAAATTACAAAAATACAAATTTTAGAAATAACGTTTTTATATTTTTTTATTATGATAAAATCTGCTTATCAAAAAATCAAAAATTCGAATGTGTTGAATGACCTTAAACAAAATGTTAATGTTAACAAGTCTTATTTATCCGAGTTGTGTAACACTTTTGTGGTTCATTCAATTTAAGATAAAACATTCTTTGGTCTGTAAAAGAATTTGTTTAATGTATAGTTAATCAGCCCAACTGCTGTTTATATTTTGATCGATATAACATCCATGTAGCATTTTGTTACCGTTTAAAATCGGGAAGTTTTATGCTAAGCAAGATACACATTATGATAAAAATATATAGCACAAATACCAGTTAAATTTAATATGTTATAATATCCAGTTTAATAAGTTTTGTAATTTATATTATGATTCTTGTTCTCTCATGCTTGATTTACTATATTGATTCTGCATTTAGTTTTTATATGCCAGGCATACATAATAAACATACGAATGATTTTTTGTTTAATAGTATTGACTTGACATTTAAAATTTATAAGCAAATGAAATTAATGGTAGAGATTTTCAATTCAGATTGTTTAGACGTAGAGATTTTAGTAAAACAAGTTTATCAAGACGAGTTTGAAAGGTCTGGTTTGGAAATGTGGACCTTTCTTTACCACTTTACCAGTCCATGTCCAAATCACTGTCCCAAACAAACAAAAAACTACGAAAACGACCAATTCAGTTATACACGTTAACTGCCATCAAGTAATTAAGGCCGGGTGCTTCGGCAGGGTTACAATTCCTTTTACGCTATCTTAACCCGTCATGATCAAAATTAAATCTAAGAATGAAAGTTACATGGAATTATCGGAAGTCAAATATATCCAGCATAAGTTTGGATAGAGTATTTTAGACTTAAATCGTGTTTAAAAATGTTTTTAACAACCTTGATTAAATTATTTAAATATACTGAAAAAAAGAAAAGAAAAAACATTCGGAGTTTAAGATATTTATATAATAAACCACTCCCTATTTATTTTGTAATATTTATGTTGTTATATATTAAAAAATAGAGAAATGGAAAATCATTGTCTTAGATGGTTATCGTTACAAAGCTGATGTCACACTCAGAACAATATAATATGTTAGTATTTTAAAAAAAAATTCTTTTAATATGTTCTCCCAGAGAAATTCTCAGGATGCAGTTGAACATAATCGTACCAGTTTTTGTTGCTTGTTGAAGCATAAACCATAAACAAAACATAGAAATTAAAAACAAAATGGAATAATTTTGGAAAATTTGTAATAATTTAAAACTCGTCAAACAAAATGAATTGATTCTTAGGTTTACTATAATTCAAGAAAACGCATTTTAAACATTTAATTCATTCTAACTTCTGACTTCGAATGTGCTCTAGAGTTGATTGCAATAGAGAGATTGAAACGTTCTATTAAACATTAAATTAAACAACACATTACTAAGAGGAATTTTCCAAAATGTTTATTTTACTAAAAATTCTGCGGTTTGTTATGCAATATTAAAAGATCATTTGAAGAAAATGTGACTATTCATATAGGCCATTTAACAGATTTTAAAATTTGTGTTTCTACTTCAACTGCATAATTTTTTTAAAAAATCAATTTACAAATTATACACAAAATCATAATTGTATGCGTTAAATCTTGTTTAAAAATAACGTGTTACAACAATCGTAAAACTTTTAAATTATATGTACGGTAGTTGTAACTTCAACTTTTTGGAACATACTTGACCATGGTTTTTCCTAATGGCAGTTCCAATTTATTTTAAAATATTTAATTGTTAAATATAGATGTAGATTTTTAGTAAGTATATACACCGAAACAAAACTCTACGATTAATGCACTGTCTAAAAATAGTTTCGATGTCAGATTTTTCCAAAATGCTTATAAATAAAAAAATAAATGGTTCTTTGCTTGGAATAAAAAGTTTTTAACAGTAAAATATTTGATATTTGTAATAATTATGGATTCTCATGTTTATATAACATTAAAGAAAAATGAAAATGTAACCAAATTATGTTGAGCATTTGAATTAGCTTTGTGAATTTTTTTTCTATTAAAATGGTTGATTTTTTTTCTTGATAATTTTGTGTTGTAGTAGACGCTCCGAGGTTGTATTTATTAGTATTATACTAAAGGTATTCATCACGTGGTACACTGGCGAGTTTCATTTGTTTGAATTTACAAAAATAACTTTGCAAGACCATTATGCAGATATTAAGTATATGTATATGGTGTAGGTTGTGTTAACTTATCAAATTATTTCTACAATGAAATAGGCTCCGAACATATATGTATGTTACATAACTCAACTGTATCATGAACGCTACGTTTATTGTCTAATATTAAAAATTGAAAACGCCATATGACTTACTTAGTGTTTCGATAAAATTTTTAATTTTTTATTGATCTTACCCTCTTAAATAATATGTAATAATTGTTTTATATGAAACGCTGTAATTAAACTAGTTACATACCAAATGTTGCCCCACGGTGTCTATTCATAATCTTTTTGCTATTTCGAAATAAATCTTTGCAAATTGTTTTTTGAGGAATTGAGTTTTATGAAAATAAATTCTATTGGGATCAGAAAAATTTTATTATAATATTTTTCGATGTATAAAGTTGATATTAAAGGTCAGAATTAACATTTTTATCACCTTTGAAAAGTTGCTCACAGAAAACTAAATTTTTATTTTTATTTCAACAAAATTAATTTGAAAATTAAATGAATTTTTTTTTAAAATGTTGGTATTATAAATGAAGTTGTCTAAATTACGTTCAAATAGGATGCCAGGTGAGGGAAAAGACCCCGTCGGACTATTTGTTTTAGGACCGCTTTATAACTGTTTTCTTGTCTTTTAATTTAAAATTTCCAATTCGTTTCTTTTACTATGGCAATATGGTCAAGTAAAGAAATGTCTCTTTAAAAGTTTTTATTACAATATGCATTATATCTTAAATATGTACTAAGCGATTTATAATTATATAACAATATAGACAAGAAAATTTGCTTAATATGTTAAAGGGACAACAATTCAGGGAAAAATAAAGGAAACCTCAGAAAACAACATAATAAATGAAAAAATATGAACTGTGTATAAAGTATTCATTCTCCTTATTTTGAAAATTTGAAACCTTTACTTCTTTTACAATGTTACGAATATAGGAAACTAAACCTTGCTAAACTTACCGTTATTCACAAACATGCCTTTGAATGATGTCGCGTCATCTGAAAAACTTATTTTGAAAGGTCTAAAAGCTGAATTTTTCCATTGTAAATTAATTGGAGACTGATGACTTCCTGAACATTCACGCCAAAATTTCCCCCAAAACAGTGGTCCTGAAAAATGAAAAAAAAAATGGAATTATTTATTGTTAATTCAACAGAAGAGTTACGATTTTTTTAAAGATAGTAAGGTTGAAAAGAATGATTAAACATATATAGGTTTATATAATTGTATGTATGTATGTAGACAGATAGGAAGATGATGTACCTTAGTTACAATTATTTTACAAAATTGAAATTGTTTTGAAAACTGAGAAAACTGGGAAGCTATTGTAAAAGCTAGATCATGTTTCTACAAACAGTAATCCTAGAAAACGAATATTTGAATTCATTATATAAATTAATTAACTTTAATAATTTATTTATTTTGCTTGTCTTAATAATAGTTTTACAATTTAAAACGTTTTTTAATTCCCTTGAAATACGACGGACATTGAAGCAAAGGCGCGTTGAATAAAAGAAATTATGCTTTTTGTGTAAGTTTTGAAGAACAAAGTATTTTCTTAAACAACTGTATATAAAAATAAATGTTTAAATACCGCATAAACTGCCGAATTTAAACCAAGCTTATATTGACTCAGTTTTTATAGAAGTACAGCAACACTAAGCTAAGTATTATTACAGTACTGTGTATAAAAATAAGTTCATCAACACTTACTGCATATTACATATTTTAGTTTTGTTATTGTAGAATTCGCATTACTTTTTCATGAAAAATTCATATCAAAAATAACGTATTCTATGTATCTTAAGGATTTAGGTCACATTAGACGGATTACAAGTCAAACAAGCAGATAATATTTCAGATTTTCTTCATGCATAGACTGATGAACATGGTTTAAAATTTATGAGAAATGTGCGACTAATTTGTTTATAACCAACATTTTTGATAGCCCCGTGGCTTTTCAGTTAGTGAAAACAAATTCAATTATGTAAAACAGTTTCGACTGCAATATATTTTCTATCTGTCCACGTACATAATTTATATACATCCAACAATATATATATATATATATATATATATATATATATATATATATATATATATATATATATATATATATATATATATATATATATGTATGTATGTATAGTTGTGAAAGCAAATGTATAAGAAAAAACAGTTTACACATCCAACTAATTAGAATAAAGCAAATAAGCAAATCCGAAGTATGTTCATGGCGACAACCAAAAAAAATCAAGAAAACAACACAATAGAAACAAACGACAGTAAAACAAATTACAAGATGACAAACAAATAATATGACAAAAATTTCCTCATAAAAACAAGGCACGAGGGTACAAACTTGAACAACTGATAAAATAATATTAAATTGTTTGGTTTGAGTTTCCTAAACGGTCTAAACAAATAAAACCATCCTACACTTATTACTATGTTATTATAAACATATCAACATGATCTTTGTTTCTAACTGTCGGCTTTGAATCTTAGTAGGGAAAAACAACGAATAAACGACCAAAACGTACCTTTTACTGAGTCTTCCATTTCATAACTGAAATCGTGCATTTCCTTTTCTTTTTCAGATTCTTTATCATTTCCAAAAGTGAAGTCATCATAACTTTTTCTATGTGTGAAGTAAATTGGTCTTTTTCTGTAGAAACCATGTATGCATGTACCGCAAAATGCTGCTAAAATCAAGATCCGAATTGACGACATTTTACTCACTTTAACTGAATGCCAAACTTGATAATGCTTTTTATATCGTCACATTTTATTTAAAATCAATACCATCGCATAGATCGATAACGCTTCATATGTTTATAAAATATTAATAATAAAAACTGTTTAAATTTTGTAAACCAATCTGTTTTAAACTTTTATGTCGGGAGTAGTTACATGCTTATAAAATTTGTCAGAAGTTTTAACTCGGGCATTTGGTTAATCAATAAATTTGTAAGTAAAAACAGTAACATAATGTAACATAATGTAACTTTTACCGATTTGTCATTTTGGATCTTTGTATATTTAAATTTTTAACTATATTTGGCTTGTGTATTTTATCTATCAAACTTTTTAGCCCCTAGTAGTGTCAGTGATGAGAAATGATATTCCGAAAAGTGCACATACGACACTTCAAAATTATATATATATATATATATATATATATATATATATATATATATATATATATATATATATATATATATATATATATATATATATATATAGTTAACAGTTAGTCTTAGGTTCTTAATGGCTTGATGCTTTTACTTTTTTGGAAAGCATTATCTGTTAAAGCACAAATTTTCGGTTGGAATTGAAAATATATAAAAAATTTTTTGAATAAGTGATATGACATATTGAAACGTCTATCAATTTAAATTTTCCTTCAGATAGTTCAAAACTATATAATGTTGCTGATATTACAAACTAAAATTTTACCCTCTCGGCACATAAGCATTAAGTATCGTTTATAGATGTATTTATTGTTCATTATCTTCAGGGACAAAGGTAGTTCCCAAAGAAAGAAAATTTGTTACTAAAACATAAATTTTACAACAGCAAACGCAACTAACTTCAGTTCAAATAAAATTGTTACTGCTATTTGTATTTGTTTCTATTTAAAATTATTGCAACATTCTTAGATCCCTGGCACCTTAATTAACCAGAAATAATTTAAAATCTTTTATTATAATTTTTTTTTATTCATACTCAACATAATTTTACAATCTTCTAACATAAATACATATAATAATTCATCAGTAAAATGTCCTGACTGTATACTAAATAATTTTTATGAGAGAGAGAGAGAGAGAGAGAGAGAGAGAGAGAGTCTTTAGAACATATCGTATTTGGTGGTCAAATTATTAGGTGTACACAATAAAACT
This sequence comes from Tegillarca granosa, assembly GCA_029721355.1. Lineage (NCBI taxonomy): Eukaryota > Metazoa > Mollusca > Bivalvia > Arcoida > Arcidae > Tegillarca > Tegillarca granosa. Next base: position 10,644,366 of record CM056608.1, read on the forward strand.
GAAAAATAATGTTTTCGTATCAAAATTATTTCAAAACAAATTAATAAACCTAAAATATGCTGTTAAAATACAATTTTGTTATATTGTTGCCTCTCTGTCCAGTATATTTTTTACAAATAGCAATTTTTTGTCATTTTATGAATCTTACTAAATATACCAGAATGAAACTTATGAGGGATTTTGCAAAGGTATCTTTTTTATAGATATATATTACTCTAAATGCATTATGATCAAATTTTATATTATTTTATAGAGTCTTAAGTCTCCAAATTGAAAAAATAATTATTATGAAATGTATAAGAATGGTGTGATTTAAGAGCTAGGTATGTAACTTTTCTAATGTTCACTTTCTCAAAAAAGATGAATAATAGTTTATTATTTCGTTGACAAAATGAAAGTTAGGTTCATGTCTTAAATTAATCATAAATAAACAGGCGTTGGTTCCTATTATATAATTAACAGTTTTATATTAAAACCATTTCATTTAAATTTAAAGTTGTTCAAAAATAAATTTATAAATTTCATTCCACTTTTTAATGTAAAGCTCCAAAACATATCTTGCCATTTTTACCTTCCTGTCGGTATTGTTTCATTTTTCTCAAAAATTTGTACTTACCTTTAAACCTTGACTGTTGAAACATATTTTAAATTCATTGGAAGAAATATATTTTCAGCTCTAGATATAGGCGTTACATAACTTTTTAACATATATTTTCCCGATTAAATCAAACCATAACAATCGACAATATATCGCAATCGTAAATTGTGTTAAACCTGTTGACGTAAAAACGACAATCTTTATCGAGTAAATCATTGACACATTTGACACTTTTCTGATATAATTTATTAACATTATATATTTATTCCTCTTTAGTAAATACATGTAACTATTGCATTAGGGAAAATCTTCGGAAGGATGTTCAAATTTTTAAATTTTGACTGATTTTATCAGGAGTATCCATGCTTTAAAACATCTTTTCAAAGTAATATTTTTAATATTTCATTTTTCTGTGACATGATCAGTTTGTGGATATCTATATTAGAATCAGAATTTCTTTTAAAAAATTTGTTTAAGAAGAAATCTCTTTATCCAAAAAAAGCATTTATATAGCGAACAAAGTAGTTTTAAGAGCATTTATTTAGGAAACCAAATGAACCATTTTAACTCTCCCTCTTTGATTTCGTATTTTTATTAGAACCTCTTGTTGGATGTGCCTAATAGGGCAATGCCATATGAAACAGTAAAAAAGCTGTATTTTATCCCAAGATAATTTTTTGTGCTTGGGTTCGGTACCGAAATAAATACTATGAAAATTATGGAATAAGAAGTTATTTCATACAGTAATTTTTTAAATCGGTGCGATATTTCGTTTTTTACGTGATTTTATCAACGTCTGTACTGTACTTGTTGACGTTTGTCATTTGTTGGTTATAAAGAATATTATTAAACACAAACTCAGTCAGCCATGTGTACTCTATTTTATACCATTATCATATTACATAATATGGTATCGAGGTTGCATGTATATTACAGAATAGGCATGTATAGTACAGAATACTTGAATCAAAATATACGAAACGAAATCACATCAACATCCCCCTTTTGAGATAAAAAATTATAATAATTTGATGAAGAGTTGCATTTTTATGAGTGTTGTTATTTTAAATTAAAATAATGTATTCATGTAAATGTCTATTTAAACGGTTCACTTCTACTTTGTATTTAGAAACTAAAAAGTTACATAAAAACACCTGAAAACATTAAAGTATGAAACATTGACTTAAAATTGACAAATCTAGAAATTTGGCACGTAGACTTTCAAGTATCTTGGCTCTCGCCTTATCTCACGGGTCATTTTGGTTGTTCCGCTTTGTCTTGCTGCCGAATCGCTACAGTGTTTCTGTTTACATTTGGTTCAAATTCGTGCTTGTCCTGGTTTGCTATATGGTTTGGCTCCACGGTTATTTTTATATTCAGTTTTAACACTTGGATTTAATTGTATGTAACTGCGGTTTCATTGGTCTACAAGTTTGTTGTCGAAACGTTGGTCTCGAATGACGGTCTGAACTTTGGTCGGACGGACATGAGTGCGATTTCTCCTATATGTGGCACCGTCCTGTTTTTGAACTAAATATGTTGTATCGCTCAATTGTTCTAGTACTTTTCCGAAAACCCATTGCTGTTCCTTCTGTGTGTTAAAAAAAAAAAAAAAAAAAAAAAAAAAAAAAAAAAAAAAAAAAAAAAAAAAAAACATGGAAAACTTTCGAGCTTTCTTTTCGTATTTCGTAATGAGAATACCGATTATGGTATCTGCAATTGTTTTTTTTAGCAAATCTATCTCTATGAAGTTGCTATAGTAGTGAAAATAGTGGCTAGTTTTGATTTCAAATATACCAAGTCCAACTTTTTGCCTCGTTGATTGACCTTGATCATGCTGTATGAGTAAATGGCATTGCGCGATTTTCTTTCTTGACAAGCCTCGCAAGAGTCTGCTAGTTGATGAAGTTCAAAATACATTATAGGCCAATAAACAGTCCCGCGTGCATGTCAAATCATCGAGTCATAACAGCTATGAGCACTTTGTAATTTCTGTTAAACGTCCATCCTCATACTTTTCGGAATCACAATTGTCTCTCCTTTTACTATAATTCCGTCATAGACACTAAGAGTTTCGCAGAAATCGTAGTAAGGCATACAGCTTTTTCAACACTTTGCCTGCTGGCCAATCCGTATTTGAAGTCTCTATTTGATCTTGGAGACTTGAGTCTTGTAGTGTAGCTTCACGGATTTCTCGTAATCACAATTTATCGGTATTTATCTCCACAATGAAAATACAAGGGCTATCCTCGAAAGTATCGCAAATGCAAGCTTTAATGAGAATGTCTGCGATGACCATCTTTTCACCTCAGGTGAACTTGTAGTCTACGTCTAATCGATTAAGTTTCATCATACTGTCCTCTGGCCGTTAAGGTACGTTGCTTAGTTGTTTAAGTTAAATTGATTCCAGTTGTTTATGATCATTCTCCTCGATTACTTTACGACCATAGGTGAATTGATCAAAACGCTGTAACCCGAAAAGCGCTAATAAGGCATCTTTTTCAATTTAGCCCACTTCCGTTTTGACTGATTAAACGCTCTTGATGCATATTCTATCGCCTTTCCGTCTTGCATTAATACAGCACCTAGTCCATCTTTACTACTGTCCACTTGAGTTCTTTCTTGGGGTCAAAATTCAAGAGAACGACTGCTTGTCACTGATGAGGAATGAATTTCCGAAATGTGCACATCTGGCACATCAAAATTTAACTGGTATTTGTATTATATATTTAGTCAGTTTGTTTTTATCTTCCACAAAACTTCTCTCAAAATCTGAAGACCATACAAACTTGGCATTTTTACGAGTGAAACTCTTAACGGTTCTGGCATCGTTTCTAAAATTGGCATGAACTGGGCTATATATTGCACCAATCCACAGAAACGTTTTATTCCCGACACGTCGAAGGGACTAGACATTTCTAGTAAGGCTGTAATTTTCTTTTGATCTGCTTTGATGCCTCCGGCGGTTATCGTGTGGCCATGAAAACGTATTTCTTTAAGTCCGACAACCCTTATTCTTTATTGAATACTACATTTCTTTCCTTGCAACTAGTACAAAGACTTTGTAGTTTCTTTTCATTGTCAAATCGGGTTTAACATCGTATTCACCTTGCCCTGCTATAATTATGTCATCAGCTATTGTAAATGTTCCTTCTAGACCCTTAGGTGCTTTGTTTAATTTTCTCTGAAAAAATTCACTTGATACGCTCAAGTCAAAAGGTAATCGAGCCCAATAATATTTCCCAAATGGCGTTTTCATAGTTGTCAGCTCGGTTGACTGTTAAACTTACATGTTCTGACAAGTATCGAGTTTACTAAAAACTCTGGCTTGTTGCAGCCTAGGTAAAACATTGTCCAGAGTTGGCAATGTGTAGTGTTCCCGTTTTAATGCTGAATTTAGAGCTTGTGAATATATATAAATTTTTGGATTACCATTTGGCTAACCCAAGCAGTTGGTTTAGTCACGGGTATCAGAATTGCTTTGTCCACAAGTTTATCTATGTCAGCTTTGACACGTTCCTTCAGGGCAATTGGAATTTTACTACAAGATAATATTGTAAGTTTAAATTCCGGGTCAACTGTGAGACTGGCTTCACCTAGATCTCCAAAAACCGATTTACATTGTATTTAAGCAATATACTTGTCTTGGTTAACGGTAATGAGTCTTAGATTTTGTACTGTTTGCAGTCTCAACGGACACTGAAACTTATTTGGAACAACCACAAAAGTCGCTTTGTTTTTCTCACTAGTTTTAGGATTTTTGACACCGAGGTCAGTTCTCCTATAGGAAAAAGAGTGCTATCATTGAACATCCTTAATGTAGATGAGCTTTTCTGAATCTGTTCCTTTCTTACAAACTGTTTTGTAATAGTTTTAACATCTACTCCACTATCTAGTTGATATCTCATTTTACAGTCATTAACTTCCATTAGGGCTGTGACTATTTGATGGTAACTAAAGTTGTGTATTGCAATTAGCCATAGATTGTCCGAGTCACTGTCCTCTGATTCATTGTTGTTTGCATCTTCAGCTTTTCCCTTTACCGTTGTCGCATCTCTTACCCATGCCGGACATGCTTTTTTTCATTTCATGTTTTGTTCCTCAAAATTTACAAGTCTTCATTTTATCATTTTGCTTTGGATATTTGCTGCTTGATGATTTATCTAAACTTTGTCTCTGAAATTTACTGCCGTCCGCTTTCTGTCTTTTGCTTTTATCTTATGAAGCTTACTATTTTTATCCTCTTTCATTTCTTTTACCTGCATGTTCGCTTGTTCATATAATTTGCATATTTTAATTGTTTTACGAAGATCCAAATCATCGTAGTGAAGGAGAAGTTGTTGCATTTTACCTGATGTTGAAAACACAATTTTATCAGGTATCATGGGGTCTTCTTTGTCTCCAAAATCACAAGATTTAGCCCGAGTGCGTAGTTCTATTACAAACTGGTCGAACGGTTAAAAATATTTTAAAGTCCAGAATTTGTAGCTTTCCGTTACTTCATTTTTACTCAAATCAAAATAATCCTGAATTTTTTTAGTACATACGTCGGATTTCCTTATCCATGCCATTCAAAGTAAAAATGATTGTATATTTTAAGCAGATTTTCCCCTTTACAGGTAATGATAGTGGCCGTTTGTACCTCGTTTGGGAGCTTGCTGGTCCCATTAGCCTTGAGGTTTAATTCAGGAGGGAGTCTTAAACTAGTGTTTAACTGAATTAGCACATGTGCCTCTTCGCTCAAGTTTGTGCTTTAGGTTGCAAAATATATATTTGACTAAGATATGAAGCGGGGGGTTTACCACGTGGTGCGTATTGTTTTGTTTATTTAACCACAAGGTGTCAGTTCTTTATAGTCCTTTCGACACTGTAGTAGAATAGTGCTCACCAACCGCTGCTACCATGTTGACGTTTTGTCACTTGTTAGTTAAAAAACAATATCATAAAACACAAACAAAGTCAGCCATGTGTACTCTATTTATATACCACTATCATATTACATAAAATGGTATCGAGGTTGCATTTATATTACAGAAAAGATTACATGTATATTACAAAATACTTGAATGAAAATATACGGAACGAAATCACATCAACAGTATTTGATTTAATTTCCTTTTTAATTTGAGCAGTTTTATCCAAGACTCTTCAAATATGATACTTAGTTAACGTAAAACGAGTTTTACCCCGATGTCAGTTCAACTCTGTACATACATAATATATATTTACTGTATTATTTCCTATCCAAATCATCCAAGTTTTGTCGTAAATTATGTTCAGAATAGAAATGTTTGTAACATACATAAAATAATAAATAATAAAAAAAAAATTAAAAAAAAATTGTTTAATTTCTACCTTGTATGCATGCTGATTTGATATCTTTAAAACAAATTGGAAATCCTTTTTTATTAATATTACAAAAATCTGAAACTTTGTTAAAAAAGGACCAAACAAATTGAATCAAAAACTTTTTCAAAGTCAACCAGTAGTAATAACCTTGTAATATTGTTAAGTATATTGCATTTAACATATATAAATCTTGTGTTTTCTCCGATATGAACCTGGTTTGCTTTTTGTAGCTCATATTAATCAAATTTAATTTGATTCTTTTGCTATAACCCCGAGTTTTTCAAAAGTTGTTTAGTTTATTCTGGTTCTGATATACATGTCATTATCCCTTCCCTTTGTGTTAATGAAAGTTGTCCTTTTTCGAATCATAAAAAAAACAATGTCGTTCCAAAAAATTTAAAAAATTGCAGTAAAACCATTAGATCCGGGACTTTCGTCATTTCCCATATTCTTTAATGTTTTTGAAGCTTTTTAAGCGGTTAGCGTATACGCTAACCGCTTATTGGCATCGTGTCTTGCAGGAAGTGATAGGTCAAAGCGACTCCTAGCGGTAACCTTAGACCTTTGACCGAAGATTCCTACATGCTGTTTGGGGAGATATCTACTATGCCACGCCTACTCCCGTCATGCCTTATGCCTTCAACTGGCAATATGGCGTGTAGTTTCATTCATAAAACGCATATGAATGAAGTGTTAACGTAACTTTATGTTTACTTAGTGTCTCAACGATGACCTAACAGACCCCAGTGACAGTGTGCATGCTTCCCGTGTAAAATGGATTATAACACAGCAGCATCCACTGTTTTCATTGAGAACTCCGACATAAATAAGTAAGTTGTTGTAATCTAACTTGAGGTTTAAAATTTCAAAAGTTATATAATCAGACAGGGAAGATACAAAATAGTTAAACGAAGAAAGAAGAATTTTGTGGTTGGCTTGTCGACATCAATCGCAGAAATGACACATCACTGGATTCTAAAACACGATCCGATGGCAGATCATTTCATCACCGGTAGTATTTTATTAATTAACTGATATACTGTACTGGATTGTTTTCTGTTTTCCTGCATTTAGCACTGCCAAAATTAAGTGAAAACGCCTATAATGACAGTACCGATTTTGACAACTTCTGTGGAAATTACTAAGTATCTCTAGTTCTAAAATGCACGTTTTTATTCGCCACATACGACTGGAGTTAGCAACTCTACCATTTATCTGAAATCTGTTGGCAGTTTCACTGTTCTACGTGTTTCCTATAATTGAGAGAAAGGGAGAGAGAGTATAGTAATGGTGTTTTACGCTCAGTCAAATTCTTTTACTTATTTCAAAATGGTCAGTCATTTCTGGGATGGTAGAGGAAATCGGAGTGCATAAAGAAAACCACCGACCTTTGTCAAGTGTACTGACAAACTTTCCACACTAGGATCTGTCTCCGTAAGTGTGTGCTTTAGAACACTTGGCCACTGGGGCCCCTTACCTGTAATTGATATTTGTTCTTTGTGTAAACCCTTATGTCAGTTTACCAGGAAAAGAATTTATTATAATTATTATTTTTATTATTGTTATTATTATTGGTATTATTATTATCATTCAGGTAAACCATCTTAACTGTATGACTGATCAAATCCAGACTGGGCTCATACTAGTAAAGTAAACAACTTAACAGCGAGAAAGTCACAGAAGAAATGAAAAAGTCTAATGAGGACTTTGACAGGTATTAATAATTTGTAACAACTACTGGGATGTAGAGTGCTCATCCCATCATTCTTATGTGGAATAAAGTTTGTATACATACCATGGCTTATGGTAGAACAGCAATGAAACAGAACATTATTAGTTCTGGCCTTAATCTAGGACAGTCACAGGTCATATTTTGAATTGCCTTTCTATGCATAGTAAACAGGTTTTATGAAATAAAAAGGTCATGGCATACACTAATGCTTTACATGGAAAAAATGTGGAGTTAATAGACTTGGTCAATTTCACATCATTGCAAATTGCAAAATTTCTCAGTAAAGCTGGATAATCACAAATTATATTATAGAAAGCTTAAGTATACAATTTACATTGGACTGTGAGGTTGTAAATACATTTTATCAAGAAAATTAAAAACTTTTTCAGAAGTTTTATTTTTACAGACAGATGAACTGTGTGTAAAACATGTCTGATTATACTTTAGCTTGAGAAAATCTAAATTTAAGTAAAATATAATGCCACTTGCACAACTTTATAGCAGTAACACTAAGATTGACCACCTGGCAATTTGTTTTTGCTTCATCCAGTTATACCCAAAGGTCTCGAGATCCTTTTTCAAGTAAATGTGTATTTAAATTTTTAAAATTTGTTTTTGCTTCATCGAGTTATACTCAAAGGTCTCAAGATCCTTTCTCAAGTAAATGTGTATTTCAATATTTTAAATTTGTTTCTCTTTTCATTGAGTTATACTCAAAGGTCTCGAGATCCTTTTCAAGTAAATGTGTATTTCAATATTTAAAACTTGTTTCTTTTTTTCATTGAGTTATACTCAAAGGTCTCGAGATCCTTTTTCAAATGTGATATTCAGTATATTCTCAGGAATGTTAAGTATGATTTATTTTTTAACTCATTTTTAAAAAAAGTTGTTATTATTTAAAAAAGTTTTTTTTTCTATTTTCAGGGTTATTTCTGTAAATAACAGACTGAAGGAGCAACAAGCAAATAAAGACAGACATCATGCGTCTAAGGCCGTTCAGGATTTATTTGAAAAATCACAGTAGATCTGAACATGATACCATAATCCAGAATGCATCCTTATTTGTAAAAATGGACACCTTTGAACCAGACAAGATACAACACTTGAAAACACAATAACCATCTATTGACAAGAGTCAAATTGACAATGAAATGGATTGATAACTGAGAATGCCCATGATTATCAAAGCAAGGTTTTTTGAAAGTAAATTCTGCTAAAAGACAAATTGTGCTTTTTCTTAATACACAAGTGATATCTTTTCAGACATATTGTGGTCTGTTAAACTTTACTTTTAAATATTCTTTTATATCCAATGACCATATGCCCTTAATAAATATACATGTATTTCCTTTTGTAACAATATAAAGATGAAGATGATAAACCAAAAACATTAACATGAATTGGAACTTGTTTCTATTAGCAACATTTTTAGATCACCTGAGCACATACCGGTAGTGCTCAAGTGAGCTATTGTGATGGGTCAATGTCCGTCGTGTTATCCTATGTGTGTCGTGCGTCAACTTTTGCTTGTTAACACTCCAGAGGCCACAAATTTAGTCCAATCTTTATCAAACTTGCTCAGAATGATCTTCTTGATTAGCGCTAGCTTAGTTTCATATATCGGCCATACTGGTTCAATAAAAAGGTTACTAGGTCAATTTATAGAAAAACCTTGTTAACACTTCTGAGGCCCAAATTTCAGCCTAATCTTCATCAACCTTGCTCAGGATGATGCTCTTGACAAAAGCTAGCTTAAGTTTGTTTAAGGATCATGTTGGGTCAATAAGTAGGTCACTTAGAGAAATTATAGAAAAACCTTTTTAACACTCCTGAGCCAAAATTTTTCCCAATCTTATCAGCTTTCTCAGAATGATCCTCTTGACAAAAGCTAGCTTAAGGATGTTTAAGGGTCATGTTGGGTCAATAAGTAGGTCACTAGGTCAAATTAAAATGTCCAATTTACTAAAATCAAGCTGAGTGTACATCAATTCAGGTGAGTGTCCAAGGCCTTCATGGTCCTTTTGTTTTTTATGTTGCTGTAAATAAAATTTTCTCCAGAAATTTCTTTTCATATTATTAAAGTACCCTAACATTGGGGCCTTGGTGGACAAATGGTCTAAGTCACATGCCTACATCATTATGTTTGCTCAGTTGGTAGAGTGCTCGCTTTGTATTAGGGAGGTTCGGGGTTCAAAGTCAGACTGGGTCTGACCAATACTTGAAAACTGGTATTGACCTTTTTTGCCAAACACTCTGCATTTAGTAATGAAAGTCATGAGGTTCTTCAGAGTAGACCTTAAAAACTGAAGTCCAGTGTCATGACAGGCATGGCACCCTACAGAACCCTCCCTGCGCATTGCCCTAACCACACTGCAAAGGTAAACATTTCTGTCACTTTATCTACAGTTGGTGAGGTCTCGATATAAGTGAAATATTCTTGATTGGGACGTTAAACTTCATTAGATGAAATTGAATCACATGCTCACAGATCAAAGTACATCTTACTGAGTAGGTTTGAATCCCACAGTGACAGAACCTAGGATGAGAAAGTTTTACAATTGCTTGTTGAAAGCCTTTGCCTATCTCCAGGCACTCCAGTTTACTCCATCAGCTTAGGACAGACTACCTTGCTAATTATGTGAAAGAATCAGTATCTTGACGGGGTTTAAAACACCATTTGTCTCTCCACTCTACTCCAGTATACCCTGAATAGAACCAGAGTAGGCATATAATATTCGTAAACTAATGAATATTGGCTACTTATACAACAGACTGCATCATTATCACCTTTTCACAAACTAGGATGAATAATTATAGAGACAAACATGCAGCATTAGTTTTTCAAATTACTGATATCAACTTGTTTAGATTAACTTTCAGAATACATTGTATTTTATTTTAGTTTGTAACAACCAATGAAAGTCATAATTTTTATTACAAATGCAGGAACAACTAATTGTAACAATTTCACTATGGTGTTACATTGTATGAACTCATCTACAGATTTATTTCATATAAACATTTTTCCAAATTGTTCCTTTCTTGAGTGGCATGTTATGTAATTTGGCTCTATTCAGCAAGTTTTATGCCTTCACTGAAGAAATTGAGTTCATACAAATAATCTAGTGCATTAAATGAGAGGTTTGTTGTTTTTATTGCTGTTTAATCTTACATTAGCAATTTTCCAGCCAGTCATGACAAGAGGAAGTTAATTAATTTCTTAGGATAAATTAAAGAACAAGTTTGTGTATGTGAGATGTGCAAGCATGTTTTATTGTTTGCCATACTCAGTGATTTTCACATCTAGCTCAAAGAGTCAGTCTGCTTTAAACAAGCACCCAACTCTTATTCACATGATGTCAGTGTGTCAACCATCTGTGCTCTCTCCTTAAGTTTAATTCTTATGATTGACCTTTTTTTTTTTTTTTTTTTTTTTTTGGTAAATTGCAATGCAGGCATTATTTTTGATGTATTGAGACATTTTTGTCTGATGGAAAGGTCAAGGTCAAGGTCATGGCATTTTGATTACCTGAGCTTTAAAATGCTATATCATGACTAAGTTTAAAGATTTTGACATGGAAGATAACCTTTTGATGTTTTTTTATGTGGAAAATTGCAATGCAGGCATTACTTTTTGATGTATTGAGACATTTTTGTCTGATGGAAGCAAAATCCAAATGTCAAGGTCATAGCATTTTGATAACCTGAGCTTTAAAATGCTATATCATGACTAAGTTTAAAGATTTTGACATGGAAGATAACTTTTTGATGTTTTTGCAGTGCTCTCTGTAATTAAACCAGATCAAAGATCATGAGTGATAAAAAATAAGATGTTGGTCTTCCTGTATTTAGGTGCTTAGTTTAGATATAAGTAATTACTTCATAATTACTGAATAAGATTTTTTGTTGAGAGATATTTTGTTACTTTCAATAAATATTCATTTTGTTTTTTGCAGCTTACAAAATGTCTTAAAGTGGATTTTATTTTGTATCAAAACACTTTCACTGGTCATTTTCTTTCAGATGCATCTATTTGATCCCTTATTTTGAAATAAAACTGAGGAATGGGGTAATGGTGATTTACATACTACCACAATCACAGTTAACAGTCTAGTCAAATGGGTTCTGATCTAAAACTTATTACAACATCATACATTTTGTTACAAATGTAACGTACATATTTACAAAAAGCTAAGGGTCAACCAAAACCTCATCAAAAGGCTGTACATTTTTTGAGAAATTGAATACCGCTAGGAACTTTTTTGAAAGTGGGATAATCAAAATTTATCTCAACTTTCAGAGCTACCAGGCTAACCGCTTTCCAGTACTTTCAGTACTTTGATTTTAATAATGACACCTGCTATACAATCGGATTAGCTTTTGGTAAATTTTGTATGGTTACAAAAAGTAATATAATTGTTTAAGTTTCTATATATAGAATACTACAGTTTTCAGAATAAAGATTATTATTAAAACTTCCGATTTAATTAAAAAATTCAATTTGATAAGTGATTAATGATAATTATTTATAATATCTCCATTATTTGTTTCTAATCTAGGTGTAACCTTATTTAAGTAAATTTCTGTAATGCATTTAACTCTCAATCGAATAGAACTGTTTTTTTTTTTCTTTTCTTATATTCTCTAGTTGTCCACTTTTTTCGTCCAATATACCAATATTTTGATCATTTAAATTTTCATTCAAGTGTTTTATGTCAATCAATAAATTTTCTTTTTTATTATCTTTTGATTTTTATACATATTTTGAAATATTCAATTCCATTAAAAATTTTAAAACTATATCATAATTTTATATACAAATATTGTATTACAAAAAGAAATGCTGAGCAATACAGTAAAATTGTGCCTATAAAAATACATTTATATACCTGTGTATCCGATAAGATTATTTTGGTCCAAGTATTTCAAAGATGAGTTGATGAATCATAAGCTACATTTGTAGCAGAGTCCACAACGTCATTATCTATTTGAATATTTGCTGAATTTGATCGTCGTTTAACCCGTCCACAACAAGCGTCTAAATCAAACCTTGGACAAAATGGTAAAAAATTAAAAAGGGGTACTCTGTCGAGATATTTCTGAATTAAAGGTAGATCGTAAACACTACTCGATTCTGTGCCGTCTTTTGGTTCTGTAGATGACAACTGATTCCTCCACCTTCTTATTCCGCGTTCTTCCGGTGTACCTGTATGAACAAAGTTAAAAATTAAACAATTATAATTTAAAAGTGCAGATAGCCACTTATTTGATTTGTCAGTAAAACTTCTTTATATAGTGAATAACTGATTTGGCAAGTTTTCAAAGTTTTTACTTTTTCATTTTTTTTTTTTGGGGGGGGGATATTGATTTGGGCATGGGCTGGTATGTTTTTTTTATTTTGATATTTAATTTTTAATTTCATATGACAGTGTAATTAAAAATTACTGTTTAAAGTAAGTTAATCGAAACACTAAAAATTTAATGTCTGTTTTATAGGTATGTTTTAGTATCAAATACCTTTAAAGAAAAAGATACTGATAAAAACTTGGCGGTTGGTGAAGTCAAGTGGGTGTCTACAGATTCTGAAGATTCATTTTAGAGATCAATTCAATTTTCTCTACACAGTGAGAGATAAAACGCGTATAAAGAAATTACACTGAATGATTTTTTAATTGTTTTACATACCCGGAATTGTATTGTCTAAAACGAATCCTACAACACCGCCTACAAACATACTGGTACTTAACAGTACTGATATTATCTGGTTGGCTATATCACTACCTGTCAAATGAAAAACACAATGTACTTAAATACTATCACATTTAGTATTTATCAACAATCTATTAGTCTAAATATCTTTAAACAAAGCAAAAAAAATGTAGATGTAGTTTGATTCATGCAAATTAAATACTTTATTATTATTACTATCATTATTATAATTACCATTATTATAACAAACATATGCTCTGTTCCCCAGTATGATTGGAGATGTTTTTCTAGTCATTAATAATAAACTTTTCAATATGACATTAGATTGACTTCATTACAAGTAACTGATCATGAATCGTTTAAGCGATACTATAAAGGACAACATAAAATTCATAGTCTTTTGTTGGACATCAACGTTCAAAACACATTTAATGCTGTGTGTTTACTAGGCTAAAAAATTAATGTCATCTTACATCACTTTTGAAAAGTTGTTATTTGTCCATTATGTTTACCTTTTTTATTTATTTTATACCTGTTCTGATGTAATCAGAATGAGATCTCATCCAAACCGGAAAAGAAAGTCCAAAGAAAAGTGATGTACCGATAACAAATATATTTCTAGATGAGTTCATGTTGACAAACTGTAAATTCGACAGACCAACAGCTGTTATCATACCTGTAAATTAAAGTGCACGGGTTAAGTACAGTAACTAGGACTGGTATGCTTGTTATATTTTATACTTAAACAAAGTACTTCCTGAAATGTGACCTTATCAAGTTCACATCCTCAAGTTTTCGTTTTTATTTTCGTTTCTTAAGTCATAAAGGTGTTTTGTGTCAATAAAATTATATTCTTTTATCAGCTTCACCATATTAGTAAAATATAAATTATATATTTCTAAGGAGTTTCAAGTGCTGATAAAAAGGTGAGTACTTGAAAGGTGTTATATACTTACCAAATGTTATCATAAAAACGCCACCTACAACTGGATCTGGAATTGTGACGAAAAGTGCTCCAAATTTCCCCAAACATCCAAGTAAAATCATGATTATTCCTCCAACTTGTACCACACGCCTGCTACCAACCTACAATTAACAGCACATCTTTGTTATTGGTTATTGGTGAAAGAGTTACCTGCAAAACATTGGTTTTTACAAATGATATAGTTCTTTTTAAACGTCAACCTTTGTAAGAATATACTTTTGGCCATCTGCTGGCCACCAAATTTGAAAGAATTTGTTAAAAGTACGAAGAAAATACATTATATTTATTAATACTCTAATAATTTGCCTCAGAAGCATCACTTAAGTTTAGATATTTTGGGCCTTTATTTTAATGGTGAATTGTTAAAATTTAAAAAACTGACTTTTTATTTTTTCAGAATAAAACAAATGTAGAACTTTCTTTTGTGCAAGTTCAACAACTTGTCTTTATTCGCAGGAATGTTTTAAGATGATAAATTCTGTACTAACTTACTATTTGAACGATTAGGTAAAGAAGCTTTTTTCACTCGTGTTTACCATTTAACCTTAAGGAAGTCTCTTTTGAAGCTATAGCTTTATTCATTTAGATTTTGTTGTATATAATAAACTAATGCAAATTGTTTATGACAAAATGGAAAAAATAAGATTTTTTCTCGATATAACCACCACCACTTTACATGTGAAGTAACAAAGTGGGTTTTGAACGAGTATGATAAAACGGGAAATTTTGTTTTCTTTGTTGTTTGTTGACATAAATATATAACAAATACCTGCTAAATTTTGATGTACCATACGTGCACATTTCGGAAAATTATTCCTCATCAGTGACACTAGGGGCCGAAAAGTTTGATACATAAAAAACATAAACTAAACAGTTGAAAAAAAATGAATCTAAAGTTCCAAAATGATATGAAACCAAATCCAGCTGAGGAATGCTTTGCATGAGGGAACAGACCTAAGTTTTAAATAAATTTCAAAAATTAAGTCGCCTGAAAATTTTGCTATATGGTATATTTCCTGACAGCACAAGGTACTGTATACTTAGTTATGGATACCCTCGGGGAGTAAATTTTCACTTAACTGGGCACTGATAAGAGTCATACGATTCCAAAAAAAAAAAAAAAAAAAAAAAAAAAAAAAGATTTAAATAAGTTCCAATTTGGCTAGCTCGATTTTGACATGAATTGAGGTATAAAGGATAGATGACAGTTAATAAAGGAACCCTTGTTATAACACTAGAATTGCTGTTTGTAGCCAATGTAAACTCATCTCCACTACAACCAAATATCGAGCTTTTGAATCTTGTCGCGAAGATATGTAAACAATTATTGTATAATAGTAATAGTATTACAAAAACGAATTTAAATATTAATTATTTTAATTGATAATATTAATTGTGGTCAAAGGGAACTAAATCTTAATCTTTCTTAAATATGTCAATGTTGCCTCATAAAATAACTTGATTAAGATATACAAAACGCTAAATATTAACAAAATCAAAAGGGTTAAACTAGATCAACTGACTTGATATTTGATCTTGACATTTTTAAAAAGTATTTCACGGAACATAATAACTGAAATTTCTATGTTAAGATAATTAAAGTGTGTGCCCTCTAATACACAGGTACTTTGCTCTGTCATACTTGCTTATAAAGTGCATAAATTAATTACAAACCTTTGTTATTCCAATTGCTCCAACATTTTCACTGTAAGATGTCGTTCCATTACCAGATCCTAATGCACCAGCTATTACACAACCAATTCCTTCAACACCAATACCTACAATATATCCATATTATTGTTCCATTTATTACTTTATCATAAAAATACAGTACGAATGCAATACAGCAGAAGAATGACATTAGCTTTCTTTGTAATGTCATCACAACGAGAAAAATAACAAATGTAGATATTCAACAATGATTGATCAGACATCGTCTTTTACAACAGCATAATCATATAAGAATATTGTACAAATTATCCATAATTCAAATGAAGTTAAACGCCGGTTAGTCGCTTATGCTGAAAACATTAAACAGTAGAATATGTGTTAAAGCAAAATAAAAAAGGTCAGCCCTTCATAACGTTAAAAAAGTAAAACTATTATATAGAGGTGTATCACATGTGTAAGAATGTATAAAGCAAATTTTGATATTTAAAAGGTTACTTTTGTACTTCCTGTGCAATTTTTATTTATAACCTTTTAAGGTTATCTTCCTAAAAAGGAGCTTTCTGTGACTTCACTTGAGTGACCGTAATTGTAATATTTATTGCATAAATGCAGGTTTCAATGTGTTCAATTATAGTAAATGTACTTATCAATCATTTTTTTAGTTGCCAAAAGAATGTAACGACGAACAACATGCAAAATATATAACACACACAGATATACAGTGCAACTTCCGAATACCGGCCTCGTATGGGACCGAGGAATTTGGCCGGTTTTCAGAGGGGCCGGTATTTAGAGGGCCTTATAAATCCGGTAGTCCGATCCGGTCCGAATCTCTTCCATTTCAGAAATTTATCAAACGGTGTATTGACAAAATACGTAAATGTCAATACATTCTCATAAGCATTGATCGTACCTGTAATTCTTGAACTTAACAAGTACCTAGTAAATAAACCCCAAAAAGCTTACAAACTGGCAGATTATTACAAACAACTGTACGATATCCAAAACGGATACACGTGTGCTGCTTGTGTTAGTCAGGCATACAAGTTACTGTTTCCGGTTGAAAATGAAACAATTTATTTTTCAAAATATTTTTTTATTAATTGTTCAGGCTAGTTACAACATATGAAGCAAAAATATTATCCAAATCACTTAAAACGAGGACCGATTCGTGAATAACAAGCCTGTCCTGTATCTCTAGTGACCGGTTTCCGGGTCGTGGTGACTGGAATGTTTTAATATTAAATAGTAATAGTATTGTTTAAAAAGTGTGTAAATAATAATAATAAAAAAAAACAACAGAAAATAATGATGTTTTAAATAAAAAAAAATATTTCTTAATATATTTTGCATTGCGCGGGTGATATAAACATTATAATAAAACGTTTTCATCATATTCAAGTGAGGGGTACTTGACTGGTAAAAACCTCGAAATAAAGAAATTAAAACCATCAGAAAGACAATAATTGCAATAATTAGATTATCGAACAATAAAAGAAACAGATTAAAATTAATTCAATTATTTATTCAAGTATATCTGAACAGGTAATCCTGTCTACCAGTACAATGATGAGCGCATTACAATACCGTTGTTTTTTCAGTAATCGGATTAGCAGCTGTCCGTTACGGTTCATTGATGCATTGCGACTCCCAAAGGCCGGTTTTCGGAAGTAAATTATTAAGATGTTACATGATTTCGGCACTTAAAAAAGGCCGGTATTCGGAATTCAGAGGGACCGGTTTATGGAAGTTTATTTTAATATAAACAAAGAAGGATAAATTCGGGACCGGTCTGGCGTGTTCGGTATGTGGAGGTGATCGGTTTTTATAAGGGCCGGTTTTCGGAAGTTGCACTGTATATATATCTATATAAGAATAAAAATGCTACCTCTGTTAATTGCATGTGGAGGAGGGGGTGGTGCTCCAGATAATCTGGCGCATGCGTAATAATCTCCTAATGATTCCATCATAGATGCGAGAACACCTGCTAAAATCCCAAAAACACCTGCTACACTAACAGTAGGTAATCCCCATTGACCTAAAATGAAATAACAGAATATATACATCGATATAAAGGCAGTTTTTTTTGTGAAGAAACTTAAAACAAAAACAATGTTTAATGCAAAAGAGGTGACACTAGAAACCAAAGAGGTAAAAATACAGCGGTTCTGAAAACGGGATAATTAAGTAATGGTGTAGAAAAGATTTCTAATTTGTTAATACGTTTTTTTTTTTTTCACAAAATTCGGTAGTAATGCAGTTTATTGTCTCATGTATTATGATTTAATCTTGTTTCGTATAATAGATTTTTTAGTTTCCTGATTACAAAAGTCACTGACAATATTTGTATACTACAAACAGTATTATTCTCATCACTTTAGTTGACAGTATCCGAGTTGTAGATTTATTTTGAAAAAAGAATCTGAATAAATAGTACATACTAGTATTTGGTTTTAACCAGCAGCGTTGAGCATTCTGCAAATAAGTTTAAAGATTTAGTGTCTACTGTGTTCAAATCATCAATATTATCTTTCTTAAAATAGCATGTTCAATAGACGTCAATACCTGGATAAGGAAATCTAAACCAGAGTGCGTCACGTATAACATCAGTTTTAATGTCAGTGCGTGCTTCATATCCCCAACTTTTATCATCCGGAAATGCTCCTGCCACTGTCAATATTGCACATATCAACCAAGACAATACCATTGCAAGTAAAATCTAAAAAATTTTGACAATATAACTATATAAATGTACTTTCTTGTCAATTTTACTTATCGTTTTCTATAAAATGTACTTAACATACTTAAGATTCCACAGTGACTGTTATTGTGGTTTTGGTTTTTAGTTTATAAAATATTTATATCAACTTTTGTGGTTTTCTAGTGCCTTTCATGATCTTGTGGCAGAGTGATCTGAAATGATCTAGTGCATGTT
Organism: Tegillarca granosa; assembly: GCA_029721355.1. NCBI lineage: Eukaryota > Metazoa > Mollusca > Bivalvia > Arcoida > Arcidae > Tegillarca > Tegillarca granosa. The sequence continues at coordinate 10,663,345 of CM056608.1, forward strand.
TATGGATCACAGTCTCCTTCTACATAGGTTTAAATCTCACTGGAGATAATCCTTTTGCGAGAATATACCAAAAGTAAAAGAAAAGTGTATAAAATGCCACTTTACCCAAATTAATGTTGTGAAGAATTTTATAAAAATATTTTTTCATAAACATAATTATGTTGTTTACAGGAGAATTTTAACCTATGGACCCTATAATATCAAATAACTTTGCTCCCAGTGTAAGGCAAAAACAAAACAAGAGTTGCTGATATAAGCAACTTCGAATATGTCCAATTCTAAGAGAGTGACATTATCATTTCCTGTATCTAAAATTCGATAGATTAAAATATAAAAAAGTCCGGTAAATGCTTTTAAGTAAAACGACATCTCCTAAAATTAAAACTTGCACAAAAAACATTCTGCAGTTTAAACAATACTTACCGGAAATAATTTAAATATTTGTAACCGATATACACCACAGCCCTTTCCTATTTCGTAACGGCACATTGGTACACTAATATTTCGAAGATATTGTGAAAATAGCGCAATCAAAAACATGGTCCTTAAACGAAAAAAGCAAAATACATGACAGGTAATAGGTTAATGTTTGAAAAAATGAAGAGCATTTAAAAGAGCTAAATAATTCAGCATTTAAAAAAAATTTTATACTTGCTTTTTTCTGTAAAATATTGAGAACGTTTTATAAAATTCATATATATATATAAAGTTATCTATTGGAGTGATAACATATAATATTGAATATGAATTAAAAACTCATGTTGATTGCCAAGTTTTAAATACTTTAATTAAATAAATAATAAGACAGTTGACAGTCTAGATACAATATATTTCGAAGAAATTCTAAAGAGCTTCACAATCGAGCCATATTTAAAAATATCTGGCATTTACTTTTAAAAACCCTTCCGGGGAACCCGGTCTCACTTCCTTGATGGAAAGTTATGTGTTTAACTTAACTAGCACGTTTCAAAGTTTTAATTTTACAATTATAATTTGGACATGTACTAGTATGTTTGTGTTTTATTTATACGAGCAATATCCATGATTTGAGTTTGTTTTCAATATGGCGTCTACAAGGAATGCTTTATATAAGAATCCCACTCAGTTCATAGATTGAGAAAGTTTATCAGCTGGTTTGCCGAAAATGTTTTTTTTATTCTTTACCATCCAAGCGCAAACAGCCTTGGTATAGGTAAAAAATCTTCACTTTGGCCTGAAACACTGTTACTCGCCTCTGTCTTCAACCAATAAAAGTTGTGTAATTTATGGATAGCAATTTAAAATGAAAAGTTTAAAAGATAGATGCTTACATTAGTGCTATGTACCAGTTCTTCGAAGCCAGGTCAGCTGCTGCAGGAAACAGGGATAACCCTATCAGTGTTATAGTTGGGACTATAGAGAGAGGTCCTATAAACCGTAATATCACTCCTATCAGACCACTAAACCCGATTACAATTTGGAATAACGAGGCAATCATAACCGCACCTTGTATCTGAAAAATTTAAAGAAAATAACAATATTAACGAAAGCTTAGGAAAAAGTGTCAAAAAAAAAAAATAAAATAAATAAATAAAAAAAAAAAAAAAAAAAAAAAAAAAAAAAAAAAAGAAAGAAAACAGACAACTACTTTTATCAATACACGGTTTAATATTAACTGTATCATTCCCCCGTAATTTAATGATGATTGAGTAAAAACAACTTCATTCACAATTGAAAATATTTTAATTACCCATTTAAAGGTTTCAAACTTCAATAAGAATTAAAAAAGAAAAATTCACTTTTTATTACAAAAAGTTCGAACAAGAAAAATAAAAATAAAAAATAAAATAAAATAATTAAAAAAATAACAATAAATAACTGTATTTTTTTTAAAAATAATATTGATAAAGATCGTGATAACAATCTGTTTGATTGGTATTGGATATGTTGATTAAGTCAGTCATTATAAAGTCTTCAATGTGTTACAAATTATCCTTCACTACAATTGGGTAGACGCAAGTTTTTCTGAGTCTTTGAAGGTTTCATATGTGTTTCTCTCGTTTTGGCTGTTACCGATGTTAACTGGTATTTTTCGCGGTTTTCGATTTCGTTGACCGTTGACAGTTAAATTCTTTTAAAATGATCTTATTTGTATCCATGTTGAATTTACGGTTAAACAACAATAAAGTGTACTTACCTCACATAATCTTAAGTACCACATCTCTCTATGACGAGGACTGCCATAATCTGGTAGCTCTGTCAAATTTGCCCCTTAAATAAGATAAATGAATAAATTGTTTTCTCTTTTTGATTTTCTTAAGCCATCCTTAGTTAGGTGAATCCTAATTTTTTATTGTCTGTGTATTAGTTTGACAAGTTTACACAAATAGGGTTTCATAACTTGTTTGCAGACAGCATTGTTTATTTATTTATTTTTTTAAAAGTATTTTTGTGATAAATCATGATAAAATATAATAACATTAATAGTCTTAAAAGGTTCTTTTATTAATTCCGAGATGTTCAGTTCTGGGACTGTGAAGAAATCCGAAACAACAAAACCGAACTTCGACCAGTGGCCTACCAAACTTCCTGACAATTATAAATCCGAAAGGTATTTGGTGCTAAGTTGTTAAAGATACGTTGATCCGTTTTGCGGTGCTTTAGAACACTCATCGATTGAGGCTTTTCATTAACTTTATTTGTAAAAAAACGAGTGTTTTCTTATTAACAAACATACTTGCCAAATTAATGAGTTACTGACTAAATCATCGATGCTTATTTAATTTCAAATGCTAGTGCAATAATGTAAGAAACAACGGGCTGAATGTTTAGGCCTTTGAAAAGTAATTGCTATATTCAAAATTTTGTTTACTTTCGAAGTAAGCAAAACATTTAAAATGAAAATAAGAATTACATACCTTTTTGTGTATAGGGACATGTCCACTGAGGAAGTGATAAAATTCCCATTGTTGGTGTCAAAAACGCAAAAGTACTTCCTTGAATAATTGGTAACCTAAACATATTATGATTTGAATAGTTCAAAGCATCCGATTAAAAAAAAAACAGATCATGAAATCAGAAAACAAAATATGTTTAAATTATAATTCTAAATAAACATTTCAAATCATAATGGAAAGAAACTTATTATCAGAACTTACTTTTTTCTATTATTGATGATTACTCGAGTCTAGTGATAGCTGAAAAAATCGCCATGCAAATTAGGTAATATCGTAAAATATTTCTGTAAAAAAAAACCTTGATGCTACGGAGAAAATGTTGAAAATGGCGATGTTTACACCGATAGTGATGTCACTTTTGGTTATGCCTTACGTCGTATGCGCAAAAAATCGACCAGTTGTCTTGTTTTTTTTAACATGTAATATCTCCGTAGCATCAACATTTTACTATGAGCAGAAATATCCAATGGTAATCAAGGAAGCGCATATCAATTTTCATTCTGACTTAACCCAAGTAAGTGAAAAATACCGAACATTATTTAAGTAGTGATTTTTATTAACATTAATCATAATTTATGGTTACGAACAGAGTGAATCGAAACGTAATAGTTATTATAAATCATTACATATGTGCCTTGTTTCAGGCAACTGTTTTTTTTTACCAATTTGTATTAACCGATATGATTTGATTAGCCAAAGTTCAGAAAAGCATTATATCTTAAATTACTGAAGCTTAAAGCATATTATTATCATTATTATTATTATTATTGGCATTTACATCTACATAAAACAAGTTTGAAAAAAAAAATATATACACGTACATTGTATTGTTTCGAACATTAACACTGTTGTTTTTTTAAAGAAAATAAACCATCATTAATCAATTGATTTACCTTATTCCAAATGTGGTCTGTATTAGGGTACTTAGTCCGGATACAAAGAATATGGTACTTATAATTTCACTAAGTCCAACTTTATCATCCCCTATACAAAAGTAAGGTGCCAAAACAAGAGGTACTGTAAAATTGGAACCAAACGCAGTCAAATAATGCTGAAAAAAGAGATACGTAACAACTTAGATGATTAAACGGTGTTAGGCAAAATGCATCATGCATACATGATGTTCGAATATATCGGGGTAGTATTAGCTATATTGTGAAAGAAACAGATTAACCTGTCTAATGTAGTAGCATGAAAGGTTATTTTTATATCCACTCGTTACATTTGCTCAGTTGGTAGAGTGCTCGCTCCGTAAGTGGTATGTCGTGGGTTCGAACCCCGGCCGGGTCTAACCCAAGACTTGAAAGTGGGTAGTGACTGTTCTTTCACCAAGCACTCGGCATTACGAAATAAAAGTCACGGTTCTTTCGTTTGGGAACTTAAAATAAACGAGGACCCGTGTCACGGCGTGGCACAATAAAGAACCTTGCTGTATAATGCCATCAGCGCAACGCACAGGCAAAATTTCTGCACTTTCGCCTATAGCTGGCGACGTCTCGATATAAGTGAAATATTCTTGACTGGGACGTTAAACACCATTACTCAACTCAACTCAACTTGTTACATTTGCAAAATTTAAAATATAAAGATTATATTCTATCTTAAGAAACTGTGCCGAACAGTTTTCGGAATTGGAATAAATTAAAGTCACTCGGCTACTACAACTGTAACTAACGATAGGAACTATTAACTTTAAAGTTATGTTATGCACTCAGAGTTCCAGGGATTGCTCTTTATTCTTATATGCAGGTATCAGAGCCAGAGTCGCGTTCAAATAAAAAACGCAAAAAATTAATGAATGAATAGTAAATAAATAAATAAATAAATGAAGGAATGAATAAATAAATAAACACACAAATAAATAAATAAATAAATGAAAATAAACAAATAAATATTGATTAAATAAATGAATAAATAAATAATAAATAAAGAAAGTAAGAATAAGTTAAAGTTACCTGAAATCCGAGAATGATACAGAGATACCATGGTGGGACTTCATCTACCGAGTATAACAATTCGTTGTCAGCCGAATCATCCGGGTTAGTTACTTCCGTTACCACCTGATTTTGTGTAATACTCTTTTCCTCTTTTTGCATATTGACCCTCACATTATCTGGTGAAACATCCTGAAGTTATCGTAATAATAACATTGTTATTTAGTTGAATTGAGTTGAGTTATGATGTTTAACGTCCCAGTTAAAAATATTTCACTTATATCGAGACGTCGCCAGCTGTAGGAGAAAGTGCAGAAATTTTCCCTGTGCGTTGCGCTGATGACATGGTACAGCAGAGTTCTTTATTGTGCCAAGCCTACCGTGACACGGGACCTGGTTTATTTTAAGTTCCCATCCGAAAGAACCATGACTTTTATTTCGAAATGTCGAGTGCTTGGCGAAAGAACAGTCACTACCCACTTTCAAGTCAGACCCGATCGTGGTTCGAACCCACGACCTCCCACATACGGAGCGAGAACTCTACCAACTGAGCTACCACAGGGGTAATTTTTATTTAGTCATATCTCAATAGGAATGATCGCATGTTTTAACGGAAGAAAAGAAACATTAGTGGACATCGTATTTAAAATACATTATGAATTGGGTGGAAGGCGGAGTGTGTCATATACCACTTTTTGAATTTTATTATAAAAATACATTCAAAAAGTGGTATATGACAAGTGTATTATAATCCAGTCAAGATCATCTTCTCATATAGGTGGTCAGTTTTAGAATGGGGGAGGGGGAACCGACTATTTACAAAAAAAAAAACGACTGACATTCGACAAGCGAATAAAAAATTTTTCTTATACTAAGATCTTCCCGATTGTATGTTGGCCGATTATAGACTAAGAAGTATTATGATCTTTAATTAAAACACGAAACTTTAAAACAAACTCTATTTATGCGTAGAATAGAAAACTGTTGTAACCACTCTGAAAAAAACCCTAAAACTTAATCTTCAGGTGACCATAAATCAACAAGCTTTGAGTTTTAATTCTAAAAACAGACTTAACAAATTTATTTCATAAACAGTTATATGATGGTTTTTTTTATTTACAAAATGGAACTTTATCTACTTAAATAATTAATTGGTTGATTTTATTTATGATACTATTGACATGTGCTACTTCTGAATTGTATTATTTTATAAAAATTTAAAAGTAGCACATGGTACTACTATTTCTAATAATAATAATAATAATAATAATAATAATAATAATAATAATAATAATAATAATAATATTGATGCTGTTATTATTATTATTATTATTATTATTATTATTATTATTGTTGTTCTTGTTGTTGTTGCTGCTGTTGTTGTTGTTTCACACGCTATAAGACTATGATTAAGTTTCAATTTCTAACCACATGTGTTGCAAACAAAAGCAAGAAAGAAAAAAGAAGCAACATGCCCATCAATAACAAAACAACTTCTTTAGAGACCAAATTATGTTTGAAAACAAACTAACAGTTAAACCCAACATAGTATACTTTTAACTTGTCTGTGGATATCGAGTTATAATTGCGTTATTCGTATACACTCTTTTTCAACGAGACCACTGCGGTAGCTCAGTTGGTAGAGTGCTCGCTCCGTAAGTGGGAGGTTGTGGGTTCGATATCCGGCCGGGTCTGACCCAAGACTGGAAAGTGGGTAGTGACTGTTCTTTCGCCAAGCACTCGGCATAACGAAATGAAAGTCACGGTTCTTTCGGATGGGAACTTAAAATAAACGAGGTCCCGTGTCACGGTGGGCTTGGCACGCTAAAGAACCCTGCTGTATAATGCCATCAGCGCAACGCACAGGCAAAATTTCTGCACCTTCGCCTATAGCTGGCGACGTCTCGATATAAGTGAAATATTCTTGACTGGGACGTTAAACACCATTACTCAACTCAACTCAACTCTTTTTCAACGACCATTTGACGTGACGTGATCTTGAATATATTTTTTAAATATTTGACCTTTTACTAGTTTCTAACAAGTTACATTTACTGCAACACGCTTTGTTTACTTAACTCATGATACAATTTATTATATTGATCAAGAGTTTTATGCGTTCGGTGTGCTATTTTTTGTACATTTTGTCTTTGAATTCATTAAAAACTCTGTTTGAACGCAGTTTAAGCAGGTAAAATAACATGTTATGTATATATTAAATAGAAGTAGTTGTTTCTCTTAGCTTACAAGTGTGTTTTATTCAACATATTGCAAAACCTTGATCTATATCTTGAAAACGCACTTCAATATTAACATCAGATTTTATAGATAAACAATAGTCTACAAATATTGTTCTTGATAAATACATGAACAGTCTACCTCGCCTATAACGAATTTCTGGGGACTTTAAGAAATAGTTTGTTATATCAGAAATTCGTTATTGTCGAGATGCGTGATTCAACCGAGGTTTGGGTAAAAACATAAAAAAGTTTGAAAATAATGAAATTTGATTTAATACAAATACATATAGAATATACTGTATACATATATCAGTGGAGATTATTAAACATGTCGTTTGAAGGTGCACTAACATACTGCATGTCGTGTGGAAGATAATTTCTATTGGATAAAGTTGACGTTTTCCGTTTAAAAAGAAATATACATTGATAAGTTGTATAAATTCTTTATAACGTGTCCTAAAAACACAAAAGGGGATTTTGGCGGCCAAGTTGTTAAACCGTGTGCTTACCGATCACAGTGTCTTTCATCGCCGGGGTATTGGAACTCCGCTCGGGAAATTTACAATGTGGAAATAATTTTTTCAGTAAGCTGGAAGAAGTTAACCGATTTTTAAGGGGAAAGGGGGGGATTAAGGTTTCCTTATCATTACAGAACTCACCGTCACTATATAAGTAAAGTTTTGTGCCGGGTGTAAAACACAATCACCCTCTCCAATGCTAATTTGTTATGGCTATCGTCAGGTGGTACATAAAAGTACAAATTGTGCTGCATTTTTAAGCTGAATGTATGGTTTGGAAAGTTATAAAGCATATTTAATTTGACTGACCGCTTTATTTGATGTACATATACGTGTACACGTTATTTGGAAGAAAGCGGGTCATAAAACTACTTAAACCACTTGACAATATCTCTGGATTTTGACAAGTGTCCGTCAAAGGTCAGCAGTTGTACATGTATCGTGTTTAAATGATTAAATTTTCAAAATAAGTATCAATTGTTGACCATTGACCATTGTCGGTGATTTTTAAGCGGTTAGCGTATACGCTAAACGCTTATAGGCATCGTTTCTTACAGGAAATGATAGGTCAAAGCGGCTCCTAGCGGTAACCTTAGACCTTTGACCGAGGATTCCTACATGCTGTTTGGGGAGATATCTACTATGCCACGCCTACTCCCGTCATGCCTTATGCCTTCAACTGGCAATGCGATAAACAGTATGGCGTGTACTTTATTCACAAAACGCATATGAATGAAGTGTTCACGTAGTACAAGGAGGGTTACGTTTACCTACTAAGTGTCTCAACGATGACCTAACAGACCACCAGTGTGCATGCTTCTCGTGTAATATGGATTTTAACACAGCATCCACTGTTGTCATTGAGAACTCCGACCTAAATATTTCAAAAGTTATATAATCAGACAGGGAAAATACAAAATAGTTAAACGAAGGCTTGTCGACATCAGTCGCAGAAATGACATATCACTTAATTCCAAAACACGATCCGATGGCAGATCATTTCATCACCGGTAGTATGCTATTAATTAACTGATATACTGTACTAGAATATATTTGTATATTGTTTTCTGTTTTCCTGCATTCAGCACTGCCAAAATTAAGTGAAAACCCCTAAAATGGCAATACCGATTTTGAAAAATTCTTTGGAAATTACTAAGTATCTCTAGTTCTAAAATGCACGTTTTTTTATTCGCCACATACGACTGGAGTTAGCAACTCAGTCAAGATTCTTTAACTTATTTCGAAATGGTCAGTAAGTTCCGGGATGGTGGAGGAAACTGGAATGCACAAAGAATACCACCAACCTTTTTCAAGTGAACTGACAAACTTTCCACACTAGGATCTGTCCGAGGCACTGTGATCTTAGCGTGTGTTTTAGACCACTCTGCCACTGAGGGCCCTTACTGGCAATTGATGTTTAATCTGTGTAAACTGTAATGTCAGTTTACCAGGAAAAGAATTTATTATTATTATTATTATTGGTATTATAATTATTATTCAGGTAAACCATTTTAACTGTATGACTGATTGATTAAATCCAGACTGGGCTCATACTGTTTAAGTAAACAACTTAACACCAAGAAAGTCACAGAAGAAATGAAAAAGGCTAATAAAGACTTTGACAGGTATTAACAATAATTTGTAACAACTGCTGGGATATAGAGTGCTCATCCCATCATTCTTAGGTAGAATAAAGTTTATATACAGACCATGGCTTATGGTAGAACAGCAATGAAACAGAACATTATTAGTTCTGGCCTTAATCTAGGACAGTCACAGGTCATATTTTTGAATTGCCTTTCTATGCATAGTAAACAGGTTTTATGAATAAAAAAGGTTATGACATACACTAATGCTTTACATGGAAAAAATGAGGAGTTAATAGACTTAGTCAATTTGCCATCATTGCAAAATTGCAAAATGGCAAAATTTCTTAGTAAAGCTGGATAATCACAAATTATATTATGGAAAGCTCAAGTATACAATGTACATTGGACTGTGAGATTGTAAATACATTTTATCCAGAAAATTAAAAACTATGAACTGTGTGTAAAACATGTATGATTATACTTTAGCTTGAGAAATCTCAATTTAAGTAAAATATTGCCACTTGCACAACTTTATAGCAGTAACACTAAGATTGACCACCTGGTAATTTATTTTTGCTTCATACAGTTATACCCAAAGGTCTCGAGATCCTTTTTCAAGTAAATGTGTATTTCAGTATTTTCAATTTTTTTCTTCCTCTAGTTATACTCAAAGGTCTCGAGATCCTTTTTCAAGTAAATGTGTATTTCAGTATTTTCAATTTTTTTCTTCCTCTAGTTATACTCAAAGGTCTCGAGATCCTTTTCAAGTAAATGTGTATTTCAATATTTTAATTTTTTTTTCATCTAGTTATACTCAAAGGTCCGAGATCCTTTTTCGAGTAAATGTGTATTTCAATATTTTCAATTTGTTTTTTCTTCCTCGAGTTATGCTCAAAGGTCTCGAGATCCTTTTCAAGTAAATGTGTAATTCAATATATTCTCAGGAATGTTCAGTATGACTTATTTTTTAACTCATTTTACAAAAAATTGTTATTATTTAAAAAGTTTTTGTTTGTTTTTTTTTCTCTTTTCAGAAATAACAGACTGACGGAGCAACAAGCAAATAAAGACAGATATCATGCTACTAAGGCCATTCAGGATTTATTTGAAAAATCACAGTAGATCTGAACATGATACCATAAACCAGAATGCATCCTTATTTGTAAAAATGAACACCTTTGAACCAGACAAGATACAACACTTCAAATTGATTACAGAATAACCATCTATTGTCAAGAGTCAAACTGACAATGAAATGGATTGATAACTGAGAATGCCCATGATTATCGCAAGGTTTTTTGAAAGTAAACTCTGCTAAAAGACAAATTGTGCTTTTTTTTAAATACACAAGTGATATCTTTTCAGACATATTGTGGTCTGTTTAACTTTTACTTTTAAATATTCTTTTATATCCAATGACCATATGTCCTTAATAAATATATTTCCTTTTGTAACAATATAAAGATTAAGATAATAAACATGAATTGGAACTTGTTTCTATTGGCAATATTTTAGCTCACCTGAGCACATAGTGCTCAATTTAGCTATTTTGATGGGTCATTGTCCGTCATGTGTCATCCTTCTTGTGTCGTGCGTCAACGTTTGCTTGTTAACACTCAAAGAACATAACTTTAAGTCCAATCTTTATCAAACATGCTCAGAATGATCTTCTTGACAAAAGCTAGCTCAAATTTGTATATTGGCCATACTGGTTCAATAAATAGGTTACTAGATCAAATTATAAAAAACCTTGTTAACACTTCTGAGGCCCCAATTTCAGCCTAATCTTGATCAACCTTGCTCAGGATGATGCTCTTGACAATAGCTAGCTGAAGAGTGTATATGGATCATGTTGGGTCAATAAGTAGGTCACTGAGAGAAAGTATAGAAAAAGTTTGTTAACACTCCTGGGCCCATAATTTTATCCCAATCTTATTAGACTTTCTCAGAATGATCCTCTTGACAAAAGCTAGCTTAAGGATTTTAAGGGTCATGTTGGGTCAATAAGTAGGTCACTAGGTCAAATTATAGAAAAGGTCCAGTTTACTTAAATCAAGCTGAGTGTACATCATTTTCAGGTGAGTGTGAACGCCTTCATGGTCCTCTTGTTTTTCATGCTGCTGTAAATGAAAATTTTCTCCAGAAATTTCTTTTCATGTTATTAAAGTACCCTATCATTGGGGCCTTGGTGGACTAAGTCACATGCCTACACCATTATGTTTGCTCAGTTGGTAGAGTGCTCGCTTTGTACTAAGGAGGTTCGGGGTTCGAAGTCGGATCGGGTCTGACCAATACTTAAAACTGGTAGAGGCCTTTTTTTTTGTCAAGCACTCTGCATTTAGTAAAGAAAGTCATAATGTTCTTCAGAGTAGACCTTAAAAACTGAAGCCCTGTGTCATGACAGGTATGGCACCCTACAGAACCCTCCCTCCACATTGCCCTAAAAACACTGCAAAGGTAAACATTTCTGTCACTTCATCTACAGTTGGTGAGGTCTCGATATAAGTGAAATATTCTTGATTGGGACGTTAAACCTCATTAGATAAAATTGAATCACATGCTCACAGATCAAAGTACATCTTACTGAGTAGGTTTGAATCCCACAGTGAAAGAACCTAGGATGAGAAAGTTTTACAATTGTTTGTTGAAAGCCTTTGTCTATCTCCAGGCACTCCAGCTTACTTCATCAGCTTAGAACAGACTACCTTGCTAATTATGTGAAAGAATCAGTATCTTGAAGGGGTCTAAAACACCATTTGCCCTCTCCACTCTACTCCAGTATACCCTGAATAGAACCAGAGTAGGCATATAATATCAGAAAACTAATAAATATTGGCTACTTATACAACAGACTGCATCATTATCACCTTTTTACAAACTAGGATGAATAATTATAGAGACAAACATGCAGCATTAGTTTTTTCAAATTACTGATATCAACTTGTTTAGATTAACTTTCAGAATATTTTATTTTAGTTTGATAACAACCAATGAAAGTCATAAGTTTTATTTCAAATGCAGGAACAACTAATTGTAACAATTTCACTATGGTGTTACATTGTGTGTACTCATCTACAGATTTATTTCATAAAACATTTTTCCAAATTGTTCCTTTCTTGAGTGGCATGTTATGTAATTTGGTTCTATTCAACAAGTTTTATGCCTTCACTGAAGAAATTGAGTTCACACAAATAATCTAATGCATTAAATAAGAGGTTTGTTGTTTTTATTGCTGTTTAATCTTACATTAGCAATTTTCCAGCCAGTCGTGACAAGGGGAAGTTTATTAATTTCTAAGAATAAATTAAAGAACAAGTTTGTGTATGTGAGATGTGCAAGCATGTTTTATTGTTTGCCATACTCAGTGATTTCGACATGCTAGCTCAAAGAGTCAGTCTGCTTTATACAAGTACCCAACTTTTATTCACATGATGTCAATATGTCAACCATCAGTGCTCTCTCCTTAAGATTAATTCTTATGATTGACCTTTTTTTTTTAATTTGGAAAATTGCAATGCAGGCATTACTTTGTGATGTATTGAGACATTTTTGTCTGATTGAAGCAAAAACCAAATGTCAAGGTCATGGCATTTTGATTACCTGAGCTTTAAAAAGCTATATCATGACTAAGTTTAACGATTTTGACATGGAAGATAACCTTTTGATGTTTTTGCAGCACTCTCTGTAATTAAACCAGATCAAAGGTCATGAATGATAAAAAATAAGATGTTGGTCTTCCGGTATTTAGGTGGTTAGTTTCGATGTAAGACATTACTTCATAATTACTGAATAAGATTTTTTGTTGAGAGATATTTTGTTACACAGTTTCAATAAATATCTATTTTGTTTATTGCAACTTACATAATGTCTTAAAGTGGATTTTATTTTGAATCAAAACACTTTCACTGGTCATTTTCTATCACATGCGTCTATTTAATCCCTTATTTTGTAATAAAACTGAGGAATGGAGTAATGGTGATTTACATACTACCACAATCACAGTTAACAGTCGAGTCAAATGGGTTCTGATCTAAAACTGATTACAACATCATACATTTTGTTACAAATGTAACGTACATAATTTCAAAAAGCTAAGGGTCTACCAAAACCTCATCAAAAGGCTGTACATTTTCTGAGAATTTGATACCGCCAGGGACTTTTTGAAAGTGAGATAATCAAAATTTATCTTAACTTTCAGAGCTACCAGGCTAACCGCTTTCCAGTACTTTCAGTACTTTGATTTTAAAAGGAGGCAGATGGTTGAAAAAAGAAAGGTTTCAGCATGTCGCACCAGTAATATACATACATATATATATATATATATATATATATATATATATATATATATATATATATATATATATATATATATATATATATGTGTGTGTATTCGAATCGGAATTAGGGTCTTTTTCAGTAAGATTTAATTTTTATACCAGGTATATTTTGCAACTTAACAGATTTTTAAACATTTTATCTCCATAATTGTGAGCTAGTTATTTTTCTGTGTATCGCAAAAATTAAAAAAAAATTACCTAGCATTCGACGATTCGTTACATGCGGGATAAATCATGAATACAATTAAAATCTTAGATTACAGTAAAACCTAAGAAGCAAGTACATACAAAAGTTTGAAACATTAAAACTTTGTCTAAAACTCAAAATGAAAATTTTGAATGTCGTTAGGACTAACTCGGGTCCTGCGTAACTTTTCCTAGCCAAATCAAAGTTCAAACTAGATTTGTTAATACTTTTTTCAAAGTTCAAACTACATTTATTAATACTTTCACAAAGTTCAAACTACATTTATTACATACTTCGATGAAAATTCAAACTACATTTGTTACTTATCATGATCAAAATTCTAAATTTATTAGATACTTTGATCAAAGTTTAAACTACATTTATTAATATTTTCACAACGTTCAAACTACGTGTACATTTATTACATACTTGATCAAAGTTCAAACTACATTTATTACATACTTTGATCAAAGTTCAAACTACATTTATTAATACTTTTTACTAAGTTCAAACTACATTTATAACATACTTTGATCAAAGTATAGCATCGCTAATGGTAGAAATTTCAGTGTGTGTCACTTTCCCTAAGCATATCAATATTCACAGTACACTAAATACACATTCGTTCAGAGTATTTCAATAACTATTAGCTTACGGTATTTTGAATTAAATGAAAAATTTGACACACCTGATGTTAAACACAGTTAAAGAAATACATATCCTTATCTCAAAATGCAACGCAATGTAAACGTATATACATACAGGTGTATTTAAACGACAACCGATAATATAAAGCTTACGGCTATATTCTAAAACACCACTCACACTCCAGTCATACTCCACTCACTAAGATAATCCTTTCCAGTTTTAAGACACAGGTAAACTCAATGGTACTCGGAAATCTTACTTGAAGTGGAGTTCAGGTAAAATCTTGAGGGAATGTAGAGTGTAGTATACACCTTACTTGACTTCCACTCTAGTCTTACAAAGCAATAGATGTTTTACAAAGATTGCATCAAATTCACCAAATTGATGCTATACTCAAAAAGGCAATCAGGGACAGAGGTAATCCCCTTCAGGATTTAAATGATGACTTATTTTTTGATAAATATCGTTTTTCCAAAGTCACTGTGGTTGAAATTTATAACTTAATTAGTTATGATATTGAGATTTCAACTACAGAAATTCCCATTCCACCAATGCTTCAGCTTCCGGCTGTTGTACGTTTATGAATACCAACACGAACTTCACTCATCCTCCACTCACCCTCGAATTAATCCCACTTCACTCACACTTGAGACCTACTCACTGAAATAACACTGAAGTAAAGGTTTGAGTTTTGGTTTAGCCCTTAGCTTTTGAAAGCAATCAACTTCATTATTGTTGTTGCACGATCGGATTACCGTCCCATCTAGACGCATTAATATTTCTGATATCGCACTGTAATTTTCTTTTGTATTTCAAATAATTTTGAGCTGTACCTACTAAATCCAAATGTGTGTCACTTTTTATGATTTATTTGAAAAAGTGTACTAGACATTTTTGAAGAAAAATTTATAGCTTTGCTGCGATTCGAACCTAAGAATACTGATTTACAAGGCAAGAGTTCTACCACTGGACCACCGACCTATTCATATAAGATGATCTCTTTCAATAAAAATAACCCTTGAGTTGTTCAAAGTTTTTTTTTATAATTCAAATGCAACATTTAAAAGTATAAATATTTGAAATAAAGGCATTTGTAAGAGGCAAAGCAAACTACAATTTATCGAATAAAACTAAAGAAAATAATAATTTAACAAACTCATACTAAGGCCAAACAAAAGATAAATAGTACTCAGTTTGGTAGTTCTCGGTTTCTCACACACTGGGAATGCTTAGTAAATCAGCCTGCAAGATTTCCATTCATGGGCATTACGGATATTATAATTGGTTCCATGGCACAACCCCGCAGAACACAAAACGAAACATGAAATGGGCAGAAAATACCTGGAATAGTTGGGCCAGAGTATGGAATGTAGCTAGACAGTTAAGGCAACCCCAAGTACCTCAGACAAGGAAACTAAAGCCTATTTCTGCCTTATACTTCAATTGAAAGTACTAGTATTCCTAAAACAAAAACACCAATTGTCCATGAATCACCCTTCGACCTCTCTGCCTCAAACAGATGACAAATGACGCATGAAATAGAAAGGCCCACATACAAATTCCGAAATATTAATTGCGGGGATAATTTTGGAAATTTCAAAATAAAATGTAAATTTTGACATTGCACATGCTTATTTTGTTTATTTTGATGCATTTATTTTCTAAAGTAACATATAGCTGAAGACTGGGTCATTAGTACAGGTCATATCCATGAGCGACATTCACCTGATCCGATTAAACTATTGTATTCTTGTAGACGTGCAACATTGAAGTTTGAAATCGCATTGACGGATGCGATATCCCTTACATATTCCGCCTTAGCTAGGCGTACCTTTAATTGAATCCGAGGAGTTTCGAAAGAGTTTCGAAAGAATAAATTTGTTCCAAGTAGCTGGTTTGATATCGATATCTGACTTTTCCGACCGGGCACGCGCAGTCGGTGATATGCATATGATTCACACGAATTAGCCGTATCAAGGTATGCGGAAATTTAGTATTAGGTATATGATAAATGTAATTACACGTATACACATGACAAAATATTTTTTTAATGTGTTTGCATATAGTAATTTACAGCACGTGATTGATAAAAAGGTGCGTTATCAAATATTGTGATAGAAATGACTCAATCCCTTGATTTCTTACCGATTGTCATTATTTCATTTTAATGTAAATAATGCGGTTATCTTATTATTTAATTTATTTATTTATTTATTTATTTATGCATAATTTGACCAACAATAGGTTTGCTTCCATATTTCTCCTAAACATCCGTAATGCCTCAATACAAAAAAAAATTGTTATTTCGAATTCGGTGTGTGAAATACTTAGTATTTCGTTTCTGGGTTCTCTACATATAATAAAAACGTTTTCACGGTGCATTTTTTTTCACTATGTATTTTATAATCCGACTGATGATTGAGCATAAAATTGTCTAATTTTTAAATGCAACTTGAGAATAAGTTCGGTTTTCACAGGTCAAATTTTGAACACCTTACGAATTTTTCCTTTGAAAAAATCGGTCTGTATCCAAATTCAAGTTCTTTTTTTTTCTCAAATTGCATATACATACAACACAGAGAACATAAACAAACAATATACATAGTAATACGTTAAATATTCATTAGGTTAAGGCAACCGTTGACAGGGCGTTGAAAATAATGAATAAAAAAATTGAACTCTGAAACGAAAACCGATTTTGACAGGATTTTGGTGTTCTAACGATTCAGTTTTCGATGGTTTATACTAGTATATATATATATATATATATATGAGCGTAATACCCATGTTAAAAAAAAACTAAAATGTGCTTGTATATACATTTGACGTGATTTATTTCTCCAATTCTGACTCTTCAATGAGTTTTACACCGATGTACATAGTGCATTAAGTTGTGTATTGGGGTTTGATTGTGGTGTAAATGCTAGTTAATCACCCTACAGTAGAAAGGGTCTTACCATGGCAGCGTGATAAATGTGTAGATTTTTGTAATAATGTAAATATGTCACTTGTAAATAATATTTATGCCGAATTTTGCAATACCTGTACAGATGATGTTGATTAAGTGTTTATTGATACTACTGTAAATAATATTGTAAACTCTTTAGTTAAAGCTGCAAAATCTACATTTGGTACTACAACTAAGGGTAAACATAAAACACAAAATGTGAAAAGGGAATGGTTTAATAACGAATGCAAAACTGCTAGAAAGTACTATCGTACTATTGTCAAGTACTATCGTAAATCAAAACGCTTGTATAAAAAGTATGGTTCTATATTTTTTAAAAAGGAACTTGTAGATGCAACAAAAAACTATAAGAAGGTTATGAATGTTACTCTAAACAACCATAGAAACGATATGAAAGCAAAGTTAGACCGACTTCGGTCATCAGATCCAAAGTCATATTGGAAATGGTTAAATGGTAACAATAAACGTGATAATATTAATGTTAATATAGATGATTTTTATAATCATTTTAGGAATTTGAATACTTGTAACACAGAGGAAATTGTAATACCAGATACATCTACTGTAAATAGTAGCCGTATTCGACTGGTCGTTTTCCGTTTAGCAAGAGGCTCTTCCATTAAACGATATTTTCCCACCTTTATTTTTGACCAATCAGATCACAGAATATAGTTTTGTATTTGTCATTCGACTGGTAAAGTGCTCAACACAATTTTCACTTCTAAAAACACTGTTGTTCACGAAGGTCGAGCTGAGAACAACTTACCAGTCGAATGACAAATACAAAACTATATTCTGTGATCTGATTGGTCAAAAATAAAGGTGGGAAAATTTCGTTTAATGGAAGAGCCTCTTGCTAAACGGAAAACGACCAGTCGAATACGGCTAATGATATAAATATACCTATTACTGATAATGAAATCATTAATTATGTTAAAATGCTTTAGAATAATAAATCACCTGGTGTAGATGAAGTTTTTAACGAATATATAGTATCTACTATTGATATGTTTTTACCAGTTTATGTAAAGTCATTTAATATGATTTTCGATTCTGGAATTTTGCCAGAAAGTTGGTTACTTGGTGATATAATACCAATTTATAAAGGAAAGGGTAGCACTGCTGATGTTAATAATTAAAGACCTATTACATTACTTAGTTGTCCGGGTAAACTATTTACTTCTATTAATAATGTTAGACTAGAGGATTATTGTGATAATTATGAAACTTTACTTAAAAATCAATGTGGTTTTCGCAAGGGTTATTCTACTACCGATAATGTTTTTTTTTTTTTTTTTTTTTTTTTTTTTTTTTTTTTTTTTTTTTTTTTTTTTTATATAGTCTGTCTGAACCAGTGAAATTGAAAAAGAAGAAGTTATTTTGTGCATTTATCGACTTTAAAAGTGCTTTTGATAGTATAAATAGATCTCTTCTATGGCGTAAATTGTTGAAATATAATATAAATGGTAAATGTTTTAATGTTATACAAAATATGTACCCTGGTATTAAGTTCAGAATTTCTGTAAATAATACCAATTTTGAATATTTTCATTGTAATATTGGAGTGCGCCAAGGCGAAAACTTATCGCCATTATTATTTTCACTATATTTAAATGACCTTGAAGAATTTTTACAATCATACAATGTACAAGGTGTTTCTCTTATTGATGAAATGAAACTTTTATTGTTATTATATGCTGATGACACTGTTTTACTGTCTGCTAGTGATTTACAAACACAACTAGACTGTTTTTCCATATATTGTAATAAATGGAAATTGAATGTTAATATACAGAAAACAAAATTAATTATATTTTCTTTTAAGTTTGATGGTTTTGATTTAGATAATGTAAGTGAATTCAAATATCTAGGTATTATTTTTTCTAGATATTGTACTTTTACCAAGACAAAAATATCTTGCTAATAAAGTTACTGTAGCTATGTACAATGTGCTTAAAAAAGCTAAACTTTTTAATTTATCAGTTGAATGTCAACTTGACTTATCTGATAAGATGGTTTTACCTATTTTGTTGTATGGATGTAAAGTGTGGGGATTTACAATTTGGTAACCTAACTATTATTGAAAGAGTACAATTAACGTTTTTTAACTTATGTTACAATAAAAAAAATCTACTCCAAATTTTATGTTATACGGAGAAATAGGTCGTTACGTACCCCTTAGAAATAATTATAAAGACTAGAATAGTTAGCTATTGGTAAAATGTTTTACCTCTAAAGAATCTAAATACAGTCATATTATTTATTCTATTTTGTATAATAAGTTCTTAAATGGTAACTGTCGAATACAGTGGCTTAACAATTTACAATCAATTTTTTTATAACGCAGGTTTAAATAATATATGGAATTCTCAAACTTTTCCAAATTCCGAATGGTTAGTTAGCTGTATAAAACAAAGCTATATAGATCAATTTTTACAAGAATGGTACACTACATTAGATACCTCTTCCGAGGGTTTTTCATATAAATTATTCTGTAATGAATTTAAGTTCCAAAACTTTTTTTTAGTTAATATTCCTTTTAATAATGTTATAAAATTATGTAAGTTAAGAACCTGAAATCATAGACTCCCCATAGAAACAGGTAGATGGTCTTGTATTAGTAATAGATAAATAGAAAATGTCCACTTTGTAAATTAGATATTGGAGATGAATTTCATTATATTTTAGTATGTAAAACTTTAAATTATTATAGAACTTTATATATATATATATATATATATATATATATATATATTATATATATATATATATATATATATATATATATATATATATATATATATATATATATAGAGAGAGAGAGAGAGAGAGAGAGAGAGAGAGAGAGAGAGAGAGAGAGAGAGAGTTATTTTTACAATGGGGCAAATGTATTGAAATTTAAAAGTTTATTCTCTAGCAAAGATATATTGACACTCAATAGATTATGTAATTTTCTTCGTATTGTTAATAAGTTTATTGTCAGTCCTCCTGGTTAGCTTGTATTTCGTATTCCAAATAAGCTTAATTTGTATTCCACGTACGCATTGTATATGTTTATATATAAATGTTGTATATATTCTCTATACTGTAAACACGGTTTATGAGAAATAGAGTTTTTTATCTTTAATAACAACCCATCCGAAGAGAGAGGTAGAGCGCAGTAAGGTCATGTTTAAAAGGCGTATAAACTTTTTATTCACTTTATTGCACTGGGTTAGGATTACTTTTAGATTTACCTTTAAAATACACTGATACCTTAATATTAAACAAGTCTATGTTGTCACATCGTAAAGGTGAAAAAAAATTATTTTCTTTATCAAGATTGTATATAAACAACTTAATTTAACAATCGATATTAAATAGCCAGGTATTAAGTTGACTGTGTGTGTGTGTGTGTGTGTGTGTGTGTGTGTGTGTGTGTATGTGTGTGTGTGTGTGTGAGAGAGAGAGAGAGAGAGAGAGAGAGAGAGAGAGAGAGAGAGAGAGAGAGAGAGAGATTTCATAGATATACTCACTTTTGTCTTTTTCTCCGACATCATTCAAACTTTTGCAGGTACCCTGGGAAATTGAAAAGTAATGACGTCATACACACGCGATTATTTGATTGTGTAATCATGCAATAGAGTATCATAATTATGCGGTATTTGATAGATGTAAAGGTATAAAATGTATATAGCGAGGAAAACATTCTGTATGCGTGGGTCAGTGGGGGAAAAAAATAAAATCATATCAAGCGGAACAACCAGATCTTCATCGGTTCCGGACTGGAAATAAGGTTCATCATAGATTGATTTTTTTTTTGGTATTCGTACCTGTTGAAATTTATAGACTTAGAAATGAAAAAAAAAAATTCAGAGCACATCGACCTTTAACACAAACACAGTCATGCATATCATGTTACCAACTCACAAGGATTAAACAGGTCACATGGGGTCAAATAATGATCGGTCGGGATGGTAGCTTTAGAAGAACACAATAAAACATTGGGTAAAGCTACTGATGTCTCAACCAAATCAATCTCATAAAATCTCACATAACCCCCTACCACCACCACCACCACCACCTAGCTTTGGAAGATTTATTTGCATAATTACCCCCGAGAATACGTTTATGATCAAAAGTCATGTACACAAGTTACACTACATGTCTATATACATTATCTCAATTATATATATATTATAGTTACATGCATAATATATTTAACAGCCGATGGCAAATCCTATACGCACAACCTCTAACAGCTCATTTCATCATGATTAGAGTTTCATCCCACAAACAGGTCTTATGCCAGGTCAAAATTGTCAAACTCAGCACGTGCAGAAATCTTAAAAATTAATATTGTGTTACCTGTTTTTGAATTTGAAAAAAAAAAAAACTTACCTGATATTTATATAGGACGAAAATCACACACATGTATGAACAATTCAGATTGAATTGGCAATCACTAAAATTCAGAACATATTTCTCTCTTAATGTTGTTGGTTATGTATTCCTGTTTTACAACATACGGGTTAGTTACGTTTTTCTTTTCCCGCCACACATGTATATACTCTAGTTTTCTTTTGTAATACCTGTGATCTCTTAGAACTCAGTTGCTACTTTCACTGTAAACATGCCGTTATAAACGTGCATTTAAGAGCTCAGATTGTGTGTGCCTCTTTCAAGTCACAAAGTTGTTTACAAACCTTTTATTCCAGTTGATCATCTACGGACGGGTCACAGCAGTCAGCTAATTATGATAAAATGAACAGACCTCTGCTACTTAGTTAGTAACTGCTAAATATAATCTCTGTAACTTGAGAACCACATGCTGTTAATTGAGTCTGTATCTCTTTGGAGCATGGCAACATTTTTTTTAAATTGAATTACATGTATACATTAGGTGCCAAATTTGAAAAGGGGGCTTGCATTATAAATATTTATTTATTTATTTATTTATTTATTTATTTATTTATTTATTCATTCATTCAAAAAATAAAGCTAATAACTAAATAACACAGACACTTGTAATGCGAAATAGAAAACATTGATTTTATTATCGTTTCACAAGAAATTTAAAAAATAAATGAATGAAAAAAATCATACAAGTGATCAATTTACACAATTGGATTTCATCTCTCAGTGAGCTGATAATTTAAACGCAAAAAAAAACATTGGCATGTAACTAACGATGCATTTAAAACCAATAAAAAGAGTCAATGAATAATAATAATAATCATCATCATCACCAACATCATCATTATCATCATCATGTTTGTTGTTATTAACGTTTTATTTTATTTTATTTTATTTATTCATTATTTATTTAATTATTATTTTTATTTATTTAGTCTACTTGCTGTAAACAAGAAAATTGTTAATATCGATAACGGAGAGTTGTTCCGCTTAGTATTGATACATTTCTTCATTATATCACTATAGAAGATTTATTAATTTCATTTAACGGGGTTTTACGTCCCCGTAAAGAATATTTCACTTATATCGAGACCTCACCAGCTGTAGGTGAAGTGGCATACTAATTAAGCTTTCAATGGAAGAGTGGACTGGCGTGTTTATGTTTAAGTAAGAATACTCTACATTTATCAGGGATGCGAAAAAACAACTAGCGTTAAGTATGACATGTAACTATTAAAACAGTGAGAACTGCCTATATAATCAAAGCGATTTATGTCAAATGATATGATGCTTTTATTGCGGCGGTTAAATCTGGGATGATTGAGGAACCAGAGTGTACGGAGAAAACCATTAATCTTCGGCAAACAAACTTTCTTATACAAAGGTCTGTTTAAGTGGAATTCGAACCTTGGAGCATCCTGTAAACCGACACGTTTTAGACCAGTTAGCAACTGAGCTCCAAGCAACAATATATCAAGTAGTTTTAAAAAAATAAATAAATAATAAAATAAATAAAAAAAATAAAAAAAAATAAATAAATAAATAGAAATAAATAATAAAAAAAACTAGTATAACAATATATAAATAAGTAACTGGTCTTAATGATAGAAAATCTAAAAAGTATCAAACTGAGAAAGTGAAATACATAACCCCAATATTATGTTACATGAAAGAATCTTGTAAACAATCGGGCTTCTGTACAGTTTTAGCTTATGTTTTTTCATTGACTATGGAACGCTTTTGTGGTTCATTTGTAGTGTTCGTCTCTAGAGTTGGAGGTCGAGGAATCGAACGCCAGCTTGGTCATACACAAGACTTTAAAATCTTAGATACTGCTTCTTCCTCCTGGCACTAACTATTTTGAACACATAATATCGACAGGTTCATTTTGTGGAAGGATAATGTGACTGGGGGAGTGGTATGCGGCATACAGACTCGGTGTGCTGGCACCTTAACAAAAATATTGTCATGAATGTGCGCTAGTACAATGCAGTCTACATCTTCGTACTTCCCAAACATATATAAACTTGTTCTTGGATTAAACACTGTATATTAACGAGCTTGCTCTTGTCAAAAACAGCTGAAAAATTGCTGATGAATCTGGCTCGCAATATTTCTTTTAATCACTTTTTAAATATCCAATGAAAAGATTACAGAATGCTCATGCGATTTGCAATGGGTTTAATAATAATTGGCTTGTGCGATGAAACACGGTTTTTATCAATTTGTAAGAAAAAATATCCTAAAAGTTAATACTGTACATTCAAATAAAAAATTATATATAAAAATTTATTTCAATACAAATACAATTTTAAATATATCAATTGCACATGCAAATCTCAGTACTAGATCTACTAGTTGGTGTTAGACCTCCTAAAGTATATAGGTAGTCATAACAACCTTTGTACACTAACAACATCGTGTAACTATTTAAAGGAAATGTGTCAGAACTTATTTACACAAGATTTCCGCCTACCATTACCTATCCTTAATTCACGCTTCAGTGATCCGTCTTCTTGTTGTAATATATACACTCAGCCACTATAAGAGTGGCTTAATTAATTACTTATCATCCTGGACACAGTTAATAAATTTGACATGATCTCGGGAGCTATGACAATGTATATTTATACGCAATTATATTGTTGCATTTTAGCCGTCATTTATTTTCGTAATTGTGAAAGATGTAACGTGCTGATATATATTCCGAGATGAACAAATCTACACGTAAAAAAAAAATTATTAAAATATTACCGAAAAATAAAAATTTTTAATAAACGATTTTTTTCTTTCTTCTTCTTTTTTTTTTTAGAAAAGTTGCGTTGACTGTTAGATAAAAAGTTTTAAAAAATACTATTTTACATTAACGTGCATTTTTCTTTCATTTTCAAAACGAATTTTTTCTTTTTTTTCATAGAAATCTGCTGCGTTGACTGCTGGTTAAAATGAAGTCGTGAGTTTTAATTTAAAAGTTTTGAATAGAAAATTTTATAATTTGAAAGAACAACATCCAGCACATTT
>CM056608.1:10688217-10703217 GCA_029721355.1 Tegillarca granosa
CTCATTTTTGGATTTTTGTAAATAATGATTTTAATAGTGGGTTTAAAGAGTTCTTTTACAATTTATTGTTTTAGTTTAGTTGGTTTTTAAATAAAGTTGATTTTTTCTGGAATGTCGACATTGTTAGGTTGAGATTCACTTTGACATTATGTGCCGAGCTTCATACTCGGTATCATTCAAATGTGGACAGCAAAGCAGTGAGTTGTATACTTATTCTCTACGCCTGCTGCGGTGCAAATATCTCTCAAAGTCACGAAAATGAGCGTTTTAAGTTTAGCAAGGAGTTTGGTAGTACTTAATGTACTTCATGTATTGTACTTTTGAGGAGTTCTAATGTATCCTAGTAACTAATTAAAAGCATGTGGCTGATTTTTCAATTTTTCCGATCAACGAACACCGCATGTGGAACGAACAATTTTCACTGTATGTGTCATACATGCGTGAATCGAATTCCAATTGAAATTTACATCACTTGAAATTTACATCCCGCGAGACACAAAATTGATTGACAAGTTGTACCAATACACATTGCCTCAAAATAATAAGGGATATAGCAGCTTTGCCAAGGTAGGAATAAATTTTTCTAAGATCCGATTGTTCAAGATTTTTTTTTTTTTTTTTTTTTTTTTTTTTGGTTTGATGGTTTTGACAGACTAGTTCTTGTCTGTTCTTTCAAAAACACCATTCGATTTTTTAAACTACGGTCTCTCCCAATGTCAATATTACGATGAATATCAGCAAGGTGCCTAAATATGTTATTAAAATTTTATTTGATTAATTTCTTTGTCTTATTTTGTGCATTTTAACCATTGAACCGTTCTTGTAAAATTACAGTAAAAAATGCGTTTTTCAAGCTTCTCTCGAATATAAACAAAAGTGACGCGATAGCCATGTTTGTTTACCTATGGTAATGTAGTTCCGGATTGTGTACTGCATTTTTATGTATTCAAACACTGAGTGACAAGGTTTTTGGCGTTCATTGTCAATCATGAAGATAACAGGTTTTGGATTTTTTGGTCAAATGGCACTATGTACAGTATAGAATTTCACTAATATTAGAATTAGTATTTCTAGAATATCTTACTTATGTCGGGATAGATTTTATGAAATTTTCGCTTAAGTAGTCTCATGTAGGTAATGCAAATGAACTAATTCAAAATAAAAAATCGTTACAGATACTTTTTAGTTTATATTCCGTAAACCTAAACGATATTGATTGCAATTGATAAATCAAATAATGTTTAAAAAAAGTTGATATTGAAACAAAATTTTTTATTTATTTATTTTTTTTTTTTTTTACAAATATAATAACCATGTTGACTTACGCTGGTATCATTGCCATCGTCGCATTTTTAATAAAACTATACTGTGCCTTTGCTTGCCAAATGTTAATTATATAATGACCAATTTATGCACAAGGTGCGAATGTGGAATTCCGAAACTCTGATTGAAAGGTGTGTTTTCGATGAATTTGCGAATCTAAAAGCAGATAAATATCTGATTTTTCTACAAATGATTTTTTTTTTAAAAAAAAATCGTTAATACAGATAAAAAATCGTAAGTACAATTTAAAACTCATTTGAACGATTTAAAAACTCGTTTGAAAGATTTTCAAAATCTTCAGTACAATTTAAAAATCGTCTGTACGATTGAAAAATACTATTAAAAGCTACTAACAAGTTTATGTAAATAATCATCCTTAATGCAGTGTACTTCCGTTACCGTTATTTATTTTATTTTATTTTTTGAATTTACCCGCCTGCAGCTCCTATGCAGACGACGTCGACTAATGACATCGATAATGACCACAATAGATTCAAAAACATAGATGAAAACGATACTACATCAATCAAACAAAAACACTCTTTCTAAAACGATGTCAGATCTTAAAATATTCCAAACTTACTGTAAAACAATCGATGGAACTAGAAATATTCAGGATATTCCACCAGAGCAACTTTCACCAATAATATGCAGATTCTTCATCGCAGTCCGCAAAACTGATGGATCAGAATATGAACCGACTAGTCTTAGATCCATGATGGCCAGTTTTGACCGGCAACTAAAACGTTTCAATAGCCCACCTTTATTGTTACCTAGTCCCCTTTATGCACAAGTCCGTGAGGTAATCAAAAGCAAACAAAAACAATTGAAGCGCGATGGTAAAGGAAATTTGTTACATCGCAGTGATGCAGTCAACGATGATGAAATTGAAATTCTATGGCAAACTGGTCAGTTCGGTACTGGAACACCAGATAGTGTATTACAAACATTGTGGTTCTATAACACAGTCCATTTTGGTCTTCGTGGTGCGACTGAACACCGTGACATGTGTTGGTCAGATATAACTTTAAAACAAGAGCCGAATAGTCATGAATATTAAGAATTTGAAGAAAGTCCTAGAAAATCCTAGAAATATACGAGTTATTAAACCGAAATCATGGGCCATTTTGGAAAATAAAAAAGATGTCCAATCAATTTTATAAATTTTATTCTTTGCGTTGTCATACATCGTACTGTAAACCTACAGATCCATTCTACATTGCAACATCAACTATAATCTCACCAAACGTGCACCAGTTGGAGTAAATAAACATAATTCCATGATGAAAAGAGCCATCAAAGGTTCCGGTTTTGAGACTGACAAACACTTGTCAAATCATAGTGCAAGGAAATAACTGGTGCAAAAACTAAATGACAATAACATTCCTGCAAATCAAATAATGCAAATTTCTTGTCACCGTAATATATCATCCATTAACAATTATTCTCTCATAAATACCGATCAACACAAAGGAATTTCCAAAATACTTTATGGACAGCCAGTACAAACTAGATTAAATCCACACAACAATCTAGTACAACCTCCATCAGTTCAAAACTTCGCGCTTTCGCTACAGTCATCATCAAATAATCAACAATCAGTAATGCATTTACACGGCATTTTGCAGAACCGGTCACCGGAGAAAACATTCATATCCATATTTATCAAAACCAATCACCAGTTCCTAAAAAACGGACGGTAGCGATATTCCGAGTAACACATGTCTGAAAATACTTGTCCAGGTTGTTGACTTTCCAGAGTGCGCGCGCTATGACGTCACACAATTCACCTAGTTCACAGTTGTTTGTTTTCAGTCGTTTGTTGATTCATAATTAAATCTGACACTTTTGTACTCTTGTGACGGTACATAAAGTCGCCCCTGTACATATTGTCGCCCCGACGACAATATGTACCTTCACTGACTATACATATTGTCGCCTACCTAATATGGTGTATATTGTTGGAGATGATGATGATGATGATATTTGAAAAAAGATTAATCGAATACAAAAAATGGTCTTACTTTCAATATTAAAAACCCTAACCTTAATAAATACTGTAAGTTACTGTAACTAAACTTATGTACTGGTTATATAATATGTGCCTGCCTTAATCCCGATGTGTTCTCTCTTTCTCTCTCTCCGATTCATAATTTTTGACCTGCTGCGATATTTATTTTTCAGACATGTTGCCCCTAATTCACACGATTATGCTAAATGTACACTTTAATATACATATAGAAAACTTTGTATTTGTTTCATATGAAAGGGTTGGACACATTAAAGTATTTTTATCCTGTAACATTAAATTTAGAATTTGAATCAGCTTGATCATTATATAGCGGCGAATGAGGACCGTCCTCCTTAAAGCAATTAGTCTCAGTAAATCTGAATTATTTCACATCCGAATTTTTTTTTCGTTTTATTTGTATGAAATCCAACGAAATGATAAATATCAATCATTTAATAAACATACTAGCGATTTTTTATACCGAGGTCTTTTCTGGCAATGTATGTTTATTTAATTTCATTTTTGAAACGCATGATCCAACAGCATAAACTAAGCACATAAAATAACATAATGTATTTCATGTAAGCGGAAAGTAGAGGATTCGAGCCTGGTGAAGCTTTCTTTCCTCCAAAATTTTTGAAATATCATTTGTAACCATTAATTTTCAGAGACATTTTAAGGATAGCATTAAAATACTACAATTATTAAAATGTTTAAAAGTGATTTTGATGAGATAAGGCCATTATCCCTTCCTTTTTTCATTTAACGTTCAAATTAATAGATAAGTAGCTCTTTTCTTTTGTGTCTCCTTCGTTAGTTAAACATCAATCGAAATATTATTTATGGTGAAAAAGGTACAAATATATAATGTCATCGGCGTCAGAATTTGCCAAAATGTGATGTACATTTTGTCCCCCATTCTGCTGGAAAAATAACGGCTCATCTGTACCAATGGACAATATTATATATCGCGACAATATGTACAGGGACGACAATATGTACCGTCATCGACTATACATATTGTCGCCCCTGTACATATTGTCGCCCATATAATATTGTTTACAATGTTGGAGTTTATGATGATGATGATGATGATGATGATTTCATGTACAATCAGAGACACATCAAAACTTATTGTACCCAAAATTGTCACTATA
This sequence comes from Tegillarca granosa, assembly GCA_029721355.1. NCBI lineage: Eukaryota > Metazoa > Mollusca > Bivalvia > Arcoida > Arcidae > Tegillarca > Tegillarca granosa. Next base: position 10,692,709 of record CM056608.1, read on the forward strand.
GTTTTAATAAACAGCAATTACTAAACAAAACCTAAATGTGACTTGGCTTTTTTGTAGATATCCTCCAATGTTTTGTAAATGATTAACAGCTGATGAAAGCTGAAAATAAGGCATTTGCGTGTACAGAATTCAAGCTGCAAATGTAAAAATGTTCGAATAGTTTAATATAACGTGTAAACTCTGGGATGGTGATCTAAACCGGAGTGTCCAGGGTAAAACCACCTACCATCGGGGGCAAGAGAACCGACAAACATCCTCAAACTAGGATCTGTCAAAGTGAAATTCGAGCCTAGGCGGTGAGAGGTACTGTAATCTGTAGACGAGCTTTTAATTTAGACTAATCTGAAACCACGAGAATGGAGTGGATAATGGTGTTTTACACTAAAGTCATGTCTTTTGGTCGTTGATGGAGGAAAACTGAGGAGCACGGAGAAAACTATCATCCAACGGTACGGAAATGAGGCACAGTGATGAAGGCATCGATGTCCTTAACCACTCGACCATCCGCACACCGTGTTATTGGAGTAATTAATGCTTGTAGTTAAAGAATTGCATACATTTATTTGAAGCGTACAAAGATTAAATGTATTTTATTTGAAAAGTACGATTTAAGATCATTATAAGGATATAAATATGACATTTGATTTTAGTAGAATGGTTTGTCAAATTGTATTTTAATAATATTATTTTTTGATATATTTAATAAAAAATACTGAAAAAGTTGTGCTTTTCCTTTGCTTAAACTCTAACGAGAGAGAGAGAGAGAGAGAGAGAGAGAGAGAGAGAGAGAGAGAGAGAGAGAGAGCAATAAAATGCTGCTAGTTTTATTCAAGAACTACGTATAAAACTAATTGAAATATTCATATTTCAATGACACCAAAGTTAAAAACATTTTTCGAAATATTATTTGTGGTAATAATTTGACTTCATTTGATTTAATTGTGTTTTACGTCCCAGTCAAGAATAGTTCACTTATACAGAGACGTCACCAGCTAAAAGTGAAGTACCAGAAATTTTGACCTTTTCATTGCGCTTGGGGCAATGTGCAGGGAGGGTTTTTTAATGTGACACGACTGCCGTGACACGGGGCATCGGTTTCTTTTAAAAATGTAATAAAAGTATCAATGGATTTGCCGGCGACAATATGTGCCAATATGTGATGTACATATTGTCGCCAATATTGCCTCATCTCGGTACATATTGTCGCCGGCGACAATATGTACCAATGGACGACAATATGTACAGTCAGTGCATGTACATATTGTCGCCGGCGACAGTATGCACAGGGTCGACAATATGTACCATCACAACTCTTCTTCTAAAAAGAAGATACATTGTATTTTATTTGTAAAAGTTTTGTTTTTGTATCCTGCGGACAGATTATTGTTTACATTTAATATTTCAGCAGGATTACTTTTGGCGCATGTATACACTTGTTGTGTTTTGGTCAATCAAATGTTTTCTTATAATGAAAAGACAAGTTTTAAATCTACGATAAACCCGTTTTTATGGGATCATATAATAAATAGCATCTTGTCTTGTGTTTATGTAATATTGAATTTATTAAACTCGTTTAATAAATTCAATATTACGGAAACACTCATGCAAGATCCTCTATTTATCGCATACTAAGGGCAATTTTTTGTAAAGAAGGCAGTCTGTCCTAGACAAGCCTACTACCCCAGAGATCTTAGTTGATTATATTAATAGACAAACTTTCCCCTAAGTGTCAATTGCAAGAGCTAACTTGACCGTTTTTGTGCAGAAGTTAACAAAATAATCATAAGATATATAATAAACTACGTGCTACAGAAATAAACTTATTTTACTTTATTTATTTATTTATTTATTTACATGTATTTATTTATTTAAAGTTTTTTTTAGGGTTTTTTATCTTTTATTTATTCATTTTTTATTTATTTATTATTATTATTATTTATTTAATTAATTTTTTTAAAAAAAAGTGTTTTTATAAAGTTCTAAAACAACAGATAAGAAACATGAATTTACTAAAGCTGTTCTAATACATTTCACAGCGTCCCTGATAACCGGCGATCCGCTATCGACAAACGCAGGTTGGTGTGCGTAAACATGTAACACGATACGTGCTAATTCAAATTCTTACACGTCACAGATAATTTTCAACATCGTCTGAGAATCTTTATTTTGCAGATCAGATTAAAAAAGACCTAGTGGCGGTGACAGCCTTTTACTTGTAAGTAGGTAAAAATTATTTTATTTATAACCTTCTCATATTGTGTTATGCAAATAAAACACTCTGAGAATTAAAATACCACCATTTATCCCAATTTCATTACTTCCTACAAGATGTTTGCATTTTGTATGTTTATCTTAACTACTGGAATAGATTGTCTATATGTGTTTCGTACGATGGCCGAAAGCGGCCAGGCTAAAACAAAGCATTTTTCCTGTTTTTGTACCACGGTTCACTTTTTATGGTACACAAACACGACTATTTTGGTATGTTTGTGTACATTGTACACTTTTTTATGGTACACAAACATGACTCTTTTGGTATGTTTGTGTACCATGGTACACTATTTCATGGTACACAAATACAACACTTTTGGTATATCTGCCTACCATAATACAAATGTTCAGGCTAAAATGAAGCATTTTACCTATGTTTGTGTACCATGGTACACTTTTTATGGTACACAAGCACGACTCTTTTAATGTGTTTGTGTATCATAAAAATATGTACCATGGTAAATAAACATAGATAAAATGCTTCGTTCTTGTCTGACCTTCATCGGCCATCGTAGTTCGAGGGTCAAGCACATAAAGGTGGTCAGAGCTTTTGTACTCGGAAGTCAATCGAAATATAATACGTCAATGACGACATTTACAGAACGACACAGTTTATTGCAAAAGTAGAGGTATATAGATGTAAATATGGACGATTCAGCAAGTGAAGTTACCTACGATAACAACCAGAGGGCGCTTTCACATTGACCATTTCAAAAACTGATTCCACCATCGTTTACAAAAGTGTCCCCCCCCCCCGGAAAAAAATCATTGTTTTTTGGTTTTTCATTTCTCAAGATATTTTTTACATTATTGCTTATAAAATTAACAGCAAAATGGTGTTTAGCTAAGAAATATTTTTTAAAATAAAATTCTATAAACATGATGCGTTTAAATGCATAAAGTATGTTAGGGTCAGTGGAAATTCAAACTAGGAGAAAAAAGAGAAAACGCCCACATTTCTTTCTATTTAGCAGTACCGTAACTACCCATGAGGCAACCGAGGCAAATGCCTCGGTAAAAATTAACCAAGTACTTTTTCTCACAGAAGTGATATAAAAAGGTTCTATTTAGTCTTGCTTATATCTGATTTTCACTTGATTTAAAAACTGCTGCCCCTGTCGACAAGAAAATATAATCATCGTTTATCTGATTATTTTGATCGGGGCGTAATTATCCAAATGATCCCTTGCGCGCGCTTACGGAACACATTCTCTCTCCCCGTCTACGTTCGGATCCCACTCGGGCAAGTCCTAGTTTGTCAGTTTCGTGACAAAGTTGGGTGACTTTTTCCCGGCATTCGGGTTTCCTTTACAATGTCAGAACTGGCCGCCTCGAAAGATGTGAAAAAAATAATCACTGGGGCGTAAAACACAATTACTTCAATCCAATCAAATAATTATACAGTATCTGTGGAAATATTCGCCGTATTGTAATATTCGCGTATTCACGATTGTCGATTTCATTGTCAGACTAGTTTACCCGGTGCCAAGATAATGGACCAAAGGTGTGTCGTGCTTGTCTGTGACTTACTGAGGTATCACTTCTGCCCAAAAAGAAGTGCGCGCGAGTACACATCAGACTGCATTTCACACATGTACATTTCTTGCATACACGAAATTGTTTTTTAAATAAATCCATAGAGACTGATAACCATATCCCGTTGCGAATAGCTGAAAAATTTTCAAAAAACATTAGATAATAACAACAACATCATCAACAACAACAACAACAACAACATTACAACAACAACAAAATTACAACACCAGCATTTCTTTAACTTACCATTTAACAAAGAGCTTCAAAACATTAACAAGATACCAAATGATCTTGAACAATCACATGAATATAACTGGATGAAGGATGAAATATTGACACACCATCTAGAATTTTGGTATGTAAGAGTAGCTGTTTGAATACTAGTATTTATATTTTTAATTATGTTACTATTACCTTGGGATGAGTTAAATAATGGTGTTTAACGTCCCAGGCAAGAATATTTCAAATATATCAAGACGTCGCCAGCTATAGGCTAAAGTGCAGAAATTTTGCCTGTGCGTTGCGCTGATGGCATTATACAGCAGGGTTCTTTATCGTGCCACGCCGTGACACGGGACCTCGCTTATTTTAAGTTCCCATCCGAAAAAACCGTGACTTTCATTTCGTAATGCCGAGTGGTTGGCGAAACTATGACCTTGAATTAAAAAGCCAAAACCAACTAAATCGTAATGCTTTATGCACTTATGCTAGAATCAAACGATTTTAAAACTTTTCGACCTATAAGCTTATGACAGAATTTTGCTGTTTTTGATCACAGTGACAGTGAATGGTCAACAAGCTTCTTTACCATGTTAGATTGAGATGAGTCAAGTGAAGGTGTTTTGCGTCAAAGTAAAAACAAAATTCACTTATATCGAGGCGGTAAGTTCTAGAATGGTGGATTAAACCGGAGTGGCTTTATGGCTTTTGTTTGCGACTTGACAATGTTTTTATTGTTACTTTGAATGTAGGTCAAGGTCAAGAAAATTAAAATTTAATTTAAAAATTCGTTAAGCCAAGGATCGTCAAAGCGAAATTAAAATATCACAGGCCCATGAACAAGTTTTTTAAATCTCTGAGAACAAGTGCGTGTATGTTTGAGATGTGCGAGCATGCATTATGGTCCGTTTTGTTATAGGGCGCAACCAAAGCGATTTTTTGTTAAGATGCTTACTCACAGAGTAGGTATGCCATAGACAAGCATAACATTACTTTAGTCGCATTATCTTTGAACTGGGTGAGCCATTCGAGCACCAGGCGGGGAAGCAGTATTTAAAAAGACTTATGTATGGCCAGGCCGGGGTTTTAAACTATGCCATTCTCAAGGCGAACGTTTTATCGCTGAGATACTAGGTTCCCCTTTTTTTTAATAAAAATGTCGATACCTGTGGGTCAATGAACTGAATAATACAAATTATATGCTCTAATAACAAAGAAAAAAGAACCATTACGGATCTCTTATATGTAGCTTCCAGAAATTGGGTTACCAGGTTAAATAAAAAAAATTGTAGTGTTAAAGGGGAAAAAAAACTGTAAATATAGCTTATTCCCTTCAGCAAAAATTACGTAGATGTTTTATTATTCTATCTTTTTGTGCTTTGATTACAGGTGTGTCATTTTATTATACAGGTATATCAAAGAGGGGACTAGTTTTCTGAAGTTTGTTTAATGAATTTAATTCCGTATAATTTATTTGCTTTCTTGGTTTAAATAAAAAAGACCGAGGGAAAATAGAGAACTATTATCGTTTAAATTTACATTTTAGGTTGGAAGAAAACATGGCGCATAATCAAGTTTTTGTAAGTCTCTCTCTCTCTCTCTCTCTCTCTCTCTCTCTCTCTCTCTCTCTCTCTCTCTCTCTCTCTCTCTCTCAGAGGAAGCATTAATGTTCTTATGTCTTCTTTATTTTTATTTATTTATTTTTTTAAAATTCTTTTAAAAACCTTTTTAATTAATGATTTTCTTTTAGATCTATCAAATGAAGTGGTTTGTGTTTTCAATCTTTTATATCGTTAAAAACTACTAGATCTTAAAATATAAAATAGACAGGTTCTTTATTATTATTAATAATTATTAATAATAATAATAATATAAAGAATCATGATCCGACCAACTAACTAACCAATTAAAGAAAGTTTTAGGGGGTTTTTTTTTGGTCGCTTGACTTTGGCAAATAAATGACTCGGTAATAATGATGATGATGATGATGATGATGATGATGATGATGTTGATGAAGAATCATCCTACCAACCAACTGACAAATTAAAGGAGGTAAAAAAGTACCGTCTAGTATGAGGCTGTTATACAATTTCGCAAAAAACCAACTAACTAATTAACCTTTTTGTAATTGATCTGAGAATTAATTATATCTTTGTGACAAATTATAGGATATATTTTATCTTTGTGACAAATAATAGATTTATTATATCTTTGTGACAAATAATAGATTTATTATATCTTTGTGACAAATTATAGGTTTTATTATATCTTTGTGACATATTATAGGGTTTATTATATCTTTGTGACAAATTAAAGGATTTATTATATTTTTGTTACAAATTATAGGATATATTATAGTTTTGTTACAAATTATAGGATATATTATAGTTTTGTTACAAATTATAGGATATATTATATTTTTGTTACAAATTATAGGATATATTATATTTCTGTTACAAAGTATAGGATATATTATATTTTTGTGACATATTATAGGGTTTATTATATCTTTGTGACAAATAAAAGGATTTATTATATTTTTGTTACAAATTATAGGATATATTATAGTTTTGTTACAAATTATAGGATATATTATATTTTTGTTACAAATTATAGGATATATTATATTTTTGTTACAAATTATAGGATATATTATATTTTTGTTACAAAGTATAGGATATATTATATTTTTGTTACAAATTATAGGATATATTATATTTTTGTTACAAATTATAGGATATATTATATTTTTGTTACAAATTAAGGGATATATTATATTTTTGTGACAAATTATAGGATTTATTATATTTTTGTGACAAATTAAAGGATATACTAGTATTATATTTTTGTTACAAATTATAGGATATATTATATTTTTGTTACAGATTATAGGATTTGTTACAAATTATAGGATTTATTATATTTTTGTTACAAATTATAGGATATATTATATTTTTGTTACAAATTATAGGAAACATCAACAGAAGATATAACGTTTAGGAAACAGGATGAAGATCATGAAACTAAGAAGAAGAAAAATAGTGTTGTAGAAGTCAACATAGAATATCAAACACAACTATATACTGTAGACGAAACACCACCATGGTACCTTTGTGTCTTATTGGGATTCCAGGTAAAATTCCATCCTACAGTCGATTGGTCACTTGATTGACCAGGACACCGTTTATGAAATACTTAAAAGAAAACAGGTTATTTTTGTCCTAATTGTATTCATTGTTGTTGTTGGTTTTTTTTTTTTTTTTTTTTTTTTTTTTTGAAAAGTTAGACTTATTAGAAAACTTGAAATCCAATCCAAGGTCCCAGTCAATAGGCCCGTTCCGCAAGATAATAAGAGTTATCTACCTTGAACCGCCCGGTGCGCTACTTTCGTCCGAACGTTTTCAAAAAATTCGAAATCTCGGATAGCTGGAAGTAACAGTTAAGAACGAGAAAGCTGTCATATATATAAATCAATATAGAAATGAAATTAAAAGGACTAAAAAGGCGATGTGGCTAGAATAGGCCAGAGCCATGTAAATACCAACAAAATAATACAAAAATCCGAACCTGGGCGATAAGTAACGGTGGTTTGTAAATTGACGTTTTGGTCTAAACGAACATGAAAAAAACACGATAAAAACCCTTAGACAATCATATTATATTGTTCAAGCAAAAAATATATAAACTATACAAAATGTAAAAAATCGCTTTTCTTTTTATTGTGATTATCTATTTATTTATTCATTTTTATTTTTTTAATTAATTATTATTATCAATTTTTATAATTATTTATTTATTTTTATTTTTATTTATTTATTTTTTTTCTGTGGTTTTGTAATATAATTTATTAATGTTCACATTTCGTTTGATCTAGCATTATTTGACTGCGTTTGGTTCTACAATATCAATACCTTTGGTGCTAGCGAACTTTCTTTGCATTGGCGAAGATAAGGTCGGCCTCAGTGAATTGATCAGTACCATATTCTTCATATCCGGAGTGTGCACTTTGTTACAGACAACCTTTGGAGTAAGGTAAATAAAGGTACCAACAGAAAGTTATAATGATTTTATTTTAAATATTTCACTTATATTGAGACGTCACAATGTATAGGTGAAGTGGCAGAAAATTTTTATCTTTGCAGTGCAGTTCGGGCAGTGTACAGTAAGGGTTCTTTAGCGTGTTATGTTTTTAGCTTGACACTGAGGGTGTCATCCGAAGGACTCTGTGACCGTTTCATTTATAAAGTGCAGAGTATTTGGCTTAAAGAAGAATTGCTACCTATTTTCAAGTATTAGGTCAGAATCGAACGTGGTTTGAGCCCAGACTTGTCACATACGAAGCAAGCATTCGCATTTTGGACTGATTATGTTATCTTAGTCTTTAGGTTTATTAGGAATAAAATATGCATGCCAAATAAACCAAAAACGTGACACGACAACAAACTTGCTATCAAAAAGGTAAACATCACCTTATTCGAAATAATATTAGATCAATGATCTAGAGGATGGTACGAATAGAAACGACTTATATTATATATATATATATATATATATATATATATATATATATATATATATATATATTAATAACATATCTGAATATGTAGTTTTACCATTATAAAGAATGCTATGGTGGCTTATTTCTGACATTGACATCATTTTAGTCGACATAAAATTATCTCAACTTGTTGACTTAATATCTTGACAATTCAAGATGATATCATGAAAAGTTGTGATACCAAATTAAAATAAAAAGTTGAGATATATAACACGACATGTCGCAGTACTTATGTTCCATAAGTTACAAAAAACAAGTCGCGATATCAAGATAATTATCACGACTGGTCAACATAAGTATCACGATATCGTGTCAGGATAATATCATGGAAAGTCATGATACCAAAGTAAAAAGTTAAGATAAGTAACACGACATGCCGCGATACTTATGTTGACCAGTCGTGATAACTATCTCGCTATCGCGACTTATTTTTTGTAACTTATGGAACATAAGTACTGCGACATGTCGTGTTATATATCTCAACTTTTTATTTTGGTATCACAACTTTCCGAGATAATATCTTGACTTGTCAAGTTATTAAGTCGACATGTCGAGAAAATTTTATGTCGACTAAAATTATGTTGATGTTAGAAATAAGCCACCATAGAATGCAAATGTTCTGTAAAAGGTTTCATCGTTGTAGATTATGGATTAAAAAAGCTATAGGTTTAATTTTGTTTAATTTTCAACTATTTGACTTATATTTTTTTATCCATCAGCCTTTTCCGTCCCTAGTGTCATTGATGAGGAATGGTTTTCCGAAATGTGCATATATGACTCGTCAAAATTTAATAGTTATTATCGTTAGATATTCAAAACATTGACAACGTTTTGCTTTTGTTTGAGTTGCGTGGAATTATATGTGTTTAGCCTCTATTCAGAAGTGTTTTATCCAGATTCGAGGTGGTAAATCAAGGACAGAAGCCAGATTGTACCGTAAAACACTTAACTTTTGGGAAACAAACACTCTAACTTTTCCTTATCCTAAACACTATAGCAAAATTTGGTCATAGAAATTGAGAGGCGTTGTGATAAGATAACCATCGATTTTGAATATTCGTCAACGCAGCCTTGGTTTTTTTTCTATATTAATAGACCACAATTAAGTCCGAAATACTTTCGTTTTAATAGGTTACCCATTTTACAGGGTGGTACATTTGCGTTTTTAACACCAACAATCGGAATACTTTCTCTACCTCATTGGTCATGTCCTTATACAGACGGTAAGTATCTTATGAAAGTTGAGACAAATTATAGAAAAAAAAAACTTTCTGAAATGATATAATTGAATATTTGCCGTGGAACTAATTCAAACGTATTTCTTATGATTTGTTTCATGATTGCGATAGGAAATCTTGCACAATATCAAATCGACGAAATGTTCAAATTTTTATTCAAGACTCTGTTAAAATTAAATATAATTATTGCATCAATATTTGCATTTAGTGATAAATAAGAAATCATATTCATAATTTATAAGCTATGGTTTTAAACCACATCGTCTTTTACAAATAAAAAAAAACTTTATTATATTTCAGGTAAAACAAATGTAACTGAGCTTCCTGAATATGGCAGTCCTCAACACAAGGAAATGTGGTATTCAAGATTACGAGAGGTGATTTTTAACACTTTATCTGTTTTCGGATTATTCTACATCACATGACTATATCGTGAGTTCTATTATGTTCCATTGTTTTCTGCAAAAGATATGACCATTGTTTTAGGGTGAAATATAAAAGTTTTAGCTTAAAATCTAAAAAGTTTGACCATGTCCAGATCATACATTAGATTTATAATTTGAGATATTTCTTCCTGTTTGAGACTCTCTATTAGAAAAACACACTGGTAATAAATGGTTAACCTGGTGCCATGATAATGGCTTGAATTGAGTTGGGTTGAGTTGAGTAATGGTGTTTAACGTCCCA
>CM056608.1:10708217-10868217 GCA_029721355.1 Tegillarca granosa
TGTGTTGTAATCAATAATTGTTTTGTGGTCATTTTAAGGTCAGTGGGGAGTGCCGACTGTCAGCGTTGCTGGGGTTTTTGGTATGTTAGCGGGAGTTCTCGCTTCAATGGTAGAATCTGTTGGTGATTACTACGCATGCGCTAGGTTAGCCGGTGCCCCACCACCACCATTCCATGCCGTAAATCGAGGTAAAATGTCGCATTTCTTTTTATTACAGTTCAGCTTTCCCTTACAAAAATGTACATTAGATGAAATATGTTTATCATATCGTCGGTGTAATAGTTACTATAAGCATCAACAACCAGTATCAATTTTGTTTAAGATTTTTGAATCGACTGCATTGGAAACCAGCGAAATTGTATATCTGTAGAAATATATTTTTTATCTACATATGTAACAATGGTAATTCGTATTATTTCAGGTATTGGGATTGAAGGAATTTCATGTGTATTAGCGGGAGCCTGGGGTTCTGGAAACGGTACCACTTCTTACAGCGAGAACGTTGGCGCTATAGGAATCACAAAGGTTTAAAAACAATAACTCTATTACATTTTTTGTGAATTTCGAACAGGCATATAGACTGTTTTAATTCAATTTTCAGTTTTTCTTAGATAATTGAATCCAATTTGATTTATTTTATCATTTTTAGAATTAATAGTGTGACTGAGTGATCTAGAGCGCGCGCTAGCAGCCCACTTAGTCGGGAAATTTACCACAATGTCCGTCCAAATTCGAGGATGTCATATTCGTTTGAATTCGAGAATGTCATATTTGCCCAAATTCGAAGATGGCATATTCGTTTAAATTCAAGAATGTCATATTTTTTCCAAATTCGAGGATGTCATATTCGTTTAAATTCGAGGATGTCATATTTGTCCAAATTCGAGGATGTCATAGTCGATTAAATTCGAGGATGTCATATTTGTCCAAATTCGAGGATGTCATATTCGTTTATATTCAATGGATGTCATATTTGTCCAAATTCGAGGATGTCATATTCGTTTAAATTCGAGGATATCATATTTGTCCAAATTCGAGGATGTCATATTTGTCTAAATTCGAGGATGTCATATTTGTCCAAATTCGAGCATGTCATATTCGTTTAAATTCGAGGATGTCATATTTGTCCAAATTCGAGGTTGTCATATACAATAAAACCAGCATAGGTTTGTCTTTTGACTTGATTGTAAGTCAGATCATTTAATTTTTTTTTATCTTTGACCGTATCTTGTATGCTGTAAGATGTTTTCAAAATGTTACAAAATTCCTTTCTTCTTTTAAAGGTTGGCAGTAGACGTGTGGTTCAAGTTGGAGGGATAATCATGATACTTCTTGGTTGTTTTGGAAAGTTTGGGGCGTTGTTTGTTACGATACCAGATCCGGTTGTCGGTGGCGTCTTTATGATCATGTTCGGTATATACAAGTTTTAATCAAACAAAGCATTAAAAAACATTGCAGACTTGTTTTTATTATCCAAAATGTTTTTACTTAAACATGTTAAATGTTCCCTTAAATGTTTGATAGATAACACATTATAATTATAGATAACACATTCTAATTATAGATAACACATTCTAATTATAGAAGTTTGTGTTATCTTAGTTGCCCTAATATATTTTATATAGAAAACCGCTAGGGACAACATAAAGACTTCGAGTTACCCAAAGTATTTGAGATATCGGAGTTTAAGTTATCAAAGTTCTACAGTACTATATAACTGTAGAGTTCTTGATTGTTATGTAATTAAGGCCAATTTTTTTTTTTTTTTTTTTTTTTTTGAAAGTGAGATTTTGTAGACTACTGTTTGCTAAACAAGTGAAATGCATGCTTAAGGGTCCCACAGTAGTGGATTCACAATCATTCCTTAACTATGATTCTCTTTCCATTCAGCCGCTGCTCAGAGGCTCTTAGGCTGTTCGGGTTAACTTGGGCAATAGTTCAAAAATACCGGTGTAATGAAGAATTATGACCCGGGTTGAAAATTGACCCGGGGGTTCATTTTTTAACGTTGAATAATGAGACCGAAGATGTTGAATTTAGACCCTAGTCCGTTGAAAATTGAACCGCGTCGTTGATTTTTGATCGGAAAATCGGTTCAAAATTCAACAACATAATAGTAAATATCAATGAACTTAGATCATAAACCATGATTTTTTCAATAAAAAAAATTCAGTCAATTCCTCTATTTTTCTTTATCATCCTAAAATTCAATGATTTAATATTCAGGAAATGTTAGATGCGATTGATATATATTGATATTGATTGATATGTAAGTCATGTTTTATTAAAGGTTGTGGGGGTGTTGGTTCGTTTAATGTGCTTTGTTTTGGTCATTTTGTTCAACTGGGTGGGGGTATTTTTGTGATTTTGTTTGTTTGGAGGTTTTGTTGGTTATTCTTTTTTTTTTTTTTTTTTTTTTTTTTCCGGGGGGGGGGGGGGGGAGGGGGGGGTTATGAAAAAAAAAAATCTAACACAAACAGATAACCCTGCTTTTAATCGGACAAAATTATTTTAGAATATTATATTGCTATGTGGCAGTCCATTTATCTTTTTAAGTCGAATGAATTGAATGTCATGATGTTGTCTAGTCGGATAATTATGACCCCTGCCATTAATAATGCTGTCAGATATATATTTTCGAGAATGTCTACTATTTAACCAGTTAAAATACATGTATGTTGGACTCGTATATCGACTTGTTATTTATACTGACAAGTTGATTTTAATTAGGGGACAATCATTTGACTCAGAGGGAGGGGTATTCGAAGCAGCTTTCTGCTTATATAAAAGAAAAAAAATCAGTTACAAAGAGCCATGAATTCATCCGATGAGCAAAAAATACGCTGCAAATCCTAATAGACGTGCCATGTGCGGGTCCATAAATCCAATAAATTTTATTTTATTTGATAAAGAATCATTATTAAAACGCAAAATCAAAACCAAGAAATGCCGTATAATTAAAAACTGTCGTTGTTATTGACATCATGTGGCCTCAAACATGAAAATAAGTTAACCGTGTATTGCTGGACATTGGGTGATCTCAGACGAAATTTTACTTATTATTCTGGGAAAATTAACTTTTAAATTTAATATTGAAAAGTAGTGTCGTAACATTTTATTTGTATTTACAAACATCCAGTAAATTCAAAATTTGCAACATGACAGTAGATATAGATCAGTCTCATAGAGCAAATTTCAATGAAAGAGATATAAACAAAAATAATTTGTAGTTTGGGTCAATTTTCAACAGGGTCAATTGTCCACGTGTTGAGGTCTTCATCAATTAAAAAAAATATCAAACCGTTGAAAAATGACCCCGGGTATAAATTTCACGACTTTTGGTCTCAGTTTTCAACGTTGAAAAAGCAGCCGCGGGTCAATATTCAACGTTGAAAAATGAACCCCGGGTCAATTTTCAATCCGGGTCAATATTCTTCGTTACACCGGCACGTGCCAAGTTAACCCAAACTGCCTGAGAGGCTTCATTACAGAGAATCCCTCTCATCCACCACAAGCTTGGATGAGAGGGGGATTTTCCTTAACATAAATTTAGCAAATTTTTGCAATCTCTTTTGTGTTGAAAATAAACATTTGTGATAAAGCTAAATACAGATGTTACAAGCTTGAAGTGACCTTCAAGATGGCACCTTAAATTACTATATATTTCATCAATTAACAGATTCGTTATGTTTTCAAATTTGCCAGATTTAAGTTGAAGAAAATCTTAGTTAAGGAATGATTGTGAAACCAGGGCAAGATCTTTTAACATTTTGTTGTATGTACGGACTCGTTATATTTATTCATTCATTCATTCATTCATTCATTCATTCATTCATTCATTCATTCATTTATTTATTTATTTATTTATTTATTTATTTATTTATTTATTTATTTAGGTATGATAACTTCAGTTGGAATATCAAATTTACAATTCGTCAATCTCAATTCGTCCAGGAATATTTTCATAGTTGGTGTCTCTTTCTTTTTTGGCCTTGCCTTTCCCATTTGGATGAATAATCATTCTTCATACATAAATACAGGTGAGATCATTGTTACTTTAAATGATACACACACACACACACACACACACATGGAAAACGTCAACTTCGTAAAATACAATATCTTATCTTGAAAGTGGTTTTGTTGTATGCCCTAACTTCAAACTTTTTTCTTTGCCAATGTTGTATTAGCAGTTTTATTAACAAATGGTTGAAGAATTATTTTTGTAGTTCAACCTTCATTTTTTACTAAAATTAGCTAACAATTTTAATAAAATAAGGTAAGATTGTTAAATAGTGATCGGCTAAATTTCAACAAACAAAACGAAAGTATAATGAAATTACCAAAACAACATTTAAGACCAATGTCTATATAAAAATAGGAAAATTGGAAAAACCAAACATAGACAAACATGTTTAAAATACCAGAGACTACTTTAAAAAATAAACCAGCCTTTAGATGGTTAAGGGTAGATAGACAAGAGAACTTTAAAGAAATGTTTTGAAGGACACCTTAATTTAATTGTCACAATAGAACAGTTAAGCCAAAAATAATAAAATATAATGCATTGGTATTGGATCAAAACTAACAGAAACTGCTTGCAATTCAATACTATATCCTCTAAACCACTTCAGTTATAGGGGTAACTTCAGGGATGTCATAGGTGGTATGCTTCACTTACCTGTACCATGTTTGTTTACAGAATTTTTACATATATGAACGGATTATTCATATACTTAACACAAATGTATATATTCAATTTATGTTTTACTAGAATAAGCTTTATTTGTTTATTTAATTTTACTATTTCAATTCAGTTCATTTTATTCCATTCCATTGCATTACATTTCTATTTTATTCCATTCCATTCTATTTCATTCCATTCCATTCAATCCTATTTACTTTCATTCCATTCAATCTTATTTACTTTCATTCCATTCAATCCTTTTTCATTAAATTCCATTCAATCCATTTTACTTCTATTCCATTCAATCCTATTTACTTCCATTCCATTTAATCCTATTTACTTCCATTCCATTCAGTCTATTTACTTTCATTTTATTCAATCCTATTTACTTTTATTCCATTCAATCCTATTTACTTTCATTCCATTCAATTCTACTTCATTCCATTCAATTCTACTTCATTCCATTCAATTCTACTTCATTCCATTCAATCCTATTTACTTTCATTCCATTCAATCCTATTTACTTCCAATTAATTCAGTCCTATTTACTTTCATTTCATTCAATCCTATTTACTTTCATTCCATTCAATCCTATTTCATTCCATTCCATTCAATCTTATTTCATTCCATTCAATCCTATTTACTTTCATTCCATTCAATTCTACTTCATTCCATTCAATTCTACTTCATTCCATTCAATTCTACTTCATTCCATTCAATCCTATTTACTTTCATTCCATTCAATCCTATTTACTTCCAATTAATTCAGTCCTATTTACTTTCATTTCATTCAATCCTATTTACTTTCATTCCATTCAATCCTATTTCATTCCATTCCATTCAATCTTATTTCATTCCATTCAATCCTATTTACTTTCATTCCATTCAATCCTATTTTATTCCATCCTATTCTATTCCATTCAATCCTATTTACTTTCATTCCATTCAATCCTATTTACTGTCATCACATCCAATCATATTTACTTTCATTCCATTCAATCCTATTTACATTTGTACTTTCATTCCATTCAATCCTATTTACATTTGTACTTTCATTCCATTCAATCCTATTATATTTCATTCTTTTCTATTCTTTTTCATTCTATTCCATTCAGTTATATTTCATTTAACTTTTTACTACTGTATTTTTTTCAGGAAGTGATATAGCAGATCAGATTATCTCTGTATTACTCGGTACCAGTATGTTTGTAGGTGGATTAATCGGATTTGTATTGGACAACACTATACCAGGTAAACGTCTTCGATAAAAAACATAAAAAACGAATATAGAACTATTTAGCATATTGTGTCTTTGGAAGTTCAAATACAGTTTGCTACGTTTTCTTGGGTTTTTATTTCTAGCAAGAAAACCACATGCTCGTGTTAACAAGATAGATTCTTTAAAATGAGTGAACATGAAAAATTATTATTATTATAAATAAATATTAAACACATTAAAATCATTAAATCTATCTATCTATTATCTATCTATCTATCTATCGCTCTATCTATCTATCTATCTATCACTCAAAAACACGCGCTACAGTGACTCTCATTGCTTACCGCATAGGTTCAAATCCCATTCTGACAGATCCTAATGTGAGAAGGTTTGTCAGTATGCTTGCCAAGGGTCGATGATTTTCTCCGGACACAAATGACCGCCTGAAATAAGTAAGAGTCTCTTGACTTTGGCGTGAAACACAATCAATATTCAATCCAATGACTCTTTTGTATCTGTCTGTTTGTCTGCCTGTATTCTGAATGTTGTTGAACCCAAGTATGATTTTTACACCGGTAAAGAGAGCGCCAGTTTTAATTGGCGTCGGTGTTTTTGTAGGGCTATCTTAAATCCCTCTACAGTTTTTGCGTGTATGATTTAAAAAAAAAATGTAAAAACCTATGAAAATACAGGTTTTTAATCCGTTTGATTCTTGCTGTTGTTTACAATGTCTATTATTTTGTTGTTTTTTTAATCTAATTTGTTTTAGGTACCGACGAAGAAAGAGGAATTAAGAAATGGCGGGAACAAAGAACAACATCAGACGACATCGAATCAGATCAAACTTCGTTAGACGTTTACAACTTACCATTGATTCAGAAATACTTAGACCGAATGTCATGTACAAAATATTTACCATTTTGTCCAAGTTTTGATATCCGGGTCTTTTGCGGTCGTCGTGGCAATGACAAAGAAACTGAAAAAAGAAATGGCGAATCAAATAACAAAAACAAAACTCAACCGGATGTTAAAACAAAGGAAACGACATCTCTATGAATGTCTTATTGATTTTAATATTCGTGTGTTATGGAAGCGAAAGAAACTCCCATGTTAACAACCATATTTATGGACAAACAGAAAGAATATTTGATTCGATAGAAATAACACTTTTGTTGTTAGTTTAAACAATATTTTATTTCGTGAACTACATTCACAAGGATAATTAACAAAATATACACAGAGGATCCCAGAACAAGAGTATACTCTTATATATTAATATTATATATTACTTTTGTTGTTATGACGACGCCAAACACACAGGAAAAAGGAACAGTCTCCATTATTTGATTCGCAAGAGAGAAACCCACTTTATAAAATAAATAACACATGGGTCCGTGATTGGTGTAACAGCTTCGAAACTAAATCCACGTTGATCCGTCTTGATTAGAGGTTCAAAGATAAGATTGGATTTTGTGAATGGTGTTTTACGCCCCGGTCAGTATTGTTTCAGTTATCTCCAGGCTGTAAGATTTTGGGTGGCGGGGGACCAATTTTAACTAAATTTGATGTGAAAGATCCCATGGTGATGCAGATTAAAGTTTGCACAAATCAACTTCCTGTGGCATCAGAAATGGCCGCCGTTACTTTAAATAGCAAAAGGTGATAAATGGCTGATACACGTTTATTTATCAACCGATTTAGTTCAAATTTGGTATATAGAAAGTAGATGCATAGCCATTTAACATATTTAACAGGTTTTTCAGAAACAATTTTTATTGGGTCGTTATTAGCAGATTATTTAAATTTTTAGCCAATTCTTTGAAAATTTTCTCCTCTGAAACGAATGGACCAATTTTAACCAAATTTGGTGTGTAAGGTCCCTAGGTGATGCAGATTATAGTTTGCACAAATCAACTTCTTGCGGCATCCAAGATGGCCGCCGTTACCATGAATAGCAAAAAGTGATAAATGGCTGATATCAACCCATTTAGTTCAAATTTGGTATATAGAAAGTAGATGCATAGCCATTTAACATATTTAACCGGTTTTTCAGAAATAATTTTTATTGGGTCGCTTTTAGCAGAATATTCAAATAAGGTGCTATATTTATCAAAATCCTTTGAAAATCTTCTCCCCAGAACCTACTGGACCTATTTGAACCTAATTTGGTGTGTAAGGTCCCTAGGTGATGCAGATTATAGTTTGCACAAATCAACTCCCTTCGGCATCCAAAATGGCCGCTGTTACTATAAATAGCAAAAATTGATCAATGGCTGATACATGTTTATACATGTTTATTTATCAACCGATTTGGTTTAAATTTGGTATATAGAAAGTAGATGCATAGCCATTTAACATATGTAACAGGTTTTTCAGAAACAATTTATTGGGTCGCTATTAGCAGAATATTCAAATAAGCCAATTCTTTGAAAATCTTCTCCTCAGAAACTACTGGACCTATTTGAACCTAATTTCGTGTGCAAAGTCCCTAGGTGATGCAGATTAAAGTTTGCGCAAACTGTGGCATCCAAAATGGCCGCCGTTATTATAAATAGCAAAAAGTAATGAATGGCCGATACACATTTATATATCACACAATTTGGTTCAAAATTGTTATACAGACAGTAGATGTATAGCCATTTCACATACGTATCATTTTTTTCTGAAACATTTTAGCTCAACTGGCAATAGCTACCGGCATGGATTTGAAACTCACATGCAAATAAAGTGGCAGTTGAGCGATACAGGTGCTTTTGGGCCTCTTGTTATAATTAAATTTCTAAGGTTTTAGTAATTATACGCCAAAAATATTAGCTTCAATATAAATAAAGTAGTTTTATCATTAAAATAAAACACAAATATATCAGCCCATGTCCAAACCACAATCCCTAAAAACCAAAATAAAATCTTTGAAAACTGGCCATTTTGCATCAATATAAATAAGCTATATTTGTCAATATATCAGTCCATGTCCAAATCACAGTCCCAATGACAGAAGTAAAAACTTTGGAAACTAGCCAATTCAGTTACACACATGAACTTCCATCAAGGAAGTGAGACCGGGTGCTCTGGAAGCGTAAGCACTTAATATAAGTGAAAGAATCTCGACACAGGCGGAAAAACACCATTATTCCAGAACTGTCCGACTTGATACAAGTGAAAAACTTCTTGGAAAGATGCTTAAGTGTTCATTAAGTTAAAACTATCGTTTCTATTTTTCCACATTTTTACTTCCAATTGTAAATATGGAAACATTTATATGTGGTCAAATTGGAAACAAAAATTGGAAATTGGATATGGATATATATTACTGCTTAATATGGACTGAATTTAGAAATTTAACGATAATGTTTTATAGTTTTCCTTCTGTGTGTCGAAACTTATCCAAAGGTACCGATTCAAGCGATCTGTCAAGTTGTAAAAGATTTAATTAGGCTCATAAACACGAAATAACATTGGTGAGGACAGTAAAATCTGTGCCTCATGATATATTTATACTCAGGTGTTCTAGAATCTCAAGTTTATAATTGTATTGCATTATAATTGTACATTTTACACTGTAGTTTGTCCATATCGTTATTGTTTCATTTAGCGAAAGTCAAAACTAACTACAAAAATTTTAAAGTAATTTCAAAATACGCTAAGACAATATAAATAATCATAACACCAACTTCTGACTCCAGAAAAGAGTTCTATGATTATTTTTTTATCAATTTTTATGAAATAATTTAAAATAAAAATTAGCACACGCGTACGACAAAATGTGCTGGATGTTGTTCTTTCAAATTATAAAATTTTCTATTCAAAACTTTTAAATTAAAACTCACGACTTCACGACTTTTAACCAGCAGTCAACGCAGCAGATTTCTATGAAAAAAAAAGAAAAAATTCGTTTTGAAAATTTGAAAGAAAAATGCACGTTAATGTAAAATAGTATTTTTTAAAACTTTTTATCTAACAGTCAACGCAACTTTTCTAAAAAAAAAAGAAGAAAGAAAAAAATCGTTTATTAAAAATGTTTTATTTTTCGGTAATATTTATAATAATTTTTTTTTACGTGTAGATTTGTTCATCTCGGAATATATATCAGCACGTTACATCTTTCACAATTACGAAAATAAATGACGGCTAAAATGCAACAATATAATTGCGTATAAATATACATTGTCATAGCTCCCGAGATCATGTCAAATTTATTAATAACTGTGTCCAGGATGATAAGTAATTAATTAAGCCACTCTTAGTAGTGGCTGAGTGTATATATTACAACAAGAGACGGATCACTGAAGCGTGAATTAAGGATAGGTAATGGTAGGCGGAAATCTTGTGTAAATAAGTTCTGACACATTTCCTTTAAATAGTTACACCATGTTGTTAGTGTACAAAGGTTGTTGTGATTACCTATATACTTTAGGAGGTCTAACACCAACTAGTAGATCTAGTACTGAGATTTGCATTGCAATTGATATATTTAAAATTGTATTTGTATTGAAATAAATTTTTATATATATTTTTTTATTTAAATGTATAGTATTAACTTTTAGGATATTTTTTCTTACAAATTGTTAAAACCGTGTTTCATCGCACAAGTCAATTATTATTAAACCCATTGCAAATCGCATGAGCATTCTGTAATCTTTTCATTGGATATTTAAAAAGGGATTAAAAGAAATATTGCGAGCCAGATTCATCAGCAATTTTTCAACTGTTTTTGACAATAGCAAGCTCATTAATATACAGTGTTTAATCCAAGAACAAGTTTATATATGTTTGGGAAGTACGAGGATGTAGACTGCATTGTACTAGCGCACATTCATGACAATATTTTTGTTAAGGTGCCAGCACACCGAGTCTGTATGCCGCATACCACTCCCCCAGTCACATTATCCTTCCACAAAATGAACCTGTCGATATTATGTGTTCAAAATAGTTAGTGCCAGGAGGAAGAAGCAGTATCTAAGATTTTAAAGTCTTGTGTATGACCAAGCTGGCGTTCGATTCCTCGATCTCCAACTCTAGAGACGAACACTACAAATGAACCACAAAAGCGTTCCATAGTCAATGAAAGAACAATAAGCTAAAACTGTACAGAAGCCCGATTGTTTACAAGATTCTTTCATGTAACATAATATTGGGTTATGTATTTCACTTTCTCAGTTTGTTACTTTTTAGATTTTCTATAATTTAGACCAGTTACTTATTTATATATTGTTATACTAGATTTTTTTATTATTTATTTTTATTTATTTTTTTTTAAATTTTTTATTTATTTTATTTATTTATTTATTTATTTATTTATTTTTATGTAATTAAAAATGCTTGATATATTGTTGCTTGGAGCTCAGTTGCTAACTGGTCTAAAACGTGTCGGTTTACAGGATGCTCCAAGGTTCGAATTCCACTTAAACAGACCTTTGTGTAAGAAAGTTTGTTTGCCGAAGATTAATGGTTTTCTCTGTACACTCTGGTTTCCTCAATCATCCCAGAACTAACCGCTGCAATAAAAGCATCATATCATTTGACATAAATCGCTTTGATTTATATAGGCAGTTCTCACTGTTTTAATAGTTACATGTCATACTTAACGCTAGTTTGTTTTTCGCATCCCTGATAAATGTAGAGTATTCTTACTTAAATTGCGTGAAACATAAACACGCAAGTCCACTCTTCCATTGAAAGCTTAATTAGTAGTATGCCACTTCACCTACAGCTGGTGAGGTCTCGATATAAGTGAAATATTCTGAACGGGGACGTAAAACCCCATTAAATGAAATTAATAAATCTTCTATAGTGATATAATGACGAAATGTATCAATACTAAGCGGAACAACTCTCCGTTATCGATATTAACAATTTTCTTGTTTACAGCAAGTAGACTAAATAAATAAAAAAAAATAATTAAATAAATAATGAATAAATAAAATAAAATAAAACGTTAATAACTACAAACATGATGATAATAATGATAATGATTATTATTATTATTATTATTAGTATTATTATTATTATTATTATTATTATTATTATTCATTGACTCTTTTTATTGGTTTTAAATGCATCGTTAGTTACATGCCAATGTCTTTTTTGCGTTTAAATTATCAGCTCACTGAGAGATGAAATCCAATTGTGTAAATTGATCACTTGTATGATTTTTTTCATTCATTTATTTTTTAAATTTCTTGTGAAACGATAATAAAAATCAATGTTTTCTATTTCGCATTACAAGTGTCTGTGTTATTTAGTTATTAGCTTTATTTTTATGAATGAATGAATGAATAAATAAATAAATAAATAAATAAATAAATAAATAAATAAATAAATAAATATTTATAATGCAAGCCCCCTTTTCAAATTTGGCACCTAATGTATACATGTAATTCAATTTAAAAAAAATGTTGCCATGCTCCAAAGAGATACAGACTCAATTAACAGCATGTGGTTCTCAAGTTACAGAGATTATATTTAGCAGTTACTAACTAAGTAGCAGAGGTCTGTTCATTTTATCATAATAAGCTGACCCGTCCGTAGATGATCAACTGGCATAACTTGAAGGTTTGTAAACAACTTTGTGACTTGAAAGAGGCGCACACAATCTGAGCTCTTAAATGCACGTTTATAACGGCATGTTTACAGTGGAAGTAGCGACTGAGTTCTAAGAGATCCAGGTATTACAAAAGAAAACTAGAGTATATACATGTGTGGCGGGAAAAGAAATACGTAAATAACCCGTATGTTGTAGAACAGGAATACATAACCAACAACATAAAGAGAGAAATATGTTCTGAATTTTAGTGATTGCCAAATTCAATACATGCGTGTGATTTTCGTCCTATATAAATATCAGGTAAGTTTTTTTCAAATTCAAAAACAGGTTACACAATATAAATTTTTAAGATTTCTGCACGTGCTTAGTTTGACAATTTTGACCTGGCATAAGACCTGTTTGTGGGATGAAACTCTAATCATGATGAAATGAGCTGTTAGAGGTTGTGCGTATAGGATTTGCCATCGGCTGTTTAATATATTATGCAATTGTCAACACAGTCCCGTTAATGTCAGAACATCTTGATTTGATTATAATGAATAGCTATGACATCAAACATGTAACTATAATATATATATAATTGAGATAATGTATATAGACATGTAGTGTAACTTGTGTACATGACTTTTGATCATAAACGTATTCTCGGGGGTAATTATGCAAATAAATCTTCCAAAACTAGGTGGTGGTGGTGGTGGTAGGGGGTTATGTGAGATTTTATGAGATTGATTTGGTTGAGAGATCAGTAGCTTTACCCAATGTTTTATTGTGTTCTTCTAAAGCTACCATCCCGACCGATCATTATTTGACCCCGTGTGACCTGTTTAATTCTTATGAGTAAATATAAGCATTTGGTAACATGATATGCATGACTGTGTTTGTGTTAAAGGTCGATTTGCTCTGAATTTTTTTTCATTTCTAAGTCTATAAATTTTAACAGGTACGAATACAAAAAAAATCAATCTATGATGAACCTTATTTCCAGTCCGGAACCGATGAAGATCTGGTTGTTCCGCTTGATATGATTTTTTTTCCCCACTGACCCACGCATACAGAATGTTTTCCTCGCTATATACATTTTATACCTTTACATCTATCAAATACCGCATAATTATGATACTCTATTGCATGATTACACAATCAAATAATCGCGTGTGTATGACGTCATTACTTTTCAATTTCCCAGGGTACCTGCAAAAGTTTGAATGATGTCGGAGAAAAAGACAAAAGTGAGTATATCTATAAAATCTCTCTCTCTCTCTCTCTCTCTCTCTCTCTCTCTCTCTCTCTCTCTCACACACACACACACAACACACACACACACACACCACAACACACACACACACACACAGTCAACTTAATACCTGGCTATTTAATATCGATTGTTAAGTTGTTTATATACAATCTTGATAAAGAAAATAATTTTTTTTCACCTTTACGATGTGAGAACATAGACTTGTTTAATATTAAGGTATCAGTGTATTTTAAAGGTAAATCTAAAAGTAATCCTAACCCAGTGCAATAAAGTGAATAAAAGTTTATACGCCTTTTAAACATGACCTTACTGCGCTCTACCTCTCTCTTCGGATGGGTTGTTATCAAAGATAAAAACTCTATTTCTCATAAACCGTGTTTACAGTATAGAGAATATATACAACATTTATATATAAACATATACAATGCGTACTTAAGCTTATTTGGAATACGAAATACAAGCTAACCAGGAGGACTGACAATAAACTTATTAACAATACGAAGAAAATTACATAATCTATTGAGTGTCAATATATCTTTACTAGAGAATAAACTTAAATTTCAATACATTTGCCCCATTGTAAAAATAACTGTCTATATATATATATATATATATATATATATATATATATATATATATATATATATATATATATATATATATATAAAGTTCTATAATAATTTAAAGTTTTACATACTAAAATATAATGAAATCCATCTCCAATATCTAATTTACAAAGTGGACATTTTCTATTATCTCTACTAATACAAGACCATCTACCTGTTTCTATGGGGAGTCTATGATTTCAGGTTCTTAACTTACATAATTTTATAACATTATTAAAAGGTATATTAACTAAAAAAAAAAGTTTTGGAACTTAAATTCATTACAGAATAATTTATATGAAAAACCCTCGGAAGAGGTATCTAATGTAGTGTACCATTCTTGTAAAAATTGATCTATATATCTTTGTTTTATACAGCTAACTAACCATTCGGAATTTGGAAAAGTTTGAGAATTCCATATATTATTTAAACCTGCGTTATAAAAAATTGATTGTAAATTGTTAAGCCACTGTATTCGGCAGTTACCATTTAAGAACTTATTATACAAAATAGAATAAATAATATGACTGTATTTAGATTCTTTAGAGGTAAAACATTTTACCAATAGCTAACTATTCTAGTCTTTATAATTATTTCTAAGGGGTACGTAACGACCTATTTCTCCGTATAACATAAAATTTGGAGTAGATTTTTTTTATTGTAACATAAGTTAAAAAACGTTAATTGTACTCTTTCAATAATAGTTAGGTTACCAAATTGTAAATCCCCACACTTTACATCCATACAACAAAATAGGTAAAACCATCTTATCAGATAAGTCAAGTTGACATTCAACTGATAAATTAAAAAGTTTAGCTTTTTTAAGCACATTGTACATAGCTACAGTAACTTTATCAGCAAGATATTTTTGTCTTGGTAAAAGTACAATATCTAGAAAAAATAATACCTAGATATTTGAATTCACTTACATTATCTAAATCAAAACCATCAACTTTAAAAGAAAATATCATTAATTTTGTTTTCTGTATATTAACATTCAATTTCCATTTATTACAATATATGGAAAAACAGTCTAGTTGTGTTTGTAAATCACTAGCAGACAGTAAAACAGTGTCATCAGCATATAATAACAATAGAAGTTTCATTTCATCAATAAGAGAAACACCTTGTACATTGTATGATTGTAAAAATTCTTCAAGGTCATTTAAATATAGGGAAAATAATAATGGCGATAAGTTTTCGCCTTGGCGCACTCCAATATTACAATGAAAATATTCAGAATGGGTATTATTTACAGAAATTCTGAACTTAATACCAGAGTACATATTTTGTATAACATTAAAACATTTACCATTTATATTATTATATTTCAACAATTTACGCCATAGAAGAGATCTATTGATACTATCAAAAGCACTTTTAAAGTCAATAAATGCACAAAATAACTTCTTCTTTTTCAATTTCACTGGTTCAGACAGACTATATAAAACAAAAACATTATCGGTAGTAGAATAACCCTTACGAAAACCACATTGATTTTTAAGTAAAGTTTCATAATTATCACAATAATCCTGTAGTCTAATATTATTAATAGAAGTAAATAGTTTACCCGGACAACTAAGTAATGTAAATAAATAATTATTAACATCAGCAGTGCTACCCTTTCCTTTATAAATTGGTATTATATCACCAAGTAACCAACTTTCTGACAAAATTCCAGAATCAAAAATCCTATTGAATAACTTTACATAAACTGGTAAAAACATATCAATAGTAGATATTATATATTCGTTAAAAACTTGATCTACACCAGGTGATTTATTATCCTTAAGCATTTTAACACAATTAATGATTTCATTATCAGTAATAGGTATATTTATATCACTATTTACAGTAGATGTATTACAATTTCCTCTGTGTTACAAGTATTTAAATTCCTAAAATGATTATAAAAATCATCTATATTAACATTAATATTATCACGTTTATTGTTACCATTTAACCATTTCCAATATGACTTTGGATCTGATGACCGAAGTCGGTCTAACTTTGCTTTCATATCGTTTCTATGGTTGTTTAGAGTAACATTCATAACCTTCTTATAGTTTTTTGTTGCATCTACAAGTTCCTTTTTAAAAAATATAGAACCATACTTTTTATACAAGCGTTTTGATTTACGATAGTACTTGACAATAGTACGATAGTACTTTCTAGCAGTTTTACATTCGTTATTAAACCATTTCCTTTTCACATTTTGTGTTTTATGTTTACCCTTAGTAATAGTACCAAATGTAGATTTTGCAGCATTAACTAAAGTGTTTACAATATTATTTACAATAGTATCAATAAACACTTAATCAACATCATCTGTAGAGGTATTGCATAATTCGTCATAAATATTATTTACAAGTGACATATTTACATTATTACAAAAATCTACACATTTATCACGCTGCCATGGTAAGACCCTTTCTACTGTAGGGTGATTAACTAGCATTTACACCACAATCAAACCCCAATACACAACTTAATGCACTATGTACATCGGTGTAAAACTCATTGAAGAGTCAGAATTGGAGAAATAAATCACGTCAAATGTATATACATGCACATTTTAGTTTTTTTTTAACATGGGTATTACGCTCATATATATATATACTAGTATAAACCATCGAAAACTGAATCGTTAGAACACCAAAATCCTGTCAAAATCGGTTTTCGTTTCAGAGTTCAATTTTTTTATTCATTATTTTCAACGCCCTGTCAACGGTTGCCTTAACCTAATGAATATTTAACGTATTAATATGTATATTGTTTGTTTATGTTCTCTGTGTTGTATGTATATGCAATTTGAGAAAAAAAAGAACTTGAATTTGGATACAGACCGATTTTTTTCAAAGGAAAAATTCGTAAGGTGTTCAAAATTTGACCTGTGAAAACCGAACTTATTCTCAAGTTGCATTTAAAAATTAGACAATTTTATGCTCAATCATCAGTCGGATTATAAAATACATGGTGAAAAAAAATGCACCGTGAAAACGTTTTTATTATATGTAGAGAACCCAGAAACGAAATACTAAGTATTTCACACACCGAATTCGAAATAACAATTTTTTTTTGTATTGAGGCATTACGGATGTTTAGGAGAGATATGGAAGCAAACCTATTGTTGGTCAAATTATGCATAAATAAATAAATAAATAAATAAATAAATAAATAAATAAATGTATAAATAAATAAATGTATAAATAAATTAAATAATAAGATAACCGCATTATTTACATTAAAATGAAATAATGACAATCGGTAAGAAATCAAGGGATTGAGTCATTTCTATCACAATATTTGATAACGCACCTTTTTATCAATCACGTGCTGTAAATTACTATATGCAAACACATTAAAAAAATATTTTGTCATGTGTATACGTGTAATTACATTTATCATATACCTAATACTAAATTTCCGCATACCTTGATACGGCTAATTCGTGTGAATCATATGCATATCACCGACTGCGCGTGCCCGGTCGGAAAAGTCAGATATCGATATCAAACCAGCTACTTGGAACAAATTTATTCTTTCGAAACTCTTTCGAAACTCCTCGGATTCAATTAAAGGTACGCCTAGCTAAGGCGGAATATGTAAGGGATATCGCATCCGTCAATGCGATTTCAAACTTCAATGTTGCACGTCTACAAGAATACAATAGTTTAATCGGATCAGGTGAATGTCGCTCATGGATATGACCTGTACTAATGACCCAGTCTTCAGCTATATGTTACTTTAGAAAATAAATGCATCAAAATAAACAAAATAAGCATGTGCAATGTCAAAATTTACATTTTATTTTGAAATTTCCAAAATTATCCCCGCAATTAATATTTCGGAATTTGTATGTGGGCCTTTCTATTTCATGAGTCATTTGTCATCTGTTTGAGGCAGAGAGGTCGAAGGGTGATTCATGGACAATTGGTGTTTTTGTTTTAGGAATACTAGTACTTTCAATTGAAGTATAAGGCAGAAATAGGCTTTAGTTTCCTTGTCTGAGGTACTTGGGGTTGCCTTAACTGTCTACCTACATTCCATACTCTGGCCCAACTATTCCAGGTATTTTCTGCCCATTTCATGTTTCGTTTTGTGTTCTGCGGGGTTGTGCCATGGAACCAATTATAATATCCGTATTGCCCATGAATGGAAATCTTGCAGGCTGATTTACTAAGCATTCCAAATTTTTCAAATTTCTTTATTTCTCATCATTGTAATATTAACAATACAGAGAACATGTAAATACATATATACATATATAACAATACAGCATGCGTGAGTTACAGTATGAACTTAACATTTAAATTTTGTTGTAAATTTAACCTGGAGGACTAACTCTCTCAAAAATAACACTAATAAATTTACAAATATTATTTAATAATGACAATTTTTTTGTTGAAAATAAAGAATAATATTTCAAAACGTTTGGATTATTTCTATAAAAATTTGGAATATATTGTTTTCTAACTTCATCAAAACATTTACAAACCATTATATAATGAAATTCATCTCCAATATCTTCAAAACACAAAGTGCATATTCTATCAGACTTTGGAATGTTTGACCAACGACCTGTTTCTATAGGTAACTTATGATTGCTTGTTCTAAATTTACATAATAAAATTTTATTTTTTGTAGAAATATTAGACAATAAGTAATGTTGCATTTCAAAATTGTCAACAAATAACCTATAAGATATACCTTTAGATGAAATTTCTATATCACTACTCCACTGTTGTATAAATTGATCACATAATTTTTGTTTAATACATTTTACTAACCATGTTTTACTACTAAATGTTTGGGATAACCAAATATTACTTAAACCGCATCCATCAAAAATTGATTTTGTATAACACAGCCATTTATAATTAACACCATTTAGATAATTTGAATATAAAAGATTATACATAAGCGATAAATATTTTGTGTCTTTACCAGTAATAATATTAGCCCAAAAACTTATAATTCTACTTTTAATATTAACAATAATTGGATACCTTGCAATTTCACCATAAACAATATAGTTTGGAGTTGATTTTTTAAGATGGAGAATTATTTTACAGAATTTGAGATGAACCCTTTCGAGAATATCACAATTTCCAAATCCCCATATTTCACAGCCATACAATAATATTGGCAACACTGTTTTGTCAAACAAGTCCAATTGACAATCGATTGATAAATTATAAAAACGAGATTTTTTAATTACAGAATACATTGCTTGAGTAACTTTTTCTGCTAAATATTTTTTTGTATAATTAAATGAACCAGATCTGCTAAAAAATATACCCAAGTATTTAAAATTTTTGACAATTTCTAGTTCTGAACCATCAATATAAAATGACATATTTTTTGGGATTCTACCCTTTGAGAAAATTACAACCTTTGTTTTAGACAAATTTACATTCAACTTTCATAATTTACAATAATCCGAAAAACAGTCTAATTGATATTGTAAGTCTTCTTTAGTTTCGGCCATTAATACAGTATCATCCGCATATAATAATAAAAACAGTCTTATATAAATACCAAGATTATCTTCCAATTCATTAGTGACAGTTGTCAATCCATTTACATTGTTATCAACAAAAAACTCTTCTAGGTCATTTAGATAAATAGCAAACAAAAATGGGGATAAATTTTCCCCTTGTCTAACACCAGTATTACATATAAAAAAATCAGAGTACAAACCATCTACCTTAATTCTAGATTTTGTATTATTATACATATTAACCAAGTATCTAAAACATTTACCGTTGATATTATATTTAAATAGTTTTTGCCACAGGCCTCCTCTCCATACTTTATCAAATGCTGCTTGGAAATCAATAAATGTACAATAGAGTTTTTTACCTTTCATAAAAAGAGTTTCTATTAAGTTATAGAGTACAAAAATGTTATCAAGGGTAGAATACTTATGTCTAAAACCAGTCTGGTTTTCACTCAATAATGAACATTCGTCAGCATATTCATTTAACCTTTTGCATAAAATAGAAGTAAATAATTTACTTATACAACTTAGTAAAGTAATAGGTCTGTAATTATTAACATTATTTCTACTTCCCTTGTTTTTAAAAACTGGGATGATATCACCAACAGACCACGCATCAGGTACAATACCTGTATCAAAAATAAGGTTGAAAAGTTTGTTATAAATAGGTAACATGTAATCAATAGAGTGCACTATATATTCATTAAAAACCTTATCAATACCCGGGGATTTATTATTTTTTAATGAATGTATACAAGACATTATCTCTTCATTAGAAATGACAGCATTTAATTTATTGTTATCATTATTATTAACAAACATATCATTATTCAATACAGTTGCTTCATTACTACCTTTATTAATATCTTTAAAATAATTATAAAATTCTTTTACATCAACATTACCCTTTTTAACTTGATTTGATTTATTTAACAATTTCCAGTATGCTTTCGGATCTGATGATCTAAGTTTTTTAATTTTGTTTTGCAGCTTTAACCTATGCTGTCTATAACTTTTGTTTAACAACTTCTTATATTTTTTTTCTTCATTACACATCTCTTCCTTGAAAAAATTAGACTTATATTTTTTATATAACCTTTTTGATTTTCTATATTTTTTTCTGGCTTTATAACAATCGCCATCGAACCATTCTTTTGAATTATTACAATAATACCCTTTGATTGTTTTGGCAAAAAAGTGCCAAATGTGTTCATTGCAGCATCAACAATAACATTAACTACACTTGTAACTTGCTCATTAATAAAAGCTGAGTCTACATCATTATTTTTCCTACATAAAATATCAAAAATATTATTGACTTGTAAAAGATTGATATTAGCATGAAAATCATTTAATTTGCTACTATCCAATGACTTTATAATAGGATCTGTTTTGCTATCAACAGAATTATTAACTAGACTAATGCTATGTGTAACATTAATTTCACATGATAATGGACAGTGTATGTCAGAAAAAAGTTTGCTAAAGTCTAATATAGAAAAATTATGCACCAAGTTCAAAAAATCTATGGAACCAATAAAGTAATCAACAACACTAGATCTATTAGTGGTATAATTACCATTAAATCTGTCCTCACCAACACGTCCATTAAAAATAACTAAATTATTATATTTACAAAAATTTAACAAATGATACCCATAACTATTTATTTTAGTATCTTTGTTGACCCTATCAACTGGCAACTGTAAAAGATTTAAATTATCTACTACAGAAAACTGGTTAACATCACCAAATAAATTAAGTTCAATATCTGATAAATCTGTATCTTGTAAGAAATCTGCACTATTAGATACTCTACTATTAAAATCTCCTGTTAAACAAATATACTTATACATAGTTGACAAATCAATAAATTCTGACTCAATTTCACTAAATGCATCAGATGAGCTATACGAAGAGCCCTCTGGTGGGATATAAACAATACCAAATAAAAAATCATGGCTAATATTAAAAACCTTACCTTTTACGGTGTACCAAAAAATGTAGTCACTATCAGTTTCAACAGGAGTGATATAGTCCAATAAATAATTCTTAAAACCCAGAATAATACCACCTGAGCGAACATGAGAATGTTTTCTTCTATTCTTAGATAAAAACGTATAACCATTCAGTTCAATTGTATCACAGTTATCAGTTTTGGTTTCCGTAAAACACAAAATATCATATGGTTCTATTAAGTTCTGAAAATCCGGGTAATTTAACCGTCTAGAAAGTCCACAAACATTCAAAGATATGATACGACACTTACTGTTAGTTAACTGATTCGAACTAAATCCGAGAGAGTCACTGTTTACATTATAATTTATTCCAAAAGAATCACTATTTTACACTATTATTTACAATGTCATTTATAAGTCCTTCACTAAATCCTCCGTGGTTATCCTATCTCCGTGTTGTGTTACTCCTAGAGTCCTTCAAAGTTCGTCTCTGTTCACGTGGTACGTCGCGCTTTATTTCACGGGGTGTAAATTCCAGTGCGTTCGGCGATAATCCTCTATGTGTTGTTCGTGCGTCTTCAACCGGATCGAATAGTTTCCCATCTACATACAGCTTATCGAGCACTAAATTCGCTCGTTTACCATTCCGTTTTGCTGACTTTAAGTATGGGTACAGTTCTTTCCGTCTATCGTTAATTTCTTTAGGATATTGTTCGTTTACTCCAAACTCTTTATTTTCAGTTCTTTTTAACACTGTCGGTGCTTGTTTCCGAACAATCTCTCTGTCCTTAAACTTTGAAAACTTAGCTATAACTGGCCTCAATTTTCCTTGAATTTTCTTCCCCATCCTGTGCACGCGTTCGAATTCGATATCCTTAGTTATTTCAAGTTTATTTTTAATGAAATCAGCTAATACTTTTTCTGTATCCTCTGTTTCGTTTTCGGGTATTCCGGTAAATATTAAATTATCTCTCATTGTTCTTGATTGTAACTCTATTTGTCTCTCTTTCAAACTTTGTAAATCTGTTGACATGTTTAACACTTCGTCTTTCAGTGTTGAATTTTCTCTCACTAAATCATTAACTTCTCTCTTTATGTCACTTACATCTTTTTTACTTTGTTCAAATTTATCGTTCATAAATGTTAACCCTTTTTCCATCTCTGATGTTTGTGATTTGAGCTTAGTAACCTCCTGTAATACTGCCCCTATAGATGACTCAAAGCTCGACATTCTCGAATCTATTTCATCAAGTTTTTTAAGTTTTCCACACATAAAATCCAATTTAGCAGACAGCTGATCAATCTTGTCTGAATAGTTCAAAGTATCAAACTGGCTTTGTCTGTTTTCATTTATATGTGAAACTGGAGGTGGATATCCACATACAGGCGAAGTATTGTAACTTAACATCGGAAGCTGGAAACTAGCATTTGTTGGTTGTGAATGATGAAACTGTTGCACAACTGGTGTTGAATGTACAAATTTTTGCTGGACAAAGTCTGTATTTGCCGGTAAATTAGACATAACTTTAGTGTCCTTCTCTTTGTCTACCTGTCCTTTCTGAGATGAACTCACATTTTTTACAAACACCTTACTATTGTTTCCACTTATATCACTTGTTTGACTACCACTTTTCTCATTTTTCCTTTTTCTTCCCATACTAGATTTTAACTAATCAACTGAAAATCCAATAACGTGTCCTTTGTCTAAAATCACTTTGAAAAAAAAATCATATTTAGTCCTCTAAATTATTAAAAATATATCAAAATTTGTGGAGCTGATTTTTACACGACTGCTCTCACTCACGCATGCGCATGCGCCAGTGTGTGAGAAACCGAGAACTACCAAACTGAGTACTATTTATCTTTTGTTTGGCCTTAGTATGAGTTTGTTAAATTATTATTTTCTTTAGTTTTATTCGATAAATTGTAGTTTGCTTTGCCTCTTACAAATGCCTTTATTTCAAATATTTATACTTTTAAATGTTGCATTTGAATTATAAAAAAAACTTTGAACAACTCAAGGGTTATTTTTATTGAAAGAGATCATCTTATATGAATAGGTCGGTGGTCCAGTGGTAGAACTCTTGCCTTGTAAATCAGTATTCTTAGGTTCGAATCGCAGCAAAGCTATAAATTTTTCTTCAAAAATGTCTAGTACACTTTTTCAAATAAATCATAAAAAGTGACACACATTTGGATTTAGGTACAGCTCAAAATTAATTGAAATACAAAAGAAAATTACTGTGCGATATCAGAAATATTAATGCGTCTAGATGGGACGGTAATCCGATCGTGCAACAACAATAATGAAGTTGATTGCTTTCAAAAGCTAAGGGCTGTATTCTAAACCAAAACTCAAACCTTTACTTCAGTGTTACTTCAGTGAGTAGGTGGTCAAGTGTGAGTGAAGTGGGATTAATTCGAGAATGAGTGGAGGATGAGTGAAGTTCGTGTTGGTATTCATAAACGTACAACAGCCGGAAGCTGAAGCATTGGTGGAATGGGAATTTCTGTAGTTGAAATCTCAATATCATAACTAATTAAGTTATAAATTTCAACCACAGTGACTTTGGAAAAACGATATTTATCAAAAAATAAGTCATCATTTAAATCCTCAAGGGGATTAATTCTGTCCCTGATTGCCTTTTTGGGTATAGCATCAATTTGGTGAATTTGATACAATCTTTGTTAAACATCTATTGCTTTATATGACTGGAGTGGAAGTCAAGTAAGGTGTATACTACACTCTACATTCCCTCAAGATTTTACCTGAACTCCACTTCAAGTAAGATTTCCGAGTACCATTGAGTTTACCTGTGTCTTAAAACTGGAAAGGATTATCTTAGTGAGTGGAGTATGAATGGAGTGTGAGTGGTGTTTTAGAATATAGCCGTAAGCTTTATATTATCGGTTGTCGTTTAAATACACCTGTATGTATACATGTGTGTGTGTGTGTGTGTGTGTGTGTGTGTGTGTGTGTATTACTGGTGCGACATGCTGAAACCTTTCTTTTTCAACCATCTGCCTCCCTTTTAAAATCAAAGTACTGAAAGTACTGGAAAGCGGTTAGCCTGGTAGCTCTGAAAGTTAAGATAAATTTTGATTATCTCACTTTCAAAAAGTCCCTGGCGGTATTCAAATTCTCAGAAAATGTACAGCCTTTTGATGAGGTTTTGGTAGACCCTTATCTTTTTGAAATTATGTACGTTACATTTGTAACAAAATGTATGATGTTGTAATCAGTTTTAGATCAGAACCCATTTGACTCAACTGTTAACTGTGATTGTGGTAGTATGTAAATCACCATTACTCTATTCCTTAGTTTTATTACAAAATAAGGGATTAAATAGACGCATGTGATAGAAAATGACCAGTGAAAGTGTTTTGATTCAAAATAAATCCACTTTAAGACATTGTGTAAGTTGCAATAAACAAAATAGATATTTATTGAAACTGTGTAACAAAATATCTCTCAACAAAAAATCTTATTCAGTAATTATGAAGTAATGTCTTACATCGAAACTAACCACCTAAATACCGGAAGACCAACATCTTTTTTTATCATTCATGACCTTTGATCTGGTTTAATTACAGAGAGTGCTGCAAAAACATCAAAAGATTATCTTCCATGTCAAAATCTTTAAACTTAGTCATGATATAGCTTTTTAAAGCTCAGGTAATCAAAATGCCATGACCTTCACATTTGGTTTTTGCTTCAATCAGACAAAAATGTCTCAATACATCACAAAGTAATGCCAGCATTGCAATTTTCCAAATTAAAAAAAAAAGGTCAATCATAAGAATTAAACTTAAGGAGAGAGCACTGATGGTTGACATATTGACATCATGTGAATAAAAGTTGGGTACTTGTATAAAGCAGACTGACTCTTTGAGCTAGCATGTCGAAATCACTGAGTATGGCAAACAATAAAACATGCTTGCACATCTCACATACACAAACTTGTTCTTTAATTTATTCTTAGAAATTAATAAACTTCCCCTTGTCATGACTGGCTGGAAAATTGCTAATGTAAGATTAAACAGCAATAAAAACAACAAACCCCTTATTTAATGCATTAGATTATTTGTGTGAACTCAATTTCTTCAGTGAAGGCATAAAACTTGTTGAATAGAACCAAATTACATAACATGCCACTCAAGAAAGGAACAATTTGGAAAAATGTTTTTGAAATAAATCTGTAGATGAGTACACACAATGTAACACCATAGTGAAATTGTTACAATTAGTTGTTCCTGCATTTGAAATAAAACTTATGACTTTCATTGGTTGTTATCAAACTAAAATAAAATATTCTGAAAGTTAATCTAAACAAGTTGATATCAGTAATTTGAAAAACTAATGCTGCATGTTTGTCTCTATAATTATTCATCCTAGTTTGTAAAAAGGTGATAATGATGCAGTCTGTTGTATAAGTAGCCAATATTTATTAGTTTTCTGATATTATATGCCTACTCTGGTTCTATTCAGGGTATACTGGAGTAGAGTGGAGAGGGCAAATGGTGTTTTAAACCCTGTCAAGATACTGATTCTTTCACATAATTAGCAAGGTAGTCTGTTCTAAGCTGATGAAGTAAACTGGAGTGCCTGGAGATAGACAAAGGCTTTCAACAAACAATTGTAAAACTTTCTCATCCTAGGTTCTTTCACTGTGGGATTCAAACCTACTCAGTAAGATGTACTTTGATCTGTGAGCATGTGATTCAATTTTATCTAATGAGGTTTAACGTCCCAATCAAGAATATTTCACTTATATCGAGACCTCACCAACTGTAGATGAAGTGACAGAAATGTTTACCTTTGCAGTGTTTTTAGGGCAATGTGGAGGGAGGGTTCTGTAGGGTGCCATACCTGTCATGACACTGGGCTTCAGTTTTTAAGGTCTACTCTGAAGAACATTATGACTTTCTTTACTAAATGCAGAGTGCTTGGCAAAAAAAAGGTCTCTACCAGTTTTAAGTATTGGTCAGACCCGATCCGACTTCGAACCCCGAACCTCCTTAATACAAAGCGAGCACTCTACCAACTGAGCAAACATAATGGTGTAGGCATGTGACTTAGTCCACCAAGGCCCCAATGATAGGGTACTTTAATAACATGAAAAGAAATTTCTGGAGAAAATTTTCATTTACAGCAGCATGAAAAACAAGAGGACCATGAAGGCGTTCACACTCACCTGAAAATGATGTACACTCAGCTTGATTTAAGTAAACTGGACCTTTTCTATAATTTGACCTAGTGACCTACTTATTGACCCAACATGACTCTTAAAATCCTTAAGCTAGCTTTTGTCAAGAGGATCATTCTGAGAAAGTCTGATAAGATTGGGATAAAATTATGGGCCCAGGAGTGTTAACAAAGTTTTTCTATATTTTCTCTCAGTGACCTACTTATTGACCCAACATGATCCATATACACTCTTCAGCTAGCTTTTGTCAAGATCATCATCCTGAGCAAGGTTGATCAAGATTAGGCTGAAATTGGGACCTCAGAAGTGTTAACACGGTTTTTTATAATTTGATCTAGTAACCTATTTATTGAACCAGTATGGCCAATATACAAAATTTAGCTAGCTTTTGTCAAGAAGATCATTCTGGGCATGTTTGATAAAGATTGGACTTAAAGTTATGTTCTCTTGAGTGTTAACAAGCAAACGTTGACGCACGACACAAGAAGGATGACACATGACGGACAATGACCCATCAAAATAGCTAAATTGAGCACTATGTGCTCAGGTGAGCTAAAATATTGCCAATAGAAACAAGTTCCAATTCATGTTTATTATCTTAATCTTTATATTGTTACAAAAGGAAATATATTTATTAAGGACATATGGTCATTGGATATAAAAGAATATTTAAAAGTAAAGTTAAACAGACCACAATATGTCTGAAAAGATATCACTTGTGTATTTAAAAAAGCACAATTTGTCTTTTAGCAGAATTTACTTTCAAAAAACCTTGCGATAACCATGGGCATTCTCAGTTATCAATCCATTTCATTGTCAGTTTGACTCTTGACAATAGATGGTTATTCTGTAATCAATTTGAAGTGTTGTATCTTGTATGGTTCAAAGGTGTTCATTTTTACAAATAAGGATGCATTCTGGTTTATGGTATCATGTTCAGATCTACTGTGATTTTTCAAATAAATCCTGAATGGCCTTAGTAGCATGATATCTGTCTTTATTTGCTTGTTGCTCCGTCAGTCTGTTATTTCTGAAAAGAGAAAAAAACAAACAAAAACTTTTTAAATAATAACAATTTTTTTGTAAAATGAGTTAAAAAATAAATCATACTGAACATTCCTGAGAATATATTGAATTACACATTTACTTGAAAAGGATCTCGAGACCTTTGAGCATAACTCGAGGAAGAAAAAACAAATTGAAAATATTGAAATACACATTTACTTGAAAAAGGATCTCGGACCTTTGAGTATAACTAAATGAAAAAAAAATTAAAATATTGAAATACACATTTACTTGAAAAGGATCTTGAGACCTTTGAGTATAACTAGAGGAAGAAAAAAAATTGAAAATACTGAAATACACATTTACTTGAAAAAGGATCTCGAGACCTTTGGGTATAATTGGATGAAGCAAAAACAAATTACCAGGTGGTCAATCTTAGTGTTACTGCTATAAAGTTGTGCAAGTGGCAATATTTTACTTAAATTGAGATTTCTCAAGCTAAAGTATAATCAGACATGTTTTACACACAGTTCATAGTTTTTAATTTTCTTGATAAAATGTATTTACAATCTCACAGTCCAATGTAAATTGTATACTTGAGCTTTCCATAATATAATTTGTGATTATCCAGCTTTACTGAGAAATTTTGCAATTTTGCAATTTTGCAATGATGGCAAATTGACTAAGTCTATTAACTCCTGATTTAGCATTAGTGTATGTCATAACCTTTTTTATTCATAAAACCTGTTTACTATGCATAGAAAGGCAATTCAAAAATATGACCTGTGACTGTCCTAGATTAAGGCCAGAACTAATAATGTTCTGTTTCATTGCTGTTCTACCACAAGCCATGGTCTGTATATAAACTTTATTCTACATAAGAATGATGGGATGAGCACTCTATATCCCAGCAGTTGTTACAAATTATTGTTAATACCTGTCAAAGTCTTTATTAGCCTTTTTCATTTCTTCTGTGACTTTCTTGGTGTTAAGTTGTTTACTTAAACAGTATGAGCCCAGTCTGATTTAATCAGTCATACAGTTAAAATGGTTTTCCTGAATAATACTTATAATACCAATAATAATAATAATAAATTCTTTTCCTGGTAAACTGACATTACAGTTTACACAAAGATTAAACATCAATTGCCAGTAAGGGTCCTCAGTGGCAGACACACGCTAAGATCACAGTGCCTCGGACAGATCCTAGTGTGGAAAGTTTGTCAGTTCACTTGAAAAAGGTTGGTGGTTTTCTTTGTGCACTCCAGTTTCCTCCACCATCCCGGAACTGACTGACCATTTCGAAATAAGTTAAATAACCTTGACTGAGTTGCTAACTCCAGTCGTATGTGGCGAATAAAAACGTGCATTTTAGAACTAGAGATACTTAGTAATTTCAAAAAAAAATTTCAAAATCGGTATTGTCATTATAGGCGTTTTCACTTAATTTTGGCAGTGCTGAATGCAGGAAAACAGAAAACAATATACAAATATATTCTAGTACAGTATATCAGTTAATTAATAGCATACTACCGGTGATGAAATGATCTGCCATCGGATCGTGTTTTGGAATTTAGTGATATGTCATTTCTGCGACTGATGTCGACAAGCCTTCGTTTAACTATTTTGTATTTTCCCTGTCTGATTATATAACTTCTGAAATATTTAGGTCGGAGTTCTCAATGACAACAGTGGATGCTGTGTTAAAATCCATATTACACGAGAAGCATGCACACTTGTGGTCTGTTAGGTCATCGTTGAGACACTTAGTAGGTAAACGTAACCCTCCTTGTACTACGTGAACACTTCATTCATATGCGTTTTGTGAATGAAAGTACACGCTATATTGTTTATCGCATTGCCAGTTGACGGCATAAAGCATGACGGGAGTAGGCGTGGCATAGTAGATATCTCCCCAAACAGCATGTAGGAATCCTTGGTCAAAGGTCTAAGGTTACCGCTAGGAGCCGCTTTGACCTATCATTTCCTGTAAGAAACGATGCCTATTAGCGTTAAGCGTATACGCTAACCGCTTAAAAATCACCGACAATGGTCAATGGTCAACAATTGATACTTATTTTGAAAATTTAATCATTTAAACACGATACATGTACAACTGCTGACCTTTGACGGACACTTGTCAAAATCCAGAGATATTGTCAAGTGGTTTAAGTAGTTTTATGACCCGCTTTCTTCCAAATAACGTGTACACGTATATGTACATCAAATAAAGCGGTCAGTCAAATTAAATATGCTTTATAACTTTCCAAACCATACATTCAGCTTAAAAATGCAGCACAAATTGTACTTTTATGTACCACCTGACGATAGCCATAACAAATTAGCATTGGAGAGGGTGATTGTGTTTTACACCCGGCACAAAACTTTACTTATATAGTGACGGTGAGTTTTGTAATGATAAGGAAACCTTAATCCCCCCTTTCCCCTTAAAAATCGGTTAACTTCTTCCAGCTTACTGAAAAAATTATTTCCACATTGTAAATTTCCCGAGCGGAGTTCCAATACCCCGGCGATGAAAGACACTGTGATCGGTAAGCACACGGTTTAACAACTTGGCCGCCAAAATCCCCTTTTGTGTTTTTAGGACACGTTATAAAGAATTTATACAACTTATCAATGTATATTTCTTTTTAAACGGAAAACGTCAACTTTATCCAATAGAAATTATCTTCCACACGACATGCAGTATGTTAGTGCACCTTCAAACGACATGTTTAATAATCTCCACTGATATATGTATACAGTATATTCTATATGTATTTGTATTAAATCAAATTTCATTATTTTCAAACTTTTTTATGTTTTTACCCAAACCTCGGTTGAATCACGCATCTCGACAATAACGAATTTCTGATATAACAAACTATTTCTTAAAGTCCCCAGAAATTCGTTATAGGCGAGGTAGACTGTTCATGTATTTATCAAGACCAATATTTGTAGATGATTTAGGCGACTATTGTTTATCTATAAAATCTGATGTTAATATTGAAGTGCGTTTTCAAGATATAAATCAAGGTTTTGCAATATGTTGAATAAAACACACTTGTAAGCTAAGAGAAACAACTACTTCTATTTAATATATACATAACATGCTATTTTACCTGCTTAAACTGCGTTCAAACGGAGTTTGTAATGAATTCAAAGACAAAATGTACAAAAAATAGCATACCGAACGCATAAAGCTCTTGATCAATATAAAAATTGTATCATGAGTTAAGTAAACAAAGCGTGTTGCAGTAAATGTAACTTGTTAGAAACTAGTAAAAGGTCACATATTTAAAAAATATATTCAAGATCACGTCACGTCAAATGGTCGTTGAAACAGAGTGTATACGAATAACGCAATTATAACTCGCGAACCAAAGGCAAGTTAAAAGTATACTATGTAGGGTTTAACTGTTAGTTTGTTTTCAAACACAATTGGGTCTCTAAGGAACTTGTTTTGTTATTGATGGGCATGTCACTTGTTTTTTCTTTCTTGTTTTTGTTTGCAACACATGTGGTAAGAAATTGAAACTTAATCATAGCCTTATAGCGTGTGAAACAACAACAACAGCAACAACAACAACAACAATAATAATAATAATAATAATAACAGCAACAATATTATTATTATTATTATTATTATTATTATTATTATTATTATTATTATTATTATTATTATTATTAATAGAAGTAGTAGTGTCATGTGCTACTTTTAATTTTTTATAAAATAATACAATTCAGAAGTAGCACATGTCAGTAGTATCATAAATAAA
This sequence comes from Tegillarca granosa, assembly GCA_029721355.1. Classification (NCBI taxonomy): domain Eukaryota; kingdom Metazoa; phylum Mollusca; class Bivalvia; order Arcoida; family Arcidae; genus Tegillarca; species Tegillarca granosa. Next base: position 10,739,980 of record CM056608.1, read on the forward strand.
ATCAACCAATTAATTATTTAAGTAGATAAAGTTCCATTTTGTAAATAAAAAAAACCATCATATATAACTGTTTATGAAATAAATTTGTTAAGTCTGTTTTTAGAATTAAAACTCAAAGCTTGTTGATTTATGGTCACCTGAAGATTAAGTTTTAGGGTTTTTTTCAGAGTGGTTACAACAGTTTTCTATTCTACGCATAAATAGAGTTTGTTTTAAAGTTTCGTGTTTTAATTAAAGATTATAATACTTCTTAGTCTATAATCGGCCAACATACAATCGGGAAGATCTTAGTATAAGAAAATTTTTTTATTCGCTTGTCGAATGTCAGTCGTTTTTTTTTTGTTGTAAATAGTCGGTTCCCCCCTCCCCCATTCTAAAACTGACCACCTATATGAGAAGATGATCTTGACTGGATTATAATACATTTGTCATATACCACTTTTTGAATGTATTTTTATAATAAAATTCAAAAAGTGGTATATGACACACTCCGCCTTCCACCCAATTCATAATGTATTTTAAATACGATGTCCACTAATGTTTCTTTTCTTCCGTTAAAACATGCGATCATTCCTATTGAGATATGACTAAATAAAAATGACCCCTGTGGTAGCTCAGTTGGTAGAGTTCTCGCTCCGTATGTGGGAGGTCGTGGGTTCGAACCACGATCGGGTCTGACTTGAAAGTGGGTAGTGACTGTTCTTTCGCCAAGCACTCGACATTTCGAAATGAAAGTCATGGTTCTTTCGGATGGGAACTTAAAATAAACCAGGTCCCGTGTCACGGTAGGCTTGGCACAATAAAGAACTCTGCTGTACCATGTCATCAGCGCAACGCACAGGGAAAATTTCTGCACTTTCTCCTACAGCTGGCGACGTCTCGATATAAGTGAAATATTTTTAACTGGGACGTTAAACATCATAACTCAACTCAATTCAACTAAATAACAATGTTATTATTTCGATAACTTCAGGATGTTTCACCAGATAATGTGAGGGTCAATATGCAAAAAGAGGAAAAGAGTATTACACAAAATCAGGTGGTAACGGAAGTAACTAACCCGGATGATTCGGCTGACAACGAATTGTTATACTCGGTAGATGAAGTCCCACCATGGTATCTCTGTATCATTCTCGGATTTCAGGTAACTTTAACTTATTCTTACTTTCTTTATTTATTATTTATTTATTCATTTATTTAATCAATATTTATTTGTTTATTTTCATTTATTTATTTATTTGTGTGTTTATTTATTTATTCATTCCTTCATTTATTTATTTATTTACTATTCATTCATTAATTTTTTGCGTTTTTTATTTGAACGCGACTCTGGCTCTGATACCTGCATATAAGAATAAAGAGCAATCCCTGGAACTCTGAGTGCATAACATAACTTTAAAGTTAATAGTTCCTATCGTTAGTTACAGTTGTAGTAGCCGAGTGACTTTAATTTATTCCAATTCCGAAAACTGTTCGGCACAGTTTCTTAAGATAGAATATAATCTTTATATTTTAAATTTTGCAAATGTAACAAGTTGAGTTGAGTTGAGTAATGGTGTTTAAAGTCCCAGTCAAGAATATTTTACTTATATCGAGACGTCGCCAGCTATAGGCGAAAGTGCAGAAATTTTGCCTGTGCGTTGCGCTGATGGCATTATACAGTAAGGTTCTTTATTGTGCCACGCCGTGACACGGGTCCTCGTTTATTTTAAGTTCCCAAACGAAAGAACCGTGACTTTTATTTCGTAATGCCGAGTGCTTGGTGAAAGAACAGTCACTACCCACTTTCAAGTCTTGGGTTAGACCCGGCCGGGGTTCGAACCCACGACATACCACTTACGGAGCGAGCACTCTACCAACTGAGCAAATGTAACGAGTGGATATAAAAATAACCTTTCATGCTACTCCATTAGACAGGTTAATCTGTTTCTTTCACAATATAGCTAATACTACCCCGATATATTCGAACATCATGTATGCATGATGCATTTTGCCTAACACCGTTTAATCATCTAAGTTGTTACGTATCTCTTTTTTCAGCATTATTTGACTGCGTTTGGTTCCAATTTTACAGTACCTCTTGTTTTGGCACCTTACTTTTGTATAGGGGATGATAAAGTTGGACTTAGTGAAATTATAAGTACCATATTCTTTGTATCCGGACTAAGTACCCTAATACAGACCACATTTGGAATAAGGTAAATCAATTGATTAATAATGGTTTATTTTCTTTAAAAAACAACAGTGTTAATGTTCGAAACAATACAATGTACGTGTATATATTTTTTTTCAAACTTGTTTTATGTAGATGTAAATGCCAATAATAATAATAATAATGATAATAATATGCTTTAAGCTTCAGTAATTTAAGATATAATGCTTTTCTGAACTTTGGCTAATCAAATCATATCGGTTAATACAAATTGGTAAAAAAAAAAAAGTTGCCTGAAACAGGGCACATATGTAATGATTTATAATAACTATTACGTTTCGATACAGATTTTAATAAATAAATGTTTTGAAAAATACAAGGTAAAAACTTTATTTACCATTTACTGTTTGATTCACTCTGTTCGTGACCATAAATTATGATTAATGTTAATAAAAATCACTACTTAAATAATGTTCGGTATTTTTCACTTACTTGGGTTATGTCAGAATGAAAATTGATATGCGCTTCCTAGATTACCATTGGATATTTCTGCTCACAGTAAAATGTTGATGCTACGGAGATATTACATGTTAAAAAAAACAAGACAACTGGTCGATTTTTTGCGCATACGACGTAAGGCATAACCAAAAGTGACATCACTTCCGGTGTAAACATCGCCATTTTCAACATTTTCTCCGTAGCATCAAGGTTTTTTTTTTACAGAAATATTTTACGATATTACCTAATTTGCATGGCGATTTTTTCAGCTATCACTAGACTCGAGTAATCATCAATAATAGAAAAAAGTAAGTTCTGATAATAAGTTTCTTTCCATTATGATTTGAAATGTTTATTTAGAATTATAATTTAAACATATTTTGTTTTCTGATTTCATGATCTGTTTTTTTTAATCGGATGCTTTGAACTATTCAAATCATAATATGTTTAGGTTACCAATTATTCAAGGAAGTACTTTTGCGTTTTTGACACCAACAATGGGAATTTTATCACTTCCTCAGTGGACATGTCCCTATACACAAAAAGGTATGTAATTCTTATTTTCATTTTAAATGTTTTGCTTACTTCGAAAGTAAACAAAATTTTGAATATAGCAATTACTTTTCAAAGGCCTAAACATTCAGCCCGTTGTTTCTTACATTATTGCACTAGCATTTGAAATTAAATAAGCATCGATCATTTAGTCAGTAACTCATTAATTTGGCAAGTATGTTTGTTAATGAAATAAGAAAACACTCGTTTTTTTACAAATAAAGTTAATGAAAAGCCTCAATCGATGAGTGTTCTAAAGCACCGCAAAACGGATCAACGTATCTTTAACAACTTGGCACCAAATACCTTTCGGATTTTTAATTGTCAGGAAGTTTGGTAGGCCACTGGTCGAAGTTCGGTTTTGTTGTTTCGGATTTCTTCACAGTCCCAGAACTGAACATCTCGGAATTAATAAAAGAACCTTTTAAGACTATTAATGTTATTATATTTTATCATGATTTATCACAAAAATACTTTTAAAAAAATAAATAAATAAACAATGCTGTCTGCAAACAAGTTATGAAACACTATTTGTGTAAACTTGTCAAACTAATACACAGACAATAAAAAAATTAGGATTCACCTAACTAAGGATGGCTTAAGAAAATCAAAAAGAGAAAACAATTAATTCATTTATCTTATTTAAGGGGCAAATTTGACAGAGCTACCAGATTATGGCAGTCCTCGTCATAGAGAGATGTGGTACTTAAGATTATGTGAGGTAAGTACACTTTATTGTTGTTTAACTGTAAATTCAACATGGATACAAATAAGATCATTTTAAAAGAATTTAACTGTCAACGGTCAACGAAATCGAAAACCGCGAAAAATACCAGTTAACATCGGTAACAGCCAAAACGAGAGAAACACATATGAAACCTTCAAAGACTCAGAAAAACTTGCGTCTACCCAATTGTAGTGAAGGATAATTTGTAGCACATTGAAGACTTTATAATGACTGACTTAATCAACATATCCAATACCAATCAAACAGATTGTTATCACGATCTTTATCAATATTATTTTTAAAAAAAATACAGTTATTTATTGTTATTTTTTTAATTATTTTATTTTATTTTTTATTTTTATTTTTCTTGTTCGAACTTTTTGTAATAAAAAGTGAATTTTTCTTTTTTAATTCTTATTGAAGTTTGAAACCTTTAAATGGGTAATTAAAATATTTTCAATTGTGAAAGAAGTTGTTTTTACTCAATCATCAAAGTATTAGCTGATTAAATTACGGGGGAATGATACAGTTAATATGAAACCGTGTATTGATAAAAGTAGTTGTCTGTTTTCTTTCTTTCTTTCTTTTTTTTTTTTTTTTTTTTTTTTTTTTTTTTTTTTTTTGAAACTTTTTCTTAAGCTTTCGTTATTTGTTAATATTGTCATTTTCTTTAAATTTTTCAGATACAAGGTGCGGTTATGATTGCCTCGTTATTCCAAATTGTAATCGGGTTTAGTGGTCTGATAGGAGTGATATTACGGTTTATAGGACCTCTCTCTATAGTCCCAACTATAACACTGATAGGGTTATCCCTGTTTCCTGCAGCAGCTGACCTGGCTTCGAAGAACTGGTACATAGCACTAATGTAAGCAACTGTCTTTTAAACTTTTCATTTTAAATTTCTATCCATAAATTACACAACTTTTATTGGTTGAAGACAGAGGCGAGTAACAGTGTTTTAGGCCAAAGTGAAGATTTTTTACCTATACCAAGGTTGTTTGCGCTGGGATGGTAAAGAACAAAAAAAAAAAAAACATTTTCGGCAAACCAGCTGATAAACTTTCTCAATCTATGATCTGAGTGGGATTCTTATATAAACATTCCTTGTAAACGCCATATTGAAAACAAACTCAAATCATGAATATTGCTCGTATAAATAAAACACAAACATACTAGTACATGTCCAAATTATAATTGTAAAATAAAAACTTTGAAACGTGCTAGTTAAGTTAAACACATAACTTTCCATCAAGGAAGTGAGACCGGGTTCCCCGGAAGTGTTTTTAGCACCTGCTGTCTTGTCTTTATTATAAAAGTAAATGCCAGATATTTTTAAATATGGCTCGATTGTGAAGCTCTTTAGAATTTCTTTGAAATATATTGTATCTAGACTGTCAACTGTCTTATTATTTATTTAATTAAAGTATTTAAAACTTGGCAATCAACATGAATATTTAATTCATATTCAAAATTATATGTTATCACTCCAATAGATAACTTTATCTATATATGAATTTTAAAATACGTTCTCAATATTTTACAGAAAAAAGCAAGTATAAAATAATTTTTTAAATGCTGAATTATTTAGCTCTTTTAAATGCTCTTCATTTTTTCAAACATTAACCTATTAACTGTCATGTATTTTGCTTTTTTCGTTTAAGGACCATGTTTTTGATTGCGCTATTTTCACAATATCTTCGAAATATTAGTGTACCAATGTGCCGTTACGAAAAAGGAAAGGGCTGTGGTGTATATCGGTTACAAATATTTAAATTATTTCCGGTAAGTATTGTTTAAATTGCAGAATGTTTTTTGTGCAAGTTTTAATTTTAGGAGATTTCGTTTTACGTAAAAGCATTTACCGGACTTTTTTATATTTTAATCTATCGAATTTTAGATACAGGAAATGATAATGTCACTCTCTTAGAATTGGACATATTCGAAGTTGCTTATATCAGCAACTACTGTTTTGTTTTTGCCTTACACTGGGAGCAAAGTTATTTGATATTATAGGGTCCATAGGTTAAAATTCTCCTGTAAACAACATAATTATGTTTATGAAAAAATATTTTTATAAAATTCTTCACAACATTAATTTGGGTAAAGTGGCATTTTATACTCTATTCTTTTACTTTTGGTATATTCTCGCAAAAGGATTATCTCCAGCGAGATTTAAACCTATGTAGAAGGAGACTGTGATCCATAAATACGCACTAAATAATTTCAGATCACTCTGCCACAAGTTCATGAAAGGCACTAGAAAACCACAAAAGTTGATATAAATATTTTATAAACTAAAAACCAAAACCACAATAACAGTCACTGTGGAATCTTTAGTACGTTAAGTACATTTTATAGAAAACGATAAGTAAAATTGACAAGAAAGTACATTAATACAGTTATATTGTCAAAAATTTTTAGATTTTACTTGCAATGGTATTGTCTTGGTTGATATGTGCAATATTGACAGTGGCAGGAGCATTTCCGGATGATAAAAGTTGGGGATATGAAGCACGCACTGACATTAAAACTGATGTTATACGTGACGCACTGTGGTTTAGATTTCCTTATCCAGGTATTGACGTCTATTGAACATGCTATTTTAAGAAAGATAATATTGATGATTTGAACACAGTAGACACTAAATCTTTAAACTTATTTGCAGAATGCTCAACGCTGCTGGTTAAAACCAAATACTAGTATGTACTATTTATTCAGATTCTTTTTTCAAAATAAATCTACAACTCGGATACTGTCAACTAAAGTGATGAGAATAATACTGTTTGTAGTACACAAATATTGTCAGTGACTTTTGTAAGCAGGAAACTAAAAAATGTATTATACGAAACAAGATTAAATCATAATACATGAGACAATAAACCGCATTACTACCGAATTTTGTAAAAAATAAAAAACGTATTAACAAATTAGAAATCTTTTCTACACCATTACTTAATTATCCCGTTTTCATAACCGCTGTATTTTTACCTCTTTGGTTTCTAGTGTCACCTCTTTTGCATTATACATTGTTTTTGTTTTAAGTTTCTTCACAAAAAAAAACTGCCTTTATATCGATGTATATATTCTGTTATTTCATTTTAGGTCAATGGGGATTACCTACTGTTAGTGTAGCAGGTGTTTTTGGGATTTTAGCAGGTGTTCTCGCATCTATGATGGAATCATTAGGAGATTATTACGCATGCGCCAGATTATCTGGAGCACCACCCCCTCCTCCACATGCAATTAACAGAGGTAGCATTTTTATTCTTATATAGATATATATATATCTGTGTGTGTTATATATTTTGCATGTTGTTCGTCGTTACATTCTTTTGGCAACTAAAAAAATGATTGATAAGTACATTTACTATAATTGAACACATTGAAACCTGCATTTATGCAATAAAAATTACAATTACGGTCACTCAAGTGAAGTCACAGAAAGCTCCTTTTTAGGAAGATAACCTTAAAAGGTTATAAATAAAATTGCACAGGAAGTACAAAAGTAACCTTTTAAATTTCAAAATTTGCTTTATACATTCTTACACATGTGATACACCTCTATTTAATAGTTTTAATTTTTTAACTTTATGAAGAGCTGACCTTTTTTATTTTGCTTTAACACATATTCTACTGTTTAATGTTTTCAGCATAAGCGATGGATAATTTTGTACAATATTCTTATATGATTATGCTGTTGTAAAAGACGATGTCTGATCAATCATTGTTGAATATCTACATTTGTTATTTTTCTCGTTGTGATGACATTACAAAGAAAGCTAATGTCATTCTTCTGCTGTATTGCATTCGTACTGTATTTTTATAATAAATGAATAAATGGAACAATAATATGGATATATTTTAGGTATTGGTGTTGAAGGAATTGGTTGTGTAATAGCTGGTGCATTAGGATCTGGTAATGGAACGACATCTTACAGTGAAAATGTTGGAGCAATTGGAATAACAAAGGTTTGTAATTAATTTATGCACTTTATAAGCAAGTATGACAGAGCAAAGTACCTGTGTATTAGAGGGCACACACTTTAATTATCTTAACATAGAAATTTCAGTTATGATGTTCCGTGAAATACTTTTTAAAAATGTCAAGATCAAATATCAAGTCAATTGATTTAGTTAACCCTTTTGATTTTGTTATTATTTAGCGTTTTGATATCTTAATCAAGTTATTTTATGAGGCAACATTGACATATTTAAGAAAGATTAAGATTTAGTTCCCTTTGACCACAATTAATATTATCAATTAAAATAATTAATATTTAAATTCGTTTTTGTAATACTATTACTATTATACAATAATTGTTTACATATCTTAACGACAAGATTCAAAAGCTCGATATTTGGTTGTAGTGGAGATGAGTTTACATTGGCTACAAACAGCAATTCTAGTGTTATAACAAGGGTTTCTTTATTAACTGTCATCTATCCTTTATACCTCAATTCATGTCAAAATCGAGCTAGCCAAATTGGAACTTATTTAAATCTTTTTTTTTTTTTTTTTTTTTTTTTTTTTTTTTTTTTTTTTTTTTTGGAATCGTATGACTCTTATCAGTGCCCAGTTAAGTGAAAATTTATTCCCCGAGGGTATCCATAACTCAGTATACAGTACCTTGTGCTGTCAGGAAATATACCATTTAGCAAAATTTTCAGGCGACTTAATTTTTGAAATTTATTTAAAACTTGGGTCTGTTCCCTCATGCAAAGCATTCCTCAGCTGGATTTGGTTTCATATCATTTTGGAACTTTAGATTCATTATTTTTCAACTGTTTAGTTTATGTTTTTTATGTATCAAACTTTTCGGCCCCTAGTGTCACTGATGAGGAATAATTTTCCGAAATGTGCACGTATGGCACATCAAAATTTAGCAGGTATTTGTTATATATTTATGTCAACAAACAACAAAGAAAACAAAATTTCCCGTTTTATCATACTCGTTCAAAACCCACTTTGTTACTTCACATGTAAAGTGGTGGTGGTTATATCGAGAAAAAATCTTATTTTTTCCATTTTGTCATAAACAATTTGCATTAGTTTATTATATACAACAAAATCTAAATGAATAAAGCTATAGCTTCAAAAGAGACTTCCTTAAGGTTAAATGGTAAACACGAGTGAAAAAAGCTTTTTTACCTTATCGTTCAAATAGTAAGTTAGTACAGAAGTTATCATCTTAAAACATTCCTGCGAATAAAGACAAGTTGTTGAACTTGCACAAAAGAAAGTTCTACATTTGTTTTATTCTGAAAAAATAAAAAGTCAGTTTTTTAAATTTTAACAATTCACCATTAAAATAAAGGCCCCAAAATATCTAAACTTTAGTGATGCTTCTGAGGCAAATTATTAGAGTATTAATAAATATAATGTATTTTCTTCGTACTTTTAACAAATTCTTTCAAATTTGGTGGCCAGCAGATGGCCAAAAGTATATTCTTACAAAGGTTGACGTTTAAAAAGAACTATATCATTTGTAAAAACCAATGTTTTGCAGGTAACTCTTTCGCCAATAACCAATAACAAAGATGTGCTGTTAATTGTAGGTTGGTAGCAGGCGTGTGGTACAAGTTGGAGGAATAATCATGATTTTACTTGGATGTTTGGGGAAATTTGGAGCACTTTTCGTCACAATTCCAGATCCAGTTGTAGGTGGCGTTTTTATGATAACATTTGGTAAGTATATAACAACTTTCGGTTACTCACCTTTTTATCAGCACTTGAAACTCCTTAGAAATATATAATTTATATTTAACTAATATGGTGAAGCTGATAAAAGAATATAATTTTATTGACACAAAGCACCTTTATGACTTAAGAAACGAAAATAAAAACGAAAACTTGAGAATGTGAACTTGATAAGGTCACATTTCAGGAAGTATTTTGTTTAAGTATAAAATATAACAAGCATACCAGTCCTAGTTACTGTACTTAACCCGTGCACTTTAATTTACAGGTATGATAACAGCAGTTGGTCTGTCGAATTTACAGTTTGTCAACATGAACTCATCTAGAAATATATTTGTTATCGGTACATCACTTTTCTTTGGACTTTCTTTTCCGGTTTGGATGAGATCTCATTCTGATTACATCAGAACAGGTATAAAATAAATAAAAAAGGTAAACATAATGGACAAATAACAACTTTTCAAAAGTGATGTAAGATGACTTTTAATTTTTTAGCCTAGTAACCACACAGCATTAAATGTGTTTTGAACGTTGATGTCCAACAAAAGACTATGAATTTTATGTTGTCCTTTATAGTATCGCTTAAACGATTCATGATCAGTTACTTGTAATGAAGTCAATCTAATGTCATATTGAAAAGTTTATTATTAATGAGTAGAAAAACATCTCCAATCATACTGGGGATAACAGAGCATACGTTTGTTATAATAATGATAGTAATAATAATAAAGTATTTAATTTGCATGAATCAAACTACATCTACATTTTTTTGCTTTGTTTAAAGATATTTAGACTAATAGATTGTTGATAAATACTAAATGTGATAGTATTTAAGTACATTGTGTTTTTCATTTGACAGGTAGTGATATAGCTAACCAGATAATATCAGTACTGTTAAGTACCAGTATGTTTGTAGGCGGTGTTGCAGGATTCGTTTTAGACAATACAATTCCGGGTATGTAAAACAATTAAAAAATCATTCAGTGTAATTTCTTTGTACGCGTTTTATCTCTCACTGTGTAGAGAAAATTGAATTGATCTCTAAAATGAATCTTCAGAATCTCTAGACACCCACTTGACTTCACCAACCGCCAAGTTTTTATCAGTATCTTTTTCTTTAAAGGTATTTAATACTAAAACATTCCTATGTAACAGACATTAAATTTTTAGTGTTTCGATTAACTTACTTTTACACTGTCATATGAAATTAAAAATTAGATATCAAAATAAAAAAAAACATACCAGCCCATGCCCAAATCAATACCCCCCCCCCCAAAAAAAAAAAAAAATGAAAAAGTAAAAACTTTGAAAACTTGCCAAATCAGTTATTCACTATATAAAGAAGTTTTACTGACAAATCAAATAAGTGGCTATCTGCACTTTTAAATTATAATTGTTTAATTTTTAACTTTGTTCATACAGGTACACCGGAAGAACGCGGAATAAGAAGGTGGAGGAATCAGTTGTCATCTACAGAACCAAAAGACGGCACAGAATCGAGTAGTGTTTACGATCTACCTTTAATTCAGAAATATCTCGACAGAGTACCCCTTTTTAATTTTTTACCATTTTGTCCAAGGTTTGATTTAGACGCTTGTTGTGGACGGGTTAAAAGACGATCAAATTCAGCAAATATTCAAATAAATAATGACGTTGTGGACTCTGCTACAAATGTAGCTTATGATTCATCAACTCATCTTTGAAATACTTGGACCAAAATAATCTTTTCGGATACACAGGTATATAAATGTATTTTTATAGGCACATTTTTACTGTATTGCTCAGCATTTCTTTTTGTAATACAATATTTGTATATAAAATTATGATATATTTTAAAAATTTTAATGGAATTGAATATTTCAAAATATGTATAAAAATCAAAAGATAATAAAAAAGAAAATTTATTGATTGACATAAAACACTTGAATGAAAATTTAAATGATCAAAATATTGGTATATTGGACGAAAAAAGGGGACAACTAGAGAATATAAGAAAAGAAAAAAAACAGTTCTATTCGATTGAGAGTTAAATGCATAACAGAAATTTACTTAAATAAGGTTACACCTAGATTAGAAACAAATAATGGAGATATTATAAATAATTATCATTAATCACTAATCAAATTGAATTTTTTAATTAAATCGGAAGTTTTAATAATAATCTTTATTCTGAAAACTGTAGTATTCTATATATAGAAACTTAAACAATTATATTCCTTTTTTATACTATACAAAATTTACCAAAAGCTAATCCGATTGTATAGCAGGTGTCATTATTGAAAAAAGCTTCAAAAACATTAAATAATATGGGAAATGACGAAAGTCCCGGATCTAATGGTTTTACTGAAATTTTTTAAATTTTTTGGAACGACATTGTTTTTTTTATGATTCGAAAAAGGACAACTTTCATTAACACAAAGGGAAGGGATAATGACATGTATACCAGAACCAGAATAACCTAAACAACTATTGAAAAACTCGGGGTTATAGCAAAAGAATCAAATTAAATTTGATTAATATGAGCTACAAAAAGCAAACCAGGTTCATATTGGAGAAAACACTAGATTTATATATGTTAAATGCAATATACTTAACAATATTACAAGATAATTACTACTGGTTGACTTTGAAAAAGTTTTTAATTCAATTTGTTTGTTCCTTTTTAACAAAGTTTCAGATTTCTTAACTTTTGTAATATTAACAAAAAAGGATTTCCAATTTTTTTTAAAGATATCAAATCAGCATATATATAAGGTAGAAATTAAACAATGTTTTTTTAATTTTTTTTTTTATTTATTATTTTATGTATGTTACAAACATTTCTAGTCTGAACATAATTTACGACAAAACTTGGATTGTTTGGATAGGAAATAATACAGTAAAGATATATTATATATGTACAGAGTTGAACTGACATCGGGGTAAAACTCGTTTTACGTTTACTTAGTATCATATTTGAAGAGTCTTGGATAAAACTGCTCAAATTAAAAAGGAAATTAAATCAAATACTGTTGATGTGATTTCGTTCCGTATATTTTCATTCAAGTATTTTGTAATATACATGTAATCTTTTCTGTAATATAAATGCAACCTCGATACCATTTTATGAAATATGATAGTGGTATATAAATAGAGTACACATGGCTGACTTTGTTTGTGTTTTATGATATTGTTTTTTAACTAACAAGTGACAAAACGTCAACATGGTAGCAGCGGTTGGTGAGCACTATATTACTACAGTGTCGAAAGGACTATAAAGAACTGACACCTTGTGGTTAAATAAACAAAACAATACGCACCACGTGGTAAACCCCCCGCTTCATATCTCACACATGTGCTAATTCAGTTAAACACTAGTTTAAGACTCCCTTCTGAATTAAACCTATCTCAAGGCTAGTGGGACCAGCAAGCTCCCAAACGAGGAACAAACGGCCACTATCATTACCTGTAAAGGGGAAAATCTGCTTAAAATATACAATCATTTTTACTTTGAATGGCATGGATAAGGAAATCCGACGGATGTACTAAAAAAATTCAGGATTATTTTGATTTGAGTAAAAATGAAGTAACGGAAAGCTACAAATTCTGGACTTTAAAATATTTTGAACCGTTCGACCAGTTTGTAATAGAACTACGCACTCGGGCTGAATCTTGTGATTTTGGAGACAAAGAAGACCCCATGATACCTGATAAAATTGTGTTTTCAACATCAGGTAAAATGCAACAACTTCTCCTTCACGACGATGATTTGGATCTTCGTAAAACAATAAAAATATGCCAATTATATGAACAAGCGAACATGCAGGTAAAAGAAATGAAAGAGGATAAAAATAGTAAGCTTCATAAGATAAAAGCAAAAGACAGAAAGCGGACGGCAGTAAATTTCAGAGACAAAGTTTAGATAAATCATCAAGCAGCAAATATCCAAAGCAAAATGATAAAATGAAGACTTGTAAATTTTGAGGAACAAAACATGAAATGGAAAAAAGCATGTCCGGCATGGGTAAGAGATGCGACAACGGTAAAGGGAAAAGCTGAAGATGCAAACAACAATGAATCAGATGACAGTGACTCGGACAATCTATGGCTAATTGCACTACACGACTTTAGTTACCATCAAATAGTCACAGCCCTAATGGAAGTAAATGACTGTAAAGTGAGATATCAACTAGATAGTGGAGTAGATGTTAAAACTATCACAAAACAGTTTGTAAGGAAGGAACAGATTCAGAAAAGCTCATCTACATTAAGGATGCTCAATGATAGCACTCTTTTTCCTATAGGAGAAACTAACCTCGGTGTCAAAAATCCTAAAACCAGTGAGAAAAACAAAGCGACTTTTGTGGTTGTTCCAAATAAGTTTCAGTGTCCGTTGAGACTGCAAACAGTACAAAATCTAGGACTCAATACCGTTAACCAAAACAAGTTTATTGCTTAAATACAATGTAAATCGGTTCTTGGAGATCCAGGTGAAGCCAGTCTCACAGTCGACCCGGAATTTAAACTTAAAATATTATCATGTAGTAAAATTCCAATTGCCCTGAAGGAACGTATCAAAGCTGACATAGATAAACTTGTGGACAAAGGAATTCTGATACCCGTGACAAAACCAACTGCTTGGGTTAGCCAAATGGTAAACCAAGAATTTGTATAGATTCACAAGCTCTCAATTCAGCATTAAAACGGGAACACTACACATTGCCAACTCTGGACAATGTTTTACCTAGGCTGCAACAAGCCAGAGTTTTTAGTAAACTCGATACTTGTCAGAACATGTAAGTTGAACAGTCAACCGAGCTGACAACTATGAAAACGCCATTTGGGAAATATTATTGGGCTCGATTACCTTTCGGCTTGAGCGTATCAAGTGAATTTTTTCAGAGAAAATTAAACAAAGCACCTAAGGGTCTAGAAGGAACATTTACAATAGCTGATGACATAATTATAGCAGCGCAAGGTGAATACGATGTTAAAGCCCGATTTGACAATGAAAAGAAACTACAAAGTCTTTGTACTAGTTGCAAGGAAAGAAATATAGTATTCAATAAAGAATAAGGGTTGTCGGACTTAAAGAAATAAGTTTTCATGGTCACACAATAACCGCCGGAGGCATCAAAGCAGATCAAAAGAAAATTGCAGCCTTACTAGAAATGTCTAGTCCCTTCGACGTGTCGGGAATAAAACGTTTCTGTGGATTGGTGCAATATATGGCCCAGTTCATGCCAATTTTAGAAACGATGCCAGAACCGTTAAGAGTTTCACTCGTAAAAATGCCAATTTAGTATGGTCTTCAGATTTTGAGAGAAGTTTTGTGGAAGTCAAAAACAAACTAACTAAAGCAGCCGTTCTCTTGAATTTTGACCCCAAGAAAAAACTCAAGTACTACTAGTGGACAGTAGTAAAGATGGACTAGGTGCTGTATTAATGCAAGACGGAAAGTCGATAGAATATGCATCAAGAGCGTTTAATCAGTCAAAACGGAAGTGGGAATTGAAAAAGATGCCTTATAAGCGCTTTTCGGGTTACAGCGTTTTGATCAATTCACCTATTGTCGTAAAGTAATCGTGGAGAATGATCATAAACAACTGGAATCAATTTTACTTAAACAACTAAGCAACGTACCTTAACGACCAGAGGACAGTATAATGAATCTTAATCGATTAGACGTAGACTACAAGTTTACCTGAGGTGAAAAGTTGGTCATCGCAGACATTCTCAGTATTTCATTTGCGATACTTTCGAGGATATCCCTTGTATTTTCATTGTGGAGATAAATACCGATAAATTGTGATTACGAGAAATCCGTGAAGCTACACTACAAGACTCAAGTCTCCAAGATCAAATAGAGACTTCAAATACGGATTTGCCAGCAGGCAAAGTGTTGAAAAAGCTGTATGCCTTACTACCATTTCCGCGAAACTCTTAGTGTCTATGACGGAATTATAGTAAAAGGAGAGACAATTGTGATTCCGAAAAGTATGAGGATGGACGTTTAACAGAAATTACAAAGTGCTCATAGCTGTTATGACTCGATGATTTGACATGCACGCGGGACTGTTTATTGGCCCATAATGTATTTTGAACTTCATCAACTAGCAGACTCTTGCGAGGCTTGTCAAGAAATAAAATCGCGCAATGTCATTTACTCATACAGCATGATCAAGGTCAAACAACGTGGCAAAAAGTTGGACTTGATATATTTGAAATCAAAACTAAACACTATTTTTCACTACCATAGCAACTTCATAGAGATAGATTTGCTAAAAAAAAAAAATTACGAATTACGAAAATAAAGCTCGAAAATTTTCCATGTTTTTTTTTTTTTTTTTTTTTTTTTTTTTTTTTTTTTTTTGAACACACAGAAGGAACAGCAATGGGTTTTCGGAAAAGTACTAGAACAATTGAGCGATACAACATATTTAGTTCAAAAACAGGACGGTGCCACATATAGGAGAAATCGCACTCATATCCGTCCGACCAAAGTCCGGCCAAACCATATAGCAAACCAGGACAAGCACGAATTTGAACCAAATGTAAACAGAAAAACTGTAGCGATTCGGCAGCAAGATAAAGCGGAACAACCAAAATGACCCGTGAGATAAGGCGAGAGCCAAGATACTTGAAAGTCTACGTGCCAAATTTCTAGATTTGTCAATTTTAAGTCAATGTTTCATACTTTAATGTTTTCAGGTGTTTTTATGTAACTTTTTAGTTTCTAAATACAAAGTAGAAGTGAATCGTTTTAAATAGACATTTACATGAATACCTTATTTTAATTTAAAATAACAACTCTTCATCAAATTATTATAATTTTTTATCTCAAAAGGGGGGATGTTGATGTGATTACGTTTCGTATATTTTGATTCAAGTATTCTGTACTATACATGCCTATTCTGTAATATACATGCAACCTCGATACCATATTATGTAATATGATAGTGGTATAAAAATAAAGTACACATGGCTGACTGAGTTTAATAATATTCTTTATAACCAACAAATGACAAACGTCAACAAGTACAGTGGTATAAAAATTTTAAGTCAATGTTTCATACTTTAATGTTTTCAGGTGTTTTTATGTAACTTTTTAGTTTCTAAATACAAAGTAGAAGTGAATCGTTTTAAATAGACATTTACATGAATACCTTATTTTAATTTTAAATAACAACTCTTCATCAAATTATTATAATTTTTTATCTCAAAAGGGGGGATGTTGATGTGATTTCGTTTCGTATATTTTGATTCAAGTATTCTGTACTATACATGCCTATTCTGTAATATACATGCAACCTCGATACCATATTATGTAATATGATAGTGGTATAAAGAGGGAGATATAAAATGGTTCATTTGGTTTCCTAAATAAATCCTCTTAAAACTACTTTGTACGCTATATAAATGCTTTTTTGGATAAAGAGATTTCTCCTTAAACAAAATTTTTAAAAGAAATTCTGATTCTAATATAGATATCCACAAACTGATTATGTCACAGAAAAATGAAATATTAAAAATATTACTTTGAAAAGATGTTTTAAAGCATGGATATTTCTGATAAAATCAGTCAAAATTTAAAAATTTGCAACATCCTTCTGAAGATTTTCCTTAATGCAATAGTTACATGTATTTACTAAAGAGGAATAAATATATAATATTAATTAATTATATCAGAAAAGTGTCAAATGTGTCAATGATTTACTCGATAAAGATTGTCGTTTTTACGTCAACAGGTTTAACACAATTTACGATTGCGATATATTGTCGATTGTTATGGTTTGATTTATCGGGAAAATATATGTTAAAAAGTTATGTAACGCCTTTATCTAAAGCTGAAAATCTATTTCTTCCAGTGAATTTAAAATGTGTTTCAACAGTAAAGGTTTAAAGGTAAGTACAAGTTTTTGAAACAAAATGAAACAATACCGACAGGAAGGCAAAAATGGCAAGATATGTTTTTGAGCTTAACATAAAAAAGTGGAATGAAATTTATAGATTTATTTTTGAACAACTTCAAATTTAAATGAAATGGTTTTAATATAAAACTGTTAATTATATAATAGGAACCAATGCCTTTTTATTTATGATTAATTTAAAGCTGCATTAAGTTTACCAAATTTCTAAAAAATTTTGATTTTCTAAAAATATATTTTTTTAAAAGTAGATATCTTCTAACCACGATCCGTGACATTCATTTTCTAAAATTTCATTTCTTTTAGCTGTAAATAAACGGAATCCTCTGACCGGTTGGTCAGTGTTCTACGATGGTAGTTATGACCTTGGAGCATGCGCACGGATGTACGGAAAAGCCTAAAATCGAAAGTGAAACATGACAGATTGCATTAAAAATAATCCTACTTATACCAAAACTAATTTTACCAAAGATGAAGTTCTTTCCAGTCATGGGGGAGTCCTTGAGTCTTTTGGTATCAATTTAAAACAGGAAGAACTTGACCTGCCTTACTTGTATTGGATTCCAAAACTTCACAAAAATCCATACAAGGAAAGATATATAGCAGGTTCCTCTAAATGTACTACTAAATCATTATCAGTAATTCTAACACAAATTTTGACAGTCGTCAAAGATGGCCTTCAGACTTATTCAGATAAAGTCTATTCTACATCTGGCATCAACCAAATGTGGATTCTCAAAAATACTAAAGAACTACTTGACCTTTTTGTTTCTAATACTCTATCTTCGGTAAAAGTATAAAAACTTTTGATTTTTCTACCCTTTACACCACTATCCCTTATGCGAAATTGAAAGAACGTCTAAAACAAAACATTCACTTTTCATTCTTTTACAAAAACGGTAAACCAAGATAAAAATATCTAGTGCTCAACAGGGATTCTGGTTATTTTGTAAAACACCATACAGACTGCAAAGATAAATATACTGAAGATACCATCAACAAAATGTTAGATTTTCTGATAGACAACATATTTATTGTGTTTGGCAATATTATCTTTCAACAAACAATCGGTATACACTTATACGACAGGCCCCAAAAAAATCACCCAAGCTAGGTTCCTGATTGATTTTAAACTTTAAATATAGGGCGGTCCAAAAGAAAGTTAAATTCAATAGATTGATAGTTGATAGTTGACCACATCCTGTTTTATGGACAGTAAGCCTTAGGGGCAGTTTTAAAGATGAATCAGGTACTTTAATTTTCCGAAATTTACATACAGAATCAAAGTACTGAAGAGCTGAATACTTTTGCCATATTAACTGATTGGAGTGTTTAAAGGAGCCCATTTATTTTATTCATTTTACTTGAAACAATGTTGAAGCTTAAATGTGACAAAAGTTATAAAATTGTATAAGATATGAATTATTAGTTCATATAGATTTCAGAAAAAAACAGTTCAGTCATAAAATGCATAAACTCTAAAATGAGAGCATTGCACAGTCTAGACTGCATGATCATCCCCTTAATTCTTAAAATATCTAGTTTAATTTTAAAATTGAAAAAAGTATTGCAATAAGGGTTTGTAAAGAGACTGAAATTTAAGTTTCCCCCAAACTAAGTTTCTTGTCAATTATATATGCACACTTTGGGACAATAAGGGTAATCAAACATTTAGCATTTTGAACCATCCTATCAGAGGGATTCTACAATACTTGTTCAACAAACCTACACTAAACATTTGAAATACAACCTTAGATATTCAATTCTAACTGTGTAATGTCTTAAAAATTTACAATGAAATATTCCTTTGAGTTGAGTGTACACTTAATTGAGTGAATAATTGTGAACTTGGGGAGGTTTGCAACATAACAGTGATTCAGTGGCAAGTCACACACCAACAACTTTACTTATTTACATGTTAAAATGTCATAAAGCATCTTTTATTTTTTATCGTTAAATACGTTATTGTCATGAAGCATTTTCAATGTAGATCTATTTTACGATAAAATTTAAAATATGCTTTACGACAAACTCATTTTTGAAAACAAACATATTCACAAGGCATTGTCACAGACAATATATCTCTCGCCAATGGGTTCTAATGTTTTCAAGAAGGGCTCAGTTTGAATTTGTGTAGAAGAAAATGAAGGGAAAAGCACTGCTCTGTTTCCCATTAATATCTATCTGAGGTTTGCAGTTGATATGTTCTATACACTGCTATGGTAAACATGAAATAGACCTAAAACGAAACTCTTACAGATGCACTCTGCCAAAATATCCCCTCAGCTTAAAAAAATAGTCCAAAAAAGAATATTACCCAATATACACATTGCTTAACTAATCAGAAGGAATAATCCAGAGTTAAATATTTATGTGTATGTCATGATTACTTTTTTTAAAAATATAGTGTTCCAACCCCCCCCCAATACACACAATATACACATGCATGTACATGTACTGAGTAGTGTGAAACTTATTCTAATGAGGCAAACTGTAAGTAAAACAAAAGGAATAAAAACAACCGAGAAAAAAAATTGACAAAATGAAAGAAAAGAAAACAAAAACTCACGAGTGAAGATTATTAACATGGGACATTTGTTTTCACCTCTTAAAACGGCTAAAAGAACCTTTAAATTTCCTATTACATAACTTGTACAAGCACAAGCACAAAGGCATTTATGGCAAACTGACTGGACAGATCTCTTATTAGTTCAGTCAGTAGAGCAACACACTGGTAAAGGGAAGCTTACGGGTTTGAGTTGTTATTTGGCCCCTGTATTTCCATTTCCTGTTTCACACTTAAGTTATCTTTTTGCCAAATCCAATTTGAGACAACTGAAGGTGTTACAAAAGAAAAGTAATGCACAATTCATATAATTATAATATGAAAATTTTTTCAGTTTTGGATTTCTTTTCATATATACAAGTACATGCGCAAATAATCATGTTCACTTATACGACAGGCCCCAACTTTGAAAAAGGGGCGTGTCAAATTCGTTTGTTTAATTAAGAATAATTATTGTCATTTCAAAAAAGATTGCAAATTGTATATAGTAATAGTATGGAATAAACCAACTTAGTCACGACCTGTTGCAGAATGCTTTTAATGCAATGTAGAACTGTCATTGCGTCTGCAACAAAGTGGTCTACATATGTATTATGCAAATCTTAAAACAAGGTAATACATTCTCAGTTAAATTTTAAGATATGATTTAAACTGGATAAATACCTGATTCTAACTTAAAATCTAGTTTAGAGTTTTACCTGTGTAACAGTAAATTATATCAATGGTCAACTTAAGATGTTTATTTAAATTATACTTAGTAGAGATGTATTGTTATAAAATGACCACAGAAAGTATACCAATGGGCACAAACTGTGCACCTTTGCTTGCTGATTTGTTTCTTTATTCATAAAAATCAGATTTTTTACAGAACCTTGTCAAATCTGGAGAAAAGGCTGTCGCTAAATCATTCAACTACACATACAGATATATAGATGACGTTCTTTCTCTAAATAATCACAAATTTGGAGAATATTTGAATGTCATCTATCCATGTGACGTTGAAATAAAAGACACGACAGATTCTCCATGTTCTGCTTCATATTTAGACTTATACCTTAATTATGACACCCATGAAAGGTTACATCTGAAGCTGTACGACAAATGTGATGACTTCAATTTTTCTATTGTCAACTTTCCGTTTCTTTGCAGTAATATCCCTGCTTCTCCTGCGTATGGTGTATATGATTAACAGTTAATACGATACGGTAGAGCTTGTTCTCACTATGGGGACTTTCTGCAACAAAGCAAATTACTTACAATTAAATTGTTGACACAAGGATATTGCAAGCCTAGGCTAATCAGGGCCCTTAAAAAGTTTTATGGCCGCCATCACAATATTGTTGATAAGTATGTAGTCACTGTATCACAACTTATACTAGATATATTTGATTTACCAGAGTTCTTTTTTCCTTTCATTCTCAAAATTGACTTGCACGTGACGGGTGTAGCTAGCTAGACAGGAGGTGCTTACCCTTCCGGAGCACCCGGACTCACTTCCTTGATGGAAGTTCACGTGTATAACATATTTTGCCAGTTTGCAAAGTTTTTACTTTGTTTTTGGCATTGTGATGTGGACACGGACTGGCATGTTTGTTTTATTGTCCTTCATTAATGTCCAGATGTATTTGAAATGGTGTTATTTTTCCCTTACTAAGTCACAAATGACAAATTCAACGAAGTTCTGTGTTTAATTTATCGTATTTCAACATTTTGAAAGTTGTGATTAAATGATCCGGGTTTTGATGACGTAACCATTTTTTAATATAAGATCCCAAATGCTGCATCTCGCTGGGTAAATACTGTAATTTCTGTATTTATTCGAGCTTTTATCGTTGAACCAAATGTAACATTGTTCATTAGGAACATCATTTATTAGATTAGCACAGTTTTATTTTTTTCTTTGGAAAACTTAATGCAGCTTTAAGACGTGAACCTAACTTTCATTTTGTCAACGAAAAAATAAACTATTACTCAACTTTTCTGAGAAAGTGAACATTAGAAAAGTTACATACCTAGCTCTTAAATCACACCATTCTTATACATTTCATAATAATTATTTTTTTTAATTTGGAGACTTAAAACTCTATAAAATAATATAAAATTTGATCATAATGCATTTAGAGCAATATATATCTATAAAACAAGATACCTTGACAAAATCTCTAATAACTTTCATTCTGGTACATTTTGTAAGATTCATAAAATGACAAAAAATTGCTATTTGTAAAAAATATACTGAACAGAGAGGCAACGATATAACAAAATTGTATTTTAACAGCATATTTTAGGTTTATTAATTGGTTTTGAAATAATTTTGACATGAAAACATTGTTTTTCAGTTTATTGTGTGCCAAGAATTTAATTTGACCAAAACATACGATATATTCTAAAGACTCTCTCTCTCTCTCTCTCTCTCTCTCATAAAACTTATTCAGTATACAGTGAGGATATTTTACTGATGGATTATATGAATTTACGATAGAATATTGTGAAATTATGTAGAGTATGAATAAAAAAAATAATAAAAGATTTTAAATCATTATTGGTTAATTAAGGTGCTATGAATCTAAGAATGTTGCAAAAATTTTAAATAGAAAAAATACAAATAACGCTGACAATTTTATTTGAACTTAATTAAGTTGAGTTTGCTGTTGTAAAATTTATTTTTTAATTACAAATTTTCTTTATATTGTAACTACGTTTGTTCCTTAAGATAATGAACAATAAATACATCTATAAACGATACACTAATGCTTGTGTGGCGAGATGGTAAAATTTTAGTTTGTAATATCAGCAACATTTCTTTCCAACCCCGATGTCGTTAATGGTTAGATAGTTTTAAAATATCTGAAGGAAAATTTTAATTGATAGAAGATTAAATATATCATATCACTTCTTCAAAACAATTTTTTAAATATTTACAATTGAAGCTGAAAATCTGTGTTTTAACAGATAATGCTTTCCAAAAAAAGTAAAGGCATCAAGCCATTAAGGACCTGAGACTAACCGTTAACTATATACATATATATATATATATATATATATATATATGGTTAGTTAACTATATACATATATATATATATATAAATATATATATATATATATATATATATATATATATATATATATATATATATATATCTGTTAAATTTTGAAGTGTCATAAGTGCACTTTTCGGAATATCATTTCTAATCAGTGACACTACTAGGGGCTAAAATATGTTAAATAGATAAAATACACAAGCCAAATATAGTTAAAAATTTGAATATACAAATATCCAAAATGACAAATTACATTATGTTACTGTTTTTACTTACAAATTTATTGATTAACCAAATGCCCGAGTTAAAACTTCTGGCAAATTTTAGAAACTACTCCCGACATAAAAGTTTAAAACAGATTGGTTTCACAAAATTCAAACAGTTTTTATTAATTATATTTTATAAACATATAAAGCGTTATCGATCTATGAAATGATATTGATTTTAAATAAAATGTGACGATATAAAGAGAATATCAAGTTTGGCATTCAGTTAAAGTGAGTAAAATGTCGTCAGTTCGGATCTTGATTTTAGCAGCATTTTGCGGTACATGCATACATGGTTTCTACAGAAAAAGGCCAATTTACTTCACACATAGAAAGAGTTATGATGACTTCACTTTTGGAAATGACAAAGAATCTGAAAAGGAACAGGAAATGCACGATTTCAGTTATGAAATGGAAGACACAGTAAAAGGTACGTTTTGGTCGTTTATTCGTTGTTTTTCCCTACTAAGATTCAAAGCCGACAGTTAGAAACAAAGATCATGTTGATATGTTTATAATAACATAGTAATAAGTGTAGGATGGTTTTATTTGTTTAGACCGTTTAGGAAACTCAAACCAAACAATTTAATATTATTTTATCAGTTGTTCAAGTTTGTACCCTCGTGCCTTGTTTTTATGAGGAAATTTTTGTCATATTATTAGTTTGTCATCTTGTAATTTGTTTTACTGTCGTTTGTTTCTATTGTGTTGTTTTGTTGATTTTCTTTGGTTGTCGCCATGAACATACTTCGGATTTGCTTATTTGCTTTATTCTAATTAGTTGGATGTGTAAACTGTTTTTTCTTATACATTTGCTTTCACAACTCTATATATATATATATATATATATATATATATATATATATATATATATATATATATATATATATATATATATATATATTGTTGGATGTATATATGTACGTGGACAGATAGAAAATATATTGCAGTCGAAACTGTTTTACATAATTGAATTTGTTTTCACTAACTGAAAAGCCACGGGGCTATCAAAAATGTTGGTTATAAACAAATTAGTCGCACATTTCTCATAAATTTTAAACCATGTTCATCAGTCTATGCATGAAGAAAATCTGAAATATTATCTGCTTGTTTGACTTGTAATCCGTCTAATGTGACCTAAATCCTTAAGATACATAGAATACGTTATTTTTGATATGAATTTTTCATGAAAAAGTAATGCTAATTCTACAATAACAAAACTAAAATATGTAATATGCAGTAAGTGTTGATGAACTTATTTTTATACACAGTACTGTAATAATACTTAGCTTAGTGTTGCTGTACTTGTATAAAAACTGAATCAATATAAGCTTGGTTTAAATTCGACAGTTTATGCGGTATTTAAACATTTATTTTTATATACAGTTGTTTCAGAAAATACTTTGTTTTTCAAAACTTACAAAAAAGCATAATTTCTTTTATTCAACGCGCCTTTGCTTCAATGTCCGTCGTATTTCAAGGGAATTAAAAAACGTTTTAAATTGTAAAACTATTATTAAGACAAGCAAAATAAATAAATTATTAAAGTTAATTAATTAGTTTATATAATGAATTCAAATATTCGTTTTCTAGGATTACTGTTTGTAGAAACATGATCTAGCTTTTACAATCTTAATTTATGCAGAACAATAGCTTCCCAGTTTTCTCAGTTTTCAAAACAATTTCAATTTTGTAAAATAATTGTAACTAAGGTACATCATCTTCCTATCTGTCTACATACATACATACAATATTATATAAACATATACATGTATGTAGGTAGGTAGGTAGGTAGGTATGTATTTAATCATTCTTTTCAACCTTAGTATCTTTAAAAAAATCGTAACTCTTCTGTTGAATTAACAATAAATAATTCCATTTTTTTTCATTTTTCAGGACCACTGTTTTGGGGGAAATTTTGGCGTGAATGTTCAGGAAGTCATCAGTCTCCAATTAATTTACAATGGAAAAATTCAGCTTTTAGACCTTTCAAAATAAGTTTTTCAGATGAGGCGACATCATTTAAAGGCATGTTTGTGAATAACGGTAAGTTTAGCAAGGTTTAGTTTACTATATTCGTAACATTGTAAAAGAAGTTAAGGTTTCAAATTTTCAAAATAAGGAGAATGAATACTTTATACACAGTTCATATTTTTTCATTTATTATGTTGTTATCTGAGGTTTCCTATAATTTTTCCATAAATTGTCCCTTTAACATATTAAGCAAATTTTCTTGTCTATATTGTTATATAATTATAAATCGCTTACATATTTAAGATATAATGCATATTGTAATAAAAACTTTTAAAGAGACATTTCTTTACTTGACCATATTGCCAAAGTAAAAAAACGAATTGGAAATTTTAAATTAAAAGACAAGAAAAAAGTTATAAAACGGTCCTAAAACAAATAGTCCGACGGGGTCTTTTCCCTCACCTGGCACCCTATTTGAACGTAATTTAGACAACTTCATTTATAATACCAAAAATTTAAAAAAAAATTCATTTAATTTTCAAATTAATTTTGTTGAAATAAAAATAAAAATTTAGTTTTCTGTGAGCAACTTTTCAAAGGTGATAAAAATGTTAATTCTGACCTTTTATATCAACTTTATACATTGAAAAATATTATAATCAAATTTTTCTGATCCCAATAGAATTTATTTTCATAAAACTCAATTCCTCAAAAAACAATTTGCAAAGATTTATTTCGAAATAGCAAAAAGATTATGAATAGACACCGTGGGGCAACATTTGGTATGTAACAAGTTTAATTACAGCGTTTCATATAAAACAATTATTGCATATTATTTAAGAGGGTAAGATCAATAAAAAATTAAAATTTTTATCGAAACACTAAGTAAGTCATATGGCGTTTTCAATTTTTAATATTAGACAATAAACGTAGCGTTCATGATACAGTTGAGTTATGTAACATACATATATGTTCGGAGCCTATTTCATTGTAGAAATAATTTGATAAGTTAACACAACCTACACCATATACATATACTTAATATCTGCATTATGGTCTTGCAAAGTAATTTTTGTAAATTCAAACAAATGAAACTCGCCAGTGTACCACGTGATTAATACCTCTAGTTTAATACTAATAAATACAACCTCGGAGCGTCTACTACAACACAAAATTATCAAGAAAAAAAAATCAACTATTTTAATAGAAAAAAAAATCACAAAGCTAATTCAAATGCTCAACATAATTTGGTTACATTTTCATTTTTCTTTAATGTTATATAAACATGAGAATCCATAATTATTACAAATATCAAATATTTTACTGTTAAAAACTTTTTATTCCAAGCAAAGAACCATTTATTTATAGGCATTTTGGAAAAATCTGACGTCGAAACTATTTTTAGACAGTGCATTAATCGTAGAGTTTTGTTTCGGTGTATATACTTACTAAAAATCTACATCTATATTTAACAATTAAATATTTTAAAATAAATTGGAACTGCCATTAGGAAAAACCATGGTCAAGTATGTTCCAAAAAGTTGAAGTTACAACTACCGTACATATAATTTAAAAGTTTTACGATTGTTGTAACACGTTATTTTCAAACAAGATTTAACGCATACAATAATGATTTTGTGTATAATTTGTAAATTGATTTTTCAAAAAAATTATGCAGTTGAAGTAGAAACACAAATTTTAAAATCTGTGAAATGGCCTATATGAATAGTCACATTTTATTCAAATGATCTTTTAATATTGCATAACAAACCGCAGAATTTTTTGTAAAATAAACATTTTGGAAAATTACTCTTAGTAATGTGTTGTTTAATTTAATGTTTAATAGAACGTTTCAATCTCTCTATTGCAATCAACTCTAGAGCATATTCGAAGTCAGAAGTTAGAATGAATTAAATGTTTAAAATGCGTTTTCTTGAATTAAAGTAAACCTAAGAATCAATTCATTTTGTTTGACGAGTTTTAAATTATTACAAATTTTCCAAAATTATTCCAATTTTGTTTTTAATTTCTATGTTTTGTTTATGGTTTATGCTTCAACAAGCAACAAAAACTGGTACGATTATGTTCAACTGCATCCTGAGAATTTCTCTGGGAGAACATATTAAAAGAATTTTTTTTTTAAATACTAACATATTATATTGTTCTGAGTGTGACATCAGCTTTGTAACGATAACCATCTAAGACAATGATTTTCCATTTCTCTATTTTTTAATATATAACAACATAAATATTACAAAATAAATAGGGAGTGGTTTATTATATAAATATCTTAAATCCGAATGTTTTTTCTTTTCTTTTTTTCAGTATATTTAAATGATTTAACCAAGGTTGTTAAAAACATTTTTTAAACACGATTTAAGTTTAAAATACTCTATCCAAACTTATGCTGGATATATTTGACTTCCGATAATTCCATGTAACTTTCATTCTTAGATTTAATTTTGATCATGACGGGTTTAGATAGCGTAAAAGGAATTGTTAACCCTGCCGAAGCACCCGGCCTTAATTCCTTGATGGCAGTTAACGTGTAAAACTGAATTGGTCATTTTCGTAGTTTTTTGTTTGTTTGGGACAGTGATTTTGACATGGACGGGTAAAGTGGTAAAGAAAGGTTCACATTTCCAAACCAGACCTTTCAAACTCGTCTTGACAAACTTGTTTTACTAAAATCTCTACGTCTAAACATTCTGAATTGAAAATCTCTACCATTAATTTCATTTGCTTATAAATTTTAAATGTCAAGTCTCAATACTATTAAACAAAAAATCATTCGTATGTTTATTATGTATGCCTGACATATAAAAACTAAATGCAGAATCAATATAGTAAATCAAGCATGAGAGAACAAGAATCATAATATAAATTACAAAACTTATTAAACTGGATATTATAACATATTAAATTTAACTGGTATTTGTGCTATATATTTTTATCATAATGTGTATCTTGCTTAGCATAAAACTTCCCGATTTTAAACGGTAACAAAATGCTACATGGATGTTATATCGATCAAAATATAAACAGCAGTTGGGCTGATTAACTATACATTAAACAAATTCTTTTTACAGTCCAAAGAATGTTTTATCTGAAATTGAATGAACCACAAAAGTGTTACACAACTCGGATAAATAAGGCTTGTTAACATTAACATTTTGTTTAAGGTCATTCAACACATTCGAATTTTTGATTTTTTTGATAAGCAGATTTTATTATAATAAAAAAATATAAAAACGTTATTTCTAAAATTTGTATTTTTGTAATTTAATTGTTTGCTTCTTTTTTTGGATAATTAATCAATTTGTGTAAGATATAGATTTAAATATAAGAAAACAACTACTATAAAAAGGTGGTCTAAAAATAATTTTTGTTCAAGAAAAGAGGTTTTCCAAACAAAGAGAACCGATCGGTTCTAATAAATCGAACAAAATTTGAGTACCCGAAATAACCTTTTTCAATAAATGTCTCTGTTTCAATCCAGATAACGAGAACCACCTTCGTCGGCGAGTAGGCGTTAGAAACCAATAGTATATTTTTCTTATCCGTTCATAGAGAGTGCTTTTTGCGTACCATTAAAAAAATTATTTTAGCAGAAATAATTTCTAAAGTTCACCAGCAACGATTACATGACATGTACAGCTTTAAAGGTATATTCTATTTAATGAAAACTGTTTTATGAGTGTAACCAAAAACTATTTTCAACAGGACATGCTCCAACTTTTCAACTAGAAGACAATGGAAGCATAATGACAGGTGTACCTGGACGACCAAATGATCAATTTGTTTTGGTCCAGTTTCACTTCCATTTTGGGATGAGAAGCGACCATGGATCTGAACATGCAATGAATAGTAAATTTTATGCAGCCGAGGTAAGATTTTTTTTTACTAGTACAAAAAATGTACAAGTAAACCAACTTCTTTTAGTTCAAGATATAAGATGTTTGTATTTTCTTTGAATATGTCCACATGTTTTATATGTTTCTTGTCCGAAAGTCTTTTTGAAGAACTGTTTTATTTGGTGTTTTAAGCAGCGTTAATTAAGTACACAACTTTCCATGTAAAATTTAGTTTTTTAAAAGTATTCTGCCGCATTGGATCGGTATCATTGTGTCATCGCGCTGCCATTTCAACAAGGAATATATATATATATATATATATATATATATATATATATATATATATATATATAATGGTTGTTATAACAATAATGACATTTACATTTATAGTTAGTTAATACTACCTAACAAATGTCTTCATGTCTACCTTCTCTTTTATCCGTAGTTTGTTATAAATATGCATTGACAATCTACAATAACTTCAGTAACTTTATTTTCGCGTTTACATAGTACAATTAGTTTGATTAATTTTATTCATTTTTTTCAACGAGCTCATTTTTGCAAAGCTAATTGCCTTAAAGTACTGCAATCACGACTTTAAAACCTCACTTTCTAAGATGCCGTCTATCTGTGTTATATATATATATATAATGGTTGTTATAACAATTACATTTACA
Source organism: Tegillarca granosa (assembly GCA_029721355.1). Classification (NCBI taxonomy): domain Eukaryota; kingdom Metazoa; phylum Mollusca; class Bivalvia; order Arcoida; family Arcidae; genus Tegillarca; species Tegillarca granosa. Next base: position 10,769,892 of record CM056608.1, read on the forward strand.
TTTATAGTTAGTTAATACTACCTAACAAATGTCTTCATGTCTACCTTCTCTTTTATCCGTAGTTTGTTATAAATATGCATTGACAATCTACAATAACTTCAGTAACTTTATTTTCGCGTTTACATAGTACAATTAGTTTGATTAATTTTATTCATTTTTTTCAACGAGCTCATTTTGCAAAGCTAATTGCCTTAAAGTACTGCAATCACGACTTTAAAACCTCACTTTCTAAGATGCCGTCTATCTGTGTTGATCCAGCAGATTTGATGCCGTTTCCAATCAGCCTAAATTTAAACGAGTTTTTAAAGATTTGGATACTGATATTGTGTATATTTGTATATTTTTATATATTTAACAAAAATACCTGTTAATTTTGATTTGCCATATGTACACATACCTCATATAATAAATTTAGTATACTTGTTTAATTAACAGATGCATATGGTACATTATAATACTAAATATACCTCATTTGACGAAGCTGCTACTAAACTCGATGGTGTTGCTGTTATAGCTGTATTTCTAGACGTAAGTACATGCATATCTTGGCAACTCACATTCAGTTGTACATGTATTTGTAATTTTTAACTTTAACACTATAACCACATGTATTCATTGCATCATGTGACAAAAAAAAATTCTTGTAATGTGCGCATATAGTATAAAATAAAACATTAACATCATCCCGGTCCATTCTCAAATAACAATCCATTAAGCATAAAAATCAAACGTGCACGAGTCTAACGAGTCTAAATATATCGATCTAAACTGAGACACCTTAGGACCAATGATAATTATTACCTTATATTAATTTATATATAGATACAGTTTATACTCTGGGTGGCACAAGCCATAGCAGATAAAAAAAAAAAAGGTTAAAAACGGACATAGCGATATAAAATTTCGAATGCCATATTTTTTTGCCTCCAGTTTCTCATGATAAGAGATTTTCATGTTTTAATAACGTAATTTAAATAAATACACTTATGTCAAGATGGTGCATGCACGATTGTTAGACATATAAATCACGTGGATTGTAAAATTTGTAATATATTATACTTATCTTAAATAAAATTAAATCTTAAATATCGATGTGCCATATATGCACATTTAGGAAAATCATTCCTCATCAGTGACACAGATAAAAATACATAAGCCAAACAGATGAAAATTAATAAATCTAAAGTTCCAAAATTATATAAATCCAAATCCAGGTAAGGAATGTTTTGCATAAGAGAATAAACCTTAGTTTAAAATAGATTTAAAAAATTTAGACGGATTAAAATTTTGCTAAATGGTATATTTCTGACAGCATAAAGTATTGCTAACTGAGGTGGGTATATAATCTTTTAAAAATATATAGACAGAATTCCCAGTTCGATTTTTGAGTTGAAGATTTCAAACAAATTTTGCAAACCATGTTTGTTAAAGAATTTGACGAAGAGTTCCTAATCAGGGTAACTTTTTTCAAACGAGTTTTACTAAGTTTAAAAATTCACTTATTACCACCACTTTTGGAAAGCATTATAATTGTTTTTAATATTTATAAAAGTTTCACAAGAGAATGTCTGATGTTTTTCTACTAAATATATAATACAAATACCAGTTAAATTTTGATGTGTTAGATGTGCACATTTCGGAAATTCATTCCTCATCCGTGACACTAAGACCGAAAAGTTTGATATATAAAATATAAGCCAAACAGTTGTAAATAATGAATCTAAAGTTTCAAAATTATATAAATCCAAATCCAGCTAAGATATGCTGTGCATGAGGGAACAAACCTTAGTTTTAAATTAATTTCAAATTTTAGACGACTGTAATTTTGCTAAATGGTACATTTTCTGACAGCACGAAGAACTGCCTACTGAGTTATGGATACCCTCGGGGAGTTTTACTCCACCAGCAGCGGTACCCGCTCAGGGGTAGTAAATATAAAATACAAATACCAGTTAAATTTTGATGTGTCAGATGTGCACATTTCGGAAATTAATTCCTCATCAGTGACAGTAAGACCGAAAAGTTTGATATATAAAAATATAAGCCAAACAGTTGTAAATAATGAATCTAAAGTTTCAAAATTATATAAATCCAAATCCAGCTAAGGAATGCTGTGCAAATAAATGAATATTTCAATCCATTTAATTCTCAAGCTGTCGTATGCTCTTTTTATGCATTTGTTTCATAAAATATGTTGTTTTTTTTTTTTTCTTTTTTTTTTTTTTTTTTTTTTTCTTTTTTTTAATAATAATAATAATAGTAATAATAATAATAATAATAATTTAATAACGATAATGTTTTATCTGTTCATCAGTGTTTGGTTCGATAGAATATAGCACTTGGCAAAACAACAATATTTTTCACGTTATTCTTTATTTGGTTCGATAACACAGTTAGTCTATTGTAAAATTATATATTTTCGTGGTGCCTAATTCGAGTGTTGTGAAAACAATTATTGTGTATGTTGATTAATTTGTCGTCTGTAGTAACCGTTTAAAAATGAGCACTATACACTAATTCGTTGACTTGTAAATTTGTTGATAAAAGTGTGTAAAAAAATTAACGAATGTAGACATTTCATGGGCATTTAAGATTTTACAGTATATTTAGGTCTAGATAGCCTTATTAAGAACTAACTTAGCACATATACTGAGTACATGACGTCACTAATTATAAAGATTTCCTTTTAATTCAACTTCATTTTTATCGTTGATTTATTTAAATTTTTCATTTTTAAAATGTAGACTACAACTAACTTCAGATTTCTGTTTTAAAAAGACCATTATTTCAGTGACATTCAGCCGTCTTTAAGCGAGGCTTAAAGATGGCTTAAAGATGGCAGTGCCTTCAATTCGCCTTTAAAACATCTTTAAGCATCTTTAAGCTCGGCTTAAAGGTGTTTAAAGATGCGTTTCTGTCTTGTGGACGTCACTGATTATAAAGATTCATGCACTTCGTTTTTGTGTTTTTGAACTCTTGTTTTTAAAAACATAGAAAAGCAAGAACCAAGGATGTAATTCAAACGACCAAAAACTATTTCTTATATATTTAACAAAAATAACTTTTTAATTTTGATGTGCCATATGTGCATATTATCGAAATTCATTTCTCATCAGTGACAAATGAGACTAAAACTGTTGATAGATTAAATAAAAAATAATCCAAGCATCTTAAATTTAATGACTCTAAAGTTCCAAAATTTTATGACTCCAAATTCATCTAAGGAATGGCTTGCATGCGGAAAAACCCTTATTTCTAAATAAGTTTTAAAAATTAAAACGGCTGACAATTTTGCGACATTGCACATTTTCTGACAGCACAAAATACTGCAGACTGATGTCAAAACGCCACAATTGTCAGCGATTTATTTTGAGCTAACTTTACCTCTGGGATTTAAAATTATACAATTAAAATTACCATTCTAAGCCCAGCTGGTACATCATTATAAAACGTTTTAACGTTTTAGTATTCATCATTTAAATAAGTAAGCCTGTTATACATTATCTTTGATTTTAAAAAAGACGAAGTTCAGATTTCAATTTCAAATTTGTTCCTATATAGTTGTATTCGAATATTTTTAAATTTTTAAACCAATTACGATGAGTTTTTAATTTTTTTTGTTTTTCATCATCATCATCATCATCATCATCATCATCATCATCATCCAATTCCTCTATATTAGACATTTTATATAATTGCCTTTACTATAACTGTTTATACATCAGTACATAATATGGTATGAAGAGTAATATTATGTAATTAATTACATCAGTTTCATATCAGATAATATGAAGACTAGTTATAAGCGTGTTTTCATACAACGCTAAATGTTACCTAGACATGTGGCTACAAAGTTTATAATAAATAATTTATCAATTTTCAACTGTTGGACTTGCGTGATTTTTTTATCAAACTCTTCGGCCCCTAGTGTCACCAATGAGAAATGATTTTCCGAAATGTGCACACATAAAAATTTAACAAGTTTAAAAGGCGAACAAAACTCTTTTTACATTTGATTTTTTTTAAATGAAATTTTACTTTTACATAAGTATTTGTCTTCTCATACTTAAAATAATTTTGATCGTTTGTTTAACAATACTTATCCTTTCTCTATTATATATGAATAAGTTAGTCAGTGCAACTCAGTAGATTGAGACCAACCATTGTTTTTGGTTTGAAGTGTCACATATTTCAAACATAGTTGTCCCCCGCTTTCACCGAAAGGGGGACATTAAGATGGGTTTGTCCGTCTGTCCGTCATTTCGTTCGTCACGTTTGGTTCTTGTGCAATAACTTTAGTTACAATTAAAGATTTTAAATGAAACTTGGCACAGAGGTAGCTTATGACAAGAGCTCGCTTGGGATTGATCTTCGGATCACTAGATTAAAGGTCAAGATCACTGTAACTATAAATAGAAAATCGGTTTTCGGTAATTAAAAGTTTAACCGTTCAAGATTTTTAAATGATACTTGGCACAGAGGTAGCTTATGACAAGAGCTCACTTGGGATTAATTTTCGAGTCACTAGACCAAAAGTCAAGGTCACTGTGACTATACATAGAAAATCTGTTACCCCTCATTTATCATTACAATTACAGAAGTCTATTCCATTTAAGACAATATTTTATGAATTTGCTTGTTTACATTATAGACAACTGTAATCTAAAGCAAATTTATTTATTGTTTAGTATTTTTTTTATTTCAAGTGTGGCATATCTTCAGTTGCTCTGTGTATGACGTTTTACAAGAAAGATCCCTTTATCCGTTCACTAGATCCCTTAATCCGTTCACAAGATCCCTTTATTTGTTCACTAGATCCCTTAATCCGTTCACAAGATCCATTTATCCGTTCACTAATCGCTTAATCAGTTCACAAGATCCCTTTATCCGTTCACTAAATTCTTTAATCCGTTCACAAGATCCCTTAATCCGTTCACTAAATTCCTTAATCAGTTCACAAGATCCCTTTATCCGTTTACTAAATTCTTTAATCCGTTCACAAAATCCCTTTATCCGTTCACTAAATTCTTTAAACCGTTCACAAGATCCCTTTATCCGTTCACTAAATTCCTTAATCCGTTCACAAGATCCCTTTATCCGTTCACTAAATTCTTTAATCCGTTCACAAGATCCCTTTATCCGTTCACTAAATTCCTTAATCAGTTCACAAGATCCCTTTATCTGTTCACTCATTTCTTTAATCCGTTCACAAGATCCCTTTATCCGTTCACTAAATTCCTTAATCAGTTCACAAGATCCCTTTATCCGTTCACTAAATTCTTTAATCCGTTCACAAGATCCCTTTATCCGTTCACTAAATTCCTTAATCCGTTCACAAGATCCCTTTATCCGTTCACTAAATTCTTTAACCCGTAACAAGATCCCTTTATCCGTTCACTAAATTCCTTAATCAGTTCACAAGATCCCTTTATCCGTTCACTAAATTCTTTAATCAGTTCACAAGATCCCTTCATCCGTTCAATAAATTCTTTAATCCGTTCACAAGATCCCTTTATCCGTTCACTCAATTCCTTAATCAGTTCACAAGATCCCTTTATCCGTTCACTAAATTTTTTAATCCGTTCACAAGATCCCTTTATCTGTTCACTAAATTCTTTAATCCGTTCACAAGATCCCTTTATCCGTTCACTAAATTCCTTAATCAGTTCACAAGATCCCTTTATCCGTTTACTAAATTCCTTAATCAGTTCACAAGATCCCTTTATCCGTTCACTTAATTCTTTAATCCGTTCACAAGATCCCTTTATCCGTTCACTAAATTCCTTAATCAGTTCACAAGATCCCTTTATCCGTTCACTAAATTCTTTAATCCGTTCACAAGATCCCTTTATCCGTTCACTAAATTCCTTAATCAGTTCACAAGATCCCTTTATCCGTTCACTAAATTCTTTAATCCGTTCACAAGATCCCTTTATCCGTTCACTTAATTCCTTAATCAGTTCACAAGATCCCTTTATCCGTTCACTAAATTCCTTAATCAGTTCACAAGATCCCTTTATCCGTTCACTAAATTCTTTAATCCGTTCACAAGATCCCTTAATCCGTTCACTAAATTCTTTAATCCGTTCACAAGATCCCTTAATCCGTTCACTAAATTCCTTAATCCGTTCACAAGATCCCTTTATCCTTTCACTAAATTCCTTAATCCGTTCACAAGATCCCTTTATCCGTTCACTAAATTCCTTAATCAGTTCACAAGATCCCTTTATCCGTTCACTAAATTCTTTAATCCGTTCACAAGATCCCTTTATCCGTTCACTAAATTCTTTAATCAGTTCACAAGATCCCTTAATCCGTTCACTAAATTCCTTAATCAGTTCACAAGATCCCTTAATCCGTTCACTAAATTCCTTAATCAGTTCACAAGATCCCTTTATCCGTTCACTAAATGCCTTAATCCGTTCACAAGATCCCTTTATCAGTTCACAAGATCCCTTTATCCGTTCACTAAATTCTTTAATCCGTTCACAAGATCCCTTATCCGTTCACTACATTCCTTAATCCGTTCACAAGATCCCTTTATCCGTTCACTAATTTCTTTAATCCGTTCACAAGATCCCTTTATCCGTTCACTAAATTCCTTAATCCGTTCACAAGATCCCTTTATCCATTCACTAAATTCCTTAATCTGTTCACAAGATCCCTTTATTCGTTCACTAAATTCCTTAATCAGTTCACAAGATCCCTTTATCCGTTCACTAAATTCTTTAATCCGTTCACAAGATCCCTTTATCCGTTCACTAAATTTCTTAATCCGTTTACAAGATCCCTTTATCCGTTCACTAAATTCCTTAATCCGTTCACAAGATCCCTTAATCCGTTCACTAAATTCCTTAATCCGTTCACAAGATCCCTTTATCTGTTCACTAGATTACTTTATTCTTTCACTAAAAATGTAAAAGACTAACAATACAGCTGACAAAATTTTGGCTAGATTCAGTAAACAATTGAAAGAACAATACATTATTATAAAAAAAAGTTTCCTTTAAAAGTGTTCTTTACTTTATTTTTTAATATTTTTCAGTCTGAAGTCAAATTATTTATTTAAATATATAGCACAAATATCTGTTAAATTTGATGTGCCAGATGTGCACATGTCGGAAAATCATTCCTCATCAGTGGCACTGGAGGCCGAAAAGCCTGATAGATAAAAGATAATAAACCAAAAAGTTGAAAAATAATGAATCTAAAGTTCCAAAATTATATGAATTCAAATCCAGCTTAGGAATGCTTTTGCATGAGGGAACTGACCTTAGTATTAAATAAATTTAAAACATTAAGTAAATTTTGCTCAATGGTACATTTTCTGACAGAACAAAGTACTGCCTACTGAGTTATAGATACTCTTGGGGAGTTTTACTCCACTAGCACCGGTACCCGCTCTGGGGACTAGTAAATATATAACACATATACCTGTTAAATTTTAACTGTGTAAAAGATTTTACTGATTGTGCATTTTTGTTTGAAGATCCAAACAGCACAAACGCTGAAATATTCGTTTTTGTTATTTGTGGAATGCTCAAGTCATTATTCTATTTCTGTTGATATTTTACTATAAACCAAACTAAGTGTGGATCTGGACGCTGTTTGATATTTGAAGTCCATGCATTCAGTGCAGAAGAGCTTATGCAAACCTTATCGGCTGTTTTAAATCAACTGTTAAACAAAAGAAATAAGTTTATCATTTTCCAGTATTATTCTAAAATTCGAATTTTTATCAGTAGATCCATATGACTTTTTCTATTCTTGTTTAGTTTCTTCAATATGCGTTTGATTGTTCGGTATTCTCATTTGGACTTGCTAGTCAACAGCACGTTTTAAGTTTTAATTTGTTTTCCCTACAGTATAGATAAATAGTTGATTTTTGTTTCAAATTTACTTCTTTAGTTTATGTAGATGAAGTGAGAGTTTCACTGGATTCCTTACTAACATCTCATTATATCTCTGTTTCAGGAAGTTTATATTCAACTGAATGAGTTTGACAATTTTGTACAGAAATATGGAAAACAAATAATTAATCCATCACGTAAGCTTGTTATTATATATTTATATATATATTACAAACATATATAATTATACATTATTATAAACAAAATACTGGCATTATGCAACCAAGTTTCTAAAATAATGCATGATAGTGTTGTTGTTGTTTTTTCATAAAATTATATATATATATATATATTATTAACTATTTATTTATTTATTTATTTATTTATTTTTATTTTTTTTATTATATATATATATATATATATATATATATATATATATATATATATATATATATATATATATATATATATATAATCTAATTCAAATTGTGAGCAAAATAGGCAAAAAGCTGTAAAATTTCCGAATTTCTATGGACACTGGAGAAAGTTTATATTACTATTGGATTGCCCGTGAATAATCTACAACCAGTGGCGTCTAGTAGACAGGCGTCGTGTGTCCCATTTCGTCATATATTAATTCTTTAATAATTCTCTAAGAACCCAAATAGTGTCATATAAAAATTGTTATATAATATCTTTTTTAAGGTAACATTGTTAAACCAGGTTTAAAGTAATGTTTTCCTGAATGTATAGAATCCTCCAAGTATTCTCTTTTAAATATGGTTTTTAGTTAACTTTCCTGACTTTTAATATCAAAACAGATCTACACAACTAAATCTTCCACTTTGGTCTTTTCAATTACAAACTTTTACTTTTTATTTAATTATATTTTCAGTTAACGGTGTATATACAGAATTTAATCCATTCCAACTACTTCCAAAATCTCAGTATGCTTATTCCTATCAAGGATCTTTAACAACGCCGGCTTGTCACGAAAGTGTAATGTGGATAGTAATGAGAGAGACAGTTCCAATTCATACTAACACTGTAAGAGTTTCTTCCTAAGATATATAAATGTGAACATACAAATGACTTCCAAGGCAACTAGTCTCAGTTAAACTTGTCTAGATTTATAATGTTTGTGTAACACAATGACAACACGTTCTTGTAATGTTGACACGGCTTTTATTGTTTTTCTTGCCTTGGACATCCAAGACATATCTTGTACATTATTTAAGCAGCATGCATTGGATGTCCAATGCACACCCAATGCAGCTTGTCTATATATGCTTACATAGAGGTTACATTTCGTGCCTTTCCTCTCACCTCTGGTTCTCTCTCTCTCTCTCTCTCTCTCTCTCTCTCTCTCTCTCTCTCTCTCATATATATATATATATATATATATATATATATATATATATATATATATATATATATATATATATATATATCTTTAAAAAATACTCTTTATATACAGGAGTGAACATGTGTTAGTTTCATAAGGTAATACTACACGGCAAATATGGAAATGTGTATTTGAGAAGCATGTGATCAGTTCTTTATCAAATTAATTATCAACACTAATTACTCTGACCCAGATTAACTATAATATTGACACTTGCTAGTTAAATGCAGTATCATAGAGAATCTTGTTATCTAATCCAAAAAGGTTTAAGCAGCATGGGATAACTACACCTAGCTGCTTCAAGTATATCATGTAACTTCTTTCAGTTGTACAGATAAGAAATGACCATATGATAACATTTACAGAAACATTCAAAAATTCTCACTATTGATATACCTAATATTTTTACACTTGACTTAATTTGTGAAGTCGTATTACCCAAATACAATTACATGGAGTTATTTTTTTTATATTTCCAAATAAATAATATAAGTGTAACAAACTCGGGGAAACAATGTCATAGAATTTAGAAGCTTTCTTGTGAAGAAAAATGTCTCTACTTTTCAAAATCTTGTCAAATTTCCCAGCTGTGGCAAAAAATATCTAAATTTTAATATAACTAGATTACAAATACATGTACTAAATCTGGTTACTTATGCATTCTAGAACAAGTCAAAAAGCCATAAAAAACATAATTATTTTTAGCATTGCTTAGAGTGCAGTTTTAAGGTAATTTTAAAAATTATTCTTAAATCGAAACTTTTGTTTCTATAAGCTTACTGCCTTTCGAAAGTTAAAAACAAAAGATCCAGCGCAAACAATTGCAAAGCATAGCAATGACAGACCTATACAACAATTATTCAAAAGGAAAATCCTACGGAACTTTACGCTGAGGTAAATATATATCCAAAATACCCTGTTTAGTTTTTAAGTTTTATTTGTTATGTTGAGTTATTTCATTTTAATCTATTTTAATTTCATACTATTTCATGTTTATTTTATTTTATTTTATTTCATATTTATTTTCTTATCTCACGTTGTTGTATGTTTATATTTACATATAGTCTCTTATTTTTGAACCGTGTTAAATGTTTAAAAATAATTCTAGGTGTGCATTTAAATTAATTTTACAAAAAATGTGCATTTTTGTATATCATAAACACGAAACAACAAATGTGACAAAAAATAAACAAAAACAAAACACTTTAAAAACATTTACTTGGATACGTGAAAATAATTATAATTTTTATCCCGACTTTGGAAAATTACTAGATTTTAGGACAAAATTGTAAAAAAAATTGTACCAAATATTATATTTTCAATGTTTGATGTTTGTGACAAATGTCAATCGATCGTAAATGGACATTCCAACATATGACGTTTCGTTTTAAACTTCTGAAACCTATTGAAGGTAAATATAATATTTTGTCTAAAGAATTTTCATTGAGCACTGGTGGCGTTGTTGAAACGCAAGTTATATTGACTATATTCATTTACAAATGGCGTAAAAAACAATTCTGCAATGTAGTATTTTTGCCAATTAAAAGGTTGTTTTATTGATACGTCCATCAGAAATTTTTCTGCTATTCGCGACAAGACATTTTTTCATCAATCCCGAGATTTGATCTTAACACAGCGTTATTTTACGAATGAATGTGCAATCGTTTCTGATCTGCATTGCACTAGTGCGCACTTGTAGCGACCTTAAGAGTGATTATGCACTCGGTCGAAATGTCGCAGATCACTCAGTCCAAAGGTATCAAGCTAACCAGTAAGGGAACAAAACACCTACCGTGTTCGAACCCAGAGAAAAGAAAATTGGGTTTTGAGATGTTAAAAAAATTTGTAGTATTCTTAATGATTTAATATATTTATTATTTTTATTTTAGGAGGATCAAATCAAATCGCAGATTACGTAGTTGAAAAATCTTTCTTATATCAAATAGTATCTTTGCTTAATATTGTTTATCATTTGCAATAATGATAATAAAAAAGCAACGTAAAGTAAAAGTACAACATTACAGCATTCATTTGTTTATTTTGTTAACTAATAATGAATAATAAATAAACAAATTAAAAGCAGCTTGACGAATGTGATTGGCAAATGACAACAAATCAACAAATAAATCAATAAATAAATATAATATTATATATATATATATATATATATATATATATATATATATATATATATATATATATATATATATATATATATATATATATATGAATCAAAAGTTCTTGGAATCTTGTATACCGTTGACATACAAGAACAAATAAAAATAATGGCATTTAATAATTAAATAATTAATTAAATATATTTACACACACACACACACATATATATAAGTATATATATATATATATATAAGTTAGTTTCTCAGTGTCCGGTAGAATATAATAAAATAAATAAGTACAACACGATTTTTTGTCAAGCATTAGCGCTTTCGTTACATCTTCAGAAGCTTTACGTAAAGCGCTAATACTTTACAAAAACGTATTGTACTTATTTATTTTATTATTATTATTATTATTATTATTATTATTATTATTATTATTATTATTATGTGAATCAAAAATTTTTGGAAACTTGTATACAGTTGATATATAAGAACAATTAAAAATAATGGCAGGAACATATGAAAATTACTTTTCGGTAGTATCGTTTCATACGTGTTGCAATCTTCAGGCGAATGCTTAATGATTTTATAAAAAAAAAAAATAGCAACGCTATTATGACGTCAAAGTTTCAATAAGGGAGATAACAATAAAAAAGTAAATAATTTTAAATTTTCCAAGTTATCCATTCAATTTCGAATTAAAAACTTTCATAAAATGTTCCTCTCTGGTTAACCTCTTTGAATGGTCCTCATCTAAAGAATTATGTAAGTGTTCACTTATTGGTAGTTTTCGGGTCTTGGGATCGCGAATTTGCCGTCAATTTTTTTACGCGTTCTCATGGGGTTCGATCCTCAGCGGTTAAACGCTAGCCATGCGGAAGTCTCCGCTTTAGTCTCGTCGGCGACAGCAGCCTTATTAAGATGGTAACAGGTACGTCTTCACCTATGAACCAACGAAAGAAAACAAATAATGTGTATTTCGTCTATTTCGTCTATTCCAATATAATGGGATAATGTCTAGATTGTTCAAAGACGAAAATGAGTATGTTAAAAAATGATAATATATGTAGGTTTTATGAATTCTCTGGTGGCTGAAAAATAAAGCAGAAGCAGCAATGCTGAACAAAGTATATTGCAATAACCAAAAACAAATTTACTAAATTAATAAATAAATAAATAATCAAATAAATAAATAAATAGAACAAAGTAAAATAAAATTACTACAGACAATAATTTTAAAAAATAATTAATAAATAAATAAAATATAACACCACAGAACAAACCTAAAGAAGCAGTCCAAAACATGAAAGCATAATACAATCGCATTTTGGAAGCTTTGGCAAAAAAACTTACAGGTGCTCCAACTTCTTAGGAAGCTACCAAAGACGCCCAGTGTTTCTGAAGAGATTCTTTTTTGTACTTTGAAATTAAATAAATTTGCTTTTTAGAAAACAACGGTTAAAAAACAGAATCATACTTTTTAATGTTACTAATTTGCTAATACACGCATTTGATATGTTTAAACATATAAACTTACTAACTATATATATATATATATATATATATATATAATAAATTTTCCACCATATTAACAACACGGACAATGTTTCAGTAAATAGACCTCATCATCTAATGTATTTCTAATTTTCTTGTATAAAGTCTATTTCGTCTCTCTGTTTTAAAGTAGTGCCCGAATTAATTTTATTTCTATGAAATGAAATTCTTGAATAGGTTATACTTTTTTTTGATTACAACTGATAAAAATAAATTATAGTATACATACATACATACATACATTCATACATACATACATACATACATACATACATACATACATACATACATACATACAATACAATACAATACAATGCAATACAAACATGGATGACGTGTAAACCATGTATACACTAGGATCAGCAACCATCGATTTGTTTATATCGAAGAGTTATCTCCCGTTTTTATCGATTGTACTGTACACAGCTTCCTCAGTCAGTATCTTCAACTCATTTATTATAATGTATTACTCTCCATTCGTTGTGCGTCACGGAGTGTATATTGGGAAAATTGACAGGATAATGGGCAGCCATTTTGGATCGAGACTGAAGGTTATATAGGGTTGTATGAAGCAGATTTCGAGAACAAAATAACAATGTAAAGACGAAACATCACGAAAGATATCCGTATATACGTATTGTATGCATCTATAGAATATTCAATGTTGCTGCGAACGCAGATGGCGGGAATCGAATTTTACGATGCAGTTGTAAATAATGAATTAGAACTACTCAAGCGACTTGTCACCCAACATAAGATTGATTTAAATGCTAAATTTGTTGAGGTAAGAAAGAAAAACCATGCTGATTTGTGTCCTATTCATCTTGCAGCTTACAGGGGTTACACGTACATGCTGCAGTATCTGATAGACTCAAAATGTGATGTAAACAGAACGACAACAACACTTAGGAGGACATCTTTACATTTTTCTGTATTGCGTCACAAAATGGCGTGTATGTTGTTGCTAATAGCAGCAGGTGCTAAACTCGACGCTAAAGACACTTTTGGCAATTCTCCTTGTCATTACGCGGCAGACGATGGGTATTGTCAAATATTAGATGTATTAATACGCCGTAATGTCAATGTTAATACTCAAGATATAACGTCTAAAACACCCCTAATGAAGGCCGTTCGGAACAACAAAACAGATGCTGTTTTACGTCTGCTAAGAGCTAATTGTGACTTAAATATCACAGACAGAAATAGTGATATGGCTTTACACTATGCTTCACGAAATGGTTGTGCTGACGTCATCGATATTTTGTTATCAGCCGGGAGTCAAATTGATGTTCAAAATTATTGGGGTAGGACACCTTTAATGGAAGCCGTTTGTTACAACCACAAAGACGCAGTTGCCCGTCTGCTTCGTGCACGCTGTGATTTAAATAGGCGGGAATTTAAAACGGGTGACACGGCACTGCATATCGCAATTAAAAGAAACTATACTTCAGTTGTTGAGTTGTTATTGGCAGCCGGAAGTCGTCATGACATTTACAATCACCAAGGTGAAACGGCAGCTTATGACGCCGTAGTGAGTAACAAAAACGAAATTATAAGATTAATGGTGAAACATAATTGTGATCCAGAACAACCTGGAAAATATTTTTCAAATGGTATATATAAGTCTCTTTTTCAAATTGCGGCAGAAAAGGGACATTACGAAATTTGTAGAATGCTTGCTACATATGGCTATGTAGACTTTACAGCACGTGTTCAAATATATACAAATTATGTTCCCCCGAGGTTAGTTACGGAATCTGAAGACGTTGTGCAGTGGTTACGCAGAAAGATGCAAACGGCTACCTCATTACAGGAACTGTGTAGAAAGTGTATTCGTAAGAGGCTTGGGTACAAAATTGTTCAAAATGTCGAATGTCTGCCGATGCCCAGAGCCTTAAAAGATTATGTGTTGATCAAAGAAATGAACGAATTAGCTGAATCAGTTATGATGGTGCGATAGTCTTAAGGATTTCGGTTATATTTAAACATAAAGCTCACATTGGTGATATAGCGGGGACCACTATCATTATAATTTTCATGAATGGCTTCCGAGTGATCGGTGCCATTTTGCTTACAGGGCATGACTTTTGATCATGAATACCGGAAAAAAGGCATGTGCTTGGCGTCATTTGTTTCAATTAGCAGTTTTAGAATTGTAAAAACGCTTGGAAAGCTTGACAGAATTTTCCAGACACAGAGAAGATCAGGCTTGCTCTCGAAGAAAGTTCCATGTGGCTATTCCCTAGACGGTTTCCGAAAAGCATTTGAATTCGGAATATACTGGACAAATAAGTAGCTAAATCATTGGTGAATCAACTTGTATTTTCATTTATGATCATTAATACGTCATTTTTGTGACGTCACATCTGCAGTTTCATTTGTTGTTGGAAAGGCGCATAAATTGTTTGATTAATCAATTAGTATCTATAAAACACTATGTTGAGGCTAATTAATGCTTGTTGTCTCGTTTGTTTGTTTGTTTATTTCGTTTTTAAAAAATCTGATCATAGATCAAGATTAACAGAAATGATTTACTTCGAATTTTTTAGACTTTTCTTTGACAAACACGTTTCACATATATGACGTCAAAACTGACGACAGATCCTTCCTTCGTAGATTCCCATTTAATACTTCACATAAAATTATTAAATTTTTCATTTTGTGAAATATAGTTGTATTAATATTTTTCATTTATGATTATACAATAAAATGGAATATATTGCCATTTGAGAAAAATTTAAAACGAAACAGAAAATGAATGTTGACTGGACAAACACAAATTTACATGTTCAAACTGTTAAAAGCAGAACATTAATAGTCTTTAAAATGAACCTTTTTATCATGGAAAAGCCCAACCATGTAATATTGTCCTTTTTTAGAACCTAACAAAAGTTTTTATCGGGGGAAAAATACCTAGAAAATATTCAAAGAAGTGGAACATGGGCGTTTACACTTGTTTAATACTTTTGATCTAGTTAAAGATGAAATGATAGTTATGGGTAATTGTAAACAAATTAACGCAGTGTAGCTATATGTTTTAAATTACACTGAAGTACCAAAAAGTAACAATAATGGCATAAAAAATTTCAAAAAAAGTATATTATTATGTAAAAAAGATGTTATGACAGTGACCAAAATACTTCCATTCCCTTCACCAATATTTTCATTAATTCTACTGAAAAAAATACTAAAAACAATGAATTAGTCATTTAGACATTTCTGTAAATAACAAACAAATTTTAAAAAATTAACGAAGAAATAAATGGCTATAAAAATTTTAGCTACAACTACATTATTTATGTTTTTGCATTATCATTCCTTGATGCAGGATGTTAAGTGCAAATAGTGGTTTAACGTATTATCGCTTTTGTTTTCTTCGAAGTTCTTTATCTCTTATACCGATACCCAATCTGTTTATTCAGTCCACTTGACCTTTTTTAACTATTTTGCGGTCCAGCAATAAAAAAGTAGAGTGAAATGATCCGAATTCTCAGGCTAGTCTCTTTTCTCTTAACATTTCAATGCTGACAAGAAAAAGCATGAGTAGAAGACATGCCATTCCTGTTTTTCAGGGTCTTGGTGGCCGAGTGGTTTAAAGTGAAAGTTAATGGATCATAGTGTTTCTCATTATCTAGGGTCGAAACCCACACAGCAGATCCTAGTGAGAAAGTTTGTCAGTACGATTGCGAAGCGCCAAGCATTTTCCCTGCCCCCCCCCCCTCACACACACACACGGATTCTCCACCGTCCTTAAACTGATCACCTTGATATAAGTACAAGAAATTAGACTAGGGGCGTTAAACATCATTACTCCATTCCAATCTTATTCTTTTACACCTCTGTTTCATGTTACGTGTATAAAAATATGTACATGCTATCTCAACATAAATACTGGCTTTTAACTATTAATAACACTATCTCTTAACCAAGTGGTATAATGATTCATTTTAAATTGGGCTAAACATCTGGAGTATTATTCATACACAGGAAGCGACCTTGGCACATATACTGATGTTTTCATATACAATTTTAAAATCTTAACTTTCTTTAAATATTGTACATTAAAACTTCCAAGGCTTTTGATTGCAAATAATAAACGAAGTCATAGGCTATTGTCATTGAGCATTGTTTTAAAAAATTATTGTTAAATACAATAAAAAAAAGTCATAATAGAGCAGATTTTGAATGATTTAACGATAAAATTTCAAAACAAAAGTTTTATGACACTATTCTGTCCATTACTAGTTGCCAATCCAATTAAAGACAAAATTACATGGGTTTGTTCAAACATGTATTTCAAACTTGTGATATTTATTTTTCAAACTGTGATGATTAATTAGCAAGTATACCACAGAGTTTTGAACAAACGTCAGCCCCAGTCATGATTTTTTTTTCTTTTTTGCTAATTAGTTAGAATGTTACAATGAGAAGAAAATAATCAGCATGTGTTGCATCGCACCTTCTAGATTTACGTCATTAAAGTTACAAACATCACAATAATAAGTCAGTAATATTGTTTACCATCATGGAAGGTTTGTTTTTCAGATCAGATTTTTAAAAAAATTTTGCGTAAAAAGACTGACGAACCCAGTAGTCTGTTCTAAACAAAATGTCACCATTTAATTTCAAAAACAAACAAATTATTAAATGATAAATTATATTATTGATATGCAATATTAAGTAATAAAAAACTTGTTCTCCCAATCGGAACTTATGTAATCAGTTGGCCGGATTTGTGTTTGTCGTTCTCTCTCTCTCTCTCTCTCTCTCTCTTGAATTACTATCGTTCCATAATTTTTGTCATATTTGGAGTACAAAAATCCATGGATAAACAAAACATTCAAAAACATCAAATTCCATGTAAAATGTATTGTCCTAATTGGGAAAAATAACCAGACTTATTCAAAAAGTTGCTTTAATTCTGTACGTATAAGAATTTTTAATGTTTTCAACAAGATAACAATTTAACTATGTCCGAAATATCCCTAATGCACCTTCCTTGTTTACCATATTTGAATATTCATGATGATCACCCCCTGAAAATCCGAACAACAATTATTGACTTATGGCTATTTCATACATTTTTTTTTTTTTTTTTTTTTTTTTTTTTTTTTGATTGAAAAAAAAAATCAAAACTTTTTAAACTATATCTATTGCATTTTTACTTCAATTCCTTTTTGATATTCCTATAAAATTCAACACCATGTAGTAAGCAAATGTGATTTGCATATCAATTCATTTGAACCCTGTTAACCTTAAAATACCCTGATGTAATCTTGGGTGAGGCCTAATTGGATCATTGAAGTAATTAAATTTCAGCTTTTTTCCAAAATCTGCTCTATGTACAAAAGAATTCAAGAAGAATTTTTCATTTAAAAATAGAATTTGGTTAGGTCAATGTTTTTAAATTCAATCTTACTTTTATTTCCATTAGGAAAGATTTGAATAAAAGAAATATTTAGAAAAAAAACCATGTGACAAACAATTATGAAACAATAGAAGGGCCTACTATTTCGGACTTTAACATGCATACATTCCCTTCTTCACTGGCAGAATCGCAATAGAGTGGTCAGATTGTCAATCCCGGGCGACAGGTTGTGCTTTCATTGTCTTAGATCTCTACTCTCGTTGGCTCGGTACCAGTAAATCTGATGAGTGGTTTGCACTGTTTAGCTATATTTAAGAAGGCACTTGTACAAACATTTCATCATTCTGGCATAAAAACTTGTGCTTCAGGCTCCAGTTTCACGATCATTCACTCAATTGAGTATTCATTACTCAAATGAGGGAATATTTTAATGGCATTTTTTAAGACATTAGACACATTTAAAATTAAATATCTAATGTTATATTTATATTGTTTAGTGTAGGTTTATTGAACAAAACAAAACACTGGCTCATAAAACTTATTATTTTAAATATTGATGAGAGAAAATGGGAATATTGAAAATATTCGATTTGAGTGTACACTCATTTCAGTGAATGATTGTGAACTGAGGCCAGAAGAACTAGTATTTATATTAACCCTAGAGAGAAAAAAATGAAAATTTTCACCTTGCAAATAGTTTTTTAAAAATGCTGAATTGACCCAAAACATCAACCAATTAACCAAATATCTAACCTAGTTCACTAGGGGGTCTTATATACAGGATTTACTCGAATGGTTTAAATGTATATTACATTAAATTTATCTTTTATAAAATTTATGCGTAGATATACTTATATCATCCAATTCAAAATTTAAAAAAGTTCATTGCACCACAGCTGCAGCAGCTATATGATATCGATAAAATGAAAGTATAAATCTATGGAGCACAGTTTTTATCTAAACTTAAAATATGTTTCTCTCTAGGTGTCCCTAACCGTATTCAATGTAGTCTGTGTGTGGTCAAGTATTTTATCTGTCCTAAACATTTAACATCCACAATTCAAAACGTAATCTTAATTAAAATCTTCATTCAAAAATATGTTTAATATATGTGAAAGAAAAGAGTTTAATAAGAAAAAGGCCTTAAGGCTTACCTGAGGATATTCAAATCTTAAGTTTGATGGACAATTACAAAAAATACAAAGGGTTATTAAATTGTTTACCTTGTTTGGACCCCACTTCCAAGATATTTTTAATTTGGATATTCAAACATTACATGTCCTTAAAATATGACTGTAACATTATCTAGGGGTTAGCTGCAGTATTACCACACATAAAACACCTACATTGAAGGTAGAAAGATAGTAAAGATGTTATTTTAAGTTTACTTCTTGAATAGGGGCAATGACCCTGACTTTGGCCTAATGCCAAACGATGCTTCAGAAATGCGAAAAAAAATTAAATATACACAGAAATATCCCAAAATATCTGCAAAAAAAAAAAGGAACAAAATTAGTTTATGACTTTGACCTAGTTAAAGGTCTTTACAACTGAAAACCATTATCTTTTACTTTAGTTCAAATAATATACAATTTCATTTTTCTTATGCAGACAGACCGTGGTTAAAAAATCTGCTATGTGTTGATATATATACATAATAAAGGAATATAGATCAAGATTAAGCAGTAAACCCTTGCTTTAATGCATCTCATTTACTATTCCACCTGACTTGTTTCTACACTGTTTTGAAGTATATGATTCGATAACAAAGTTGTAAGCAAGAAATTAATTATCACTGAACAATTAATCCAGCTTTAAACAACTGCACCTAGGTTGTAAAATCTTTAAAACTCACTTTATCAGTGACAACTCTATCAATTGAACCACTTTAGTGATACATTTTGTGTATGAAAAAAAAGTGTGATTATCTATTCCTATAAGGAGTTTGGTTAAAATGTCCGTTTCAGTTAAATGGTCGCTTCAGATCACAACTTGGCACTCGGCATTACAAAATGAAAGTCACTGATCTTTCGGATGGGATCTTAAAATAAACCTGGTCCCGTGTCATGGTAGGTTTGGCATGATAAAGAACCCTGCTGTATAATGCCATCAGCCCAACGGACAGGCAAAATTTCTGCACTTTAACCTATAGCTGGCGATGTCTCGATATAAGTGAAATATTCTTGACTGGGATGTTAAACACCATTACTCAACTCAACTCAACTCAGATCATAACTCAATGAAATATTTATAAATAAACACCTACTAGGCTTCAAATTGGACAGAGTTTTTGGGTTAGTTAGGTTGAAAGGCTTTCTAACTAATCAACTACTAAAAATTTCATTCAAACTGAATTAACTATGTATTTAAAATCATCATCACTGTCTTCCTTCCTACATCTTCAAATTTTAACTTTTAATTTTTTAAACAACAGTCTGATATAATTATACAGCACTATTCAATACAGATGTAAATTACTTAACATATAAGAACAGTAGAAAATGTTTCGGTCAAACAACATAAAGAAATCCAGTTGCTCCGGAAATGCTTGTTGCCATTAAGAACCATTACATTTTCAGTCACAAGTGATGTCTTTTGTATAACAAGAAATACAGTATTGACATGAAGAAATTTTTCCATGAAAGGAAATCAGAAAATTCTTTTTACTTGTAAAATGAAACTTTCATGACTGACTTACTTTTTTTTTGAAGCACCAAACTATAACAATTTGACTTATTTAATTATTTAATATATTGCAGAAATATGACTTTTATAAGTTTTACCAAATTTCTGAATATACAGCATCATCATACAATGCCTGAATCACAAAATTATTTGGAAGATGCAAAACTAAATATTGTCTCTTGTAACAAATTGTTCTTATTAAATGTCTGAATTCATTAATCCTAAATTAAATATATTTAAACCAAACAAGAAGAGCATTTGGAAACACCTTTTAGAACAAGTAAACATCCTTTCTAGTCCCACTTGTAAAACGTCTGTTATATTTTTACAACTCCTACAAGACTTATCATTTAGCCTTTTTTAACTTTTTGTTCTACACGTAAACAGTTCTTTCATGTCAATTTCTTTTACACTAATATTTTAGTCTTAGTCCATGTATCAGGTTATGTCAGCTTTTTAGCTTTATTATATAAGGCATCCACAACTTTTCCCATGTTCTGTATGGTATCTAGAGAGCTCTCATATGTTTTATCTACAGGTGTTTCATCAAATATTATCAATACACCAGCACCTTGGTCCAAAATGCCTAAAATAAAGACAAAAATGTTTAAGATTTTTATTTTCTTTTTTTTTAAACATATCAATTACAATGAAATTATCCTTACAGCTTATATACTGGTATTTCATTTGCCATGTAAAATTCCTCCAACTCAAGAACTTTTGCATTCATATAGACAATATATCACAAAAACCACATGACTCCAGGTATAAAATACATATAAAATGCAAAACACAATCTGGTACTACAATGTCATAGGTAAACAAACATAGTTTGTTAAATGAACACTCTTAATTGATACATTTTACTTCTGAGATCCAATCTTTGCTGGTGGGATAAATACAAGTATAAGAAAAAGAATAGCGAGCTAGCTTTATGTAAATTTGAAAAATTACAATTAGGAAATTTGGCAAGTAATGACAAAAGTGATTGGTGCCCCAGTCAAAATTTCCCTTATATTGAGACAAGTCAGTTCTTAATGGTAAAGGATACTAAAGTACCCTAAGAAACCACTGAACTTCAGTTGCCAAAAAGAAAAAAAAAAGGAGGGGGTGATTACTTTATTTATTTGTATCTTTTCTGCTGATGACTTTTATCAAGTACATGTAAATTATTCCTTCCTATACAATTTCTGACAGTGTTGAAGGAATACAAAGTTGCATTGAATTTGAAAAAAATGCATCAAGTTATTTATTATGAAGGCCGTTAAAACTTACCATGAAATTTCTTATCCAAAATCATCTGTGATAATTTTTTCTCTACTGTGGCCTAAAATTGAAATTAAGATAAATGTTTACAATTTCAAATTATCTGTAACAGTTTTGAGGTTACACGAACAATTTTTAGCCATTATAAACAGACAAAGTTGAAACATAAATCTTCAGGATTAAAGTAAACACTAGTTCAAGTGTATGAGCTAGTCTTTTTCAAATGTCCACTGAATAAAAACTTAAACCATTTTAAATAAATTCAATCATGTAACATTGGATTGGATTGATAGTGTTTTATGCCCCAGTCAAGATTCTTTCTCCTCTATTGAAACATCAGTTCTAGGATGGTTGAGGAAACTAAAGTGCCCAGAGAAAACCAACTTTTGGTAAACAAAATGACAAAAAAAGGATCTGCTCAAGTAGTATTCGAACCTAGGCACCAAGAGTCACTGTGATGTAAGATATTCTATATAAACTATCCCAGTATTCTTTAGAAACATCTAAAATAATAAGAGTGTATAGTACAAGAAATAGTTGTTTCTCCAAAAAAATCAGCAATTTTTTCTCTTTTAATGGAAGCACTTTTATTTATTTTTTTTTTTTGCCGGTGTGTGTGTGTGTGTGTGTGTGTGTGTGTGTGTGTGTGTGTGTGTGTGTGTGTTAGGGAGTTGAGGGAGTTGAGTGATGGTGTTTAACCATATATAAGACAACAAATATAAACTTTAACTTACCATTGGTAGTTTGATTAAATTTGCTACATGCTGAACCTGAAAAAGAAAAGTACAACTGTGTGTTCAAAACTATAGTGAAAAACTAAATGAAACAGCAGAACTTTTTGTTGCCCCTTTTATTTCAGTATAAAGTCTTGCTAGAACAGATTGCTGAAACATTATATTTTTGCATGTAATTCACAATTGTTTTTTGAAACAATTTGAATAAATGCTCTAGTCTGGAAACTGAGAATAATTTTTAAAAATTCCCAGGAGACTGCTAAATAGATTATACAATAAAATTTCCTGTGTAGTTTGAAAATTTGTTTAACATTTTATGGACAGACTAGAAATGACTAGGTATATTCATATATCATTTTACAGCTTTAAATTGCTTACAAATTCTTTTACGTATTTCAAAGCAGTCAAAGGATGGTTGAGAAATTAGGAGTACCCCAAGTTTTGGTTTCTATCCAAAAAAAAAAAAAACTACCATCCATTGGAAAACAATGGAAAACAAACTGCCAAACTTTCTCACACTAGGATCTGCACAAACTGGATTCACACCTAAGAGTTGGGAGATACTATGATTTACAAGCATGTGCTTTTGATCCCTCAACCATTTAGGCCTCTGTGTAAACCAAGAAGCCCTGTGTGACAGATTAAATATCAAAACAAGTTCTTACCTGTACTCTTGAAAATGGTTCTATAATTCTACAAAGATTCTGTTCTAATAAGTTATCATACAATGTCTTCAGGTGAGCATTTACAATAGGATCATCAGCTAACTGGGCCTTAAATTGTCCTAAAGTCTGAAATAAATAATAATACTCAAATGAAACAATTAAGATATGACACAATAGACCTGCATGAAAAAATTATGTCATTGACAGTTGCTTATGTGAAAGGAGTCAAAGAAAAAAAAACAATCACAGATTTGCTTAAAGATTATGTCAAAAATGGCAACTTATGAGAAATAAAAGGAAAAGGCCACCATATGAAAAAACTGTGATAGGAATGCAAGAATTGATTTTTGTCTCAATCTTAGAGTTAAAATTGATTTTTATGTATTCAATTATAAGAAAAGAAAAGACTTTTGTGGTACCTATATCTTAACTGTAAATTGGCTTAACTACTCACTATTGGAGAAAGAATAATTGACGAAGAAAATGTTAAAATGGGTGACAGAGTTGAAACCATTAAAATTAATCAAAAAGAGTAATTTATTAGTAAATTTGTATTGAAAACTCAATGTTAGAAAATGACGGATTTGGGAAATTATTTCAAAATGAGAGATAGGTCCTATCTTTAATCTTAATTTTTGATTACTTAGTAAGAAAACATGGTTTCTACTAAACAGTTTGTACATTATAACTTGTTGAATAACAATTACTAAACAAAAAGGACATAAAACAAAACAGAAATCAATGTTATTACTTTCTGGAAATCAGCTAAGGATCTTTTATGGCTGGCTTGGGCTATACTCTTCATAGCTTCTACTTCTGCACCGCTGTATTTTAAAGCTAACTTTCCACTCACTATTGCTTGCACTTCGTCAGCTCTGAAAATTAAAACATAATTAAATGTCAGAAAATAAAACCTAGATGTGTACTCTACTAAAATATTATGTCTCTAATTCTCTTAAAAATCCAAGCAAGACAGGTAAATTGCAAATTGTTTATAATTCCATCAGCTATGATGAAGCCATTCCTGACCAAGGAGAAATAAAATAAGATTAAACATTTAACTGTTAACTCCTATCAATTATAACAGTCCTGAATAAAAGTGAAACAATATTCTGCAGTACGAGTTGAACCACCAGTATAGTTTTCGGTTTTAATTTTACTTAAACCATCAGTTTGGTTTGTTATTAGAGTTATTTCCCTTGACATGTGAGATACGTCACCTGATTGGTCTACAATACTTATTTCTCAGGAATACCTTCAATTTCATCCAATCGATAACGATGACACATGCAATGATACTTGCAGTGGTATCAGATGGAAGTATAAACTGTAACATGAGTTTGATTAGC
Organism: Tegillarca granosa; assembly: GCA_029721355.1. Taxonomy (NCBI): domain Eukaryota; kingdom Metazoa; phylum Mollusca; class Bivalvia; order Arcoida; family Arcidae; genus Tegillarca; species Tegillarca granosa. The sequence goes on from CM056608.1 coordinate 10,794,888, forward strand.
TACTTAAGTTTATTTCTTTTACAAGCTCATCTTCAGCTAATAGTTTGTTTTTGGCTATTTTTTTTATCAATCTATTGTACTGCTATACAAACCGAACTGAGGCTAGCATACCACAATGTGAACTAACTTGTCACACATGTGTATAATTTTACCCCAGTCCAGATGACAGCAACAAAGCTATTGAAACATGTAGACTATTTAAAAGCCATACTATAACTTTTCAATCTGAGTGTGGAGAACACCATTTTTATCAATAAATTGTAACTTACGTATTAAGCATGATCTTTGCCAACAACATATACTTCAATGCTACAACTGCTTTGGGATGTTCTATGGAATCATAGCCTTCAAATGCTTCATAAAAATAGGAGTAAGCTGTCTTGAAATCTTTTTCATCTGCTGCATGCAAAATACCTGAAAACAATGAATAAAATTATTGAAAATAGTAGAATAAAATTTGTAACAGGAAAACATGTTTTAGTGCAAAATACATTCTCAACTAATTCGTTTGGATTTAATTTAGCACAAAACATCTTTTGAGAAACAGACTATAAGCCAAAACATGCATTCTAGTAAATTTTTTAAACTAGTGCTACTCTCCTAATGCTAAAATCGCTAAAATTAGTACTTTTACAGTGCATGTACCTGGTAATGTCCGACACAACCAAGAGCATGGCAAAATGAAAGTCATAGCAAATAACAACCAAATGTATGACACAATATAAAACCATTATGATAAGTCTAAATAACTGTTCAATTTACTGCTCTCCACTTTTGTAAAAAAAGAATTATTGGATACATGCACTCATTGCCATAAACATTAAACAGATTTGATAAATAATTTGAGAAAGAATATACATGTAGCAAAAGTGAATTTCATAAATAGCAAAAATTCATTATAAGCATCAGACTTGATTGACTGTTAATGATAAGAAAACTATTTAATCTGATATAGCACAAAAGTTTTCATGTTTCACAGTTGAAACTGCAAACATTTTCTCCAGGAATAAAATTAACAATATGTCTGTACCTTTTTTGAAGTAACCAGAACAATTCATAGTTTAAACTGTCAATTTTACATGGTCTAGGGGAGACAACTCAATATTTAAAATGTGCAAAAGTCTTTGTATTTTTAAACATACAGATAACTAACAAACATATCTATATAAAGGATTAAAACAATCATACAAGCATAAAGAAAACAAATTAAAAATTAATTATTCCTACCAGACTGCATGTCCAGTGCTGCCTGTAGTTTGGGTGGACAATAAATACCGTTGGCAGTTGTTCTTCCTGAGGTAAGTGCCGCCCTGTGAAATAAATTCCATGATTTTTCTTCCTTATTATATTTTTTTTATATTTTCAAACCCATTCTTGATTTCAATAATTGATATTTCTATCTTAAACATAGAAGTTTCTTCTATTTCTTGACCATTCACATTTTCTTTCAATACAAAAGTATTTAAGAATTAATTTTTGTCAACATAGTCTGGTCTAATGCATAAAGGCAAATATGTTTGCTATTGGTCTAAATTCCTTTGCTCAGTCTCCATTTATTTGTCACCAACACTAACAGCTCATACACAAAATTAACATGCATTACAATTAATTCTTGTGACTGAACTTGTAAAAATTGTTTTAAAAACTCCTGATTGATTCTGTTCCTGGATATGAATATGTTCACTGCATCTTGACATAGGAGAAAAAAAATAGTGAGACAAATTGATACGTGACATTGTTAAATGGTTTTTATATGGCTGGTTGTTCCTTGAAAATTTGCAGTTTCAAGTTCAACAAACGCTTCATCTTGTATCTAATCTTAAATTGTAATAAAATTATGATGTAAACAATGTTTATGCTTCTTTCTTAAAACTGAAGTTTTGATTTGATTTGAGTTTTACATCCCAGTCAATAACATTTCACTTCTATCAAGACGTCTCCAGTATAGTTGAAGTGGCAGAAATTTTTACCTTTGCAGTGTGCTTGAGACAATGTGCAGGGAGGGTTCTTTAACGTGCCATGTGACATGGGACATCAAATTGTAAGGTCTTGTCTGAAAAACGCAATGACTTTCATTTCTAAATGCCAAGTGCTTGGTGAAAGAAAAACATGGTCAGATGCAGATGGGGTTCAATCCCAAACCTCCCAATAACGAAGGGAGCAATAACTTACAATGCTATATCACACATGAAAGATATACTAATAGAAATGGTGGTAAAAGTTCCAACGACTTGAGGTGGATAGAGTGGTGATGAAAATATCTTTAGATGGATCCGCAAGGATGCAGGTGTATTTAGTATACCAACACCTTCAGATATTTTGATACATGAAAGATACATATATTTCGCAAATGTTACCTGGCTTTAGGGAGATTTCCTAGTGTGTGGTAAACTCTACTTTCTAATAACTGTACTTCTACTAACAATGCTTTATCATCTAACTTCTTTAACTCTTTTAACAACGACGAACCTGTAAATCACACAAACTTAATGTTAACCTGATAAAATCCAATAAAATTTGTGCAAGTCATTATTCCAATTTGATGAGGAAACACATACTTTGATAGCCAATAATGACTGCAAAAATATCTACGTAGCTGAAAACAACATTCCACTTACATGCATAATACGGCATTTTACCATAAAAAAAAACATACATGTAATTAAATAAATTTGGATCAAACATTTTCCAAAATTTACTACACAAATTTTGTGGAGTATTTATTGATCATGCGGTTTATCTTGTCATATATCTACAAATATAAAACTGATTAAGTTTAAATAAACTGACTTTAAGATTTCTTTGTCCTAGGTGGCCGAGTGGTCTAAAATGTGTGCTTATGAATCATTGCCTGTTATCATCTAGGTTAGAATCCTGCTCGAGGCAGATCATATTGTGTTAAAAATTGTTAGTTTATTTGCCAAAGGTTGGTTCTTAAGGCACTATGGTTTTTCCAAAATCCCAAAACCAACTGCCTCCATATAAGTCAAAGAATTTCAAATGGAGCTTTAAACACCTTTACTCAACTCTCCTCCAGTCCAGATGTTTAAGTGTTTAAAATATTGAATAAGAATTATTGCAAGATAAACATGATCAATACCCTCCATTCTATACAAACATGATAAAGTGTCACTATGAATGCTGATTAACCATTCTTACATATGCTACATGCAAAGACGTGAAATGTGGAATTTGTTCCCAATAATGTTTATTTAAATCATGATTCCAACTGTTTCAGGTCTAGTTACAGAAATGTACCCTTCACAATGTGCTTTTAACAATCGGTAGTAAGAGTTCTTCTATTAGGCTGATGTATTATAATTGTCACATCTTAGTTATTTGTAATTTTCATTTCTGAATATCAAATCAGAACTTAGGGAAATCAACTGGCACAAAGCCTATTTCCAAAGTTTAGTTTCAGGTCTGCCAACACTGAAACAACTGATCTTCTAAGTTCTTTAGTTGATTATGTACTAAGTGTCCACTTACTGACCATCATTATTATTAACAGACCACTACTGGAACGTGTACATACCTAACTGTAATGCTTCTTGATATTTCTCTGTTTCATGATAAAGAGCAATAAGTCTAGCCTAGAAATATAAAACATGTAATGATATTTAAAAAATGTTAATGCAGTTATCTCCCTTTATAGTGCTTTTCACACGAGACATTTGTCATTTCACTTGCCAACTGTCAGTGGTTTTCTCTTGGAACTCATATTTTTCAAAATATCAGAACTGGTACAAGTAAAAGAGTCTTGACTGGGACATAAAACACAATTACTTCACTTCCTTAGCTTGGGCAACGGGTGCTCTGTCATTTGCCATTTAAGCCAATTGATAATTTTTATAATTTTTGGGTCCAAAATATTGATATTAAATTATATCTTTGCTCCAAAATTTTCATCAATTTCATTAAGAGCTTTTAGTTTTTGAAGATCACTGAAAATGTTTCATACAAATTGGCAACAAAATTTTACATCTGACTCCTTCTTTTGGCTCTTACAGATTCCTCCATAATCCAACAACTAAACACCTTTATATAAGTGACAGAATCTTGACTGGGGGGAGGGGGTATAAAAACACCAATAATTGATCCATCCATCCACTTCATGTCTGCCATTTTAATAAAAATTATAAAGACATATTCACAGTGACAATCTACAAAAAGAATTGATGACCTCATAAAACATAAAGTGGAAAAAACTGTCTTAGTGTAAGTGATCAAAGAAATTTTACCTCTAAAGCCTGTCTCAGGAAAGTTCTCTTTTCATCTTTTGCCCATTCTATACACTCCTTACATAAATCAACCTGTAAAATTAATAACAATACACACATCATATAGAAAACTATGTGAGATATATATTATAAATTGAGAGGGGAAATATAAATTTTGAGAGAGAGAGAGAGAGAGAGAGAGAGAGAGAGAGTGAGAGAGAAAAAAACAGACCACCCAACATACAGAGAGAGAGAGGGAGAGAAAGAGAGAGAGCAATGTCAATATGGAAAGTAAGAAGAAACTATATAAAGAGAGATTTACATCTTCCTATAAACCTCAAAAGTTTGAATTATATAAATTTTCAAACTACAGTGAAAAGAGACAAATCGTAAATACAAATATTTTTACTAGTACTTTTAATTGCTCAGCCCTTTTTTGCAATTGAACAATCTGTCAAAATATGTACAAATTAGTAGAAATTACAAATCAAAATAATTAGTTACATTACAATAAAGAAGAGTAAAATAAAAGGATTATCTCCCCTTGATCATAAAAAAAATCACTTCTAATAGAGCCATAACCTATTTCTCAACTTTTTTGAAATACTGGTAGATACAACTTGATACAGTTCAAAGAGAGAGAGAGAGAGAGAGAGAGAGAGAAAGAGAGAGACAGAGAGAGAGAGAGAGATTTTATGAGTTTTGTACCTCTTTGCCTGTTGAAGCTTCCATATCTAAGAACAGATCTACTAATGCCCTGACAAGTTTAGCTGCTTTAGCTTTGCTAACTAATGACAGGAATGGTCTGGTAAATTTAATTAGTGCTGCAAGATCTGAAAGTAGAAATACAGATTTATAAAGTGAATGTCATTAATAATCTGGTATAATTCCTAGTTAGATATCCACATACAGGAAACATTGTAGTAATTGTTTTATGCCATAGTCAAAAATTTTTTTTTCACAAATATCGAGAATGTAATACCAAAAATCTCTATTATATTATAATATATTGATTTATAAGATGTACTGCAATACATGTAGTCTGTCTTTTTATAGTTGGGCCACAATTAAAAATATCTTTGTTTCCCCTTGCCCTACCATTACTTCTGATATTGGGTAGGTAGGTAGGCTATTTTTTTCCCTCATAGTTTACTTTTCTGGTTAGGAAACATTCTTCACATGTCACCTTGTGTGCTTACTAGTACATCTTCATCACTACTGCATTTGTATTGCATTGAATTATAACTGTATAAGCATCTTGACAACTAAGACGGTTGGTGAATAAATCGTGAAAAGGAAAGAGAAACGAACTGCAATCTATAAGCATAGAATAGCAGGAAAAAAAAATCACACAGCATTTTCAATTAAAATTTTTCAGTCAGTCAGGATTTTAACGGTCGGTCGCAGCAAGGGGAAACAAACTATATTTTTATTTTGGCCTTATATTTTTCTTTTTGTTACAGCTTTTATGCTATTCTAGTTTTATTAATTAAAAGACCCAAAATCCCTAAATTTTCAATGGTTGTCTATTCAATTGTTTTTTCTTTATTTATCTTATAAGTTTCTTGAAAGGATTTGTATGGTTTAAAACACTGTCTTTCAGATCTTTCAGTGCTGTTTTGCGGACTATGGGGTGAAGAAATGTTTCAGTGAATTCTATCCAAAAAAAAAGGGTTAAAATGTATCAGTCAAGGATAAAGTCAATATTCGAGAACCACTGAAAGATCAGTAGTCTTCTCCAAGTATAGAGGTTTCTTCTACATTCCCAGAACAGACTGTCTTGACACGATAAAAATAATCTCACTCTAAAATGTTTCCCATACTAGGTGACAACTAAGGATGCAAAAACAAAACTATCTTACACAGGCCTTAGATAGAATTTAAAATGCCACTCGGCACAGTGCCCTAGTTAAAGAAGAAAACCACTCGTCACTTGGAAATTTAACTTGGCACAGCCACTACATGAAAAACGAGACTTTCTTGTCTTAACTACCGCCAGAGCTTGTACCAATAAATATGTTTTCTGACAAGCTTCTTAAGCTTTTCACAAACTTCAGATTTTCCACTTTCAGTAACCAGTAACTTTCGTTTTGAAGTGGCAGGTTTAGAAATGATTTCTAAAATATCTTTATCAGCTGTTTCATCTTTGTTTGTCTTAAGAAAGTCATACAAAACAGTTTGTTTACTTTTATTTGACATACTTAACAGACAGACAAGTATATAAACACTCGGAACATCGGTTGGTTTAATATTACACCAAGTAAATTCCGAATGTGAAACAATAGGTTTGCGCATGTGATGCAAACATTTAAATGATTTTGTTGATTGACGATTGTAACAGAACGGCCGATGTCTAGAAAGGGGCTCATTACAATTGACCTCCTTACAAAAGATTTTCCCGAAAAACACTATCTGTTGTTTATTAATTTCAACAAGCCCTTTGATGTATATGTCTGACAAACACTCGGAACATCGGTTGGTTTAATATTACACCAAGTAAATTCCGAATGCGAAACAATAGGTTTGCGCATGTGATGCAAACATTTAAATGATTTTGTTGATTGACGATTGTAACAGAACGGCCGATGTCTAGAAAGGGGCTCATTACAATTGACCTCCTTACAAAAGATTTTCCCGAAAAACATTATCTGTTGTTTATTAATTGCAACAAGCCCTTTGATGAATATGTCTGACAAATTTAACTGGGCACTGTGACGAGTGGTAGTAACAATATCACTTGTCCAAGTACAAATTTTACTGGTCAGGACGAGTGAATAATCGAAGCTCTGTTATATAGAGCATACACAAACTATATATGTACATGTACATGTATATGTTAACATATACTGTTTGTATCACTTACTGAATACTTGAAAATATCATCATTTGTTTAGAAACGTTTACATAACAAATTTCTTAAATAATATTTTTTTGCTGGAAAAACATCAGCTTGTGCCATTCCACAGTCCAATGGTATATATGTCCTGCACGAAACTTTTTGTGGTATCACATGGTTGAAGAAATAACCTAACACATATTATTGGTTCATTTCAGTAATAAAAGGTTTGGAAATGTATGGCATCATCATGATGTGCAGGTATTAGCATAAGAGCCATTTTAAAACATGAAAATCTATATAGATCTATTTTTCAACTGCTAGTATTGCTTCAGTGCTGTTGGATAACTCAGCAAGTGTTCTGCTAACATATGTACCAGAACTTGGTCTCTGTTTACCTTCTGCTTGCTTTAATTCAGCTAGTATGGCCCCCATATCAAGTATTGCCTGTTCTTTAACTTTTATTTCTTCTTCACTGTTGGTGTCGACATCTCTCTTAACTGCAATTAAACATTTTTAAATTTTTAACTCCTGAGGTTTTGTTTGAATCAAACACACAAAGAATTGTTCAACCATTTTCCAGTTATATAATGTCATCATGTTTCTATGAAATATTCTACAAAAAAGCAAACCTCTCTTTAATCATTTTTAAACTGGCTCTCTACCTACGACATTACCAAGAAAAGCCAACCAATTGTAACAGAAAGAGGTTTTTGTCTCAACTGACAATTACATAATAATATTTGGCAAAACCAGATTTTGAGATCAAAGGTTGACTTGAGACCAACTATCTGCCTAGTCTAAATTTTCTTCTGATCTTAACACACATAATGCCTGACAGCTGTGGGCAGGGTCAAAACAACTTCTATATTTAAAAAAAAAACAAGATTTTCCAATACCAACTAGTGTCGATATGAACGCTTCCTCAGTTTGCTTTTATTAGTGAAACTGTGGAAACGTTATTAACCTCAAATGATAGGTGAATGATCTGTCTTCCAAAATATTTGAACATGAGAATTTGCAAGGTAAAATGAAACAGAAGGGCATTAACAACAATCAACACAGAAGAAAAATTGATTCAAATTCTCCACAGCGATGACATCTTGAAATATGGGATGATTTTTAAGAGAATTCAGGAAAGACTTCTTTTGTCCCTTCAATAAAATTTTAATTTTGACTAAATGGCCTAAAAATGATGAAATCAGGCCTTTTAGATTTTTTAATTTTTTTTTTTTAATTTGATGGGTAGGGTGTACAAATGGAAGTTTTGTTAGAAATAATTTAACTATCAATCGCGGTAAGTAACTTTTCTATGATACCACTTATATTTTCAGTCCAAAGCGAAACATCGTTGCACTCTTCCAACACTATTTGGTATGGAAATCTCAGGTTAATAATATAGAAATTGTTCTGACCCTACCCAAAGCTGCCAGGCATAACCTGTGTTTAGTTCAGAGTAATTTCAGATTTCTATTTGCCTCAATGATGAATAAGTAAAGTTTTTTAAAACTGCTACCTTTAAATGAAGTAACTTCCAGACAAAAACCAAAGTGTGGTCTGGTTTGCTTCTTGATCTTAAGTAAAAGTACTATTAATTGTGTCATATCAGTTGAAATAAAAATTTTATTGGGGAGTACAAAAGGAAGTCTTTCCTTTTAATTCCTTTCATTTATCTTAAACTATATTTCAAAGGAGCTGATACAACAATGAACAGATTAACTGGAAAAGGCTAGTGACGTAGTGTATACATTAAGAATGGTCATCACAAATCCAAGATTGTCAATTGATTAGCACCAGTTATTTACACCATTTAGAAAATCACGTGAAAAAACTAATTTTATGTCAAAATAAACTTAATAAAATTAACCGATAACCGAATACAAAAAATAAAATTTGATCGTGATGCAGCAAAATAGAACAAAACAAGCCATTTAAAATCGACTTTACAGATTTTCATTGAATTTATATCGGGTGTTTTTTGTTTTTAAATGAAATGTTAATTTTTCTGTTTACATACCAATTGAGTTTAAAATTTCAACAGCACCAATTTTATTGGTAACTCTGAGAGCTTGAGCTTTTTCTAATTCCGAAGTCATGCTTGCAAACGGAAGTTGATAATCAAATGCCTTAACCCGCAATAAAGTCGTTATGGTCTATTTTTCTTATTTTCTATGGATCTTCTGCCGATAAAAAGAGCATCCACATGAAGACGTGTTGATTTACATGTTCCCGTGAAGAATTTTTCCATTTCTATCTGGCATCATATTTTATGAGTAAAGTGGCAGAAATCTTCATATTTACAGTATGTTCACACCCTAATAAAGTCAATAACAATTTTAAACGTTGGTCCGACCCTAACTGGATTTCATGATCCCTTCAACTATTATTCAACGGAATAATCAACCAATATTACTACTAGACATGCTGAATCTGTATCTCAATTTATAAAACACTCAGTTAAAAATCGCTTACTTCAAAAAGCACCCCACTTCTTTTATACTGGTGATCGCAAAGTGTCTATTCTTTATGCTAAATTGCGAAATAAATGGTAGCAGTCTTAAATTTGATCTTCAGAGTTAATATTGTCAGTAGCGCCGCGTGCAGTTGTGGATTACTTCCAGAAGATGTAAACTCTAAAGTCTTCTCTTGTGTTAAAACGTTTATACAACAAACTTGCAGGTTCTAATATTGTATTATTATCATTTTTACTATAATATATTATATTTCATTTCCTGTGTTTTGTATGTCGTTTTACTTAAGTTGATTATTTTTTTATGTTACACTGATGATCTCTCTCTCTCTCTCTCTCCTCTCTCTCTCTCTCTCTCTCTCTCTCTCTCTCTCTCTCTCTCTCTCTCTCTCTCTCTCTTTAAAATATTATATATATATATATATATATATATATATATATATATATATATATATATATATATATATATATATATATATATTACTGTTATAAATGCAGCTATATATATAAATTTCAATGCACACACACACACACACACACACACACACACACACACACACACACACGCGTGAATTTAACAAAGTATTAGAACTTGGGTTCGTCTCAATCTTTATTTACATGGCAATTTATACAAATATTTACTGAATACTCTAGAATACACTTAGTGACATGTACATGTCGCTGCCAGACTTTCGTTAAACATCAGAAAGGAAAATCAGATCAGTGTAACACCAACGCCGTTTGTTGGATAGTTTGATAACTTGGCATGTAATTTTGTGTAGCCCCTTAAAAAACCCTGCATCAACTTCTGGTGATAAAGAAGCGTATATGGCAACAGCGACATTTAAAATGTTTTTAAATGGCGCTGATGAAATGTATTTATTAAAATGAACGATTCTTGCTTAAAGTTATTAAAACTAATCACAAAACGCATTTATTCATTCATTCATTCATTCATTCATTCATTCATTCATTTATTTATTTATTTATTTATTTATTTATTTATTTATTTATTTATTTATTTATTTATTTATCTATTTTGTATGTATGATACAGAACAAAAATTATGCAGTTTTCTATTTTTAAAAGTCTTAAAAAATCTCAGTTTTAAAATGTTCTAATGCTTTTTTGTTTTATACGAGTTATTCCCCTTTGAACGTTAATGTTGACCTGTTGAACTGTCGGTTCAGTTCAGACCCAATGCAACGCTAGTAACATTCTGTTGCTTTATTACAAATTTAGGTTTTTTTCATAATCATTCACTGAGCTGACTTAATTCTGTTTTGGTATATAAAGCGATATCCGTTTTAAATGTCCTGGTATATCTTGTAAACAATACGTATTTTAATATGCATAATACGTTGCACTACGACACATCTGGCTATTTATAACAAAAAAAAAAAAAAAAAATAAATAAATAAAAAACTTATATCAAAATCATTGATTTTGATTTTACAGGAAAGCATTAACAATATAGTGGGTTATTTGTTTTATGGTGATATATGTTAACTATATCGATAGAAAATAAATAAAAAAGTTAGGATATGACAATTACTTATAAATAGAATCCATTGTATATTGTACTAAACCGTCGGAGGAGAACTAATAAATCATCATCAGTTGGTGATCCCCGGGACTTTTTCCTTTTAAATTGTCTTGTGTATTCCGATGATATCAATATATAATTTGTCGTAGGAGAAATCAGTCAGTGATAATACTTCTAGTGACATTTCAAACACATCATCTTCATCTCTTACATCAGACATTTTAAGACCAGAACTTGACAGGCAAATGTCTAAGGTATAGTAAACTTAAATGTCCAAAGTATTAAACACAAGATTCCTTTATTACTTACTGATTTACATGATTTTGACATCTTAACTTTCACAGAAAGTTGGTTACACAATGACATACCTGATTCACAAGTACTCTTTCAAGGGTTTTCAAATCCATTTAGGTCAAAAGAACGTCACAACAGGGTAGGAAGGGAGTGTTATTGTTTACGTAAAAGATTATATTTCTGCTAAGCGCCAATTTGATTTGGAAGTTAATGGAACTGAATTGTATGGATTGAAATCAGATTAGATAAAAAAATGTTTTTGCTTTGTACTTTCTACAGAGCCCCAAATAGCGAAGTTCTATCTTGGGATAGAATAATTTACTCAATAGATTTGGCTTAGAATTGTAATCCAAATTATACATTAATTACTGGGGATTTTAATGATAATCAGCTAGCTCATAAAAGATCGAAGATGAGTGAGATATGTCTTTTAACTTGTTAAAATTAGTACATGAACCTGCATATTACAATGAACATTCATCTTCATTGCTTGATTTGTTTATTATTAATGATTCTATTGTTTCAAAATGTGAGGTTGGTGAGTGTTTTTTGGATGTTAATATGCGTTACCACTGTTCAATCAATATATGTATATTTAAAATTTGTAAACCTATTAATGAATGTTTAGAAGAAAAATTTGGTTGTACGATAAAGGTGATTATAATTTATACAGAGAAAAACTTAGTGATGTTGATTGGGATGATATTTTAAATTCTGTAAACATTACTGATATAATTATTCAAACTGCTTCCCTGTGCATTTCTAACAAATATGTTGTTATAAGACCCTCTGATCCTCCTTGGATGAACAGTTTAATAAGAAAATTAATACGTAAACGTAAACGCCAACATCGTCGTGCTAAACGCACTGAAAATTCTTATTATTGGTCTCAATTTAGAAAAATACGTAAAAAGTGCGTAAATAATATAAACAAAGCAAAAAAAAAATTTTACAAAAATCTTATGAACGAATTAAGCGACAACAACATCGATACTAAACAATAGTCGAAAATTAGTAAACACTTTACTGGTTCTTCTAAATCTGTCATATCTCCATCCCTTCTTGTGAACAATCAGATCTTTACGAATCCCGAAGATGTCTCTAACATTTTCAATGAATATTTCTCATCCCAGTCGTCTATTGATGACAGCTCTGCATCTCTTCCTACTATATCTAAACATAATTATCCGCCTTTGGACAATATTGTCATATCCCATAGTGATGTTAAAATGTTCTTACAACACTTAACACATCTAAAGCGGTTGGCCCTGATCTTATACATCCAAAACTATTTAAAGAAGCTGCTGAAACTATTAGTCTACCCTCGTGTAAATTATTCAATAGACAATTGCAAATTTCTGTATATCCGTCCTGCTGGAAGATGGCAAATGTTACCCCAGTGCATAAGAAAGGAAGTATCGATAACGTCACTAACTACCGACCCATTTCATTAATAAGTGTTACTTGAAAGGTGTCTGAGAGATGCATCTTAAAATATGTCCACAATTATATTGTTCAAAACTCGATTCTTACTCCTTTCCAGTCAGGCTTCATTCATGGCGATTCTACTGTTAATCAACTTATCTATCTCACTTATGAAATCATACAGGTAAAAAGGTCCGTGCAGTGTTTCTTGAAATAAGTAAAGCCTTTGATAGAGTCTGGCATAAAGGCTTGTTACACAAATTAGAAAACGTTGGTATAAGTGGTTCTTTGCTTTCTCTTTTTCGAAGTTATCTAAATGATTGCCTACAAAGGGTGGTAATAAAAACATCTTCCTTTCAATGGAAACCAGTTACTGCAGGTGTTTCTCAAGGCTCCATTCTTGGTCCTACTCTATTTCTCTTATTTATCAATGGTATTGTTTCTACTGTTAACTGCAATATCAGACTCTTTGCTGATGATACATCTTTATTTATTACTGTAGACGATCCAGCCTTAGCTAGTATTACAATTAATCAGAATCTAGATGCTATTTATTTTTGGTCTATTAAGATGGTTAGTCACTTTTAATCCCGACAAAACTGAATGTATGACCTTTTCTAGGAAGTCTAGACTACAATCTTATCATCCTCCTCTCTTTATGAATCATGTTATGCTAAAAGAAGTCCACACTCACAAACATCTCGGTGTAACATTCTCGTATGATTGCAGTTGGGCTGCTCATATTGAATCCTCACTACACAAATCTCGATCTCGTCTTTATCTACTAAGCCAGCTAAAATTTAAGCTAGACAGAAACACCTTACAAAAACTTTATTTTAGTCTTATCCGACCTCTTCTCGAGTATGGTGATGTTCTACATGGGACAACATGACTAAACAACAAAGTAATCTTTTAGAGCAAATAAATACAGAAGCAGCGCGAATAGTTACAGGTGCTACTTTACTTACTAGTACATCTCTACTTTTTAAAGAAAATTTTTGGGAAACCCTAAGCGATATAAGAAAAAAACATACGTTAATCCTTTTCTACAAGATGTACCACAATATTACTCCAGATTATCTGTCAAACATCATACCACCACACAATTTTGAAGTACATTCTTACAATACTAGACATCAAAACAATTTATTATCTATACACTGCAAAACCAAATCTTACTTCGACTCTTTTTTACCTTCAGTTGTTAGAGATATTATAGATATTCCAGAAAACATTAAAAATACCTCTTTATCCAGATTTAAAGCATTTTTAAATAAAAATATACAAAAAGCGCCTAAATTTTATTTAAAAGGCAATCGTAAAGGTCAGATACTACATGCACGACTGAGAATGCAGTGCAGTTCTTTAAATAACCATCTTTTTAAAAAAAACATTATTTCTAATGCAACTTGCGCCTATGGTATGGTTGACACCACCAGTCATTATTTTTTCAATGTCCTTATTTCACTCGGCAAAGAAATGTCCTTCTAGCGCTGTTAAACAACCATACTGTTACTCGAAAATTACTATTATTTGGTTATTCAAATTTATCTGAAAATACTTCGATATTTTCAAAGATCCAAGATTTCATAATTGATACAAAAAGGTTTTCCTGAACACATTTCTTCTCATTTATTTAATTACAATTGTTAATTGTAATCATACTTTGTTTTACCAACATGCCATCATTTTAAATTTATTTTTCTCATATTTCATTTCAGTTCCTTTTTCTCTTCATTGCTACAACTTAAATGTCTTCTGTTAATTTATATACCTAATGGCTTCTTTTGTAATTTAAAGATATAGGGAGACTGGTTAACATAAGAGCTTTGTTATTGCTCTTGTTCCAGAATCCTATGTACAATTTGTAATTATGTTTGATTTTAATATAGAATAAAATATTGTTTGAATTAATTACCATTGTTAATATTTAGTGTAAAGTAACACATGCAAGTGCTATTTTGTGTTTTATGTGTACTGTAGTATGTAAGTGTTATGTTGATCTACAAATGTATTTTTCAAATTATGGGAGACGAATTTATAGATTGGACTATGTAAGTCCATTGTTTCCGAATCCTTTTGATTATTATATATATTGTTTCAATGTAATGTTATGATATTTACTTTAATAAAATATTGTTTAAACTAAGTCGTTGTTGCACATATATTAAGAAATTAACACCTACATGACAATGTAATTATTGAAATAGACATATTGTCACGTGACAATCAGAAATGTAATAAATTATTGCCCGTGATCTCGACCTGGAAATCTACAATCCCGAGATTCGAAATTTTTCACCGTTCGTTTTTGACATACAGATCATTTGTCGTACAAGACATCGCTGATGAGCAGGTATTAATGAAGTAACACCAACGTGACACTGTAACTAATAGTGAAATGGACATTGTCACATGTCAATCAGAGGGATTACTAAAATATTCTCCTTGCACTCCACATGGAAATCCACAATCCCGGATTTTTTTTACAGTAAATAGCATTTGTCGCAAGAGACATCGTTAGAAAGAAACACAACCCTGACAGCGTACGTAATAAGTGAAACGCACCGTTGTCACTTGTCATGCTTCATATAATAATTATTTATCTGAAATTAAATTAATTAGTAGTATATATGTTGCAGTGCTAGCCCAAGAAACATATTTACGTTATTGATAGCTCTAGAGAAAATTTGAATGAGCAATTTGAAATCTGAGATCAATTCTAAATATATATTTTATTTCTGAATCAACTCATTTGTACGATGGTTGATAGCGGCCGCAATACAATTCAAAAGGAGCACATGGAAAAGAAATATTAATGATAAAGTAATAAATGAGAGAGAGAGAGAGAGAGAGAGAGAGAGAGAGAGAGAGAGAGAGAGAGAGATTTCAAGCAATTAAAACACAAATGAGAAAATCGGGCCGTTTTAACAGAATAATATGTGAATGTTATTTGTATGAAGTTTTATCATGTTAAATTTCTACATAATCCGGAGACACTTTTAGAAGTTATTTATCAAATACCGGTACTGTCATCAGCATGATTTCAACCATGTTTCCGGCATGTGCAGAAGTTGAATTTTTACACACACACACACACACACACACACACACACACACACACAAAAAGGGAGAAAGAAAATTGAAATCATAATTTATAATATAACACAAATACCTGTTAAATTTTGATGTGCCACATGTGTACATTTCGGAAAATCATTCCTCATCAGTGACACTAGGGGCCGAAAGTTTGATATATAAAAAAAAACATAAACCAAACAGTTGAAAAATAATGAATCTAAAGTTCCAAAATTATATAAATCAAGATCCAGCTAAGGAATGCTTTGCATGAGGGAACAGACCTTAGTTTTAAATAAATTCCAAAAATTAAGACGGCTGAAAATTTTGCTAAATGGTATATTTTCTGACAGCACAAAGTACTGCCTACTGAGTTATGGATACCCTCGGGGAGTTTTACTCCACCAGCAGCGGTACCCGCTCAGGGGTAGTAAATATATAACAAATACCTGCTAAATTTTGATGTGCCATATGTGCACATTTCGGAAAATCATTCCTCATCAGTGACACTAGGGGCCAAAAGTTTGATATGTAACAAACATAAGCCAAACAGTTGAAAAAATAATGAATCTAAAGTTCCAAAATTATATATTATTAAATCATAATACATTTAACCTTAAGCACTTTATTGTTTCCGTTATAAAATAACTACTTAGTTGTATAGATAAGTGACACCTGTCCTTGTAGTTACTCGTGTTTACAAACGTTACATAAACTGTGTTATGATGACACTTAAAGTTTGACCATGAAAGAGATAAATGACAAATATTTGCCTTCAACTAACAAACACTCGAACAGTAAATACAGTGTAAGAGAGAGAGAGAGAGAGAGAGAGAGAGAGAGAGAGAGAGAGAGAGAGAGAGAGAGAGAGAGAGGAAGTAGTTGTATTTTACGCCATAATCAAAAGTATTTCACTTATTTCGAGACGGTCAGTTCTGGTATGGTGGAGGAAACCGAAGTGCCCGGTGAAAACCATCGACCTTCGGCAAGCGAACTGACAAACTTTCTCACACTAGGATCTGTCCCGAGTGGGATTCGAACCCAGGGGTTGAGATGTGCTGTGATCCGTAAGCACGCTCATATCGCGAGAAACGTTCAAAAATAGCAATTTTAAGCAACAATAAAATAAACTGAGAGAGAGAGAGAGCCTGAGAGAGAGAGAGAGATATTCTAATTACATGTAGCATTATTCATTTATTTATTTATTTATTTATTTATTTATTTATTTATTTATTTTATTTTATTTTATTTTATTTTATTTTATTATTTGAAAAACGACATGTGATCATGAAATACGGCAACTAAGTTTTAAAATTTAAGACTTTTATTTTTAAGCCGAAATAAAAGCTGAACACTGAAATGGTCAAATTGATATTAAATTATCGTTTAAGAATGAAAGTATTTAAAAAGGAAATAAAAGGGCAATAAAGCAGAATTAAGTTTCATTCAAATTGATACAAGAAGATGAAAATTTATTGTGTCCATATGCTAATGTGAAATGTCACGCTCTCACCGACCATCGGGAAGATTAAACCGTAAAATGTTCGATTTTAATCATTCGATCTATATTTGGTAAATATTTGTTAGGACATCGTGCACGAGGATGCGTTACCAATATATCACAGCTAACCTCCTCTCTTAAAATGGATTTGTGGCACGTGAATGGTGTTGTGAGTCTGTCAATGTCCATTTGGTCTGTTAAGCCGGACATTAAGACTCAGGACACGTCATTAATACCAGAATCAGTAACACCGCCATTCTGTAATGATAATGTTTATTTCTGTCAAAATGACCAATGACTTGACACGTACAACGCACCTTAATGTATAAATATGAATATTTGTCCGAGTTTAAACACACTTTTTAGGTAATTTACGGTTGATTTAGATAAAATTAATATAGCGAGGGGATTTAAGTACAAATGATTTATCCTTAGAAGGAAAAAGTCAAAAGAAATCACCAGATTGAAATCGAGGACAAAAAAACTATAAATAAATACTGTACCTATTGCATATCGGAACAAAACTTGTTTAACAATGGTATAAGAAAAGAATAGAAAAAGGCCATTTATTTGTTAGTATCGAAATATTTGACAATAAAACGACAAGTAGAATTATTCTATAATTATAATAAAAAATAAAATTCAGAAAAATATAGAATATATTTATAAAAAGTTTGAATTCTTATTTCAGTATAATTCAGCTATTTTTCTAACTCTGATTTTAAGCACTAAAACTAATTTGCTACCTCTTTATTTAGTAACAACCATATTTTTTTTTTCTTTTCAACGGTGTTAACAAGTGTATATTCTACTTTGAATAACTCTAATTTTCAATCTGAAATACAATTTTAAATAGGCCTTACTTTTTAATCCATAAATCGAGTGTATTTATAAACTATTTGTAGACAGTTTAGTTGTGGGTGGAGCGGCCAGAACAGTGTTTCAGCCATACCACTGACTACAACTTCGTTTTTAAATTCAGAGGCCGTCGGTAATCAGGCTAAAGATTTTTTTGTTGAATGTTGATTTGCGTCACACCAGCAATTTTTTAGTTTTACGTTACAAAAAATTTAAATTTTACACACACACACACACACACACACACACACACACACACACACACACACACACATATATATATATATATATATATATATATATATATATATATATATATATATATATATATATATATATATATATATATTTATATATACATGTGAATATAAATCTCGAGGAATAATCTTAACATAAGTTCATCTGGTGGGTAAGCGTAAGTGTTATATAGATCAGCATTGTACTTGCGTGTACTTTTGGCGACTTACACTCGCCGCAAACGGTTGCAGAAAACTTGGTCATTTGTACTGGTAATAAGCCAAACAAGAGCCTACGACAAGAAACAGCTTTTCTCACCTGCGGTCGACAATGATCGAATCACAGCAGTGAGACACCTCAAGTTTGAAGGCCAACGCCGTAACAACTCGGCATAATACATGTTAGCGTTTTCTTGATTTTTTTTTAAATCTTGTCTTCTTTGCTTTTTTTATATCATTAACCCTTATATTGTGTTTTGTTTTATTTTTTGTAAGCTGTTGATAAGTTGCCTTTGGTAAATTAAAAATTGATTTGTTGATTTAATAAGGTTTTACCTCACAGTCAAGAATATTTTAAGAATATTTCACTTATATTGAGACGCCATAGGTATAGGTATCGGCTTCCATTGTCATAGGGTAATGTGCAGAAAGGTTCTTTGACGTGACACGCCTAAGGTCTTCTCCGAAGGACCTTGTGTCATTTCTAAATGCCGAGTGCTTAACGAAAGAACAGTCACTACCAATTTCGAAGTCTTGGTCAGACCCGAACGGGGTTTAAACCCTGACCTCCCACATACAAAGCGAACACTCTACCAACTGAGCTACCGTAGTGCTAGAAAAAGCGCATAAAATCTAAATGGCAGTCATGTTAATCTCACTCTCCTTGTTTGAAAAATGCTTGAGCTCAGAAAAAACGGGGGAGGGTGGACGAAAGAAAAAAAAAAGCACTATGTAGTATTTTGTAAAATTAAGAAGATCCACAGACCTTTTCCAAAAAAATTGAAAAAATATTTAAATTTTAATATGAAGTTTAATTATGTATTATGATAGATGTAATGATGCTTTTGTTATAACAAATATGGAGGCATCGGGATCCGGTTTATTTTCGGATTGTTGACAAATGTCAGTTCTCAAATTAGACTGCATAATTCAACACACGTTTTTCTTAACAAAATGTTTAAATAGTAAATTCGCTCTTAATTTGACATGAAAATAAGTCCACATTGGACTGCATTTAAACATTTCTTGTACAGCATACGCAAGGTAATACCCGTAGCAAATTGACCCTTAGAGTGGAATAAATAGGTGTCCTGGAACAATTGATTTCCTCGGGTACATCTTGTCACCTGGCGTCCCTAATTCGAACTTATTCAGCGATCTTTTAAGATATTAAATACAAAATATTTTAATTCTTTATATATTAAACCGCACGATTCTGTTTCCTGTTTTCTCTGAAACTTGTTTAAGCACAGCGCGTGCAGTATTTTTACTACGCACGTGCAAAGCACATTCTGTTGACCATGGGACAAAACAGGAGAAATAACTCGAGTTTTTGAATATTAAACCATATTTTCTAAGGTGACAATAAATTTCATTTATTATTTGGACATATACCGGATAATAATGCCTAATATGCTGTAATCCGATCATTAAAAATTTCCAACAGATTGGCATTTCCCGGTTTTGCCACGCGACAATGGCACGGTCGAATGAACGCTAATATTAATTGTGTTGAAGATTATACATATCATCTGCCAAAAGCAAAAATATTTCTATGTAGCATTTAGCCACACGATGTGAAGGAAGTTAAAAGACTATAAATAACGCGTTATATTTAATAATTTATGACACAAACTTGTTGTAAATAAATAAAAATATAAAAAGTACAGCTTAAAAGGTGAAAGGACTTAAAGGCTATTTCTGGACAAGACTTTATTATGGACACATCATAAAATATTTATGATTAAAGCTAAATAAAATTTACATCACACACACACACACACACACACACCAATTCAATTCAATTCTTTATTAACCGTGTTCCTTCCGGCACAAAGGCAAAAAAAAACAAAAACAAAACAAAATCATACATATTAGCATACAATGATAGTACAAGATGACGGAGGATACAATAAAAAATACTGAAATATTAACATAATATACAATAGTACAAGATAACAGAAGATACAATAGAGAAGTTTCAAAATATTATCATAATACACATGTATATAATATGACATACATATAATAATTCATATATAATATGACACATCAAAGCTATAGATATCAACAAAAGCATATTATATACCGACTGCTAATAAATGTTTACGCCTTTCAGTGGCATAAAGTAGATATTTGCAGAGGTTATTTATAACCTTGAAATTATTAATACCAAATAATTGTAACAACTTAAAAACTGACGGTTTACGCTTATAATAAGCGTCATAATAGATATTACATACAAGTACAAAATGATATTCGTCTTCTATGTCACTTTTACAAAAATGACAAATCCTCTTATTACGCTCAATACCAACGTATCTACCTTGTTCTACATTTAACCAATGTGCATGTGTTCTATATTTTGCTAAAATCCTTCTATGTTTAAGTAACAATGGTTTCTTAAGATAAAATTGCAAAGAGAAGGAACTCACAATATACCTATATAATTCACATTTTGAGGATGTATTTAGTATGTTATTTATATACTGTTGAAATTGATCCCTAATACGAGATACAATGACGTTAAAACAGTCATTAACATGGATTGTTTGCTGACAATTCCATATATAACTTAAACCAAGACTATTTAATTCCTTTTTTAAGCATGTTACCCAATTGGAACTGTTCGGTTTGCAAATATCAAGGTCACAAAGTTCACCATAACAGGCTTTGAGTATACAATTGTCAGACTTTAATAATATTAACCAATAACGTATAATGCTAATTTTCCTAATAATAGACATATTATATCGACCCAGCTCAAAGTACACAGAGGCATTAGTTGTAGATTTTCTAACTCCTAATATTTTCTTTAAAAATTGGATATGTACCTTTTCAATATCTGAGGCTTTATGAAATCCCCATATTTCACTTCCATAATTTAAGATGCTACTTGCATATATATATATCAAAAAGAGAAATCAATTGTGCTAACATTGAAAGTATAACCGGACATACTTTTAAATAAGGCAAACATTGCCCTTTTACCTTGTTCAGCTAAGGATTTCTGTGTTGTGGTAAATTTTCCATTATAAAACATATTCAATCCTAGATAACAAAAATTATCTACTATTTCTAAGTCAACTCCTCTAAAGTGCCAACGTTCATACTGACTTAACCTACCACTATTTCTAAATACCATGATTTTCGTTTTTTCGATATTTACACTTAAATGCCATAGACTACAGTATGTGTCCAAGAATTTAACATATTTTGCAAGTCATGTGCGTCTTCAGAAAATAAAATTGTATCATCTGCGTACATGATCAAAAATAATTGCAACATCTGCAACTCATAACTCACACACACACACACACACACACACACATTTTTATATATATTTGACAAAACTATAGCTTAATGGGGACGAAATGAAATAGAGATCATAGACAAGTTACAAAGATTAAAATCATTATTTAGTTATATTCCCAGTTATAACAAATATACAAGTTGGCTCAATATGAGTTGTTTTCAGCTTGTACATTTTTTCTTGCATTGTTACATGTCCTTGATTACACTGGCATTTGTCATTACCCTAGTGTTTTTCAGTAATAAATTACAGTACTTAAATTCACAGTAATTGCATTAATTAATTAATTAAAATAAAGAAAGAAAAACTCTTTGAAACTCTAGAACCTCGAATAATGAAGTTGCCACACGCATAAAAAAGACAACTGAAGTTATCATCTGTGAAACCGTTGATGATGTTTAGAATTGAGTGAACGAAAAAGCGACTCAAAATTAAAATACAGTAACTGTACTTGCAACATTTTACATCAAAATTTATTTGAATGGACTAAAATAATGTTTATATCCTAGGATATGCCCCACCACCAAACCTTTGACCTTATTTAGTTTTCTTTGAAGTATCGATGTTCAAAATTATCATTTTATTTTCACAAAACCACGTTTATTGAAAAAGACACGCGACAAAAATAAGAGATGTAGGTAAACTATCTTTGATGTGTGTCTCTAACGGTGACAAATTACGGAAGGTTAATAATCTACGAAATTCTAACACCCGAGAACGCGTGTAACACCATTCTGAAACCATGCGACATGACATTCCCGATCGTATATATTATACTCCGAACCAAGGGTATGATACTCCGGATCAGCAATATGATAGTCTCAACTTGTGAAACTTTGTGTTTTTATTAGGTTTTTAGTTAGAACCGTAACTGCTTTTTTTGGCGTACAAATTCAAATGTCGTTAAATTTTACGAATTTAATTGATAAATAATGGATTAAATTTGTGCCACCCGCTAAGATAGACTCGTGTTTCAAATACCTTATTTTATAATTTGTACCCATTATACTGACATTAAAGTTGTTCCTGACTTAACTCACTTAACATGAAAATTATCTCGTGAATTTGCTTTTCAACCGATTTTATTGTTATTGAAAACTATTTCAATAGTATTTTTTTTTCATTGAATCACAAGAAATAAAGTCAAGATTGTATGACTTTAACTCTAAAAGGGAAGTTAGAAACCGAGACCAAAAGCTGATTATAAGATTATAAAAGTATACCCCCGAATTGGTTTAAAACATATGAATGAATGAATGAATGAGTAAATGAATGAATGAGTAAATGAATGAATGAATGAATGAATGAATGAGTAAATGAATGATTGAATGAATGAATGGAGTATTAAAGAAAATTGTGGTAGAAAACATTTAAAAAGCCAATTAATAAATGAGATTTTTTTAGAAATTGTGGTTTGCCATATTTGAATTGCATCATAATGATTTAAAATTAATTTTACAAAAATAAATAAATAAATAAATAAATAAATAAATAATTTAATTTTTTTATTTTAAAAAAAATTAAAAAAAAAAAAACAAACAAACAAATTAGCATTTTCATATTGAAATGATTTTAAAAAGGATTTTTGAACATCATCGATAGGCAGCCGTATGCCAGGCCCCAGTTTCACAATCATTCACTCAGCTGAGTGTACACTCAACTCAAATATTCCCATTTTTCTGTTATAGATATTCTAAAAAATTCAAGTATTATGACAGAATGTTTCGTTTTGTTCAACAAACCTCCACTAAACAGTTTAAATGTTACATTAGATATTCAATTTTAACTGTATAATGTCTTAGAAATTGAAATTGAAATATTCCCGAATTTGAGTTGAATGTACACTCAGGTGAGTGAATGATTGTGAAACTGGGGCCAGGTATGTATATATATCACAGGTATGAATGCATGAAATCTTCTTGTCTATATCGTGTGTTTTGGCTAAATTCAGCTTAAATTTGATTTACAAAATTTTTCCTTAAACTTTAACTTATCTTCTAAAAAAACTTCCAAAAACATATAATTAATTATATCTTTGCTTAACTCACTGTGGGTAAAATATTGGCATCCCGATGGGTTAAAACATAACAATTCAATAGATTAAACCGAGCCACCAATACGCGTCAAAACACATGGGCGCCATATTTGTATAGAGGGTTTTACGCCTTCGTCGGAGATTTTTGTGTTTAGGAGAAAACCTGAGTTCCTGAAAATAATCGATAATTGAACTCACAAATTTACAAAAAAGGAGAGAGAGAGAGAGAGAGAGAGAGAGAGAGAGAGAGAGAGAGAGAGAGAGAGAGAGAGAGAGAGAGAGACGGAACAGATAAAATCACTTGTGGCAAAACAGAAAAATTGAAATGACAATAAATCACAATAACGAGCTCAAATGCTTCACTGTTTAACCTGCTGTACATAATGAAATGCAAATTATTTTTCCTTCACAGCTTAATTTCGGGAAAAGGGGAAATAGAATCCGTGACAATAAATTATTTTCTTATAAAATAGCGAATGCTGAAATATATATTTTTTAACCATTCTTAGTAATTTAAATCATAATAGAAAAAACTCTTTTCACAAACGCATTGAATCTTGTGCTTGTGATGTCAAACGTTGACTTGACTTCATATAGTTTCCTTCCGTTAAATACTTTTAAACAAAGAAGTGTGGTAACCTAACCGTAACACTTCTTTCTTTGTTGTTATCTTTTCATCGGTTTCGATCAATGTTGTTCAAAAATCCTTTTTAAAAATCATTTAATATAAAATTGCAATTTTTTTTTTACTGTATAATCAATTTTTAGATTGTAATGATGCAATTCAAAATTGGCAAACCACAATTTCTAAAAAAAATAATCTGATTTATTACTTTGGATTTCTTAATGTTTTCCACAAAATTTTATTCTAACACTTCATTCAATCAATCATTCATTCATTCTTTCTTCCGTTCGTTCGGTCGTTCTTTTGTTCGCTTGTTCGTTCGTCCATTCATTCATTCATTCATTCATATATTCATTTATTTTATTTCGTTTATTAAAATATCTGTAACAACTTTCTTTTAACAAAAGTTTTACTTTTGCACATTAAGCAATCAACATGATACTTTTTGTTTGTAATCACATGTCTATCTCATTATGAAAACAAACACGCGAGGGCGAATTTGTTCTTGAATTAATCTTTAGAGATCCGCTTTCGTTGCGAATACCTAAAAATGCTGATGCGACGATAATCAACATTATAATCAAGTTGAAGGGTACCTGTTACCAAAACTTTTTTGTCACAATTGTTTTAAATACTTTTTAAATATAACAATATTGAAAACCGCATCAAAATTGGTGACAAAATAAAAAAGTTACAGCGGTTTGAATTCCACATTTTAATACTTTCTCTTTCTCGAAGTCGCAACTGAGGTAGCTCAGTTGGTAGAGTGCTCGCTCCGTAAGTGGAAGGGCGGGAACCCCGGCCAGGTCTGACCCAAGACTTGAAAGTGGGTAGTGACTGTCCTTTCGCCAAGCACTCGGCATTACGAAATGAAAGTCACGGTTCTTTCGGATGGGAACTTAAAATAAACGAGGTCCCGTGTCATGACACGATAAAGAACCCTGATGTATAATGCCATCAGCGCAACGCACAGGCAAAATTTCTGCACTTTCGCCTATAGCTGGCGACGTCTCGATATAAGTGAAATATTCTTGACTGGGAAGTTAAACACCACTACTCAACTTAACTCAACTTTTTCTCGCAAAGTGAGAAGACTCGTTTTGAGTTATAACTTTGTGACGTCATTGCAATATTAGAAGTAGTATCTAACATAAAAGACAGTAGTAACAATGATGAAATATTGACGTACGGAGAAGAAAGTTACGACTCTGACATGTACCTATTTATGTAAAATAGTTCGTCATTATTTGGGGAAGCAGAAGACAATCTTATAAGTGGTGAATTTGGAGTATATCATACAACTAGCCCTAAATTGAAATTGTTTATTTTTTTAATGTAAAGCAGTATTGAGAAATATTTTTCTCTTTGTACATTTGATTTCTCCATGCTTACATGCATGAAAATTTTCCTATGTATAAGCGGGAAAGTAAACAGTACTGACGGTGCAAAGAAAGAAAGAAATGGAAAACCTTTCGTTGAAAAATTATAATTAGTTAATATGATATTACATCAAAAAAATATTTGTGCGCTTTAAAAACACATTTTACCCTGTTGTAATAAAATACATCAGCTAAAGGTGATAGTCCATACTTCAATTTCGAAAAATTTGGATAATTAATAGGCGGGGAATAAATAATTTGGTTATAAAATTTTAAGTATTAGCAATGTATTTAAGGGATAGTTTATGATGGCAGTTATAGAAAGCATTTTATTATTATTATTATTTTGTTATTATTATTATTATTATTATTATTACATGAATTTTTTTGTATCTAAAGGCTGCCAGGTCTTGCTGGTGAAGTAAACCGTAGTGCCTAGAGTAAAATACTGACATTCAAAACGCGTGGTTTTAAACATTTTTTGAATTATTATTATTATGTTACAGAAAAAGAAAATAAAATTCGATTGATTTAAAGACATGTATTATTAGAAAGTATTGATATAACCTAACTCCAAACAGCATGTTTATTATTATTTTTCTTTTTCTTTCTTTTTTCTTTTTTAATGGTGTTTTACTACATAAATCAAAATTCTTTTTATTCATAGCGGGTCTGTCAGCTCTTGGGTGATGGAGAAAACCGAAGTGGCCGGATAAAACTACCGACCTTCGACAAACAAATTGACAAATATTTTGGCACCAGGATCTACCTACCTTGAAAAGAGAATTGTGTTAAAAAGAGTTGGTCAAAACAACATAGCAAAAATGATACTACATAAAAAACAAGAGACCCAATATGGCCCTAATTTGCTCACCTGAGTTTAAATGTAACTGTTATGTCTTGATAATACCTGGTAAGTCATAACATGTTGCCTCAATAGAAGTGGTTTCAGAGAACATTATTTTTATTGTTTTGGTTTTTAGCTATGTAGGTCACTGTGACCTACTTTTGGTAGCCATAGCAACCAGAAACACAAATGTGAAAGGTAATGGTCTATAGATGCTATTGACTCATATGAATGAAATGTGACCAGTAGTGTCTGAGAAGAAGTCTTTTGATGGATGGATGGCAGAGTATCTATCCATCACAAAAGCTCACATGAGCAATTTTCAGATCCGGATTTAAGATTTTACAGATTTGACACATTAATTAAAATATTTTTTTAAAATTGTAAAAGTCAACTACAAATTATTTTTAAAAAATTGTTCAATTAGTTTAAATTATGTCACATGACAGTGATCTTGTAAAACAAATAAAAGTATTTCAAGGTTTTAGCTATATCTACATATCAGTATCACATGTATTTCAAAAATAATAATTACACTAAAAAGTAAAAATTCATAAAATCTCTTCCATGCACCATTGTAAATCATAAAATTCAGAAATTAAAAAAGGGGCCTCACTGGGATTTGAACCCTCGACCCTTGGGTTGCTAGAATTGAAAATGGATAAGGTCGAAAAAGTGACTTGTATTTTACAGAATTTCATGAAAATTGCCAAACATTGTATCTTCACATAAGAAAATGATGTTTGGAAAAAGAATTCACCTAAATTTATTCATTATTGTAATTTTGGTAAAAAAGTACTACATGTGATGTATTTACAATATATAAAAAATAAACGCAAAAACGCGTAACCTTATTTTCACAAAAATTATTGAAATTCATAAACTTGGTATATAAGATGCTTTAAATGCCAAATATCACATCAGATTTTATCGCGGTGAAGTGGTTTTGGAGAAGATTTTTTTAGGTTTTCAACTATGTAGGTCAATGTGACCTACATTTGGTAGCTATGGCAACCAAAAACACAAATCTGAAAGGCAATGTTCTATAGATGCTTTTGACCAAGTTTGAACAAAATGTGGCCAGAAGTTTCTGAGAAGAAGTCGTTTGAAGCAATTGTTGACGGACGGACGGACGACGGAGGCTCTGCAAAAGGTGCTCAGGTGAGCTAAAAAAGGAAAAAAAGGGGGTGCTTAAAAACATATTATTATGACTTTAACCTGTAGTAATCTTTAGCTATAGGTGATAGACCATACTGTTAATTCGAAACATTTGGAGGTAATTAGCGGGCGGGTAATGAATAATTTTGTTATAAAATTCATAGTGTTAGCAATAACAGTTACGATATAGTTTATGATGTCAGCTATTTCAGGCATATAATTATCATCTTCATATCATTAAAAAAAAAAGAAGAAAAAAAAAGAAAAAAAAATCCGGTCGTTCTGAAGACACGCATTGACTGAACTTAATGTCATAATTTAAGGTTCCAAACAACATGTGTTTTTTTTTCTTCAAAGTTTTGAAAAAAAAAATGTGCTGTATAATCCATTATTGTTTGGGCTTTCTTATTTATAAACATAATACACGTACTTAACAGTACTAGTGTCGATTTCCAGTCTTACCTATGACTGATCGATGCTTATGATGTTAGGGCGTCTTAAAATTCATGAATATGTAATTTTCCAAATTTAAGTCTTTTTGATAAATTACACACATAATTCAGATATCATTTTTATTATCATTTTATATGGATATGCAAATAAATCAAAAAGATTCTTAAAGATGCTTGATTGATCAGAGCCAAACTTGTTTTACGATATCAAACAGATGCTTACCATCTCTTGTTCAAATAGCAGGCGTAAAGGTGTTGTCCTCCGACGCTGTAGAATCGGCCAAATACTTTTACTCATATTATTATTATTATTTTAAAGGAAAAACTTACCTAACGCGTATATGCTAACACATCACAAAACTGTATAACTGTAGAAAAACCTTCGCGTGTGAAACCATTAACATTTATAAACTGTAATTCTAAATGTTGGTGCATCATAAACCTATAACAGGCTTGCCTGGTTATGTTACTCGCGCTTAATATGTGTACAATAGCTTAATCGGGTTGCACTTTCAAATAAAATTATTATATTATTATATATGGTCAAAGTCAGCTATCTGTCCAAAGCATTTTGTTGGATTTTGTTGACTTTGCACATACAAGGAATACTTTTTATTCCGCATCATCAATGCAAGATAGTAATTTCACAAGACAATGAATTCTAGACTTCCCTTCTGGAAATTAACTTGTTTCATGAAATATAATTTTTAATCGCATTCCAGTATTGTATTTATTTCCCATTTCTTATATGTGATATAACTGGTTCTTATTAGTTTAGCATGTTTTTTTAATATCTACTGCTTTAAATACATTTAAATTCATGGGCTCAAAATTTCGTGGTTTAGAAAAAAATTACCATTTCGTAGGATGATAATTTCATTGTTTGAACTTTGTTAAAAAAAACTTTGTTCTAAAATTGATCAATAAAGATGATTACTTTTCAGGTATTACTCATGCGTATGCATTAAACGTTAATAGAATTTGGCCAATTGAAAAAAAACATGTCTCTATCCAAGTTAATCCTACTTTATATCATCTCCGATTGTGTAAGATTTACACCAATTTAATATTTCATTTATACTTTTGTATTTTCAACATCATCTAGTTCCAAATACCTTCAATAATGTATTTTGCCTTTAATGATTTATAATATTGTTGTATTTTTAACATTATCTATCTGTCATAATGTTGATGCGGCTTTAAATAAAAACCAACTCCCTCATTAACTCTAGTACTAGGTCTTCAATGTAAATAGTATATATATTTCAAAACATACTGCTGTCATAGTATTAAATTGGACGATCCATGACATTAAAATTTGGCAATATTCTAAGCTACAAGTAAAAGTAATATTAGTTTACTTCTTGTAGCTTTGTATTATACATCACTGACAAATACGAACAGAAACTTCAGAAAACACGTCCTCCGATATTACTAGACCAGAGGGTCCATTCAAAAAGTCATAAGCCAATGGTCTCTATAAATGTATTTCTGATCATGCATGTTAACATTTTGTCAATAGACAAGTGCCCGTCCTAAATAATGTGTTTATTAGTTGAACCATGAACGGCTTATGATTAAAAACTAAAGCTTCGAATGTAATCATCAAGTGAAGTTATATAGTTTTAAAAATATATGCTTTTTACAAGTTCGTATTCAATAGACTCGGTGAAGAAAATCTCGGTTCGTTGTTCAAAATCTTCAGTTGCTTATTATACGGCCCTATGCGCTTGAATGATAGGAAATCTTGCGGTTTATTTAAACCGCATATATACTCAAAAGCATATTAAATAATTTTACATTTGACTGCATGAGTCATTTGATGACTCCAGAATATTTTGATTCCCCCCCCCCCCCCCGAAAAAAAAAAAATTAAGATAAATATATCAAAAAAGAAAAGAGAACAAGGAAACATTTACACAGCGAAATCAAGAGAAAAAATGTGTTGATTGTAATGTTTCAAATAACTAGCAAAAATTGTTTGCTTTGACTTTAATGATAGTCAAAATATTATTGCAAGATTCAAAATAGGTTGTGATTTTTAGTATTGAGCATATTTTAGGATTGTTAAAACAAAATTTTCTCTTCCTAAATTAAGTATGCTGAATTGCTAAAGTTCCAAATTATTGTTATTTTGGCCTGCATCAAATCTATTCTGTGTTTTAATTTTAATATTTTGATATTTAAAAAAACATCAGATGCTTTATAAAATGACCCAAACAGTACACTGGCGAATGACTGGGGAAAAAATTACATGGTATTTGAAAGGTGATACTATGATGTAATAATGACGTCACATTCCCACCAAAACAGCAAAATTACTAGATCATGATCTCTACATGATTTTTGTTCAATTTAAGAAGCGCTTTGTTGGACCTAAGTAACCATTAGCTTGAGTTAAGTAATACGTCTGTTTCTCCGTGTAGTAACAAGTTGTAATTTTTTTGAATTATCACAGACCCGTCAGGTTGACAGAGTGAAGTCACCATCACGAAAATTATTGGCGTTATCAGAATCTGCGCCTAAGTAATGTCACTAAACATTTGGTTGATGTATGATACCGACAGCAATAATGGTCTGTAGGGAACCTTTTCATATCCGGGATTTTCATGAAAAAACTACGTCACTAACCATGTTACCGAAAGTCATCTCGATTTGCAGGGAATCTTTTCATATCCAGGTACTTAATAATAAAATTACATCGATAAGCATGTGACCGAAAGCAATTACGATTTGCAAGGAAACTTTTTATATATCCGGGTACTTAATAAATAATTACGTCAATAAGCATGTGACCGAAAGCAATATCGATTTGCAGGGAACCTTTTCATAATCGGGTATTTCATAAAAAAATTACTTTATTGAACATGTGACCAAAAGCAATGACGATTTGCAAGGAACCTCTCATATCCGGGTACTTCATAAAAAATTACGTCACTAAGCTTAAGCTTGTGACTGAAAGCAATTTCGATTTACAAAGAACCTTTTCGTATTCGGGTATTTCATTAAAAAAATAACAATAAAAATCTAATACCATATTGATGATTATTAAAATGAAAGAATAAAACAACAACTAAACAACTAAATTTTATGCACTTGGCAAGGAAACAATAACACAACACAAATCACCTTTCATCGTTGAATTATTTTTATTTATTTCATTCTTATTATATGTTTGATATAAATTTAAATTGTGAACGGTATTTAAAAAAAATAATGCAATTTCAAAAAAAAAAAAAAAAAAAATCGAGAAAACGATACCACGGAACCAAGCGAGTTAAGATGAATTATTTATTTCATTTCTACAAAGCATGCGTTTTGGAGAATGTCAATTTAAAACAGACTTTGGACAGACGAAATATATTTCTGCTTAATATTTCCTCTATCTAATCAAGCTGATAACTTTTTAATGTTCCAATTATTGCAATATTTCGCTTTAAATCGTCTTTTTTACTTTATATTCTACACGAGATAGTAATGAGTTGACGAATATTTTGTGACAGAGCAAATCTTAATTGTCCACTCGGCTAGACATTTAATATTTCCGCATTCACCAATAAATCATAACTAGTACTTCTGAAAGGAGTTAATTAAGACTAAAACTGTCTACCTTTTTTCTCTCCTACAAAAAAGAGTTCCGCTGTTTAGTTAAAGCCACCTGGAGAGAGACTAGGTACAAGATTATGAATGAAGCAATTCGATTTGTTTACAAATAACTTAAAATCGACACCTTCTTGTCTGATTTTTAAAGAAATTTGTCGATATGGGTGGAGATCAACAGAGTTTGTTTTTCTTAACAATTCATGATCAATTGAATCAAACATTTGTATAAAACTAATAATATTTACATAGTTAACTAATTCTATTACAATCTCAATAAGGAAATGAGAACAAAGTCATTAGTGATGTTACACTCAAAAACAGGTGATTCGCAGTGGCAAATTTGATATCACCTTTGAAAAATAATTTTTGTTTTGATTTTCCGTTTAAAGGTTAATACAATTTCCCTCGCTAATTACTGCTTTTGAATTATTTCAAACAAAAATTGGCCAGTTAAAGAGAAGATATTTTTTCAAAAGAAATTGATTTTTGTTGCAAATCGCTAAAATCATGTTATAAATCAAATATGAAATTTGTGTTTGCTTTTTCATGACATGTGTCATAAATTAACAGTTGAAATACAAAAAAATTAAATAGATTTTAATTTTGCGGGTGAAAATTATACTGTTCGGTATAGATATATGGGGGTTCTCTGCCATTAATACAATGTAGTTTGATAGTAACTGTTGAGTATTAAATAAACCTTTGTGTGTAGACAGCCGCCAGGGAACAAGAGCTAAATAAACATAAGATTATCAAAAATATGTATCTTCTTCCCAGAAGAGCTTTTAATTGGAAAGACCGGGCATTACGTAATTCAAATTTAACCATTAAATTCTACAAATACTTCACTATTCGAGAGATTCACGAAATGAAAGCATTAATTATAATTTAGAAATAAATGGAACATAGAGTGATACATCAACTGGTTAGTTTATCTTAAACACCTGAATTAATATCTCTTTGTGATGTGCTTGAGCTCCGTAACGATGTTTTTATGCGTCATGTGTCATATTTTTGAAATAGCATTTAGATAAAATAAAAATGGCTAATTTTTAAAAAAGTGGCCATGGCAATTTAAAAAAAAATAAAAATAATACAGAAAATTCATATTTTGTTCATATTTAGACATAAATAAATGAAGGCATGGAATAATACTCTCTCTCTCTCTCTCTCTCTCTCTCTCTCTCTCTCTCTCTCTCTCTCTCTCTCTCTCTCTCTCTCTCTTTATGGTCAGTTAGGAATGCCGACTGCTTTGCTTCAGACCGAGCGTGTTTTACTTGTACCATAATAATGCAAATCAAACTAAGAATAACGGTTCTACGCAAAAAGGTCAATAAGCAACGATTGGCAATTATTTTATTTTATTTATTTATTTATTTATTTATTTATTTATTTATTTATTTATTTATCTTTTGTGAAATCAAGAGCATTCGTTCCCACGAACCATACACGAATTATTGTGGGAACAAATTAGTATCTGTCGGAACGGATAATAATCCGCAGTAATGAATTATGATATTGTCATATTGTCTCATTTCTTGAATTCAATTATATATAAAAATACATTCAAAAAGTGGTATATGACAACATGCCTGAACTAAGTACCATGGTAAAGGAGGGAAGTTTGTGAGAACAAAGTAAAATTCGTGGGAACGAATCATCAAAAAATATTCAAGATGCCCTAAATGCGCTTCCGTACAAATTGCAATCCAGAAATGGGTAGGTACATGTATATCTATTGCCCACCAGCTAATGTAGTACATAGATAGTTAATATATAAACATTTAGATCAGTACTCGCTACTTTCACAACTAGATCAGTACTCGTTTTACCTACAAATACAACTCTGTATTGGTTCGACGGGCTTTTTAATCTTTTTTTAAATAGTGATGTATGTGTTTTTCAAAAATTTTCATTGATTTTTAAGTTTTTTTCTCCGTTAATTAAACACTAATTATCTAACTACTGCGGGTTATTTTTCGAGTCTATTTTCCATATTTTAAGCCTCATTTCTATTACTTAATAATTCACTCAATTGTTAAAAATGACACCAGTTTATATTGTTTGATTGATAGCTTTATATCTGTATAATTTGGATTCAAATTCGGCTGTCAAGTGTCGGTTGCACGAAAATTAAAATGTGAATTTAATTATTGTTTAGCGATTAGAGCATGGGATGTTGAACAAAAGAAAAGCCCATGTTTAAACTCAAAATTATACATTGGTGATAATTGTTACCAAATACGGGTGCATAAATATCAGCGGTAGTTGAACGTATGAAAATTATATCATACATGAATTAAACACATTTTGAAATGACATAGAAAACCGGTACTGTATAATAGTTTATGGATACTGAATTTCATCCTCTCTGATATTATTTTGATGGTAAAAAAATCCCTAGGAGATTTTGTTCAAGGATAAGTCTTGATTTATTATAAAACTGTTGCCAACGATAACCCTTTAGTTGACACTGTTATAGAATGTTTTATGCAAACATTTTTAACTCTTATGTGATAAATTTAAATTTTGTTTGTTTATTTATTTATTGCATGAAATAATTAGAAAAAGAAATAGTGTAAATTCATTTTTTACTTAGAAACTTTAATGTGTGTACTTAAACGCAGTGAAATAAATAGTAGCCTGCAAGTGAATAAAAAAAATCCATTTACCTTTATCCTTGGAAGGTACACTTGACTTATTAAACCTACCGAGGAATCTAAAAAGTTAAGTTATTAGATGATTTCGTGCTGTCCAGTTAAAAGGTTATCTGGCTAGTGACTCGGGTGCTATGTATAGCTTGTTGCTATGACTAGTTACCTGGTTACTATGTCAAACTGTCCGGTTGCTTTGCCCTGCGAGCTCGGTTCAGTGGTTGCTTTGTCCAAAGACTTGGTTGCGAGGTCTTGTTAACCCGTTGCTTTGTCTAATGACTCAGTTGCGATGTCTGATTAACCAGTTTCTTTGTCCAATGACTCGGTTGCGATGTCTGGTTTACCCGTTGCTTTGCTCAGTGACTCAATTGCGATGCCTGGTTAACCAGTTGCTTTGTCCAATGACTCGGTTATTATGTTCCTGGTTGCTATGTCAAGTTACCTGGTTTTTATGTCTAACTACCCGGTTGCTATGTCAAGTGAGCTGGTTGCGATGTCTGATTAACCGGTTGCTTTGTCTATTGATTCGGTTGCTATGTATTGATACCTGGTTGCTTTGACTAGTTACCTGATTGTTATGTCTAACTACCCGGTTGCTATGTGAAGTGAGCTGATTGCGATGTCTGATTAACCGGATGTTTTCTCTAATGACTCGGTTGCTATGTATAGCTTGTTGCTATGACTAGTTACCTGGTTGTTATGTCTAACAACCCGATTGCTATGTCAAGTGAGCTGATTGCGATGTCTGATTAACCGGATGTTTTCTCTAATGACTCGGTTGCTATGTATAGCTTGTTGCTATGACTAGTTACCTGGTTGTTATGTCTAACAACCCGATTGCTATGTCAAGTGAGCTGATTGCGATGTCTGATTAACCGGATGTTTTCTCTAATGACTCGGTTGCTATGTATAGCTTGTTGCTATGACTAGTTACCTAGTTGTTATGTCTAACAACCCGATTGCTATGTCAAGTGAGCTGGTTGCGATGTCTGATTAACCGGGTGTTTTCTCTAATGACTCGGGTGCTATGTATAGCTACCTGGTTGCTATGACTAGTTACCTGGTAACTATGTCAAACTGCCCGGTTGCTATGTCCAGTGAGCTCGGTTCATTGTCTGTTTAACCAGTTGCTTTGTCCAAAGACTCGGTTGCGAGGTCTGGTTAACCAGTTTCTTTGTCCAATGACCCAGTTTCGATGTCTGGTTAAGCGGTTGCTTTGTCCAGTGACTCAGATGCGATGTCTGGTTAACCGGTTGCTTTGTCTATTGATTCGGTTGCTATGTATTGATACCTGGTTGCTTTGACTAGTTACCTGATTGTTATGTCTAACTACCCGGTTGCTATGTCAAGTGAGTTGGTTGCGATGTCTGATTAACAGATTGCTTTGTCTAACGATTTGGTTGCTATGTATATATACCTGGTTGCTATGACTAGTTACCTGATTATAATGTCTAATTACCCGGTTGCTATGTCTAGTGAACTGGTTGCGTGGAAGGTCGGGGTTTAGACACCAGCCTGATCAGACCAAAACTTAAAATATATAGGTAGTGACTTTCTTTCGCCAAACACTCGGCACTAAAAACGAAAGTCTCGAGGTCATTCGGAGAAGATCTTAAATCCGATGCCCTGTATCATGGCAGAAGTGGCACGTTAAAAAAAACCCTGAACATTGCTCTAAACGTACTGCAAAGGTCAAAATTTCTACCATTTCACCTATAGCAGGTAATGTCACGATATAAGTGAAAAAATTTGACTGAGACGTCAAACCCTGTTAAATCAAATCAATCAAAATCAATCATTTCTAACTAAAAATATCAAAAAGGATATTGAGAAAACTAAGTTGAACATTCTAGTACAAACTTGTTTTTATCTGGTATAAAAATAATTTTACAAACTTATCATTAAGAAGCGGTTTTATAACAATACCAAAGAGTTTGTTGAGAAGACTGATATTGAAGATATTGAGCCAAGTTTTACAATCATTTACTCAATTGAGTCGACACTCAACTGAAATTAGGGAATATTTCAAAGTCAATTTTTAAGACATTACACAGTTAAAATTGAATATCTAATGTTATATTTAAATCAATGTAGGTTTTTTCACCATAAAAAAACACTGTGTCATAAAACTTTAAATTCTTATACTGATGATATAAAAATGAGAATGTTTGAGTTGAGTGTGCACTCAACTGAGTGAATGATTGTGGAACTGGGGCTTGGTTTTAAAATCATTCACTCAATTGAGTGTACACTTAACAAAAAAGTAAGGAATATTTTAATGTCAGTTTATAAGACATTACACGGTTAAAATTGAATATCTAGTGCTATATTTCCATTGTTTAGTGTAGGTTTGTTGAACAGAACAAAACATTGTCCCATTAAACGTTAAACAAATAATTTTAATGATAGAAATATGGAAATATTTAAGTTCAGTGTACACTCAATTGACTAAATGATTGTGAAACTGGGACCTGGTTGCTCCTTAATATAACCGTCTAATTATTGTCAATGCCAATGTCAATGTCAAGGTGTCAAGTGTTTGTAGGATATTATTCATATTTAAAATGAATAAAATCAGTCGTAATATCTAACCTTGGGGGACACCACTTGTTAGTTTTGTTTTCGTATTTTATGCCACGAACCGAGATAAATCTAACAATAATATTATCATTTTTAATAAATTCCTCATTTTGAACTTACATACACGTGTTACGTGTTAAATATAATAAAAGACAGGAAGTCATGCCAACTTGGCCCCAAAAAAAATTTTAATGGTAACAACGGAGGTATATATGCGCTGTTAGGATACAAGCTGGATCCTAGGTCATATTAACAAATGTTTTCTCTGCATTGGCATCTTCTAGTTAAAAACGGGTCGCGTGACCGTTGTCACATAATCACTTAATTTCGTGTTTATTAATATAGTTTATATGTTTGCTCTTTTTAAAAGAAGTAACCCTAGACAAAGATTGTCATGCAATTTTTTTTACTACCGGACATGGTCATGGTATTCCGTATTTTTTCGGTAACGTGTACATGTATTTTTCTAATTCGTTCCGAATTACTCGCGTAAAAATAGAATTAAAAAACACACATTTAGGTGGCGCATTTTGCTAAGTTTCAAAACGAAAGTAAATTATAAGGTTGGTTTGAAATGACATATAACCATGACATTCTTGCCTCAAAAATAAATTATTTTTTTATTATTTATTTATTTATTTTATTTTTATCTTTTATTTATTTATTTATTTTTTTTTTTTGTAGAAGCTAGGAAAATATAAGAAATAAAAGACGGAAGCCTAGTCTTAGCTTAAACATACTTTATTTTGATATTAAAAAAAATGGTTACAATTTTACGGAAGACGAGAAGGGTCACCAAAAATAAAAAATATAACTGGTGCGCACGAGTTACTAACTAACAAGATAGCAACTCGTGCGCTCAAGTTAGTAACTCGTGCGCACCGGTTAGTAACTCGTGCACACAAGTTCCATAACTTGTGCGCTCAAGTTAGTAACTCGTGCGCACAAGATACTCACTTGTGCACGGAGGTTAGCAACTCGTGCGCACCAGTTATAATTTTTATTTTTGGTGACTTTTCTCGTCTTCCGTACAATATCTTGAAACAAATGAAAAATACAATTGACAAAAAAGGATTCAGTAACAAGTGTGTAACCACTTATATAAACTGTTTCCTAAAATAGAGTTAAGTTACATTTCGAAATGTGCACATCTGGCAGTTAAAATTTAACTGGTGTTTGTGTTATATATATTTACATATATTGATGACGCACCATTCATAAAATAGTAGTTAATTGCATTTCAAAAACGTTTACTTCGATGTATGAAATTTTGTGCTGTTTAAATATAGTTTTATTTTGTGTTGTTGAAAACAAAGTAACAAGTCAGCAGTTAGGGTATATGGAAGGGTGGAAAGAATTGTATTTCGAATATGAGAGTGACGATTGCATTGTAAAAATAGTGTGATAAAGTTTAACTTTCGCCACAGATACATAGAGGATTATTATAAAGTTCTTATTGTGAACATCACATCTAAAAAACTGCAGTTAGTGCGAAGTCCGGTGTGATAAATTTGATGTTTTCGAATGTCGGTGTTGTAATATGGCGGGGGCTTGGTAAGATCGGAATTGAGGAGTCTCCTAAAAGTTGCAGTATAAGTTGTTCGGATGGCAGAGAGTAAAAGCCTCTTATTGTGAAAAGGGGGCCACGGTGGCCGAGTGGTCTAAAGCGCGCGCTTACGGATCACAGTGCCTCTCACCGCCTAGGTTCGAATCACTCGGGGCAGATCCTAGTGTGAGAAAGTTTGTCAGTTCGCTTGCCGAAGGTCGGTGGTTTTCTCCGGGCACTCCGGTTTCCTCCACCAACCAAGAACTGACCGCCTCAAAATAAGTGAAAGAATCTTGACTGGGGCGTAAAACACCATTACTCAACTCCACTCTTATTGTGAAAGGAAAAAAAATCATTGTCTTTCACCGCCGCGACGATTTACAATGGGGAGTTTTTATCCCATAGTAAATTAAAGCCTTACAAAATACTAACCTATGCTTTTAAAAAAAGAAAACACGACAATATGACAGAAAAAAGCACAAGACAAAACATGTTACGAAGATTGGAGTAATTAATTTTTACATCCAGTTAGGATTCTTCACAAGTATCGAAGAGGTTTGTTGTGAGATGGTGGAGGAAACAGGAATACCAGGAGAAAACATCAACCGGACAAACAATTTTAGTAGGTCAGTAGGATCTACCTGAATGATATTCGAACTAAGGCAAAAAAAAAAAAAAAAAAAAAAAAAAAAAAAAAAAAAAAAAAAAAAAAAAAAAAAAAAAAAAAAAAAAGAAAAGAAAGAAAAAAAACACACACCGTGTTGCGTAACGAGCGCTTTAAGGACTCAGCTACCGATGGCACAGATTGTTAAAACTCCCGTCTTCAGATGTGAACTGGAAAAAAAAAACATGGACCTGTGCTTATTTAATTATATTATTATTATTAGTAGTATTATTTATTTATTTATTTATTTATTTATTTATTTATTTATTTATTTTGTTTCACTATTTTGAGAGCCCCTTGTCATTGCGTTTATGTTTCTTAGAAAACGTTGTTCCCCAAAAATGCACATTAAAAATAAACACAGCTACATCTTAATTTATTTTAACAATGTGCCGTGTATTTCTTTTACATGTTCTGCATTTAAGATAGATTTTAAATCATATTATAGTTTACAAATATGTAGCTGGCAGAGAATATGTAAAATAATTTTTGATATTAGCATTGTCTTGTGCTACTTTTGAATATATTTTTTCATAAAAATTCAAAAGTAGCATATGACGGCATCTAGAATTTGGTGGCCAAAAAAAAAAAAAAAAAAAAAAAAAAAAAAAAAAAAAAAAAAGAAAAAGAAAAAGAAAAAGGAATTTTAAAAAATAAATATTCAATCAAATTTACAAAATGAAATAAAAATTAAAAAAAAAAAAAGATAAAATAGAATTTTCAAAAATTACCAATTAAAGAAAAAACTTATAAAATGGGGGGGGGGGGTTGATCATTTTTATAAATGTAGATCTTATTCAATTAAATTTTAGGAGAGTAAATTAATCTTTTCATTAATTTTTTTATTTTTTTTTTTTATTTATTTATTTTTTTTTTGTTGTTGTTGTTATTAGACCTGACAAAACGATGTTAATTATAAAGAAAACGCGCCCATGATTAATGATGTTTAAGCAATCAACGTCCCAATTCAAATGCATCAACACTTTTAATTTCAAAAACAGGATTTCCATCACTTTAAAATTCTTAAATTTCCATTACCAACTAATTTGCATAATGTTACATAACGAACGCGTGATGTATTTACTTGCATTTGTGGGACAAGTTGGTCGGGATAGTGTATACAGAAGATTTATTAAAATGTTTTAATTCCAATTTATTTGTCGTTACACATTCGTCCTGATTTCCATGTAATGCAGAAAAAAATAAATATTAATAAAAACGATTAGATCTGATCCTAATTTACGACAACAGAACACAACTGGAGTTTAAATATTCAAATGATAAGCAGTTTACAAGTTTACCTCTTTTGTGAAAAGACAGAGTTTTAAAAATATAAATATGAATTGGTAAATTTGCCTTTATCTTTCGCAGATGTTACCTGAACGCTAAGGCATTATTTGTGGAGCAAGACATGATCATTTTTCATTAAAATGTATATGACAATTTGTCTTGTCAATCATAAGTGTGAAGCCACATGCCAGCATTAAGCCACGCCCCAGCACGTGGCAAGTCAAGGTAGGTCAACCACAGTGAAATTCAGCCAATTATAACACCTCTACCTGTTGCTTCGTATTGACTGGCGTATAATGTTTTACATTTTTTATAGGTAAAATATGTCCCGACTTTAAATCAAATTTATTAAATATTGTCTCGGTGTTCATTTTTCGTTAAAACAGTATCAAGTTTTAATTAAAAATCATTGAATAGATGAGTATGTTGTGTTGAGTTATATGTCCCGGATTAGCTTTTTGATGGTATAAAAGCTATATATTTTTATAGTTATCCCCGGGATTCATTGCTGTTGCTGACGAGGAGAAGCGTTTTATCATTTCAATGGCCATTATTAGAAAACAGATATCGTAAAGTCATATTTTGTGTTGGTGACAAATGGATGGCCAAGAGGGACAACAAGAGACGCCAATGTATCACACATTGACGCCTTATTCTGTACCATCAACCTCAGCAACAGGACCCGCTAATGTAATACCAGCAGTTATTTATCCGGACTATCCAATGGAATGGCGTCATGCTGCTACCATTGACTCAGTCAGACAAGCGGAAATAGCTCAGTACCAAGCATACATGGGGTACCAAGCAACTGGTCACCATGGTGACGCTTTCTACAGACACGACCTTCCTGCAAATGCAGACCTTCAAAACTATCAATATGCTTTAGCAGAACGAAGCGCTACTCAGTACCAGGCAACTTCGTCAATAAGGTCATCAACAACATCCACTGGAGCATCCGGGAAACCAAAACGAAAACGAGTCCAAAGTGCAACTCAACGCCGGGCTGCTAATATTAGGGAACGCAGACGTATGTTTCATTTAAACGAAGCATTTGACAATTTACGAAAACGGCTACCGGCGTTCAATTATGAAAAACGACTGTCAAGAATTGAAACGCTCCGCCTTGCTATAACATATATTTCGTTCATGCAAGATATTTCAAATGGGCAAGATCCTAACAAAGTGAAATTAAAGTCGTATAAAGAATTTGAACACGATTTTTACAATAATGAACGTGAAAATATTAGCGAAGATTCATTGGATTCTGAGATTTGATTTTAATTTTATTTCTTCGTTATTATAAGATACAATCTAGTCAATTTTTTGAAAATCGAAAACTGAAGTCGGACGAACTGTGATGTTGTTGCATAAAGTTAAACTTTCAAAGCATTAAAATTACACAGGTTGGTTAATTTTTACATTAAATGGTATGGTGATTTTGGTGATGAGATTCATTTATACGTGCAATATATATATTTAATTTTTTATTTTTGTTTTGTTTTGCAAATATCAAAAATTATTTTATATATTTGAACCCTAAAGATTTTATGATTATTGTAAATTTAAGAAATTTTCATTTTTAAAATTTTTAAGTTTATTGAGGCATTTATTGTCATTAGCATTTTAATTTAATACTGTTGGTTTATATTCAATGCATATTTTGTTTAGAAAATAAAACAAATTTTTCTTCATATGCTTTAATTATTTTTTGCAATTGTACCACCACTAAACTCTTATATAAAAAGTCTCTTAATATGCCTTCCTAGATGCAATTTCTTGTAAAACATATCGGAAGTGCAAAACATTTTTGTTTCATTATTCTGTAAATTGTCCACCTTGCTTATCGCCACAACATTTTGAGATTACAAAATCTATTATTCTATATGTTTTTCGTTGTAAGTGGCTTTGTCATATAATCGTCGAACCCCTTGATAACACAGAAACTAGATTGAACAAACAATTGCAATGAACCAAGCTTTTTTCTGGTTTTTTGGACAAGAATTATGCTTCTCCCATTTATCTGGTTCTCTTTAGATTTTGTTGGGTTTTTCTCCCTTTTTTTACTGGATGAGCTGGTGGCATTTATTTTTGTTTTTCAGTTCATCTTTTTTTTCTTTTAGAGATATAATACCATTTCTAAAAAACACATTGATAGATCACTCATTTTTTGGCATACATTAATTTATTAGTATATTTTAATTAAATAAACCAAAAGAAACAATTTTTCATATTTTTCATATGCAAAATTTTGAATTTTATAAAATAAAATATTCAAAATTTTGTATATGAAAATATAACATTTTTTGTGATATGTTCATATAATGTTCAAATCTAAATTAGTTTTTTGTTGAACTTCAATTTGAAATTGTTTTATACTAAGAAAGAGGAAGAAAAACTTTGAACGTATTTCATAACAAACATGAACAAATCATTGCAAAAAAGTATGATGAATGGAGCATTGATAAGGGCTTATCCCACATCATTTGATATCTGTTCGTTACTAGACCCCAAACTTGTTTAATTTTGGGAATTTGTGATCAGAAGCCTCGAATAAGTGTTTATCGTGTCCTGTGTTTAATTGGTATTTTCCCCGATAGAGAGCATTTTGCTTTTCGAACAAAGCTTGTTTTTCAGCTGCAATATTTTTACAGCAAAGTTTACTCGACATGACAAACTTAAAAAGTACCTTCAATTGCATGGTTAAAAATCAGATGTCAAAATAGTTTTGCATATGAATTAAATAAAAAAAATGCAATTAAGATTTTACGGCAG
The DNA here is from genome assembly GCA_029721355.1 of Tegillarca granosa. Taxonomy (NCBI): domain Eukaryota; kingdom Metazoa; phylum Mollusca; class Bivalvia; order Arcoida; family Arcidae; genus Tegillarca; species Tegillarca granosa. Next base: position 10,838,489 of record CM056608.1, read on the forward strand.
AAATTTCTACAATGTTTACACGAGATGTCAAACTTCAAGAGTATCTTGAATTCCATTATTAAAAAAAGAAACAAAACTAATAATTTTGTATATGATTAAATCAAAAAAATGCAATTAAGATTTTTTTAAAATTGTTATTATTTAAATACAGGAACAAGAAATTAATATTCTACAAAATAAAAAATAATGATCTGTATTTTTGTCTAGCAATTTTTTTATGCCATGATGCTTGTGGGATTCTTGACTTACTTTAAAGCTAAATGCGTTGTGGTTTTTTAATACCAGTTTACTATTTTAGTGATTTACAACATAGCATAATTAAAATACTACATGCAACCGCAATTTTTTTTCAAATCACTTTTGGTTTTGAGAATTTGACCTCGATTATGCGGGTATCGGGCTAATACCATATAAACCATAAAAAATTGTTTAAACAAAGGCATTTTATCTTTTTTTTTTACCATTGATCTTGCTTGAATCATTTATAGTACATAATTTTAAAAAAAAATCTTCAGTTTTGAACTGCAAAATCCTAGAAAAGTTCTATTAAATCAATAAATCGATATATTTGAGAGAGAGAGAGAGAGAGAGAGAGAGAGAGAGAGAGAGAGAGAGTCAATAAATCACGGCTAGAGAAAACAGGGGTTGGCATTTTAATTTTAAGTTAATTGTTGGCTCAGTTTTAAAATACCCGGATGCGATTCTGATTTGATAAATAACGAATTTCCGAGAAAATAAACCACGAAACTTCCTGATTGTTGTCCACATGTTTAATTATTAAAATTTTGAAAAATTTTAGGGGAATTTTCTATTTTTAAAATCAGAATTTTTAACGGCATCAGCATATCGCTTTACACATAGAATTGTCAAGTATATGCAGCGTGCAAGAACAATGCATAATAAATGTATTCGTGATAGAATTCATAATTTGTAAAATTTCAAATTCGAAATAGATACACTGAAATTTGATAAACCACAACATTGCAGTCGATTGTATTTTTCAGTGAGAATAAAATGTTATTTGAGCTTAAATGTTTGCGACATGTGTTTTGGACTAAAAGTTTCTGCCTTGACTTTTTAATGTTTGTAATGTCTAAATAAAATTAAAAAACACAAAGTTTAAGCACACTATTTTTTCAATGGTAACAAATAAATGTCACATTCTTGGTATCAAGTAAATGTCACGTTCTTGGTATCAAATAAATGTCACGTTCTTGGTATCAAATAATTGTCACGTTCCTGGTATCATGATAATGTCACGTTCTTGGTATCAAATAATTGTCACGTTCCTGGTATCATGATAATGTCATGTTCTTGCTATTAAGAAAATGTCACGTTCTTGGTACCATGACAATGTCACGTTCTTGGTATCAAATAAATGTCACATTCTTGGTATCAAATAAATGTCACGTTCTTGGTATCAAATAATTGTCACGTTCCTGGTATCATGATAATGTCACGTTCTTGGTATCAAATAATTGTCACGTTCCTGGTATCATGATAATGTCACGTTCTTGGTATCAAATAATTGTCACGTTCCTGGTATCATGATAATGTCACGTTCTTGGTATCAAATAATTGTCACGTTCCTGGTATCATGATAATGTCACGTTCTTGGTATCAAATAATTGTCACGTTCCTGGTATCATGATAATGTCACGTTCTTGGTATCAAATAATTGTCACGTTCCTGGTATCATGATAATGTCACGTTCTTGGTATCAAATAATTGTCACGTTCCTGGTATCATGATAATGTCACGTTCTTGGTATCAAATAATTGTCACGTTCCTGGTATCATGATAATGTCACGTTCTTGGTATCAAATAATTGTCACGTTCCTGGTATCATGATAATGTCACGTTCTTGGTATCAAATAATTGTCACGTTCCTGGTATCATGATAATGTCACGTTCTTGGTATCAAATAATTGTCACGTTCCTGGTATCATGATAATGTCACGTTCTTGGTATCAAATAATTGTCACGTTCCTGGTATCATGATAATGTCACGTTCTTGGTATCAAATAATTGTCACGTTCCTGGTATCATGATAATGTCACGTTCTTGGTATCAAATAATTGTCACGTTCCTGGTATCATGATAATGTCACGTTCTTGGTATCAAATAATTGTCACGTTCCTGGTATCATGATAATGTCATGTTCTTGCTATTAAGAAAATGTCACGTTCTTGGTACCATGACAATGTCACGTTCTTGGTATCAAATAAATGTCACATTCTTGGTATCAAATAAATGTCACGTTCCTAGTATCATGATAATGTCATGTTCTTGCTTTTAATAACATGTCACGTTCTTGGTACCATGACAATGTCACGTTCTTGGTATCAAATAAATGGCACGTTCTTGGTATCAAATAAATGTCGCATTCTTGGTATCAAATACATGTCACATTCTTGGTATCAAATAAATGTCACGTTCTTGGTATCAAATAAATGTCACGTTCTTGGTATCATGATAATGTCACGTTCTTGGTATCAAATAAATGTCACATTCTTGGTATCAAATAAATGTCATATTCTTGGTATCAAATAAATGTCACGTTCTTGGTATCATGATAATGTCACGTTCTTGGTATCATATAAATGTCACATTCTTGGTATCAAATAAATGTCACGTTCTTGGTATCAAATAAATGTCACGTTCTTGGTATCAAATAAATGTCACATTCTTGGTATCAAATAAATGTCACGTTCTTGGTATCATGATAATGTAACATTCTTGGTATCATGATAATGTCACGTTCTTGGTATCAAATAAATGTCACATTCTTGGTATCAAATAAATGTCATATTCTTGGTATCAAATAAATGTCACGTTCTTGGTATCATGATAATGTCACGTTCTTGGTATCATATAAATGTCACATTCTTGATATCAAATAAATGTCACGTTCTTGGTATCAAATAAATGTCACGTTCTTGGTATCATGATAATGTAACATTCTTGGTATCATGATAATGTCACGTTCTTGGTATCAAATATATGTCACATTCTTGGTATCAAATAAATGTCATATTCTTGGTATCAAATAAATGTCACGTTCTTGGTATCATGATAATGTCACGTTCTTGGTATCATATAAATGTCACATTCTTGATATCAAATAAATGTCACGTTCTTGGTATCAAATAAATGTCACGTTCTTGGTATCAAATAAATGTCACATTATTGGTATCAAATAAATGTCACATTCTTGGTATCAAATAAATGTCATATTCTTGGTATCATGATAATGTCACGTTCTTGGTATGAAATAAATGTCACATTCTTGGTATGAAATAAATGTCACATTCTTGGTATCAAATAAATGTTACGTTCTTGGTATCAAATAAATGTCACCTTCTTGGTATCAAATAAATGTCACGTTCTTGGTATCAAATAAATGTCACATTCTTGGTATCAAATAAATGTCATATTCTTCTTGGTATCATGATAATGTCACGTTCTTGGTATGAAATAAATGTCACATTCTTGGTATGAAATAAATGTCACATTCTTGGTATGAAATAAATGTCACATTCTTGGTATCAAATAAATGTCACGTTCTTGGTATAAAATAAATGTCACATTCTTGGTATCAAATAAATGTCACGTTCTTGGTATCATGATTATGTCACGTTCTTGGTATCATGATAATGTCACGTTCCTGTTATTAAGAACATGCCCTGTTCTTTGCATCAAGAATATGTCACGTTTTTTATCTTGTATCTTGGTAGAGTTACATGTTTGCTTGTTTGTGGCATACCAACTCTGTGAGCTAGCACATTATCAAAAATGCGTACTGAGTGCATGCTAGTACAAAGCAGACCATAAAAAACTCTTGTACATCTCACGCATGCCCAAACTTGCATTGTTCCTAGATTAATCCTTAGAGATAAATAACCTTGCGCTTTTCGCGAATAATTGAAAAATTGCTGATGTAATGTCAAACATCATCAAAACCAAACAATAAATTACTAAGATAGTCAAAAATGACTCACCACAAATACCAAATGGTTAAAAAGTCTATTATTAAAAATGACTAAAAATGAGTGAATTTAAAAATCAACATAATTGTCAATCTCGAAAGAAGCAAAGAAAAAAAACCTAAAATAAAGACAAACGTTTGACCACTCAAGCCTCAATTGTCCAGTTTTTACCGGTATTTACCGGTATTCTTTGTCATTGTCAAAAATCTCAAACCAATTTTTTCTTTTTCTTTTCTCTTCATTGTTATTTGACTGAAATTGACAACAATTTTACCAAATCAAAAAAGTTTTTTCCGTACTTTAATTTTGTTCGTAAATTGCTTAATTGTGTTCCTAAGTACTCTCTAAAAATGTACAAATTTTATTTGAATGTTTTGATTTTACTTATGTTGTGATATTTCATTTTGTGACTTTTCTTAAGTTAAATAACATACAATATAAACTAAACCATTTTTAAACAATTTCTTTGTTTGTTTTCCAATCTTTGGCGCAAGATATTTTGAGCAAAAACAAAAAATTCCGCCCAAGAAATCTGCCTAACAAATGTTTACTTTATTTTATTTTGAAATTTGCTCAAATTGGTTAAAAATCTGTCACTCAAATGTCCATTACTTTGTCGCTCAAATGTACAACTTTTCGATCTTTTGTCCTACGGTTCGCTCAATTGTCCAACGTCGTGAATCTTATGATTGGTCTTGGTCGATGTTTCCATGTTCATCGTGTGTGTGTGTGTGTGTGTGTGTGTGTGTGTGTGTGTGTGTGCTATATATCAATGCATTGGTTTTTGTATTATTATTATTATATATTTTAAAATGTGTTTTATGGGGTGTTAAAATTTCAAAATTATAAACACAAGAAACTAAAGTCGATGGTCAATAAATAAAAATAAAAATAAACAAATGCTCTATTAATTAACTTATAAATTTGGACAGATACTAAGTCAGTTAACTTCACTTTCACTAGAAGCAAGAAAACTGCAGACATTACTACGAACTGCAAATAATTTGTTTCAAACATTAATTTGGAAATAGTCTAGTTAAGAAATTTGGGTATATAAAATACCATGTGGTATATATGAAATACCCCACGCGGATTAAACAAGGGACACACCTGGTTACGGTAACAACTGACTATCTCATAACTGACGTTCGTGGCACTTTGGAACGTACGTGCCATAAGAGAAACCTACACCACCACTACAATACACGCACTCGTACTTATGAAAACATTTCCTCTTGCTTTATAAGTTATTGATAAAATCTATCATTTTTTCAGGAAATAATAAAGATGCAAAACTTTAATGAAATATTTTATCAGACTGTGGTCACAGTTAGAAAGGAAAAATATTAATAAATAAATTATAAAAAAAATTATTAAACTGTAAAATATGGAAATTAATGACATAAAAAAAATGCATTCAACTCTAAAAGTGTGACTTTTTATTATATGTATTAAACTCTTGAAATATTTAACTTTTTATTAATTAATTTCAATATTCTCACAATATATATTAGATTTCGAAAAAAAAAATTTAAAAAGTTAAAAGTTTGAAATATATGAATTAGCAGAAGTCCATTAATTACTTCATGGACTTCTGGAATTAGTTATAATTTGTTTTCTCATTTTTAGACAGGTATACATATTTATTCGTCATGACCTCTCTAATACTTTTCGCTATAAATTTTAAGATATCCTGAGGATGAAAATTTTACCTGAGAAATGCATCACTTAACACGTCAATATTCCGTGTGTTCGAATGTCGTATGCCAGAAATTAAGCCACGCCCCTCGGCACACGACAGTCAAGGTGTTGATTTCTCGCGTGTTTAACCAATCGTAGTTCGCGTGTCTTGTATCTCATTTAAATACGTGTTACCTTTACAAACTTTTGTTAATTAAGACCCTTCAGCAGCTCTATATAAAGCCAGGATGGTGGGGAATTTTTTGTACTCATTTTCTTTAGGTTTACCGATCATCACCATCTTCTCGTCAGCATCAGAATCTAAGTTTCTGTACCCAGAAAAACAGAATGGATGGTTGATATATAAACCAACATACATTTGAAATACTTCAAAGTTGTATGTACTGAAATTAAATTAAAACAGATAAATTGTTTAAGAAAAACTATCAAGAAAAAAGTTTAAAAAAAAAAAAAAATTGATTATTCTTTTTAGAATTTTCAATTCAAACTTTTAAGAAAATTTTTTTAAAAGATGGATATTCAAGTTCCGGATGCGCAAGGGAATGAGCAACAGGTTTATGAGACGCTGACTCCATATTCATCATCTGCCGCTTCATCTCCGGAAAATATTTTACCAGGTGCGATGTATCAGGACTATAATGCGGACTGGCATCATAGTAACGTGGATGCGACAAGACAATCTGACTTTTCACAATACCAGGCTTATATGGGATACCCAGTAATTCAAAGTGATTTATTGTGTTCAAACACGTACTGTCAAAGCGAGGTACAGGGAGTTCACCACCAAGGACTTGCTAGCTTCTCTTATGGAGCACCCGATGGAATGCAGTCACAAATGTTAAGTGTGTCACCTGCAACTTCTACAGGAAGTTCTGGAAAACCTAAACGAAAACGAATTCAAACTCCGCCTCAAAGACAAGCGGCAAATGTTCGTGAAAGACGGAGAATGTTTCATTTAAATGAAGCCTTTGACAATTTGAGAAAAAGATTGCCGGCTTTCAACTACGAAAAAAGATTATCAAGGATTGAAACATTAAGACTAGCGATTACTTACATATCTTTCATGAAAGACATTTCAGAAGGCGAGGATCCCGAAAATGTTAAACTAAAAGCATATAAAGAACTTGAAAATGAATTTTTATGTAAGGACCAAGAAAATATGAGTGATAATTCTGTGGACATGAAAGTTTGAAATTATTAAATGTCTTTTCAAATTGGTATCTAACAATATGTGAAAACTAGTCAATCGAAATTAAACATTTTAAAGATGATATGTTACTTATGAACAGTGCCTTTCTCAAATTGAAATTTTCAATACTTGAAAAAATTGTGTAATATTTGGGGTTTTTTTTGGTGAGTAGATACAATAAACTATAAATTTTATCATATCATAAAATTATAATATCAAAATGACTTTTTATAGTTTAAAATGTTGCAATATTTTTCTGTTATTGGTAAATAAACTAAACAAATGCATTTTTGTAGATATATATTTTTATTTTCAATTTACCGAGAAAAAAACTTTATTTTAGTGAAATAAGATAAAATGTATATATCAGAATTCCTAAATGAAAAAATTGTCTACCACTGTTGCAATGCAGAATCTGTGTTCAAAAGTATCATTTTATTATATATTTTAATTTGTATAATTAACATTTACAAGTGTATTAAAAATGAAATATTGTTTTTCAATTGCCAGAATTGTGTTCAAAATGTTTTTAAAAATATATTGTTGTTGAGAATATGTATAACTTAAATAATATATTCTGTTTACTAAGAAAAGGGCACAGTGTTAACGTATTTTAAATGGTTTTTTTTTTCTTTTCTTTTTTTTTATGCGCAAATAAAGAAAAATTATTTTAAAATTTATATTTTTTGTTGAGTTTTATTCTATTTCAACTTTTTACCATATTTTAATGCATATAAAATTACAGTCATTGATGCGGGTTTTTTTTACAAATAAGTCACACAAACACGTGTTAAAGCAAGATCACTTCAGTATGATAATTTGCAAATACGCTAGAATTTTCACTAATTCATACAGGTGGCTTTTAAAGTTGGATGTTAAGACTCGAATTTTACGACGTTTTGCGATTGAACTTTTGATATGAGAAATATTTAAATTATACATAAATTGAGGCGAACTCAATTTAACGGAAATGAGATACAGCTATAAGTATAAACGGATGATATATGCTTTATATAAAAACAGGTAAATTAATTCAGGTGAAATGTGATTTAAAAAACGGATTCTGATAATGAGAATTGTCATTAACTTAATGTACTTACTTAAGTATCCTAAATTGATTTTAAATTTGGAGGAAATACACATAGTTAAACAAAATACTTAATGATTACGGTACTGTTCATGAGAACTGTCATAATATGCTGATTTTGAATTTCTATTAAAATAATGCATTCAAAATCAGCGGTGACCAAATCAGCATATGAGAGAACTGCCAGGAAATGACTAGATAAGTTGATTGATTAAATGTTGTTTTGCGCCAAATCAGCAAATTTTCAGCAAATTAGTGACCGGATAGTTTTTATCGTTAGTCTTGCATAATATGTCTTCTGTCGGCATGTAATATGATTCGGTTATTCTAATTTATGTTCATTTCATTCTTACAACGCCATTACAACGAGAGATTGAATTACAAAAACTCGCGTTTAGTATTTCTTGTTTGCTCGATTTGATATGCTGTAATACAATTTAGTTTACAGGTTGATAAATTATGCTAATTTGTGACAATGTTTATTTTGTACATTTAGAATTTTTAAAAGAGCTGTATTTTGTTAACAGTGCTGATGAAGAAGTGTTGGGTATATTTGGCCATGTAGACAATTTCTAAATTTAACACAATGCTTTGTACCATTTGTCTAACCAATTGAAAAAGCAATTCTTACCAGTTTGTCTGTCCATAAGAGGTCAAGAGTTTTATAATCAGTAAACGTTTAATTCTTGCATTTTGTGCCTAAGCTGAAAGCAGACATAAACGACAGTTCCTCAGTCCAACGGCGAACCAACATCACATTCGATTATTGGTAGCGCTCTTTATGAATCAGTTGGTTTAATCAAAGCATGATTGCTTTTGTCCACCGACAAATCGATTGCAGCTCTTTTCCTGAGGCTGTTAGTTTTGTCGTAAAATGGTAGCTTGTGACCAAACCGGTCGTAGCGCTCTTCCCTGATGTTGTTTGTTTTGGCGTAGCTTTGGTTGCTTCTGACCAACGACATACCGGTGATAGCGCTTTTCTTGAGGCTGTTGGTGCTGTCGTAGCATGGTTGCTTCAAATAACCGGCAAACCGGTTGTAGCGCTCTTCCTGAGTCAGTTGGTTTTGTCATAACATCATTTTTTCTGACCACAGGAGGGCTTCCTTCCGCACCAGCTTATGGCCACCGACAAACCGGTCGTAGCGCTTATCCTAGGTCAGTTGGCTTTTTTCATAGCATTAGTTGCTTCTGACCACAGACATGCTGGTTGTTGCGCTTTCCTGAGTTAGATGGTTTCGTCATAACAGGTTGCTTCCGATTAACAATAAACCGGTCTCAGCGCTTTTCCTGAGTCTGTTGGTTTTGTCACAACATCGGTGGCAAGAGTATTTGTATGTTTGTAAGTTTGTAACCTTTAATGTATTTTGTGAAACTGACAAGGATGTGGATGCTTTTTGTAGCCGGGTATAAAACGTACACCTGTCGGGTTCGGAAGCGAATTACTGTGTACTAAAAAACAGTTAATAAGTCGTAGTGAGTGAGTTTTTGTTTAAAGCCGCATCAGCATTATTGCAGCTATTCGTGGCTATTTATAAGCCATAGTTGGCAGCAATACGCTCCGTTTTTCGGCCACGACAGAACACAAATTTGTTTATTGAGCTTTATGTCAAGAACCCTAGGGACATCGGAGTTCTTCTAAAAAAATAGTAAATTTAAAGCTTGCAGATCACGTGACGATATTAAGATGAGGAAACTTTTGGCCCCAAGAATATCCTGAACACATTGTGTTACAGACCAACAAAAGGAAAATGTTTTAGAGTTTGTCTCGTTCCTATTATTTGTGAAATTGGGTCTGAACCGGTTTGAGCATGGCGTTTTATGTATGACTTAAAGACCCCATGTACTTTTGGAGCACTTGGTTTCATCTTAATCCCCCGTGTCAGTTGGTTTTGCCGAAAGCCGGTGGTTTCCTCCCGCCTCGATATTACGAAGATACTGGATGGGGCGAAAAAAAATTTCACACTTCCCTCCACTATATAACTGTTTCCAAATTGCGGGATAAGCTTAAGCGGAAACTGAACAGTTTACTTTCTTTAGCTTATTAAAGACATAGATATTTTTTCAGAAAGTAATTAACAAACCCGTCGAAAAGGCGGCGTCAACTGAGAAGTCAGGAGAATTCCTATATTATAACGATAGAATTTACTTATATATACATATATACATGTAAAATATGATTTCGTAACCTTGAATTCGGTCTTTCCACTTTCCACTTATTACATTGCGTTTTCACTTTAAGACTTTTTGAACCGTTCTGTACATAAAAACTGATGATGTCTCGATACAAATGAAATTATTGACTTGAATGTAACAAAATGAAAGAACAGTATCGTAATAAAGGAACAAAGAAGCTAAAATGAACTCTCAAAAACAGAACTTTTTGTTATTTTATTTTATTTATTTATTTCATTATTATTATTATTATTATTATTATTATTATTATTATTATTATTATTATTATTATTATTATTATTATTAAATTTCCGAAGGACCCAGTGACTAAAAAGTTTTTAGAAATAAGTTTCACTTTATATTCGAGTAATTTATTGAATATGTTGGAGACAAATTTGTAAATTAAATTTTTTATCATTAACTGGGGTAGTAGAAATTGCTAAATTTTCATACATGTGATAAATTTAATTAGAGACTGAAGATATCTTTAAAATTGTGTTATCTAAAAAAAAAGTCGATAATTTTAATACCCCTCATTCAAACAACACCCAAGTCTGCATATCATGTACCATAATGAGCCATTTTTTTAAAGGGTTTCAAGCATCGTGTTCATTACTATGCATAACATAATGATGTGATAGTGAAAAAGAAATTAAATTTTTAAAAAAGCACACATGGACACAATGCACGAAATATTAATGTTTACTACAATAAGACATTGTCCTTTTTTTCTTTTCTTTTTTTTAAATAATAATATAACAGGTTAAGGGTACTTATAAAAAACGCTCAACGCATTCGACAAACTCCATATACCTTGCATTGAAATTAGGTTACGTTCTAATAACAATTGCTATACATCTAGAATCGTAATGAGGCAATCTTAAATAAATAAAGAAAGAACACTAAATCATCATTAGCATAAGTTCATTCATAAACTTCACCGATGGAGATGATTGAATACGTCTCTTAAATACTACGTGTTAGAATTTACACCATTCCCGACTATCTTTGTGTAAAGTGTCACCTAACGAGCTCTGTACCTTTGTACAGAGACTCGACTGTTAAAAGCATAACTTGACATTTTTATTTTTTAAAAAAAGGAAAGAAAGGATCCACTCAAGTTACTTCCTGTGAATTAACACCTTCATAACAAAACGTAATTTAAAATGGGTAAGATTTAAAGAAAAACCATATTATGTAGATATGAACTCACACCACGCTGTGTGACTTCTGATTTTTTTAAACACAGGAAACTGTCTATATTTATTTATTTATTTGTTTATTTATTTATCTAACTATTTATTTTATTTTATTTTATTTTATTTTATTTTATTTTATTTTATTTTATTTTATTTATTTTATTTTATTTTATTTTATTTCATTTTATATCATTTTAAGTAAGCTAACTAATTTTTTTTTATTTATTTAGAAGGTGAAGACAAATTGATAAATAAACAAAAATGCATTTAAAATTAAACGCTAAAATGACTTCACAAAAATAAAAAACAGCATATTCAGTAAATAATAATAATAATAATAAGAGAGAGAGTTGTTCAGTATGAAATAACAGAGAGAGAGAGAGAGAGAGAGAGAGAGAGAGAGAGAGAGAGAGAGAGAGAGAGATTTCATCAGTCAGTGTCATTAAGTGGAGTGTTGAGTGTCAAAGGCAGATATTTGATATTCAAGACAGGCAGCAAGTCATTAATAGAGATTATCCGTCATTCATACGAGAAAGACTTTTAACAATGACTTGAGACAATCCATATGGATTTTACAATAACATAATGCAAAATTATGCCGGATAACGTTTTAAATGTAAATTAAAAAATCTATATTTATTTATTTATTTATTTATTTATTTATTTATTTATTTATAATTTTATTTTAAATTTAATTGTTGTTTTTTTCCATGCCCCTGTATGATGATATGGTGCTAGTTTCTTTCTTTTGTTTCGTGAAGTCACGTGTCGACGTGTGGCGAATGCCCTCTCTCTCTCTCTCTCTCTCTCTCTCTCTCTCTCTCTCTCTCTCTCTCTCTCTCTCTCTCTCTCTCTCTCTCTGTGTGTGTTATGATTACAGGGCTAGCTTTATATAAGATAGCTTCTTAAAATATTGAGTAATGTTAAATTCAGGTAGATGGGTATAGTGATCGACAGTGTCACTGACCCCTGTCTTACCAGGCAGTACCTGGTAATACCTGACTAACCTGATGATAATTTCTTTAATAAAATTATTTATCATCACATGACCTAAGCCAAATTGGATGAAAAATAACTCATATCTGATTTGTATAATTTCTGATATAATAACTTTGAATCCATTTAATTTCGAGAAAAAGTAATTTTTGAAACCGGATATGCGAACATGATTATCTAAGTTCTAACTACCGTCTCGGTGGCTCAGTGGTACAGCTTCCGCATCCAGATCGGAAGGTTGGGGGTCGAACCCTAGTCGTGTAATACACAATGCTTTACAAATTGGGCTACTGCTACTTATCCTGACGCTCGGCTTTATAAGGAGGTCAACCCAATGCAAGGAATATATGACTGGCGGAGTGGTATGTTTATCTGTGGGGTACTGACTTGGTGAGCTAACATCTTAACAAAAATTCGCCCTGGGTGTACTATAACAAAGCAGGCCATAATTGCAAATCACACGCATGTACGAAATTGGTTTTAGCTTTATCGTTATAGTATATTTGCTTGTGTTATAAGCTTAAAGTAGCCGTTAATGCAATAAATAATGTATTATTACCTACTATAACATTTATGTTTGAAATGCTGAATAAGGCACTAGATCTTCTGTGTTACAAATATAGATAGATAGATAGATAGATAGATAGATAGATAGATAGATAGATAGATAGATAGATAGATAGATAGATAGATAGATAGATAGATAGATTGATTGAGTATTGCGAAGCCGATATAATATTGCAAGTTAAAACATTGTGCATTTTATGGTATAGCAAAATGTTTTTATACAATCAAAACAGAACAATCACTTTTGAATTTCTGTAATTTTATTTGAAATAGCACTGAACATCGATCGTTGGCTTTTAGACCAAAAATGCTTTTTAGACTTTACTAAATAAATTTCCAGTATAGGAAAAATATACGAATCATTAATTTAATCCGATAATATGACATTTCTTAAAAAAGAAATAATAAATGACTTCATGTCATATTTATATTTCAAATTATGATTTTTTTTTATCTTGAATATTTCTCTTTAACGGTATGTTGTAAACAATGAGCATAAATGCACTACTAATATTGTAAGTCAACGTTAGGAATATTAGATAGCAGTTTTCTCCTATAGAAAAGATGCCAACATAAACAATGATTATAAATTGAATTTTTGAAGGAAATAAATTGACAATAAGAGTTTTGCCACGCGCTGATAATACAGATAGAGTTACTCCCAATTACGACACCAGTGCCACACGATCAATTTATGACATTTACAGAATCCGGTGTCATCACGATTGCTGGAGCATAACGCAAAAATATCATATTTGAATAATATTTAATAACACCAATATGTTGCTATGGAAATATAATTGATTCGCTATTTTTTTTCATCTAAAAAAGAAAGAAAAGAATCATTTAAAACGTTTCAAAATTGAATAATTAGTGAAAAACATCGTTCAATTGTGGTTTTATTTTAAAGGTTCTAGTTGGGATGTCATTTGGTGTAATTTTAAGACATCTCATTCGTTAATCCTTAAGATACGGAATCGGGAGAAATATGAATGTCACGATGCAAAATAGTCTGCTAATGTCAATATGACAAAAAAGCACACTTTTCATTATTGATAGCATGCCTACAATATTATGTACGCCTTTTGCGGTCACCGAGGTCGTATCTCAATGGTTTCTTAAAATCTTTTAAATAAAACCCAGAATGTATATTTAATTTTTTTATTATCATTTCTTTAAATTGCGAGTTATTAGGATTTGAAAATGGAACGAATGATGAAAGAACTAAATAAACTTCGCTTAAACGAGGTCACACGAGAGCGAGGACATAAAGTCCTAGCATACGACACGCGCGTGCGCAAATAATTAAGTTTAAATTTGATCAAAATGAAGAAGATTTTATCTGTTATTTTAATCAATAAAATGCATATGACTAATACGTTTACACATGTATGTATGTAGTTACATGTAAATTGTAAACAAAAAATGCGAATACTATATTGAAGTTAAGAACTTGTCAAATTCATACATTGGATTTCCGGTATATTCGAAACACTCGAAAGATTACTTTGCTTAAATTTTTATCTCTTTCTAAGCACAAGGCTATTGTGTTCGTTTTCTATTTCCTGTTATTTAGGAGCCTTGATTATTGAGCAATATAAAGCTCCCCCTGACGGATCACCGTGTCTCTCACCATCCGAGCTAGGTTTGAATCCGAGTCACTCGGGTAGATCGTAGGGTGGGAAAATGTGTAAGTTAGCGTGACGAAGGATCCTTACTTTTTTCCTTGCATTCAGGTTTTCTCAACTATCCTAGAACTGATCGCCAAAATATAAGTGAAATAATCTTGGCTAGTGCATAAAACTCTATAGTCCACGTCACGTCTGTTCAAAGCGGTTTTATTTGCCTCATTTCAGATTCTTCCAAACTCTTTGACTTCCATTATTCTACCGTGGGTCTGGAGTCTGTCTTTTTTATTTTGTTTGCGTCGGACTTTCTCTAATGCCATGTCATGTGGAAAAATCATCTGACATCGTTCTAGCTTTCAGAAGTAATTTAACCATTGCATAACCTTAATACATTTCTACTTTTTCAGAACTTTCTTATATCTTGTTTTTAATATGCATGTCATGTGCAGAATTTTGAATATTTTTTCGTAAAAATTCAAAATTCTGCACATGACATGCAGCCCACTTTTATGTTCTAATGTAAAATGACGAATTATTCTAGACTTAATCTCAATCAGCTATATATATATATCCTCATTTTGGTTAATTTGTGAAAACAGAACAAAAATCACTTTTCATACTAGCCTTGATCAGTCTCTATTTTCCCAACTGCCACGACGGATACTTTTATATAATTCCTAATTGTATAACGGTCAGCATGCAACTCAAAATGAAATATTGGTACCTTCTATGGGTAATGGTTTTTGAACCGTACATAAAGAACCGAACGATATGTTTGTTTAGATCACGGGATTTTCCCCAATTTAGCCCGCAAAGTCATTTGGATATATCCATTTCCCTTGTTGGTTGTTATCATTCTTTTGAATATTTCTTTCTGCACTTTGACAATTAGTTAACCTATAAACGGTGCATTTTTCATAACTTTGCCTCTCAGAAAGTGTAATACTTGGTTCCATGCTAAAACCTTTACTTATGTTAAATTTCACGGGAAAACCTACTGCTAGTTTGATCTACCAAAGAACTTATTTAGAACATTTTTCACGTGATTCTTTATCAAATAAGAGGCAACATCAACACAGGTATTGAGCATGTTTTCAAGACCAATGCGGCATTTTATCGTACGCATTTGAATTTTGAATTTTTTTTTTCAAAAATTGGTAAACTTGATACAGCTTTAAGAAAGAATGCTCCAAAATTGTGTAATGTACCACAAGCTAATTAGCTAATTATATCAATGGATAGGTAACAATCTCCGGTTTGATTTGTGATGTTCAGTCTAGTCTGTCACTGTGAAATCTTAAATACAGCTTAGTACATAACAAATGTCATTTATAACGTGACAACGTGGCGTATTTCTCTGCCATGTTTGTCAATATAATATATTTTCAATTGTATAATTACTGCAACAATTTTATTTATTTATTTATTTATTTATTTATTTATTTATTTATTTATTTATTTATTTATTTATTTATTTATTTATGCAAACAAATATATTATTACTATTTTAAAAATGAATTAACTTTTTGCTAAAGACTTCGGTATTTTAGTATTTTAGCATTATTGGTTCAGTAAAAATCCCTTATTCATCATTTTGTATAATTTCAGATCACATAATCCTAGGTTAACGACCGCGTCATTTTACGGTAAGATGCTTCTTTTGCCCTAGGCTTATTTGAACGAAGTAATCAGATAATAATTATTGCGAAAGTATCATTTGTACAAACGGAGATTATTTCACAGATAATCGACCTGATCATATATCTATCTAGGTGTAATAAAAGAAATTATCACTTGTAATAATCAGCGTAGGGCCGTGTTCTCTCTCTCTCTCTCTCTCTCTCTCTCTCTCTCTCTCTCTCTCTCTCTCTCTCTCTCTCTCTCTCTCTCTCTCGTTGCTTGCATTTGATCTGATAATTCATTAAATTATTAAGCATTTCTATACGCCGCTTTTTTTTTTTTTTTTTACAAAAAGCGGAGGTATTATATTTCCTTGCTGTCCGTTTGTCTGTCTGTCTGTCCGTCCGTTATCATTTAGCTTAAGGCCTGAACTTGTGCTACAGATTCGAATGGAATAAAATTATATTTGGTTTTGGTTTGTTATAACTTGAATGTTTGCATATTTTACAATTGTGATGCTGCTTTAATATTTAATAGAGTTATACCCCTTTTACACTTAAACTTTATTTTACACAATATAGAAACCTTGTGACCTAAACTGTTCCTACAGTCTTGAATGTTTAAAATGAAATTTGGTATGTGTGTTTGTAATGAACTGAAAGTGTGCACATTCTAAAATTGTGATGCTGCTTTAATCTTTAATGGAGTTATGTCCCTTTTATACTTACATTTGTGAGCTTAACTAGTCCTACTGTGCAATCACCTTTAATCTGGTAATGAATGTCATCCCTAAACTTCAGATGATAGTACTTGTTGCAGATCTATGGAACGCGAAAGTCACAATAATTAAATAAACTAAAATTATCTCAGTTAAATTTGTTTTAACTCAGCTAAACTCAATTTAACTGACAAATAATTCATATGAACTGAACTATCTCTCATTAACTTGAGAAAAGTTAGTTTTTCTCATTTTTATCATTTTGCATCAGTTAATTTCAGTTAATGACATATTTTCTGGGAACTCCAATTAACTCTAGAAAAGTAGAATTCATATGAATTAATATTTCACGAAAGTTACATAAATATAGTTTAAATCAATTATTCTGAGTTAAATTGATTTTTTATCCAATTAAGTTGAATTAATAAGTTAATAATTTCTCTGATAAACTTAGATCTTCTATAATTCCCTTTTACTGCGGTTAATTCAAATTAACTAAGTTTAATTAATTTTATCTTAGTTAAATCCATTTTAACTGAGTTAAATAGAGTTTATTTAAATATTGTGACTTTCGCGTTCCAATCAGATTACCAATTTGATAACTACAATATGCCACTGCTTGGCGGAACTCTTGTTTATCTTTTGGTTTTATCTTTACTTGATTTCCATATTTGACAGATTCGACCCGGACATATCTCACTAAATGTCACTTATTTGTATTTCGCATATTTTTCTAAGATTTGAATATTAAATATGACTAATTTATATAAAATAAAGCGTTAACGATATTATCAAATGACATTTGATTAAAATTAAAAATTGAAATGAAAGGACAAACTGACCATCGTCATGGTTTATGGTTGCAAATCACACGTATTCTCTTTATTACGATTTAGACCTTGTCAACGGCGTCTCTTCTTCAAAAAGAATATAGTTTGATAACATCAAATAAAATTGACTTAATTGTCACTGCTAGCAAAGATGCGCGTTATCACAGAGATTAAAAGCATGGTGACCACCCTTTTACTTATTGTGTAACTCTAAGACTGAATAAAAAGTAAAATGATATGTTATGATATTCTAATATATCCCGCATATTAAATAGATATCGCCCGCATCGCTAGATCTTTTATGCAGTAATTTTAAAATAAAAAACATGAAAAACGAAAGTAAAAATAAATGCTGTAAAAATTATTTCACTAATATCGAGACATCACCAGCTATAAGTGAAGTGGCAAAAATTTCTACCTTAGCAGTGCGCTTAGGACCATGTGCAATGAGGATTCTTTAACGTGACATGACTGCCGTGAAACGGGAGACCTTTTTAAAGTTCTCCGAAGGAGCCGGTGACTTTTATTTCTATATGCTACTCACTACCAACTTTCAAGTCTTGGTCAGAACCGGCAGGGGTTCGAACCCCTACCTCCCATAAACGACGCAAGCACTCTTTACCAACTGAGATACCGTAGTGGTCAATTGCTATTAAACGAATGGTGTTTAAAATTGAAGTTCTTTTAGCCATAACACCACTGCGGAAAGTTCAGTTGGTAGAGTGCTCGCTCCGTAAGTGGGAGGTCGTGGGTTCGAGCCCTGACCGGGTCTGACCCAATACTTGAAATTGGGTAGTGACTGTTCTTTCGCCAAGCACTCGGCATTACGAAATGAAAGTCACGGTTCTTTCAGATGGGAACTTAAAATAAACGAGACCCCGTGTCATGGTAGGCATGGCACGATAAAGAACCTTGCTGTATGAGACCCTCAGCGCCACGCACAAGCAAAATTTCTGCACTTTCGCCTATAGGTGGTGACATCTCGATATAGGTGAAATATTCTTGACTGGGACATTAAACACCATTACTCATCTCAACTCTTATAGCCATAACGGACTTCCTTTAACCTTTACCGCTATGACACCAGTGTAAAATGTTTTGTTAATTGGCAATATCAGAAACAGATGTAACTTTCTCCGTTCAGTGATTTGGTATTACCAGTAAACTGGGTCGTCTCGGTGGTTCGATGGTACAGCGTCCACGGTTAAAAATTCAATGTGACTAGTGCACTGGACTTCCTGGGTATCACTTTAATAGAGCATCCTAAAAATATCAGATACTGCTTCCGGCATTATGGTTTAAACTAGTTAAACCCGGTGACTGGAAAGTGTGACGAAGAGTGGTATGTTTGTCTGTGGCATACTGAATTGGTGAGCTAGCACCTTAACAACATGTCGACAAGAGTGCACGACAATACAAAGCACACCACAATCGAACATCTCCCGTATATACTATCTTGTACTCAGATTAAACAATAGTGTTAACCCCGACCTACCGCTTTTGAGTCAAACGCTCTACCTCTTAGCCAGCAATCAAAATATGAAGAATAAGCAATATGTGTAAAGCTACATATCACACATGTAAAGGTGACTACCACGCCTTTTTCAAAACTACAAATTTTAAATAAAATTAATAATTTTTATTTTGCTTTGTCTATATATCCAAAACATTTACAATATAATGTCATTAATAGGAAAGAAAGCGTCGCCTTTAACGGCGAAAAAGTGGCTTTTATGGAAGAAAATACTATGAAAGCCTGTTAGCGCCATTTTTTAAAAGTAAAAAAGACTTAAATCGTACAAACAAATTATCAAAACGCACAAACGGTTTCAAATTGTAAAAACAATTTAAAAAAAAAAATCGCACAAATGATTTTAAAGTCGTTCAAACGATTTTTCAAATTGTACAAATGAATTTTGAACTGTCAAACGATTTTAAAATTTGAAAAAATATATTTTCGTGAAATCGCTTGCATGATTAAAAAAATTACTTTAAAAATGACACTAACACTCTTTCGTAAAAAACCACAATTTTTTTTTTTTTTTTTTTTTTTTTTTTTTTTTTTTTTTTTTTTTTTTTTTTTTTTTTTTGGCAATGTCAAAACACGAGGCTTTTAAATCAACCTTACATGATGCTCGTGAAACCGAGGAGAATGGAAGATAAAGGATTTAACACACGTGATTTAACACGAGTATGAAATTACGTAACAGAGCTGAAGCATGACGGATTTTTATTTACAGACTATTTATTTGTGACTAATTTGTACTTGGTTACAAAGCAAAACGCTAAATGGTTGAATATAATTGCTCCTTGAAACATTTAAACTTCTTCCATCAAAACTTATATAGTGACCCACTTGATAAATATGAATAAAAAATATCTTAAACTTTTTGAAAACATAAATAATTGAATAATTTCAAGTCTATCAAAAAAGTTTTTTTTTCTTAATATTTATGTTTGAAAACTACGGAGCCCCGTTAGTACCCATAGACATACACGAACGACTTTGAAATCGAGCGCACCACCTTTGGAAATCGAGCGCACGACTCTGATATCGAGCGCACAACCTTTGGAAATCGAGCGCACGACTTTGAAATCGAGCACATTACTCTGAAATCGATCGCACAACCTTTGATAATCGAGTGCACGACTTTGATATCGAGCGCATTACTTTGCAATCGAGCGCACAATCTTTGGAAATCGAGCGCACGACTTTGAAATCGAGCGCATTACTCTGAAATCGTGCGCACAACCTTTTGAAATCGAGCGCGCGACTTTGAAATCGAGCGCATTACTCTGAAATCGAGCGCACAACCTTTGGAAATCGAGCGCACGACTTTGAAATCGAGCGCACGACTCTGAAATCGAGCGCCAACTTTGAAATCTAGACAGAGTAGATTTAAAATCTAGTGTACAGATAACGTTATCATCTATTTTATTTTTACTCTCGAAGCAAATTTTAGATACAGATGTAAGTTCGTCTGAAAAGGTCGGTAGTTTTCTCATGGAATATCTTTTGTTTTCTCTATCGTTTAAGATTTAAATTTGAGTGTATCTTGACGTTAAACATCAGTTCATGCACCGTCTTTTTTCTTCAACAGAATGCAAGAGATCCACACATGAAAAAGGAAACTTGCCACCGCACCATCATAAATACCAAATAGGAAAACGATATAAATGTATTCTTAAAAGTATCTTCTTTATAAGGTCTGAATTCAGTCACGTGTACATGTATTAAAACTTAATTTCCAACATTACAACCATGTACAACTGACGATTTTCTTCAAAAAAAATTCAGAAGGTGAACAGGCTATTTACAAAAAAAAAAAAAAAAAAAAAAAAAAAAAAAAAAAAAAAAAAAAAAAAAAAGCGCTGCGGTGCAAGTTAAAGATAAGTCATGGCATCTTTGCACTTATCATCCCCTCTTGATGGCCCAGGAGCAGTATCTCAAATGTTTAGGTCCTATGTACGAACTCCTACACTGAAGGGGGACGCTTTATTAAAGTGATACCAAGAAAATCCAGTCGCATGGCCTGGTGAGGACGACTGCTTCATCTATTGCTTTTCAGAGCTAAATTGTTGCATGGAATAAGGCATGTTTGTAGACTTTTATTTTGGAGTGTGGAATTAGTAACCAAGACCTATGACTGTTTGTAATATTGTTTAACGTCGCATCAGCGATTTAAGCCTTTTTGTGAAGAGAGCAAGGTTATAAGTATCTTTGGATTAATCTTAGAACAAGTTCCTGTATGCATGAGGTGTGTGGGTGTGTATCATTGCCTGCTAACGCGCACTCAGGGCAAATTTTTGTTAGGTGTCGCTACCCGAGTCAGTATTTCGCAGACAAGCATACTACTCCTTCAGTACATAATCTTTGCATAGAGAATATCAGTCAGTACTCTATCCTCCTAATGCCTAGCGCCGGGCAAGGTAGTAATATTTTAAATTTTAAAGTCATATGCATGACCCGACGAGGGGTTCGAACCCTGACCTCCAAAATAGTACTTCTGAATCACTGAATGAATGTCACGACTGTTATTTTTGCTAAGTTGGTTTTCATGTCCATGTAAAATGTCTAGAAGTAAAAAGAAATTAATGTAGTTTTTATTAATTTAGTATCCGGTTGTAAATCAAAAAGTATATTAAAACGATTTTAAACTAATAAAACAAATTGATAATGTTATAATTATTTCAGTGAAGCTTGAAGATGATGTACGGGCACCCATTAAATATTGTCGGACGGGATTTCATTGTTATCGTATTCGGAACGTAAATTGAGATACCATGTGCTACTTTTGATTATTTTTTTTTTATGAAATAATGTATTCAAAAGTATCACTTGACAGAGAAGTGATTTTTACATCCAAGTCTTGTTATTCAACTTATACAGAGGCTTTAATTTCTGAGAACGCGAAGAAAACCTAAGTAACAGAATATTATCAACCTATGACATTCGGTCAAGGAGATTTAATTGAATACGAAAGGGACCACTTGACGAACAAAGCCCCGGCAACAAAGCACAAACTACAAGATCATCGAGATCAATGTATAAAATCTAGCAACAAAGACAAAAAAAAATGACTCGGGGAAAAACTTCCTGCCCCCTCCTTTCCATAAATATAATTAACTGATTAATTAATTAATTAATAAATTAATCAAAACACCAACAAATACACTATAAAAACACCTCGGTCACCAAAGCCTCAATAACAAAAGAGGATACGGCGACAAAATCTTAAATGACGTACAAACCTGTCGGCCTATAAGGCCTTAATAACAAAAAGTCAAGTCGACCACCAAAGTCTAAATAGCAAAAAATCAAGTCGGCCATCAAAGCCTTATAAACAAAAAGTCCACTCGTCCACCAAAGCCTTATAAACAAAAAATCTACTCGTCCACCAAAGCCTTATGAACAAAAAGACCAGTCGGCCACCAAAGCCTTATGAACAAAAAGTCTACTCGTCCACCAAAGCCTTATGAACAAAAAGACCAGTCGGCCACCAAAGCCTTATAAACAAAAAGTCCACTCGTCCACCAAAGCCTTATAAACAAAAAGTCTACTCGTCCACCAAAGCCTTATGAACAAAAAGTCTACTCCTCCACCAAAGCCTTATGAACAAAAAGTCTACTCGTCAACCAAAGCCTTATGAACAAAAAGTCTACTCGTCTACCAAAGCCTTATGAACAAAAAGTCCACTCGTCCACCAAAGCCTTATGAACAAAAAGTCCACTCGTCCATAAAAGCCTTATAACGAAAAAGTCCACTCGTCCACCAAAGCCTTATAAACAAAAAGACCAGTCGACCACCAAGGCCTTATTAACAATATTCCAGTCGGCCACTAAAGCCTTAAGCTTATAAACAAAAAGACCAGTCGGCCACCAAAGCCTTATTAACAAAAATTCAAATCGGCCACTAAAGCCTTGTAAACAAAAGACCCGTCGGCAACTAAAGCCTTATTAAGAAAAAGTCCACTCGTCCACCAAAGCCTTATAAACAAAAACACCAGTCGGCCACTAAAGCCTTATAAACAAAAAGTCCACTCGTCCACCAAAGCCTTATAAACAAAAAGACCAGTCGGCCACCAAGGCCTTATTAACAAAAATTCCAGTCGGCCACTAAAGCCTTATAATCAAAAAAGACCAGTCGGCCACCAAAGCCTTATAAAAAAATCCACTCGTCCACCAAAGACTTATAAACAAAAAGTCTACTCGTCCACCAAAGCCTTATGAACAAAAAGACCAGTCGACCACCAAGGCCTTATTAACATAAAGACAAGTCAGCACCCAAGGCCTTTGTAAAAAAAGAAAAAGACCAGTCAGCCAAATAGGCCTTTTATCGACAAGCAAGACATCAATAACAAAGGACCCATCGGCCACCAAGGCCTCAGTAACTAGCTAACGACAAGAGAAAAAAAACATACGTACTCCAGCTTATGGCTGTGTTATGAGAACATAATTGCTGGTTTTTAATGTCTTCTCAAATGAAAAAACCAACATTTATCGGAAACGAACGACATTTAACGATTAAAATCTCTTATAATAGTAAAAATATCAAATTCCGACGGCATTAAATTTGGTTTCGGATTATTAACTATCTTAAGATTTTGTAACATTTGTGTCATTTTATTGATATAACACACACGTGTGTGTGTGTGTGTGTGTGTGTGTCTCCTTTTCATAAGAACCTGTTTTACAAATAAAGCGGGTGCGGAAAGAATTCGAAGAATCGACGGAAAGATAGGATATGCCCTCATACGGGTTTTCTTACAAATGATTTTACTTTGTTGGCTCAGTGTAAGATTTAACACTTTTTGATACACAGTTTTTTAGTATTAATTCAATCGTTAAAACTCCTTGTTAAATTTGATAAGAAAATTCTAATTCTTATTCTTAATTCAGTGCAAAAGTTTTAAACCAACGCAATAGTTACGGTATGGTTCGGCTTCTAGGAACTCAATGAAGTTCTTTATATAAGTTTGTTATTAATTGCCCGTCAAATTAGACATTCTTGTGACCAGTACACTCAAAAATACTTCATTTTTTCCCATTTTTCTTATTTGTTTGGTTTTTTTTTTTTTTTTTTTTTTTTTTTTTTTTTTTTTTTTTTTTTGAATTGTTGTGTGTCTTTTTAGCTGCATTAACTATTGTCGATCCGAGTTTATTAAATTTGATGTCTATTCAATACAATGTCCGTCTAAATTACCTGCTAGACTGTCACGGTATAAAGATGGGACCATGGTACATAAGAAAAGATAAAATTTGGCTGTGCCCTCAGTTCCAAATTGTTCTTGTAGGTGGATTTTATTAACATTTTTGTGGTAAAGTATGATATTTCAGAGAGAGAGAGAGAGAGAGAGAGAGAGAGAGAGAGAGAGAGAGAGAGAGAGAGAGATGTCAAAATATAGCGCACATCATTATCTAACCAATCGCTTTAAATTAAAATTATTTTTTAACTACCCAATTTATTCTGATTTAAGAATTAAGAATTTTTTAAAAATCGAAACCAGTTGTAAGGACATCTTAATCCCGGTGAAGTTTCTCAGGTTCCGGTAGCAACTTTAGGGGTCATGAAGAAAGTTTTCACATGCCGAAAATATTATTGAAAGAACTTGACAGAGTTCTTTTTAAGTTGAATTCATGTGACAATTCTGAAGTTAAATATTTCATTATATCCAAAAATTTTCTTTTTATTTATTTATATATTTATTTATTTATTTATTTTAATTTTAATTGTATATTTTTTATATAAAAATAAATGTTTCTAGTCTACAAAGAGTTCTGGCCTTAGATCAAGCGTATCTCCATATTATACAAATATGAAACATATATATACATATAATAAGTAAGTTACAAAAAGATAAATAAATAAAAGAAGAAAGTTGATGGTCCATAGTGCCTATTTTAACTTAATTCGATTCCGGTGATCAACGAATGGGTATTTAAAAAACAATTTATACAAATAAGAAATGTATTAATGATATATACTTGTATTGTAATCATCCCCCTTTAACGGTGATAAATGAGCGCCTATTACACTCGACAAAGCCATGTAATGGTACTTGCGTGCATATCCGGAATAAATTACAAAAAGGCTACCATAATAATTAAAATTTTATCTTCCCAAAATAACAAGAAAATTGCTGTTAAAGTCTCTTAATTTAGAAGATCCGTGGGAAACTAGGTTTAAAGAAACTTTTTTTTTTCAAATCAGTAAGAAAAATATCAAATTCCCATATAAGTTTCCTGTCAATTAACTCAGTACGAATGAGTTTAATTTGTTAGATTAAATTTATCAATAAATAATGTGCAATATCAGATTAATGTTTCCCCCCCCCCATTTTTCTGCTTTAGAGAAATTGGACCACGTGACTGATCACACGGTACTTTTGGGGGTCAAAGTTAACTTTCGTAATTCAAGAAAACAAAAGACAAAACGGCAAAGAATAACCAACCCCAGTGTTGTTTCAGATAAAGTCATTTATCATTTGCTAATTTTTAATATATATATATATATATATATATATATATATATATATATTAGGGATGTCAAATCGGAACAAAATCACTAACCGGTTGCTCGGACGTCTTACCGATCGAGTACTCGAGTACTTGTAATACAAGTTAGTTATACTTGAAATACTATACTTCATTATAAAACATAAATTTCAAGCCAAAGACACTAATTTTGTAACAAAATACATTTTAGGACTCCAAAACTGTTCGACGAGGCGAACTTAATCTGTCTTCATAATAAGATGTATGCTTGTGATTTTAAAATTTTGTGGGGGAAAAATTTAAAAAATGGATTTTTTTCTCTAATCTGGTGTATCAGTATAAGTTTCCAAAATTAATGCTGTACAATTTTTTTTATTGCATACGTCGATCTGTTTGAAGCAAGATGCCAATTTTTTGCAGTATCAAATTAAATGTAGAGGAAATGAACAAATCACGTGACTTAAGCTCATCAAAAGACAACTTCAAAATGTTAACTTTGAATCTTGTGTGTCTGAAGTTTTTAAATGTTGTATTATTTATCTTCACCTGTTACTTGTTTGTGATGTATATAGAACTTAAGACTTTGACACGTTGACCGAAAAACAGGTAGAAAAAAATCAGAACTTTGCAGCAAATCAGCAATAGTTCAGACAGTAATGTATCTGTTACAAGGTTTTATGGGAACAATAAATCAAGCATATTATATTGAATTAAAAACAAATTAATTATCAACTGTGAATTACATTTATTTAAAAAAAAAAAAAAAGAAAACTGATATTTAACTTGCATTATTGCAACAAAAGTGCATTTATAACCTTACACACGCTGAACGTGATTTAGGGGTTGCACGATATCCACACGAGAGTCAAAATGAGTTCTGTTCGTGAATGCATTTAATTAATGTCGTCCTATATTCTTCTCTGTAAAGAATTTTAAAACTTTTGGAGTGTAACCGGGTTTTCAAGGTTAGGAGAAAAATGGATATGATACGAACCACGCGCTTAGAATCAAAATTTAAAAAAATAAATAAATAAAAATAATGGAAAAGATATCACAGAACAAAGGTAACAATAGTTCATTTTGTAACCCAACCCCCAACCTGCATTAAATTAAATTAAACGTAAAAAATGTTTGACAAAAAAAGTTTTTTGCACGGGAATGTTCACAAATTGATTGATTTTGTCCTTTTAGACCGTTTTTAGTCGAATTAAAATCTAAATGTAGAGAACAAAAGGCAGTCTTTCCAAATACTGTTACTACAGCTTGGGACGATTGTGGATCTGCCCGATCATTTCTGTGCTTTTTAGGTTGCCCTGTTTTCAATGCCAGTAACATGTAAAAACTTGAATATGTTTTGTTATACAATTTTGAAGTTGAAGCAAACAGATGTTGACCTTAGCTCATATAGCTCACAGTTAGGTTAATTTTTTTTTTTTAAATTCAATTTTAGAACATATAAGATCCACAAATGTATTGTAATGATGGCACAAATTTCATTATCTTAAAAACACCTGTCCGTTGCTTTGATTTGGTCGTTTGTTTCCTTACTTGATTTTTTTTAACCAACCAGATGTGTGGGCTTTTTTATTTATTTGTTTATTTAAATTTTTCTTGACTTATAATAATGGTTTTCTTGAAATCTATGCATTTAGAAGAATCATCACGTGATCATGTGACGTTGAAAAAAGCTGATACCTTTTTAAATGATATAATATAATATTGTCATTTGTAAAACCGCTGCTTTCCTCTCTTGAGGTTTATCATGATTAAAATGATATACATGTAGTATGTTTTTTTGCAGCGTCTAGTGCTGTACAGATGCGTGCCACAAACGTTTACTTTGAGCATATTTTTCAATAAATCATTATATGTATTATAAGTAAATGATATATGATTGTGTGTTGAAGATAAAATTAGTGGATTACATACATCACGATTTCAATCAGTCACATATACGTGCCCGTGTTTGGATAATATTGCCAATGTACACGATATTTTGTGATATATCTGTTATTCAAAAGTTAATATGACCTTTTGTGTTTTTTTCTGCGCACAAGTCCAACTTATTGTTAAAAAAAATACACAAAAACTGAGTTTGTTTTATTGAGGCTGCTAAAGGCAGTGCCGATTAAGGCGAGGGAGGGATGTGGGGGGGGGGGTTAACTTACGTGCTCTTGTTTTAATTTCTAGTTTTGTTTGTATTGTACAAGTCTTTTAGTTTCACTTTGTACCTTCTTAATCGTTTTATTCAAAAGAGTTTTTAAAAACTCTTTTATTTTTATATTTTTATATTTATATAGAAATTTATTTGTTTATTTATCTTATTTTTCTTTTATTCAAAATTGAACATAATTTTGAAGGTAATTACTAAAAAGATGGTGCTACACCTACTTTCTTCCGTCTGTAGCATAGGTTTAAAATTGCCATTATCTACGAGGTGTGGAAATATATATATAAATATATCCGTATGTTAATCGTAGATATCATCTATTACATAAAAGATGCATTATTTCTAAAAAAAAATCTGTATTACTAGGATGAAATCATTTATACAAAGGTTGAAAACACTATCCGTTTATACGCAATGTTAAGTTTTTACCCAGAAACAAAAAAAATTGTTCTTTTTAAAAATATTTCCAACTAAGCGTTGTATATTTGATCATAACAGTAGGACAAAAAAAAAATCACAGAAAAAAGAACATTTGATGGACAGATTTGAGCGAAAGATCTTTTATTTTCTATTGGTAGCGAAATTCAACGTTTCAATATTTCGGTTCCGTTCAGTTTTTCTTCAATTAACTAGTGCATTAGTTTAAACATATTTTTTTTTTGAAAATTACAAACGGATTGGACATAAGTTATCTCAAGATTATAATTGTCCTCTCCATACATTCTAAGCTTTAACAAAGTAATCATGACTGATGGAACTTATATAATTAAATAAAAGAATAAGAACTAAAAGGAAAATATATAAATAAATAAGTAAATGTTAAATGAGATTTAAGTAAGTTAAGTAAGAAGCATAAAGTAAGTAAGTTAAAGTTAGTGACACTCTAAGAACACCAAGAACAGATGAATATCAAAGTTGAGTAACTTGTTACTAAAATCTAGAAGATTGTTTAATGTATAGCTGAACGTAAGAGAATATACGAGAATTGATAGTGTCTAATAAAAGACAATCACCATAAAGTAATAGTTTTAGTGTAACAGGATGGATGTTAATCTGGTTTAGAGAAGCAAATAAAATATTCTTGTAAATTTGCTTTAAATAGATGATAGAAGTTTGTAACTTCTCTGAGCAAATAGAATTTATAAGAAAAAGGAAATTTCAGTTTGCAACAAGTAACTATAGCATAGAAAATAGCTATCGCATACTAGTGCATACTAGTGCATTCTTTAGAATGCCAAAGATATACACAGAAATTCTTCACTATAAGTTTTTCTAAAACATCAAACACGCCTATGGGTAAAAGATATGAGTGCAAGCGAACGTGCAGATTTTTTTCTTATTAATTTGCAATATTAATCATCGTATCTTGGGAGTTTCTTTACGGCCTTGTACTCTTGTATGTGGACATTCGCCCACAATTTCGCACAGATAAACACCTCAAACCATTCAGTTTACTGAGTCAACCAGTCAAGGCCCTGACAAAGAAAAATTCTTTCTCGCATGCGGTGGAAAGGGCCCAATCCCCAATCCCCTTTGTTTTTTAAAGACTAACGTTATTCGCTATCAGAAGTGGATTTCAGGACTGACTCAATATACTACGTATAATACATTTATTTATTTCTTCTCTACAGTAAAAATTATGTACGAATGAAAATCAATATTTGTCCTCATTATTCAAAAATTTGTATAGTATTGTTGTCATAAGTTTGCTATGATATATATGCACAATCCTAAACAAAAGTGGTAACATCTTGTGTCTAATACTAAATAAATTGTAAATATACATCAGGCGTTGTTCAATAGTATTGATTCGAATTTTTATTTACATGTAGTTTATAATACAAAGTCTGACGATTTTTAAAGCAAGA